>BLBF01000010.1:15113028-15206696 GCA_015471245.1 Laticauda colubrina
TATGATTTCACCTAAACCAGTTAGGGTGAACAATGTTATCCCTAACAGCTTCTACTAGACATAATACTTCATTCATTGCTTTTTGTTCTTTATTTTTAGAAACATTGCATGAACATACAAGAACTAAAAAAGTGAAGAAAATTGACAAAAGAGAAAAAAAATGAAAGAAATATCTATGAAAAAGAGTAAATTAAATCTTAATCACATGGAATAATAATGGAGTTTCTGTAATAGTATTAAAAGCCAATTCATGTGAGTATGTGTTGCAGGGTTTTAAAATTCTTTTGTGATCTTTTCATCAGAGTAAAACAGCTTTTTAAACAGGACTACATATGAGTCCTTTATGCTTGGAGCAAGTCTGAATTTTCAATATCAAACCTGCCATTGCACCCATACTTTTAACCCAACTTTAAGTTAAACTTCTCAGCACTGCCTTTGCTTTTTATTTTTAATTTTGACCTTTTTCTGAAGACTTGATGGATTCCGCCCAAACACAACTTTCTCAGGCTTGTTGGTTCTTCATGATCATTCACTATTCCTTCATTCAATTGTTTTGTAGTTTGATTCTCACTTTCATTTCATTTATTCTTCATAAATGACCAAACAACCTCAAGGTATCGTTTCCATATGTGGGAAGAATCAGATAGAAGAATTAAATGCTTGCGAAGAAAAAGCTTGTAGTTGTGAAAATAAGATACGTTTTTATGTTAAGATTCTGGCTTATAAGGGTTGTCTTTGTTTCTATACTTTTAGATTGTTATAACATCAGTATTGGGTAAATAATATTACATGTCCTGTATGAATATGAAGGGTTTTTTTTGTGGGATCTATAGTTCTCATGTTAGATAACAAACTCCAGATGTCGCATTTCCTGGGAGAAATTATTAAGAAGTTTGTTTATTTAGTTATATTATTTATATATCTATTCATGACTCTGGGTAGCTTAAGGATTCAAAACAAACAACTCTCCCATACATAACCTCCCAAATTCATCCCAATGCCATGATAAAACAGAATCAAATGCAGAATGGTGCAGAAAGTACAGTATTGCATGCATTAATGGTATTTTACTCTGGAGGTGGAGGTTTGGGGTGATGGTTTCAAGGCACCATCATCTCTGATCAATAAATCAGAATAGAGCTGGAAGGAACCTGGAAGGTCTTCCAATCCAACCCCCTGTTCAGGAAACCTATACCATTTCAGACAAATGGTTGTCCAATCTCTTCTTTAAATTTTCCAGTGTTGGAGCCCTCATAACTTGAAACAAGCTGTTTTACTCTTCTTACTGTTGTTCTCACTGTTAGGAAGTGTTTCTCCTTAATTCCACGTTGCTTCTCTTCTTGATTAGTTTCCATCATTGTTTCTTGTCTTGCCTTCTGGTGCTTTGGAAAATAAGCTGACCCCCCTCTTCTTTGTGGCAACTCCTCAAATGCAGGAATACCGCTATCATGTCAGCTCTAGTCCTTTTTCTAGACTAGCCATACTGAATTCCTGCAACTGTTCATCATATGTTTTTGTCTCCATGCTTTAATCTTCTCAGTTGAGAGCCTCTTTTCACCTTATTCAAATTATTCCCCCATTGCTTTGTATTCATATATTATTCATAACATCTTCCAACCTCCATACAAGCTTGCTTCTAGAATGTTCAAGGTTCTTGACATAGGATTTTGTCGTATTTTTTGCATGATAAATTTTTGCCAATCTCCAATTTCTTTAATTCTTTAAGGTTGGGACTAATTTCTCCATGACACATACTAGTTTGTTCATGTTTTTATTTAACCGTGAGCCTTCATAGGAACCTTCACTCAGTACCTATTCATTTTTGTCTCTTTTATCTTCTTGTTTCATCATAGGGTATAAGTAGTACACTTCACTCTTACTGTGTTGAAATTATTTTGTCTCTCCTGATGAAACTCCTCTCAGGTTCCATATTTCAAAGTTGACAAAACTTTGCTCTAAGAATAATCATTTTTTTTACTTCTTTCAACATTCCTTCCTTCAAGCAGTTTACATCTTGCTCACTACCTTTCTACCAGTATTGTCAGGTCTTAAAAATTAAGTCATTCATTTCCCAACTTTAATAATAGTCCACAGACATACACACATCCATCTACTTGCTTTCGTTCTTGTATAGGCTGATTCCATTTTCCATGTCAAACTCATCTTGCTTCTGCTTTAATTGTTTTTAAATTAATATTTCTTGTTATCATAAAATCTAACATGCATTGCAAATTATTCAGATTCTTAGCCAATAATAAGGAATGTTCTATATACAACAATGCACATACACTCCAACTGTCAACTCCAATCATCAACTATCACACAAATATTCATGATGGGAAATGGAAATAAGATATAGCAACATAGCATACCTTAATGTTTCATTATTCCTGCTAACAGTCAAGTATGACCAAATTAGGCTTATCAGGGAGGCCTAAGGAATAATAACACTTCAAAAGCAAATGTTCCCACAGTTCCTTTGTCAGAAGTAAGGATGGTTCTTCAAGCCTAATTCTTAAGGGTCACAGCCAAAAAACTATAGATCAGGGGTGTCAAACTCGCTTTCATTGAGGGCCTCATCAGGGTTATGTTTGATCTCAGGGGACCAGGATGGGCATGGCTGATGTGAGAATGGCCAGGTTGACGTCACTCATGTCAGGGGTGCCTGTGGTGGTTTGAACACCCTGCCAGCCAAAACAGGCTCCCAAGTTCCGTTTTCTGCTGTAATGGCCTCCTGCAACTCTCTGCCAGCAAAAACGGAGCTTGGGAAGGCACTATGGGCCGATCCTTCACTATTTCCAGGGTGTCCCCGTGGGCCAGATCTAAGTATTTTGCAGGCCGGAACTAATTTTTGGTGGATTATCCTTCAGCTAATGATCAGCTCTTCGCAATTATAATTTTCTCTTTTCACTCTGAAAATGTTAGAGGTAGGGTTTTCTTGCATTATTCCTTTTTCTTTTCTAATTTATTTTAGGTTGTTTTTTCCCCTATTCACTCCCCCTTTTCTCAGCAGCAGCAGGTTCAGGACAGGTAGAACAATTTTGATGATTCCAGTTGCTCAGCACGTTCTATGTATAAAAATGCTGAAAACACGAGGTATACATTTATTTTATAAAAGATGAGCATTGAATCAAACGGATCCCATTCAGTTTAATTTACATTCTCTATCAAACAAATTTATAAGATTAACAAATTACATTTAATGAGGCTCTGGCTATTTACAACCACGTATTCAGGGACAGGAGAGGCTTATCTTCCTCAGAAGCAGCTGAGATCTTTTTTGCAATTGATTATTGGCATCAAAGCATTTATTATTCTACTCCTGAAATAAAAGGCTCCTAGAGTGGCTTGCAAATGATTAATAAAAACCTAGTCCATGACCATCAGTTTCTCTCATATAGTATAAATCATATAATGGAGAACAGTGGGAAAAATGTAAGCCCAGTTCTTAAAATTAGATAATAGTTGGGAATAGAACCCTTGTGGTATCTCCAATTCTATCTTATTTCAACCTCGGCAAAATGGTTTGTTGCTTGATAATAATAGAAATGGATCATTTTGGGAAAACAAAATGATAGCAGCTCAGAATCATGTATGCATAACAATGAATAACAAAACATATATTTAAGGAATTAAATAAAATAATATTAATGAACAGAGTGCATGAATGAAGCTTTTCAGAGTGCAAACAAAGAGGATGATGAAGCCTTCTTTCTTAGCTGATGATACTTTATTCCTAAAAATTTCCCATGTTTATTTGTCTTAACAGAGTTCTTTATTCTCAAAATACACATATTTTTGGTCCATGAAAAAAACAGAAAAGTTAACTCATATTTTCTTTTACAATTTACAGATAAGAGAACAAGATGCCAAAATATTTTTAGCAGCATTTAAAGGATAATTTGCTCAAGCTGAGTGGTTCAAATAAGCATTCAAATATTTCATCATACAAAATACACACAGTACAATTCTAGAGCAATTTCACTGCATCCCACTGAAACCTCAGTCTGCTTTGATGTATTGTGAATATCATTGAAATAAATGCATATTTTATTCATTGTTTTCCTGCTAGCTCTTTGTTCTCTTTTCCATTTCTGCTTCCCCAGTGCCAATTTTTAGATGTTTAGGGCAGGGATGCCAACTCTTATCCTGTACAAGGATGGTGCTACAGCTAAAGGCATAAAGGTAAATTATGCCATTCTATTTTAGCAGCATGCTGCCAAGAAAACTATAGGGATGTGTCTACAAAGTAAGTCGGAATCAAAATCCATCTGAAAGAGATTAAATGATGCTACAAGTTGCAATTGAATGACTGATTTTCAAGATTATATTGTATTTTCTTCTCACCCAAGTCTAAAAGATTTTCCCCAAAGGTAAAAGTGTGCAAGAACATTAAAGTGAGAGGATAAATATATGGATATATCATGAGTGGATTTAGAAGAAAAACCTATGACTGTTCAGCACTAGCCAAACAACGTGCAAAATATTTGAAAACAACTGGAGAGCAACAAGTACCTTAAGTCCAGTGGTGGGATTCAAATTTTTTTACCACCAGTTCTGTGGGTGTGGCTTGGTGGGTATGGCAGGAGGACGATACTGTAAAATCTCCAGTCAGAGGTGGTATTTGCCGGTTCTCCAAACTACTCAAAATTTCCGCTACCGGTTCTCCAGAACTGATCAGAACCTGCTGAATACACCTCTGCTTAAATCGGATATATGGGATGTGAATAGGAAGAAGGCTCTGGAAAAATAAAGAAGGTGAAACATTTTGTGATGACCCAGGACAAGGATGAAGGTCACACAGCCAGCTGAGAGTTCAAACTCCCCTTTAATGCTCCAAATGTCCCCTCAAACACTCTCACATTCTTGGCAAGCCCCAGAGCAAAGCGCACGGGCACACATACACATGGCAGTTTTTGGCTGTGCCCAGTGCAGCAAAACAAAGGAACAGAGAAATGAGTCCATGAATCAAGGAACAAACAAGGAATCCACAAGGTCAGGAAGAAGGCACTGAGTCCACAAGTAAGGAAGAAGCAAACAGACCTGCAAACTCCAAATGTCTGTACCATCACACCAACTCAGTGTTTTTTTCCAACAAATGTCCTTTCCCACAGTGTCTCCTTAAATCTCAGCCCTCAGGTATGCCTTGTGAAGAGGGGCGGGGCACTCTCATCCCAAGTCATTGGGCTGGCCTACACTATTCCTGCCTTCTCTCTACTCTCAATGCTCAGGGATCAAAAGGGGTCAGTACTCACTCATTGCCTGAGCTCTGTTGCTCCTGTCCACTGCTTGCCCTCTCTCGGCCGTGCTGCCCCCATTCCTCCCTGCTAACAAGCCAATCCTGAG
Source organism: Laticauda colubrina (assembly GCA_015471245.1). NCBI lineage: Eukaryota > Metazoa > Chordata > Lepidosauria > Squamata > Elapidae > Laticauda > Laticauda colubrina. The sequence goes on from BLBF01000010.1 coordinate 15,118,375, forward strand.
GGGCACTAGGCTGCCTCGGTCTGCTCCTCCCCACATTCTTCCAAAGCCAACGATCTCTGTTGATCTCTGTTGGCTCTAGCTCATCCTCCTCTGCAGATTCAGGCTCTGATGGGGGCATGACACATTTTAACTAAAAGCAAAACAACTGAGAAGATGAGAAATGGTGCCATAGGTGTTCCTTAAACAAATACTATGCATTTAATAGAATAATAAAATACTTCCAGTTTATTAATTTCTTGAAATATTTTGATTCTAAAACTATTTAAAATGTAACAAATAAATACTCAGGATGTAATGGTTTGTGCTCTGATATCTTTTGATTGATGTTGGGAGTTGGTAGAATAGATAGAATACTTTATTATCCAAGTGTGATTGGACACAGAAGGAATTTGTCTTGGTGTAAATTACTCTCAGTATACATAAAGAAAATATACATTAGTTAAGAATCAAGAATCAGAACATTCAACACTTAATGATAGTCATAGGGTACAATCAACAATCAAATAATACTCGGAAGCAGTCAATATCAATCATAAGGATACAAGCAACAAAGTGCTACAATCACAAGTGGGAGGGGATGGGTGATAAGGAGTGATGAGAAGATTAACAGTAATAGTAGTGCACACTTTGTAAATATTTGAACAGTGTTGAGGGAATTATTTGTTTAGCAGAGTGATGGCTTTCAGGAAAAAAACTGTTCTTGTGTCCAGTTGTTTTGGTGTGCAGGGCTCTATAGCAGGGGTCACCAACCTTTTGGACCTCAGGGATCACCAAACTCATAATTTTAGATCTCAGGGACCACTAACTGATTCTGTGTGCATGGCCTAATTTGTAGGTGTGGCTTGGTCATGTGACTGGCTTGGCATGGCTTGTATGTAAATATTATAAATATTAATATAAATATTGAAATTTTTGTTTTTTAAAAAGAGCAACTTTTACCCAAAATCAGGCAAAGCAGGCAGGCAGATTGAGTTGCTCACAGAATCATTCAGTGATCTATCTCGCTGCCATCGGCTCGCTCAGTCTCTCAAATTTGCTTGCTGTGAGTCTGCACTAAATCATAGAGTCCCAAGGAAGGTTCGACTGTGCTTTGCTAGAAAGCAAGAAATCCAACCATTTCCTGCTTCCTAGCAAATCTAAGTCTCCCTGCACAGCAGAACAGATGATGGTCAGAAAAAGGAAAAATAGCAACTTAGCAGACAAGTTTGCCGGGCAAGGAGTGAGTGGGCGGGAAGGGTTCTCGCGGGCCATGTGGGCTGAGCAGCCTTGTGTTTCTGTGCAGCCTGGTTTAATTGCTTTGGAGGGGTGCTCTGGGGGTGAGATTTCTCTGTGGCCCAGCAAAATTTTCTCACAGCCCACCAGTGGGCTGCGGCCCCACTGGTTGGTGACCGCTGCTGTATAGCATTATTTTGAGGGAAGGAGTTGAAACAGTTTATGTCCAGGATGTGAGAGATCTGTAAATATTTTCACAGCCCTCTTTTTGACTTGTCACAATTAACATGTTCGTAATGTGAGGTGGCACTGATGAAAAGACCACCAAAAGATTCGTTGATCCAAGGAAAACAAGGGTTTATTACGCGTTTGTAAAAGCGGGTCCCCTCAGGCATTGAAGGAACCCAGAACAAAATTCAGGCAGCACTTTTATACCCTAACTGTCCGCCCACTCATATGAGGGCTTGGCTCACATTCTTCCTGTTTTCAAATTGACACATATACATTTCGAAGGTTTATGCGTTTCCCTATCTGGCAAAAGCAGTTACCTAGTTTCTGACACATCAGCACTTTATTACAATTCCCCATTGTTCTATCCTCATCCTGTTTTTTTTTCTCTCTTGTGCACAAACTGGAACACTTCCTTATCTAGCAGTGCTACTGAGTTTGAGACACTTCCTTATCTATTTTAGTGGGCCATCCAACATGACTTCGGTTCTGCTCACAGTAGTATCATCATGGATCATATTTTGTTCGAATAAACAATAAGGGTTGTCTTTCTGAGAATTCTCAGTATATTTCTGATTAAGGGCTGGTCTTGTTGCTATTATCTCAAAAGTTAGCAAAGTAAATTTAAATTTAAAGTCTCCTGAGCCAGAAAGATATTGAAGAAAATAATGGAGATGATTGCCTTGGTAATCTTTGAGAATTTCTGATTGGCAAAATCCCAGAAGATTGGAGGAAAAGCAAATATTGTCTCTGTCTTCAAAAGGGGAATAAGAGAGACCTGGGGATTTACAGACTTGATAGTTTGATATCTATGCTAGGCAAGTACAATTACCAGAAGCTAGCATTGGTTTATTGCAAACAAGTCCTGACTTTATGAGATATACCCAGACTTCAGCAAAATCCTCTGACTCATGATATTATCCTTAATAAAAGGATAATATATAGTCTAGGTCAGTATTTCTGCTGGCTGGGAAACTCTTGGGAGCTGAAATCACCATGATAAAGTAGCTGAGATTCCTGGGCTAGAAAATGCAACTGTAAGAGGGACTCACAATCAGCTGAATGCATGCTTATTTCTGGTGGAAATTATTTCATGGAGTGCTCTGTCCTGTTAAATATTTTTGTCAATGAACTGAATGAAGGAGTTTAAGGGATATATGTTTGTGGATGACAAAACTCAAAGGGTAAGATAATATTCTAAAAGAAAGGGGATTCAAAAAGAACTAACCAGGCTTAAGCAATGGACTGAAATAAATGGGAAGGCATTCAATGGGGATTAAAGTATTCTGCATCCGAGAAGAAAAATAAAAAGCAGACTTAAAGGGTGGGGAAAATTGAGCTTTGCAGTTGCATATACAAAAAAGATCTGTGTATCTTTGTAGTCAACAAACATAGATTAGCAGTGTGATGCAAGTTACTGAAAAGGTCAAAAGAGCATTAATAGAAGTGTAGAGTCTAAAATCATGGGAAATAACTGGCCTTCTCTGTCCTATCCAGTTCTGGGCACCACCGTCCTCAAAGAACAATGGCAAATTAGACAAAGTTGAGAGGAAGAGTATGGCAATAGTGAGGAGCTTGGAAATCAACTATGAGAAATAGTTAAAAGTTCGGAGTATGTTTAGTTTAAAGAAGAGGCATCTGAGAAGCAATAGATATCTGAAGGGTTGTCATACAAATGAGTAAGTGAGATTCTTTTCTATTGTTCCAGGGGACCAGACCAGAGCCTATAGTGCCACAATATGAAATAGCAAGTTCACCTTGATTGAAGATCTTTCAATAGAGGCTAAATCAGGAACAGCTAGCCCTAGACTAGTTCCATCGTACTATTCAATGTTATGATTCTAAGTACAATAAAAGTAAAAAGTCCAAAGAATATCATATATGCTTTAAATACCCTTTCATCAAGGTACCCAAAGTATATAATATACATTTCTCCAACTCTATCTCTACAACCAAATTCCTTAGAAGTATATAATATATCCGTCTCTAAATTTTATCTCTACAAGCAATTTCCTCTCTTTCCATTGTTAAATGAACTCTTCTCTTTTATCCCGGCCCCTATATATATGCACTCCAACCAAACGAAAGAATCATACTGAATCAGACCAGTGGTCCAAATAATTTCTTCTACAGTCTGTTTCCAAAGCTAGGCAGCCAGATAACTGAACCAAAGGGAGTGCAGATCTAGATGTTCTGCACAGCAACATGAAATATGAAGTCGTATCAGGCAGAAGACCAGAGAGTGGGTGCAATAATATATCAACTGAGGTTTTTATTTAACATAGTGAGTCCATGAATGGGTATAGGAACTATTTTTGTGCTCTGCTTTTGGCATCAAAACATCTTGTGCTAGGACTGATATGAAGGCAATGACATTCCTCTTTTTCCAGCTGCTGATATTTTGAGAAATAGTGTTGCAGCACACAAATGCTGAAAAAGAAACCTTTTTTTGGAGGCCAGGTAAGAAATCCCTACCCACACACACACTGGTACCCACTTCTGTTCATTTTATTTCATCTCCCACTAGCATAATTGCCTCAGGATTGATCAGAGAAATGCATTAGGCACCTTGAACAACACAACACTGTCTAACAGTGGATGCATCTGAGTAGGTAAACATTGTATGACGCCAGCCATAAAAGAAAGCAGCTGGGTTCAGGACACTTAAATCTGAGTTATTTCTGCGTAAATAAGTAAAGCTGTTCAAGACTAAGGACAAGAGTCCCTAAAAGTTGCATGAAAATTGCAACAACACGACGTCTTCAGCAATTTTCCAATACCTTATTACTTCTATATGAATCCAGTTTTTTTTACCTTCCCCTGAATAGTTTATTCAGCTTTTAAACAGTAGCTCAGTTGAGATGAATAAACCTCTCCAAGTTTCAATATAACTATTCTCAGGGTGGCTAATGGAATATATGTCTCAACAAGCCCATCTGTGATCATGATCACCATTAACAATAACCATGAAGTTACAAAACTAGTGATTGAGTCAGAACATTGGCTTTTTAGAAACCACACCCAAGATTATCAACATAAACATGTATTATAGTTCTTTTTTTATTCACAGAGCTAATTCCATTCTGTCAATAGTATTTCAGGATGTGGAATGCAGGCTAATGCATTCAAATATACCATCTTCAGACCTTCCATGGAACTGGTGATTATTCGGAAAAGGCCATCCTGTACAATAACCAAAGGCATAAATTCAGTTCTATCATTAATAATCATTAAAATCTTTACATCTTTAACACTTCTTTTCAATTAAATATCATACTTCCTTAAAGACACATATAATCTCCATAATTAATTTTTCCCTTATTTCTCTTCACATGTTTTGTAAATCATTAAATATTCATTTTGTTACATTTGTTTATTGACAAGCATTCCACTGAATTACAACAGCTATTTCATCAAACATTTTAACCATACATTTTTCATATTTTCTAAAATTATTTCTGTTTCTAATATAACCATACTATCTCATGTACCTTTGCAGAATCCCTTTTTCCATTAAGTTTTCACCCATTAACTCTAAATAGGCCCTGTTTCTCTATATTTTGCTTCTGTCCTTTATAACTTCTTTTCCTTTCTTTCTTCCCTCTCATCTTCTCCCTACCCTTTTTACCCCCTTGTCTCTCTACTTCTAATTCTCTCTTCTGCATTTCCCTCTTCTGTTGCTTTCTGATTTTATACTTATTTTTAACTCTATTTTTTTGGGGAGGGGAGTTGTTTTTCCCAATCTTAAACTTTCCATTCTCTTTCCCCCCCTTTCCTTTTTTCCCCCATCTAAGATTATTTGTTCATTAAAGTTCATTAAACTTCTTCTTTGTCGCAATCTTCTTGTTCTGCAGGCATTTCTTGTTGTTTCTCATAATTCAAAATCTCCATTTATAAAAACTGAAATACGAAGCCAAAAGAATCTCTCCCTTCTTGTGCATCTTCTTTGTACTTTTTAAGTTCCATTTTCAGTTCTTCTAAAAGTGGAGCCATTTTAAACAGTTTTAAACAACCACCCGATTGATTTTAATCATTCAAATACAATAACCAAAAATCCAGAAATCATCAAGTAATCCAAATAGTCCCAAGTTATTTCTTCTTATTTCTTTTTATACTTTCTCTTCCTGGGGTTTTTGTTGCGATATTTCAGTTAAAATGTATCTTTTGGAAGTCTTGTTGAGATTTTGCTCTAAGTTCTTTTTAATTCCAGGCAGTCTCCTCCCTTCCAGATCCTGCCCTTTTATTCTTTTTTTCTCCTTTCCTATTTTCAAAAGCTTTTGATTATTCAGAAATCTTTATTATCCCTTTGACTTTTTATTTTCAGCATGAAATGTCTATTAATGTCAAAGTAGATTTTTTTTTCCAGTTTCTTGCTTAAGTCTCTTAGCTGTCAGTATTGGAAAAGGAGGGAAAAAAACCAAATCTTTTCCCCTTTCTCTCTCTTCGCAGCTTAAAAATCTTCTCAGAGAACAATGCTATTGTTTTTTTTAAAATAGATATAAAGGTGTCATACTCCAGTTAGTAACTACAGGAGAGAATTTGTTTAATGAGAAAAGATAATATGAAATTGAAACAGAACAGACAAAAGTATAAATATAATGATTTGAATTGAGATCAGATAATCAAAATAAAATTGAGAAAATTAAAAGAGGGGAAAAAACGATATAGAAAATGTAGATTAGTATAAGATATGGAATAGAACACAAAAAGGAGCATGAAATTGAGTTTTGTGTCTGTATAAAGAACTTCAACCCGGGACCATGTGATTTTCAAAAAAGATGTTTTATTTGTATTTTGTATGTGTGAAAACCCAAATAAACTTTATTTAAAAATAACAAAAAACTCTTAATGCCTTTTTGGCTATGTAATTACAGTGGGCTCTAGCACTTAGATAATTAGAGATGAGAACTCCAAGGTACTTGATAGAGTTTGGATCATCAATAAGGTCTTGACTATTCAGCCTGTATTTTATGTTCTGATTTATTTTTTTCCCCAATATGTAAGACAGAGATTTATTTGTTGAGAGCTGAAGTTGCCGTTTGTTTGATCATTCTGATAACATAGTCGAGGTCTTTCTGAAAGGTAGCAGTATTGTCTGTGGTGTTGAATAGCTTTACATCATCAGCGAAGAGAACGCAGTTGCTCTTAATATGATCACAGAGGTCATTTATGTAGAGTATGAAGAGAGTTGGTCCTGGAACACTGCCATGGGGGACAACACTGTGGACAGGTACAGAATTCGATAGGACGCTCTCAATTTTGATCATTTGTTGTCTGTTTGATAGGAATGCTTCTATCCAGTTATGCAGGTGTCCAGAGACACCATAGGATTTTAGTTTTAGGAGTAGTTTGTCGTGTACCACTGAATCAAAGGCTTTACAGAAGTCTATGTAGATTGTGTCTGCTTTGCCCTGATTGAGTTGTGTAGTCCATATGTTTTTGCAGTGTAAGAGTTGCAGATTACAGGTTAGTTTTTTTCTGAAACCAAATTGTTTATTAGAGAGTAGGTTGTTTGTCTCGAAGTGGAGGATAATGGATTGGTTAATAATTGATTCCATGACTTTACAGGTGACGCAGCATAAAGAGATTGGTATGTAATTTTCAACTAGGCTGGGGTCTCCCTTTTTGAAGATGGGGATGAATGTGGCTTGAGACCATAGATTTGGCAAGGAGCTGGTCCTGAAAGATTTTTCAAAGATTATGCTGAGAGGTTTGGCTATGGCAGTGGATAGCTTTTTTAAGAAGTAGGCACATATTCTGTCAGTCCAATAGATAGAGATGGTTTTAGATTCCGTAGTGCTTTTTCAACGTTGTCTTCTGTGAAACCGATATGTATTGGATCATTGTAGTCATCTGTGGTTTGACTCGGAAATACTGGGCATGATCCATTGCTGTTTACAAATACTGAGCCAAAACATGTGTTAAAGAGGTTGGCTTTAATGGTGTTGCAGTCTACCATTTTGTCCTTTCAGGGGTGGGATGGAACTTGAGTTTTTTAGTTTGTTGTTGACAAAATTGTAGAAAGTGTTCATGGTAATTCCCTGTTAGGAGAATGAGCGCATACAGGGAGATGTATTTGAGAGTAGTGTTTGAAAAATACACATACACAGCACACAGATACACTGTACAGTAAATGTAGGTTTTTATTTTCAGAAACGTGAAGCAAAGTCCAAACAAGCAATCCAAAAGTCATTCACAGGTAAGGTCAGTTTTTAGTCCAGGGATAATCCAGTAACAAAGCCCAGTGTCAAAAACAGTTCAGTATCAGACTTACATCAAATCCAGAAATAGCAGTCAATTAGGAAAAATGGAGGAACGGCAATACTTTCCAAAAGAAAGAAACAGAGATTCACTCTCTTCTGAGACTAAGGCTAAAACAACCCAGTTTTCTGGCCATTTGAGAAACCACACCCAACTACAGTTTTGCATTTTCTTAAAAGATACAGTTTTAAAATGTCTATCCTGGTTTATATATTTCTAACCCAAATACCTGTTAGGTGACTTATAATCCTAACAGAAAGCACAGGTAGAATTGGTGCGTAAATGGTTTTCCTCTTGTTTAATGTGATAATCGGTGCATTCAATCTTTTTCTGGTAGCATAAATTTTTGTATCGACTTTTGAAGTTGGCAACGTGACCAGATTTGTTTTTCCGCCAAAGTGATTTCTTTTTGGATTGAAGCTTCCTTATTATTATGGGTAATTTGTTTTTTCTGGTTTTGGGAGTTGTTATTGGTACATATAGTTTGATGACTCTGTTGAATACAAGTAAAAATATGTTGTAATGGTCTTCAACAGTATTGCATCCAATGAATAGAAATTGCCAATCAAGGGATGAGAGATCATTGTTTATAAGATCATAGTTGCCTTTTTTGAAGTTTTATTGGGGATTCCATCATTGTGATGATTTTTGTGTGGACGTATGTTGAGACAAAAGTGAATCATGTTGTGGTCACTGTTGGAAAAGGGCTCTTTAATTTGTATTCAATAAATTGAATTCAAACTATTGCAGAAGATGAGATTGAGGCAGTTATCAAGTCTAGTATTGTTGGTTACTAATTGTTCTAGTCCCAGATTTGTTATAGCATTGTAGAAGGTTGCTTGTGTGGGTTCAGTTGTACATTCGTTAAGGGTCCAGTTAATTTGAGGTAGACTGAAGTCACCAAGAAAGATAAAAGTGTGTGGGCAAGATGTTGCCCATGTTAGTACTGTATTTAGCTTGTTTGCATGTTCAATGTCATAATCAGGGGCTCTGCAACATAGTAAGAACTGAAATGTGATATTTAAGGACAGTTCACAGACGATAGACTCAGGAAGAGCATGCTCCTGGGTAACTTGGATGTTTTTTAGATGTAAGGACTTTTTATAGAAGATAGGAACACCTCTTCCTCTACGGATTTCACGATCTGATCGGAAAACATGATAGTCTCTTACTGTGGTAATGGAGTCAGGGAGAGATGTATTAAGCCATGTTTCACAGGCAAATATGATGTCAAATTTAGTAAGAGGAGAAATTCAGGTATTTTATTAGTATTTTATTAGCACCAATGTGCCTGCAGATACTACTTTTTTCTACATGTGAATGTAGTTATTTATTTCAATTAACTAAAAGAGGAGAAAGCATTATGGTGCAAAGCAAAGTGTAGGTTTCTAGCATTATATTGACTTATCAGAATGGCTGGATATTCCAGATAGATTGCAGAGGCATTGTAGAAGACAGGCGGTTGGCTGCAGCCCATTGCTAGTCAAACCAAACTACTCCAAATTTCTTTCTTTTTTTAAAGATTATTTTTATTGCACCTTTAGTTTTATAAATAAGTCAAGGTGATGGGAATTGTATATTTAATACTCCTTCCTCCTATTTTCCCAACAACAATCCTGTGAGCTGAGTTGGGTTGAGGCCATGTGACTGGCTCATGGTCAGCTAGCTGCTTTCATACCTTAAATTGGCACTAAAATCTACACTGTCCTGGTTTCTTGCCTGGTATCTTCACCACTAAATCAAACAGTTTTTTCTATTCCATAGTATCATGACAAGTTCACACTTTCTTAATGATTTCATTATTATTGAAATAATGAATTTATTCCCCCCTCCCACGCTTTCTGACCATAGATTAAAATCTGGAAGGATCAGTCCTCTTTAAGTCCCATTTCTGATGGAGTGTTCCCACCAGGAACCACACAGAATGCCATTTCCTTTTGTCAGGTGCAAGTGACCACATCTACATGTGTACAGTTCAAGTTAACTACTTTATTGTATTCTGCCTATAGTACAGGGATCTCCTCTGAATACTTGGCTGCCCTTAGGAACAGATGAATAAAGTTCCCTGAAGCTTTGGGAACGGGGACAGTCCAGGATATTTTGTAGCTGTACAACAGCTCAAGATTAATTCCCACTTGATCTCTCCTCCCTGACTGGCTGGGTGTTTCCTAAAACTATTGCTGCCCCTCACCTTGGAAACTGCTCCACCCAGTCTATCAATACTAACCCCTGGCCTCTGCTTAGAAAAATTGACTATTTCTAAAAGTCTTCACCATGATGGATTGATCCTGTAATGGATCTGATTGATACTAGGGGTCTTATTATTCAGTATAAAGATTATGGGAGGATTATTATTATTGCTTGTTTGGGATCATATTATTGTTTATAGTTTTGGAATGTAAAACACTGAAGCCATATATACAACTAAATTAACAAATATGAATGGTACCCTAGGGGGAAAAGAAACAAAGTATTATTTACAGCTTTTAATTTAAAAAGGACAGAGGAAAGCAAATGACACAAACACCATGAAAAGAAGACACAGTTAGAAGAAGAAGAAATAAAATTCTGAAAATGGTGTTCATAGTTAGGATAAATCACTAGGATTTATTTTTGATTTACTTTCAGGAAGCATTTGTCATTTGTAAATATCAGTCCTTTTGAAACAAGAAAAAATATATATCTTCACTTTCTATTAAAAATCTGCAAGTTCCCTCTTGAGCACTGTATATATAATTTCCTTTTCAACTGGTATAAATTGAAACATTTGACAACCCAGCTTAATGATGGACCCTCTATAAATATAGAAAAGAAATTATGAATCTTTCATTATGGTGGTGGTCATACCTTATTTAGCCAGAATATGCAATTACCTGTTCTGTACTTACTTTATATCAAGTTGCGTGCTAGGGATTTTGTTTGTAGCAGTTTAAGGTTTCCCGATCACACTGAATTTCTTTTCTAACATTTATGAATTTCTCAGAAACAAAAAATATCATTAAGTATATTAAAATTAACCTCAAAGCCCCCTCACATTATACTCAAATTAAATACCTATCCATTTATTTATTTAATTTTTTTAAATCCCACCTTTGTTACGTACTTTATAAATATCTCAAGGAAGCAATCATTCTTAATACTCCTATTTTACCCCAACAACAACCATGTGAAGTGGTTGGCTGAGAAAGAGTGATTGGCCCAAAATCACCCAGCTGGCTTTCATGCATAAGGCCAAACTAGAACTCACAGTCTCCTGGTTTCTAGGCTGCCACAAAGAAGAAGGAATCAAGCTATTTTCCAAAGCACCTGAGGCAGGACAAGAAGCAATGGATGGAAACTAATCAAAGAGAGAAGCAATTTAGAACTAAGGAGAAATTTCCTGACAGTTAGAACAATTAACCAGTGGAACAACTTGCCTCCAGAAGTTGTAAATGCTCCAACACTGGAAATTTTTAAGAAGAGATTGGATAACCATTTGTCTGAAGTGGTGTAGGGTTTCCTGCCTAAGCAGGGGGTTGGACTAGAAGACCTCCAAGGTCCCTTCCAACTCTGTTATTCTATTTTACTCTACCATAACTTTTATACCAAACTACTCTGCAGTAAAAGAACATGGTGTAAGTGAGGTATTCTAAGTGAACAATACATATAGTAGGAAGACAAGAGATCTGGACTTTCTACAACCTGGGATAGTCCCTCATGAAGACTGCTAACCATGTTAGTTGCATTTCTTAAGAGAAGTTGTCCAGACAATCTGGTACAAAAATGGAATGATTGTTCCTAATCTCATCCTGAGTCTCTTCCTGATCCTGCAGGCCATTGTTCACATCCTTCAATTTCCCAGCTCCTTGCTAATCTCTTTTTCTAATTGTCTCTCTTATATTTTGATTCTAAATTCCTCTTGCTGGCAAAGCAGACAAATCCACGTGAAATACTTTGAAATCTTTACTGGCCCAGGAAGAAGAAGCACTTGCTATTGAAATGTGGCCATTGAGCAAAGGTCAAAATGTGGTCGTCATTTTATACCCAGGATCAAATGCTGAAGTTCGTGCATATGCAAATTTTATATACAGGTAGCTTTTGAGTTACAACCGTAATGTAGCCTGCCCATCCCAGTCATAACTTGTGTCAATCATAAAACAAGTCAGCCACACAACTTGGCAACCTCTTTGCTAATGAGTTGTTAAGCAATTATGGCAGCTGTTAAGCAAACCCTTGGTTCACAATTGACCAGTTTTGCTGAAAACTGGAAGTAGATGCAGTTTTCAGCAAAAAAATTCTCATGCAATTATCTGAATGCTGGATGCTACAAATGGCTGTAAAAGTGGCTCCATTGCCTGCCACTCAAAGTATGGCCTTGTGACCTTGGGGAGTGAGTGGGGAGGGGAAGCCCAACCATCAGAACTTTAAATCCAGGTTGTAAGCAGGGGTGGGATTCTATCAGTTCGCACCTATTCATTAGAACCGGTTGTTAACATTCTAAGCAGTTTGGAGAACCGGTTGTTAGAAGAAATTACTGCCCTAATCCTGTAAGGAAGGCAGGAAGGAAACATTCTGGTGTTGCTTACAGAAACTGCCTCTCCATTAATCCTTATTACATTCTTGGCAGGACTAGACTTCCTGTCTCAGGAACTTCTCTGGAATTTTTTTTTCTTTCCTTTGCTGGTACTTTGCTTGTGTGGAATGACCTTTGAAAAAAGTGATATGACCATTTTTCACACTTACAACTGTTGCAGCATCCCCACAATCACGAGAGGTCAGGTGAGGAGATGCGTGCCTCAATGTAAGTGATGTTGAGTTGGCCATGCCCAGCCAGTAACATGACCACCAAGCCATGTCTAACCAGTCACATGACCACTAAGCCACCCCCACCACCAAGCCATGCCCATAGAACCGGTTGTTAAAAATTTGAATCCCACCCCTGGCCGGAAGTACTCTCTAGGTAAGTCCATTGGACTAGGTAAGTCCATTGGTCACTAAACGGCTTGTCATAAATTGATGACTGCTTTTATACTTCCTCATGTCTAGGATTGTGATCCTGCCTTTTATGGAACATAACCGACACTGAACTCAGAAGGAGTAACCCCTGAGTAATAATGAATAAAAGAAAAAAAAATGCCTGAACATTTGGGAACTGGAGAAAATTTCAACTAAACTCAAGATTCAGAGGGATCTCGACAGACTCAAACAGTGGGCCTTATGTAACATGATGCAGTTCAGTGGTGAGAAAAAACCCTGCAGTGAAGCAGGAAAAACAAAATACACGGGTACACAATGGGCCATACCTGGCTCAACAGTAGTATTTGTGAAAGGGAGCTCGGTGTCCTGCTGGACTTCCACATAAGTATGTGTCAGCAGTGTGCTGCAGCTGCCAAAAAAGCCAATGCAGTTCCAGGTGGCCTCAACAGAGGGATAACATCAAGATCACATGCTCTATCCTGCACTAGTTAGACCACACTTGGAAGACTACATTCAGTTCTGGTCATCAAGAACAGAAAAAGATGTTGAGACCCTAGAAAGAGTGCAGAGAAGAGCAACAAAGATGATAAAGAATCTGGAGACTAAATCATAGGATGAGCGGCTAAGGGAACTAAGAATGTTTAGCTTTATGAAGACTCAGGGAAGACATGGTAGCAGTCTTCCAGTATTTGAAGGGCTGTCACAAGGCAGAGGCCTTGATTTATTCTCCATAATACAAGAAACAATGGGTAGAAGCTCATCAGAGGGAAATCTAACTGGAAATGAGGTGGAATTTTCAGTGAGAACAATTAATGAATGGAAGATATTGAGACTCTAGAAAAAGTGCAGAGAAGAGCAACCAGGATGATTAGGGGATCGGAGACTAAAACATGAAGAATGGTTACAGAAATTGGGCATGGCTAGTCTAGTGAAGAGAAGGACCAGGGGAGACATGATAGCAGTGTTTCAATATTTGAGGGGCTGCCATAGAGAGGAGGGGTCAAGCTATTTTCTTTCCTTTTTTAAATAAAGTTTATGAAATTTTCACCTTAAAAAAAAACAAATTCTATATACATTTTTGCAGTTATTTGTAACATCAGTTATACCATTCTCCTATACATACACACACATATATACATTATTTACAATTACACTTTAAAGCTTCTACCTTTGCATTATATTTTCTTTCTATTTTCTAACCAGACATACCACTTTTCCCAGGCCATATAGAATTTTTTATCTTCCCTCTCCTTCAATTCCATTGTGAATTTGTCCATTTCTGTGCAATTTTTTATAATCATGTCATCTGTGGGCATACTATCTAATTTCCAAGTTTGAGCATATAGAATCCTAGCCACTGTTAAGATATGTATCATTAGACATTCATTCTCTTTGATATATTCTCCTTTGGTTATCCCTAATAAAAACATTCCAGGTTTGGTTACTATATTTAGACTTGTTATTTTCTATAGCCAGATCTGTATTTTATTCTAGAATTCTTTCGCTTTTGGGCAAGTCCACCACATGTGAAAGAATGTACCAGGTTTCTTTTTGCATTTTCAACACTCTGATTTTAGATTTGGATAAATTTTAGCCAATCTCGCCAGTTCCAGATGCCAACGGTGGAACATTTTATATAATTTTTTTTTATATGAGGTTGCCAATGTTAATTTATAATTTTTAGTCCATAATCTTTCCAAATCTTCTAAATGTATGCTGTATCCAAAATTTTTCATCCAGGTTATCATGGTTGGTTTCACTACCTCCTCTTCTCTATCAAATCTTAAAAGATACATTTTAGTTATAAATTTTTCCCCTGATCCTAATAATATTTTGTGTAGTTGTTGTGGCGGTTTGTTCTGTATTGAATTCTTCTATGTCTTTTTTATATTTTGTTTGCAATTGTATGTAGGTCCACCAATCTATCACTATACCTTCCTCTTTCAATTTTTGATTTGGTTTCAATATCCCTTGATCATCTAATCATTGATTGTATCTCATCATTTTATTTGTATCTAAATTATATTGATATATCATAGCTTCCATACTGGAAAAGCAACCTGGTATTTTAATGCAATGCTTTTTCCTAATTCTGTTCCAGAACTCCAATAATGCCTCTCTTGTTCGGTGGTTTAAAAAGTGAGAACTTGTCTTATTTCTCTTCTCCCACATAGCAGCATGCCAACCAATTTGTAAGTTGTGTCCTTCAAGAGTTGGGGTCAAGCTATTTTCTAAAGCACCCGAAGGCCAGATAAGAAATAATGGATGGAAACTGAACAAGGAGAGATTTAACCTGGAAATAAGGAGAAACTTTCCAACAGTGAGAACAATCAACCAATGGAACAGTTTGCCCTCGGAAGTTGTGGGAGCGTCCTCACTTGAGACTTTCAAGAAGACGTTGGACTATCATTTGTCAGAATGGGTCTCCTGCTTAGATGGGGGGTTGGATTAAATGACCGACAAGGTCCCTTCCAACTCTGATTATCTGTTAATCTGAATAGCTTGCCTCTCAGAGTTGTGGAAGCTCCATTGTTGGACTTTTCAAGAAAAAAACTGGACAGCCATTTGTAGAATGGTATAAGAACTCAGGCATGGGGTTGAACTAGATGATCTCCAAGGTCCCTTCCCGCCCTATGATTCTATGCAACAAATTGTGCCCCACATTCCTCCTATTAAAATACTCTTACTTAACAAGTGATGTAGGCTTACAACCCAGAGCCAGTTTGAAAATCTCATTTCTGACGACACGAGATTTTTTCATATGAAATGATTTTAGTCAAATGAACAATAAGCTGGATGACACACAAAAATGGACTTATTTTTGTATTGATTCAAAAAACAGAGTTAAAGAATTCAGAACTGAACTCTTTAGTTAACTGTTTGCGATATGAGCACTTATGATTACAGGAAGAACTGAAATATGTATTTCTCAAAGCCGATGAAATGAATATGAAGTGAAATGGATATAGAGAGCATGGATGGAGATTTATTTCTCTCTTCCTTTAAAAATTCTTTAATTTGGAATTAACCAATCAAGGAATGACTGGGAGCTTCAGAACTGAAAAAAAGGACTGCAAAACATATCATCAACTCTATCATACTACACAAATTGTGGTGATAGATATTTACTCAAATAACTATCATTATTACAGTGTTTTACAAATTTATAAGTTATTGGAGGCAACACATTTATTCTTATTGTATACCTCAGATGATTGTTACGAAGAAGTAATGAATGAGAAATACATTTGTTGAGGTTTCTTGGAATAATGATACAAATGTGATAAATATTCAATCTTTTATCAATGTCTATACACGAGATAACTAAGGTTTGTTATGTGAGATAACAATGATTTGCTTCAGTATTTTTAGCTGCCTTAGGCTAAGAAGAGTAGCTATAGGAGGTGGCTGCCAGCTTCAGGAATGCCATGACTTCAAAACTTTATGAATAGATAGATGAGTAGTATGGCAAACTGAATTCTACACTCTGCAAAATGCAAGGGCAAAATTCAGGCCAAAATCGAATCTCCCTTTTTTCACCGAAACAGGTAAAATTCCTGGGCATTCAAAGCCAGAATTAATAGCTGGTGTTTTTAGTCAATGCTAATCCTAGGAATGTAGCAATTGCATTATCTGGAAAAAATGTGCAAGCCTTCATCCAAATAAGAAAAAAAGGGTTATGTCTTGGAGTTATGGAACTGAGTCATTCATCCATTTTACATGACTGCCCAGCTAGCAAAGTGATTCTGGGTAACTTTTCATGAAAACAACATGCAAAAAAAATCAGAACAAAAAAACTAAAAACATATCACAGTAGAGACCAGTCACATATTTATTCAATTTAATCCTTTAAAAACAGCTTACCCAACATTCTGGTTGAAAACCTGAGGGAAAAGCAAAATTTTAATGCCTTATGACAGACCAGCAGGGTCTGGTTCAGATCTTGGGTTTTATAGAGCAGTGATAGAGGTGTCCTCCTGGATTTTGCCCCCTCTCCAGATGATACTTCAAACTGCACTATTTACCTGCAGTTTGATTCTACAAACTGCATTATCAGGAACTAATGATGGAAGGCTGGGTGTCTTCAGATGCTAACAAAGAACCATAACTTGGTTGGCCAAGGGCAGAGATGTATAACTGAATATCATCTGCATACTGATGACACCTAATGCCCCACCAATGAATAACCTCTGCCAGCAATTTCATGTAGATGTTAAATCGGAGTTAGATTTTTTTTTTTTTTTGCGAACATGTAACTGACTCCAGAGGAAAGAAAAGAACCCCTGAAATACTATGATCTTAATTCCTAGCCCCGTCTTCCCAGAAATATAAGCAATACTATTTCGGTGTTATAACCTAGTTGTACTATACCAAATTATTTGATTTTCAAATGGTGATGTACTTTATTTCAGTTTTCAGTTAAAGCAACTGAACCCAACTACATAGGATGCAAATTTCTATCTATCATGGTCAAAGTTTCTTTTTATTTATCTTTAGGAATCATAGTTCTTATTAAGATAGAGGTTTCAAGTTGGAAGCCTTAACTATTTCCATCTCACCTAATATCTCTCTGATAATTTTAAGCATACTGCAATTACTGTGAGGAAAAAAAGTAAACATTGTTAATCCAGCATATATATAAACAATGTTTATGAAGATAATTAGTTTTATTGCGATGAAATAATGTTTTTGTTTTGCAAGGTGATCGAAGAGGGTTCATTCGTCCCAGATTTTATTGCTTTTCTTGGTCAGAAAATTCATTCATGTATTGGTCAGCTCTACCTTATTGTAAGCCGTTTGTCTGCAAAGTCGATATATACTTTTTAAAATTAACATATTAATAAACAATAGTAACACAGTTGTATGTGATTTCCTAAGGGTAGATAAATTGACAACCTTTTCAACAATCTTTTTTTAAAAAATTAAAATAACAAATCTCATTGTAAAACTTTATTTATAATTATAAACAAGTCAAGTTGGTGTTAAAATTAAAACAGAGCCAAACATTGAGAATTGGTGTCTAAATATATTTATCTGAAATCTTATAGAATTATACGACCAGTAGAAAGGGAATAAAAGCAACCAGAAAAGAGTCTGCCATTACAGTTCGCTGGACATTTCTAGATGTTTTATATATGTAAAAAAAATTAGACCATACTCTTACAAAAATCAGATTCATACTTTTCTCTATTAATACACTGACCATTAGTGCTACAAATGCCTCTGAAGTTTTCATAAAACATATAGAAGTATTTTTTGTATTGTTAATAAAATAAAACAGACATCATTTCATTCAACAATTGATCAAGCCCATCACTACAATTATTTAAAAATAGTTTGAACATCTAAAAGCACTTGTTTTACAAAGTGAAACAGAGGGTTGCAAATACACACCTTCAGTTGTAATAATAATCAATACTACCTCATTGGGAAAAATATTTTTAGTACATTGCCATTGAAGTTACATAATTTTTTGTTTGATATGGTTCTTTTAGTACAAAACTCTTGGAAGATCAATCTTAAAATTATTTTATAACTAAAATAACATATGCAAAACCCCTAACTAATCCACAAATATACAGCTTATTGGAAATACACAGTACAGATTCCGAAACTATCATGTTTAAGTTCTACATAGCATCTTCTTTGCCAGTCTTGGGAAAAAAAAAAAACTAGTATCATGGGTATTTGTTTGACTTGGAACTCTTTTAAACTTATTTTACAATTATTTTTAGCTTGCTAAATTACAAGCACGAAAGCGTGCTTGCCCACATATCCACATAGCCCTATGTTCCAAAAATTATTTTCCCATCTCATATGTAGAGAGATTAAATGCACGTATTAAAATGATCTATCATTATAATACATGAATTAAGTAAAGTAAGAAATACAATGAAAATATGTGCAGAAAGAATAAATTATGTTTTACACACTGCCCTTAGGATGCTGTAAGTCTTAAGTAATTGTCAAAATGCATGGCTTTCGGTGGGTTTGCTAAGCTGCATATAGCAGACAAATAATTCTAGGATGCCATATAGTGAACTTGTATACCAGAATAATCACTAAACTACAGAGGAAAGATATCCTGTGTAAACTTTTTTTTTGTTCTAGAAACAACATATTTTCTGTCATGAACTTTAGTATAAGGGCAGGTTTAGTTGGGGTTAAAATTAAAAGCTTCACTAAGAAATATATTAGCATAATTATAGTCAGTCATAAGGGATTTCCCAGTCTGATTCACTTCAATGGAGATTAGTTCTCTTTGAAATCTGTTGGATTTTGAATTGTTTAACTATGTTCCCATTGCAAACATTTGCATTCTATTGTCCTCTACATCATTACGGTAGATTAAATTTGAAGGGGGAGTATAGAATCAAAAGATTCTCTAGCCCATTAAATTCTGTCTGATATTATCTATGGATAAATGATGGGCAAGTGGAAATATAATATGAGAGAGTTTGAATGATATTAGATGCTACTGTAATCAATGCCATCTATTGCATTAAGCTATAGTTTGCCTAATAAACTGCCACTGGCTGGGTTTCATAAAATGCAAAGTCATAAATTGTGACTTACAAATTAGAATGATCACCTAAGCCATATTACAGTTAGATCAATGTATGAGCCTTATCTACAAAGCGTCCCTGTGTCTCTCAATTAGTTTTAATGCACAATGTTCTCCCACTGCAGCTCAAAAGTACAAAGAAAGTCAAATGTACAATTCTCTACACATCACAATGAAATCAAAAAAGCATCTGTGCTGGAATTGAATACCAAAATATTATTGGATGACATTTGTTTCAGTAAAACATACACTCCTTCATCTAGTGCAATAAATTTCCACTTCAGTGACTTTTCACCAAAAAATTGAAATAAATTGGTGATAATATTAACTACAAGCTTATTTCAGCAATTATTTTCTTAGAAGAAAAAATCAATTGCAATTGAGTATATTGTTTGATCTTAACTACAGTTAGATTCAGTACTTTAACCCAATACTTTTGCACACAGTCTACTGAATGTGCTGGGAAAACTAGCCAAGGATGGAGGAATTGCAATGTAACATCTGGAGGATGCCAAGTTGGAGCAGGAGTACAATCCAAACCACTTCTTTATGATCCTATTGGACTAAGCATTGCTTTTCAATGATTAATTTTACTTCAAATTCACAAAAGTCTTTGCAATGTGGTTTTCAAAGTCCAAATGCCCTGTTAAGGAAGCAAAAGTGCTAATACTTTGCAAAAAAAAAAAATTTCCCTCAGTTGCAATCAATAACCCTTACTGAATGCAAACTCACATATTGCCTCTAATTTCTTAACAGTCACATAGAGCTTTGTTTTACTTTCTTTTAAAAAAGAATGCCACTTACGCTTTTTCCTCCAAGAAGTTGGTTTTCCGAATAATTCACTTCCAGCCTTGCAGTCACACAGTGTGCAGATGCCAACCTAGTCTGCACAGGGTTTTTTTTTATTTTGTGTTTTCCGAATGAGGAATACCTGCAGAGTACAGACCAAATAGCTTGTGCTTCTTTCTGATAAGGTCACTAGGGCTTAACAGAATATAACAATGCTTAATCCTCATTGGTTTTGCCTGCTGAGCACCCGGCTGTTTCCTTGACAACACCTTTGCAGTTGCTACGGCATTCTCAGTCACATATGATGTCAAGGTTTGATGTCAACATAAAAGAAAATTGGCCTCCTGTTTGCAAATCAGCATGGGGTGGGTCCATAAAAATGTGTATGCAGTTATGACTTGCATCAGTAAAAGCCTAATTTTAAAATTTTTCAGGAGCAATCGTGCCAGTCTTTTCTGCTTTGGTCAATCCCTACCTTGAATATGGTGTTCAATCTCCATAATTTAAGATTTTTTTAAATTGACAATATTTGAAAACTAAAGCTACGATGAAACATTGAGCATGCTTCATTATGAGAAAAACCTGAGTTCAAGGAGATGTGACTACACACTTCAAATACCAGAGGTTATATGTTGCATAGAAGAGGTTAAGATCTATTCTATTCTCTCTTATTTCAGGGGATAAAACAAAGAATTATGATTTAAATTATAGGGAGGGATATTCCAACTGACTGCTAGGAAAAAACAAAACTTTCCAACAGTCTGATAATAGCACCAACTATCCATAGAAAGGATGATCTCTTCTTCACTGGATATGTCCGAGCAATCGATTAAACAGATTGGACTTGGTGGCTTAAATAGCCCCTTCAGTGGTACATGAGGGGAAAATGTTGTCTGAAACTCTGGAAAATAGGTTTTAGTGCAAGTGTGAGCAGAACCAAAGTCATGTTGGATGGCCCATTGCATTAAATAAGGAAGTGTGTCTCAAACTCAGTAGCTCTGCTAAATAAGAAAGTGTTCCAGTTTGTGCACAAGAGAAAAAAAAACAAGATGAGGCTAGAACAATGAGGAATTGTAATAAAGTGGTGAGGTGTCAGAAACCGTGTAACTGCTTTTGCTAGATAGGGAGCCAGCATAAACCTTCGAAATATATATGTCAATTTGAAAACAGAAAGAAAGTGAGCCAAGCCCTCGTACGAGGGGGCGGACAGTTAGGGTATAAAAATGCTGCCTGAATTTTGCTCTGTGTTCCTTCAATGCCTGAGGGAACCCGTCTCTGCAGACACGTGAATAAAACCTTGTTTTCCTTGGATCAACGAATCTTTTGGTGGTTTTTTATCTGCTTCCACCTCACACAAGGGATTTTCTTATTAAAAGCAACTCATTATGTTTACTTTGCCTTAGTTTTGGAGAGGAATTTTGGTTCTGACTATGCAATCATACACATTTATTCATAAGTAAATCCTATTAATTTCACTAGGGATGCTTTTATACATGGAAATATCTCTTAAAGACTTTAATGGAAAAGAAAGTTGGTCTTCTCCAGCTGAACTGTTAAGTCTCAGCATCTGAAATAATTAAATTACATCACATTATAGAAACAGTTTAGTCCTAAATGTGAAAAGATATAAAACCTCATCTTAACTACCAATGTTCTTATCTAGAACACTATCTAGAACTAGAAACAATTATTTTTTAAAATCATCCTAACCTTATATTGCCAATCTCCTCCAACACCACCTGGGCTCTTGATAATTAATTTCATTATATCTCAAACACATTGCTTTAGATGTAACATTACTGAAAATCAAATTAAAAGTAATGTCCACAGCCCTCATCTTTTCAAATGCAAACATTTGAAGATAACTTAGTTGTTCTGTTTCTTTGTCCCAAGAAGCAGTAAATGTCCGGCTAGACTTTTTTTGATATCTTTCTGCAAAAAGTGTACAGTTGAAATTGTTGTGGTTGTTGTTAGTCACAAAGTTGTGCCCGACTCATTGCGACTCCATGGACAATGTTCCTCTAGGCCTTCCTGTCATCTACCATCCTCCAAAGTCCATTTAAGCTCACCACTACTGCTTCAGTGACTCCATCCAGCAACCTCATTCTGCCATCCCCTTCTTTTGCCCTCAATTGTTCCCAGCATTAGGCTCTTCTCCAGGGAGTCCTTCCTTCTCATTAGGTGGCCAAAGTATTTGGGTTTCATCTTCAGGATCTGGCCTTCTAAAGAACAGTCAGGGTGGATCTCCTTAGGACTGACTGGTTTGATCACCTTGCAGTCCAAGGGACTCGCAGGACTCACAATTGAAATACTTATACCCAAAAGGATCAAGCATTTGTTTTTCATACTTTGTATTGACTCCCTTCTCTATATAAGAATAAAATGGAAAGATCTACTCTATATGCTCGTATTCTTCGAGATATAGATGACATAGAATGCAGAATAGATTATACTAGACTAGAATAGAATCCATATTATCCATTCATTAAATAGATTAAACTGAAAATATATATACATATACTGTATGTACAACATATGATGTACAAGTAAAAGGTTCTCCACATCTCATCTAGATTCTGCATTTCTTCAAGGGAGGAACAAATCAGTTTTGAAAACCAGGCTTTACAGGAATATTTGTCCATTTCTTTTAATTTGAAAAGGAGGGAAAAAGTAGATGAAACAAAATGCTGACATACAAAAAAGCAGTACAGAATGAAACCAAATAGAGATCAGCTGACTTTTCAACCCTCCAGATGTCATCAAGGTGTAATCTCACCTCATAAGAACTGCCAAATTTTTCTGAGCTCTTGGTGTTCCCATGCAGAGCATTTGATTTCAGCAAGAGTTCTCAGTTTTTTTCATTTTTATCCTTTCCCCAAACGGAACAAATTTAGATACTGGACATGCTTATTTTGTTGTCTTTCTTCTATTTATTTCCTTGCTTTCATTGATATCACTGATATCATATATAGTATATATAGATAATATATATTTATATATATTATATATATTGTATATATAATATATATATATATATTATATTGTATATACAGATAATATATATTGTATTCTTCTCTCTGTAACTTGTCCTATCAATTTTATTTATTTATTTATTTGTTGGTTTGTTAAATATGGCCTCCCAACTCACTTATATTGACTGGGGGCAGGCTTATAGAAACAAAATCCCCATACAAACCCAATAAGCCTCCCACACCCTCCCTGGCATCAATAATCAAGCCAACCACTTGATGGACTCCATATTATCCTAGGGTCCCCAGGCCCATTAGAAAAGCCATGCCTTCAGGGCCAAAAGAGTGTCAAAGTAAGGGGCCAATCTTATTCTGACATTGATGATTTTCCACAGAGAAAGGACAGCACTATAGAAAAGGCCCTTCTTCAGTCCCACCAGATGGATTTCTTTAAGAAATGGCATCCATAATATACCTGACTCTTTCCTCTGGTGAGGAAAAGACAGTCTTTCAAAACGTAGGCCATAGGAGTATTTGGAGAATTTTGTGATTTATTTAAAGCATTAACTCATACTTTATAACTCCGGATGGCACAGAATTAACCTGTAAGTGTTTTTGATGTTAGGTATAGGTCCCCTATTCACGTTATGTCATAAATGGAAAGGTTTAAAGTACATGCTGTACAATGCTCAGTGTTTTTGGTTATTAAAAATTTTACTAACAAAACAGCTGAATGTATACTACCTTTGTTAGATGCCTAAGAACACTGACATTTCAGGGACTCTTAAGGTTTGATCACTATCTGCTTGTACATAAATAATACTGGAAATAATGTCTTTATAGAATACAGGCATTTGAGGAAATCAAACATAAAATAGCCTGTTTGTTCAGTGATGGGGTATGTAATGTGGTTCATATTTGAATAAAAAAGTAACCTTATCCTAATTTGCATTTTCTGAATACAAAATTGGAAGGAAATCATGCATTTTTCTAAATTCTGCAATTCAGGTTTGATTTTTTCTTAATTGCAAAAACATAATTTAGGGGAAGTATAATAGAAAAAATAACACAGAAAAAAGTATACTTTGGGGAAAGGATTTATGAATTGCCTATTTATATGAAAATGGATGCAAAATGCATCTTTTTGTGAAAACTTTGTTTTGAAAAAATAGAAACTAACATAGCAGTGATACAAAATAACTTGCATTTATAAAAATAATATTATAGGATCTATCTCTAGTTTTCAAAAACTTTAAAAAAAACAGCCTTCAAAATACAGTATGTGCCCACATACTGTCTTATAATCAATGTACCATGTTATTTTGTTGTTAATGAAATTGTCATTTCTAGCTCCCATCTCAGGCAAGAGTATATTTATCTATCTAAATTTCTAGTTAACCTCTCAACAATATTAAAAGATGACAATGAAATTTAAAAGGATAAAAAGAAACATTCAGTTATTTCTGCCTCAATGGGGAACAATTAAGACTGTACACAATCCTCCCTTCTGTGTGTAATCAAAAGATCAACAAATGAGCCAGCAAGATCCTACTAAAGGTTCCTACAAACAACCTTGATGTGACAATGTCAACTTAGAATGGAAATCTGTTGTTTTTATTTAGATCAACATGAGTGTCTAATTGTTAGAAAGATCCTTACTCTTGTAGCAAGTTAGCACCCACTCCTCTCCTAGAAGAATGAAATAGTCTTGGAAATATTAAAAAGGCAGAATATTGTACCTCCCTGGATGAGAAAAGGAGAAACATGCTCTTGGAAAGCAGGCCCCACCTTTGTTAATAGCCCCAGAAAGACTGGGGCATCCTATCTACAAGACAAAAGGCCTTCAGCTCCAGAGTGATAGAATTAGCCCTCACTCAAGATCCAAACCAGGACAAACCATTTAGTCATAATAGGAATTGACCAACATTCTTTCAGAACACAACCCTCTTCATTTCATCATCACCCAGCAAGATTCAACCAAGCCGGGGACAAAGACAGCCTACAAGATTAGCTGGACCCCTACATAGCCCTCTGGGAGTCTGACAAGCAATAGGATACATTTCTTGCAAAGCCCAAGACAGGGTATAACTATATCTCACTCTCCACTCCATGTGGTCAGCTATCCAGAATCACATGTGCCTGGTGGTTCTGCTTCACCATTAAAATCAAGCAATCTCCATGTTTCCAGTGTCTTTCTTTCCGCTTGGATCTGAATCCAGATGGACATTTCTTCCAACACTCTAATAAAACAAGATTTCTTGTTTCATATAAATACATAATGGAGAGGGGAGAGAAACCCTTCCAATTCCCTCAATTTTTCCAGATTTTTGTTTTGCCTTGTACTGAGGTGTTTAAGGATGAAATATTTTGTCTTTATTTTTGCCAAAACAAGGTGGAAAACAATGCCATTAAAATCAGCCATTTTTGTTTATGCAACAAAATACTCTGGGGGCAGCAAAATTCATTTTGACACTCACATGCACTAAACTACAACATAACTTGTTACCTTAACTCGGTTTAGCAACTATACTGGTCTGTATGAATTTATGCTTAAAAGAAACCATGATTTAGTCTGATGTGTGGATCCAGGCAATGAATCATAGCTTTTAAGATACTTTTACAGATGCCAAAAAAACCTACAAACAAAGCCGTTTGAAATGATTGGTTTTCTATTAGTGTGCTCAGAGCTAGATTGACACCAATCTAAGCAGAGTCCAACAATGGCGCTTCTCCACATTGCCAAAATTTTCATGGAAACAAATGTGATATTTGACACTATCAAATCCAGATTTTAAACTTTAGTCACTCACCATGCTAAAGAAAATGGTTTTAACAGTGCAGATTAAAGACAAATGTAGCACATAAAAACTGTTCTGTATGGAACTTGGTAGGTTCCAAGTACTTCATTCTGATTGGCCAAAAAAGCTACTTACGGATTGGTTCTCTAGGAACCAATCTGGAAAGCCGCCAAACAGCGGGAAGAGTTAAATAACTGTCATTGGCCACAAGCCGGCAGGCTAGCTGCTATATAAAGGGCTGCCACGGCTTGGGCCATGTTCCGTTTCTTTACCTAGTGGTTTGAAATAAAGAGTTGTTGTTTGGAATCGGTCTCCCATGCTTTTTTCCGGACGGAACACTGGCGACGAGGATGGTATTGTCGAAGAAGCAGAGACTGAAGCACGCAGCAATCTGAACCGAGCAAAAGAGATGGCTGGTAGCAACGCACTGCCAGCACCCTTCAATCCAGATGTAGAGGATTGGGAATAGTATATTGATCGCTTTCTCATGTTCTTAGAAAGCAATGAGATGGAAGAAATCTCAGATCAAAGGAAGAGGGCTATCTTCGTTACACACTGCGGACCGGCTGTATTCAAAATGGCGAAGGCGCTGGCGAAACCCAGAGATGTCAAGCAGATGACCTGGTCCGACCTGAACCAAATGCTCCGAACACACTATGCACCAGTGGTCTCAAATCTCATCAAACTACATGAATTCAAAAGGGACCAGAAGGAGGATGAAACCATTGCAGACTTCGTGGCAGCCTTGAGACACATTGGAGGGGCATGTGAGTTTCAAAACATGGATGAGGCTATGAGAGACCGTGTAGTCCTTGGCCTGAAAGACTCTACCCTTCCCAGCAAACTACTCAACAGGCCGAATATAACCGTGGCAGAGGCCATTGCTGAGGCAACCACCGCCAAAGCAGTGAAAAAGTCAGCAGCCACCATGAGACAAATGAACGCAGTTCCCGACCTGCCAACCCAAATGAGGGAGAAGAAGGCAGAGGGAGGAAAGAAACAGCCCACAGCAACAACCCACCATGAGGACGTTGAAACCCAGAGTGACACCGAAGATGACGACGAAGATGTCCATAGACTCTATTCAGATAGAAAATGGCGCAAAAAGAGGAGGAATCGGCGGGAATTTCAATGTGCGGGCTGTGGAGGCAATCACCCGTGGTCTGAATGCAGATTCCTCAATGCAACATGCCGGGCTTGTAATAAAAGGGGGCACATCGAAAGGGTCTGCCGCAACAAAAAGAGCTATAATCCAAAAAGACGTGGCAGCACCCCCCCAGACACGAAAACAGACAAGCCGGCAACCGATGGAATCGCAATTAAAGAACTGGTGACAGAGAAGAAACGCATCAGACAGTCACCATCAATAATGCCAGGGCGGAAAGCGGAAAGAAGGTTCGGATAGAGAGGAGACCCTGTGAGATGGAGGTTGATTCAGGGTCATTCCTATGTATGGTATCCTGGAATACCATCCGGTGCCTAATTCCAAACATCAAGCAGAAAGAACTAAAGAAACAAAAACTTGTGCTAAAAGACTACCAGGGAAATCGAATCCCTGTAATTGGCGTTGGACATTTTTTAGTTGAATTTAAACAACACGCCAAAGTCTTGCCCCTAACTATCGTCGACTGTGACCACCCTAGCCTGCTAGAAATTGAATGGTTCGCGCCTCTTGGAATCGGGATGATTGGTATCAACCGCATCGCTAAAACCAACTGGGAGGAGAACCTACTCCACCAATTCCAAGATGTATTCGATGGGACTCTAGGCAAGTACCAGGGGACCCCAATCTCATTTAGCCTAGACCCGAAAATAGCCCCCATCCATTTAAAGGCCAGACACGTTCCATTCGCACTAAAACCAAAAATTGACAAACAGCTGAATAAGTTGATCACACAAGGGGTTTTAGAACCAGTCGACCACGGCAAGTGGGAAACCCCTATTGTAACATCGGTAAAGCCAGATGGGTCAGTGCACATCTGTGGGGACTATAAGGCAACCCTGAACCACGCGCTCCAACAAAGTGCATACCCAGTGCCAGTAGTGCAACATTTATTGCACTTGCTAGGGGGAGGAAAAATATTTGCAAAACTTGACCTAGCACAAGCTTCTCAGCAACTACCCGTTGATCCAATAACAGCAGAAGCACAAACGATAATAACGCATAGAGAGGCATTCAAATGTAACCGCCTCCAATTCGGTGTTACCGTTGCCCCAGGCATTTTCCAAAGCCTCATGGAACGCCTACTAAATGGAATCAAAGGTGTCGTCCCATACTGCGACGATGTACTGGTCTCAGCAAAAAATTCCAACCAGCTAAACCAGGCTAACAGAAGTCTTAACTCGCTTCAGAAAATCAGGCCTAAAAGTCAAGAAAGAGAAATGTGAACTGGCCACTAACCAGGTCGAATTCTTGGGCTATTTAATCGATGAGCATGGCATTCACCCAACTGAAAAGAAGGTGAAGGCTATCAAAGACGCTCCCAGACCAAGAAACAAAACTGATCTCCAGGTGTTCCTAGGCCTCATAAACTTTTACAATGTGTTCTTGCCCCATAAGGTGACAATAGCAGAACCCCTACATTGGCTGCTTGATAAAAAAGACCATTTGGACTTGGGGCCACCAGGAAAAGAAAGCTTTCCAAGGTATTAAGGACCTATTAATGTCAGGCACCATTCTTATCCAGTTTAGCAACACCCTGCCGCTGATGGTCACCTGCGATGCTTCACCTTTTGAGGTCGGCGCCATCCTGAGTCACCGGCTTCCAGACGGCAGAGAGGCACCAGTCGCCTTTTACTCAAAGACGCTCTCCAAAGCGGAACGCAATTACAGCCAACTTGATCGTGAAGCCCTGGCAATTGTCGCTGGGGTCAAATGATTCCATAAATACCTTTACGGTAGACCCTTTTCTATCATAACCGACCACAACCCTTTCCTTGGAATCCTGTTGGGAAACAAGCCAACCCCAAACATTCTGTCTCCTAGAATGATGAGGTGGTCTGAATTCCTCGCTGCCTACTCCTACACGCAACTCCACAGACCCGGCAAAAGCATCTTG
Organism: Laticauda colubrina; assembly: GCA_015471245.1. Taxonomy (NCBI): domain Eukaryota; kingdom Metazoa; phylum Chordata; class Lepidosauria; order Squamata; family Elapidae; genus Laticauda; species Laticauda colubrina. The sequence goes on from BLBF01000010.1 coordinate 15,147,212, forward strand.
CACGCTGACACCCTGAGCCGTTCCCCGTTGCCCGTCACAGAAGACGACTCTGCTCCAACTACCTCCGCATTCCAACTGGACACCTGCCTGGAGCTACCGCTGACTGCAGTCGATGTCGTGAGAGCCACAGCCAAAGACCCTTTGATAGCACGTATATTGAACTGGGTAGGTAAAGGCTGGCTGGAGAAAAATAGAAAAACTGAGACTTTTAAACCTTTCCGTGCCAGACAGACCGAGCTGTCTATAGAAAAGTGGTGCATCTTATGGGGTGACAAGGTAGTAATCCCAAGCAGCCTCCAAGAAACAGTCCTAGGCATGTTGCACGAGGGACACCCGGGCATAGTCAAGATGAAAGCCCTGGCCAGGAATTATGTCTGGTGGCCAGGGCTGGACAAAGACATAGAACGCTGGGTTGTAACATGCCATGCCTGTCAGAAAGCGAGGCCTACCCCCCCACAGGCACCTATACGAGACTGGGAAACTCCTCAGGGCCCGTGGTCTAGGGTGCACATTGACTTCGCGGGGCCAATGAAGGGGAACACCTTTTTGATTGTTGTCGATGCATACTCGAACTGGTTAGAAGTCATCCTCATGGCTTCCACAACCACCGAGGCTGTCATGAAACAGCTCGACAAACTATTTGCGATGCATGGGCTACCAGATGTACTGGTTTCGGACAATGGGCCTCAGTTGACCGCCTTGCAGTTCGAACAATACCTGGCTGCCCAGGGTGTCTGTCATGCCTTAACTGCGCCGGCCCATCCGGCTGCAAATGGCAAGGCTGAACGCATGGTTAGATATACTAAGGAAGGCCTAGAGAGAATGGACAAGGGGGACGTGCAAGACAAACTCAACCGTTTACTAACCTTGCAACATGTTACCCCTAGTAGAACTACAAATAAAAGCCCGTCTGAACTATTAATGGGTAGGAAACTACGGTCCTACCTGGACAGGTTAAACCCCACCTATACATGGGACAAGCCCCCCGACTCCTCCAGAAAATACTGTACCTTCGAAATTGGAGACCTAGTCTATGCCAAGAACCTTACTGGGGACCCCTTATGGCTGCCAGCCACCATCACACAAGTCACAGGCCCCCAGTCCTACCGACTAACGTGGGACAATGGGAGGGAATGGGAGCGGCACATAGACCAGCTTCATTCCTGCAACCTTGAAATAAACCATCACAGAACCGAAAACAATAAATTCCGACGAAAAAACAACCAAGGGGGGGGAAGTACTAATAAATAAAAAAGGGAGGGACGAACCTCCCATAACAAGACTATAAACTCTGCAAAATGACAATATAACCAAACAAAAAGAGCACTCACGGTTAGATGATCCCCAAGAAAGAAATCTGGGAGAAGGAGAACGAAGCAAGGCCTTCCTGGAAGGTAGCAGCCAGGCCAGCTCAACCAACCCGGCTAAACCAGGAGGGAGCAGCAGAGCCATCTCAACCGGCCTGAGAGACTCAGGTGGGAGCGGCATGGCTGACTCACCCTTCTAGGTGGTTCCATGGAGAAGATCGAGAGAGGCAGCGATCCTGACCGAACCACTTCAAGACCAAAACAAGACTGAGCCACGCAGGTCAACTAGAGCTAGGAAAATCCCCACCTACCTGCGCAACTACGTCACCCACATTAGACTGAACTAAAGGGGGAGGGGTGTTCTGTATGGAACTTGGTAGGTTCCAAGTACTTCATTCTGATTGGCCGAAAAGGCTACTTACGGATTGGTTCGCTAGAAACCAATCCGGAAAGCCGTCAAATGGCGGGAAGAGTTAAATAACTGTCATTGGCCACAAGCCAGCAGGCTAGCCGCTATATAAAGGGCTGCTGCGGCTTGGGCCATGTTCCGTTTCTTTACCTAGTGGTTTGAAATAAAGAGTTGTTGTTTGGAACCAGTCTCCCATGCTTTTTTCCGGACGAAACAAAAACAATGCCAAAAAAATGATGAAATTTGCATGTGACAATGTTAAGAGCATGACCACTATGGAGAAAAATTTATGCAGTGCCCCCTTTCTCTTGATGTTCTAAGCATGTGCTTGTTCTGATCACTGCTAATCTAGGGCTGAGTCTTTTTAAATAAATTATTGTTCAAGTAAATACAGACTGATTCACACCTATATTGTTATCGCATTGCTTTAAATAAAGAGTGCATCAAAATATGTCATTTTTCTGGAACTGCTGCCATTCTTCCACATTGAAGGGGATTGTTAAAATAATTCACTGGGTTTTATCTGGATTCACACATGTCCAAAATGGAGCGGTATAATTTATGGTTTTAAAGAAGTGCAAAACCCAGGCCTTAGTTCAGTTGGTATGTGAACTAACACATCACATAATTGCACTGGCAGCGTAATCGTGTTTTCTTCACCTGGATATAGGGTTACCAAGTGATTCGTACTGGGCACAAATTAAAACACTTTAATTTGCACGGGCTCATATTTTTCCAAACTGCCAGATCTAAAATTAAGGTTATTGTAAAGTTTCCATCTCATTATTTTGGTTGTTTCAAATTTAGAATAAATGGCTTAGTGCTACATCTGGGCTTTTGAAATCTGGGTCAGCTAAAATACTTGTCGCAAATAAGATATTTTTTTTTTAGTGCTGTGACTGGAAAAAGAAAAATCCATGCACTCAGGACTACAAACATCTGATTCAGAGCACAAGCTCTAGACAGCTGGGATATATTTTAGAACACTTTATGTTGATGCAGTGAAGAAATAACTACGGACCACGACAAAAAGATGACCTTCTCACGATGTCCTGCGGATAAGGACAGGAATTTCTCTTGGGGACAGGGCTCTGGTAAAATAATTCTGGACAGAGATGGCATATGGCACAAAAACAACACACATACACTTTGCTTGATTGGTTTTCTTATAACAGAAGATTGAATTCTGCATTCTGAAATGTTAAGATGGGAAGTCTTCCATTTATAACCGGTTGTTTAGCCACTGTTCAAAAGTTATGATGGACACCCAAAAGATCAGTATAAGTCAGATTTGACATCCATTCCCCTGGCCATTTGACCACATTTTGAGTGCTTGGCAACCAGCCCAAATTCACAGCCATTGATAACATCCTGCGGTCATGTGATTGTGATTTACAAAGTTGTTTTTAAGAAATTATTTCTGGTTTCTGGGGAGAAAAAACCCCTTACAGCGAACAATGGGTTGAACAACCATGGTATTTATTCACTTAACAACTGTGGTGGGGTTTTTTTTCAATGGCTGGTGCGATTGGACACACAAGGAATTTGTCTTGGTGCAAATGTTCTCAGTGTATAAAAGAAAAGATACATTCATCAAGAGTCAAGAATCATAAGGTACGACACTTAATAACAGTCATAGGGTACAATAAGCAATCAAATCATACTAGGAAACAGTCAATATAAATCGTAAGGATACAAGCGACAAAGTTACAGTCAAAGAGTCACAAGTGGGAGGGGATGGGTGATAAGGAGTGATGAAAAGATTTACAGTAATAGTAGTGCAGACTTTGTAAATAGTTGGATAGTGTTGAGGGAATTATTTGTTTAGCAGAGTGATGGTGTTCGGGAAAAAACTGTCTTGTGTCTAGTTGTTCTGGTGTTCAGTGCTCTATAGTGTTGTTTGGAAGGAAGGAGTTGAAACAGTTTATGTCTGGGATGTGAGGGGTCTGTAAATATTTTCAAGACCTCTTTTCGATTCCTGCAGTATACAGGTCCTCAATTGAAGGTGGGTTGGTAGTAATAGTTTTTTCTGCAGTCCTAATTACTCTCTGAAATCTGTCTGTCTTGTTGGGTTGCAGAACCAAACCAGATAGTTATAGAGATGCAGACGACAGACTCAATAATTCCTCTGTAGAACTGGATCAGCAGCTCTTTGGGCTGTTTGAGCTTTCTGAGTTGCCGTAGAAGGAACATTTTTTATTGTGCTTTTTTGATGATGTTTTTGATGTTAGGTGTCCATTTTAAGTCTTGTGATATGATAGAACCTAGAAATTTGAAGGTCTCTACTGTTGATACTGTGTTGTCTAGTATTGTAAGAGGTGGTAGTATGTGTTCAGTTCCAGATTGTTCCAGTTACACCACTAGGCAAGTTGTATAACCTCCTGTCTGTATGCAGATTCATTGTTGTCTTAAATGAGATCTATCACTGTTGTATCATCTGCCAACTTCAGTATTTTAACAGATGGATCGTTTGAGATGGATCGTCATTGGTATAGAGGGAGAAGTGGAGAAAGCACACAGCCTTGGGGGGACCCTGTGCTAATTGTACAGGTATCAGATGTGATTCTGCCTAGCTTCACCTGCTGCTTCCTGTCTGTTAGGAAGCTTATGATCCACTTACAAAGTGTGTTCAAGTTTAGTTTAGTTAGAAGAATGTGTGGAATGGTGGTATTGAACGCTGAACTGAAGTCTACGAAGAGGATCTTTGGTATATGAAGATTCAAGGTGTTGTAGGATGTAATGCAGAGCCATATTAACAGCATCATCTGTTGATCTATTTGCTCACTATGCAAACTGCATGGGATCTAACAGCGGATCTATAATGGTTTTCACGTGGGACAGCACTAGACTTTCAAAGGTTTAGTTGCTTTGTGTGTAAATTGATTGTGTTTAAATTGATTGTTTAAATCTAATCCTTCGCATGGAAGAAAAATTCATATTTACATTTCACATGGAAAAAAATGCTAAACAACTTTTCAACAATGATAAAGACACCAGTGAATTACTTTAAATGTGTAGAAAAAGAGGAATTCTGTAAAAACCAGAATTTTACGCTTGTTAAAAGATTTTCTGCTTATTGCAGGCCAGTATTCAACTAAGGACATTGTCCTCATGTATCCTAAGCTGGAAACAGCATTTTTCATGCTTGAACTCAGATTTCGTTGCCTAGAACCTTGAGTTGTCTTTCTCTGGAGGAAAGTGCAGAGATTGTACATGTTGTACAATGTGTAGTAAATCTCAAATAAAGGAATGAAAATTCTCCTTCTGAGGAAAATTCTGTGGCATGGAAATTGGAAATTGGGAATCAAAGGTGGAAAAATCAAAGGTGGAAAGTTAAACTAGGGAAAGAAGAGTTGGGTAATAGGTGAATCAAGACAGAGGGAAAGGAAACAGGAGTTATTGCAGATATGTCCTATATTTATAATTATATACAGTGGAACCTTGGGTCATGAAGACTCCTGTTTGCAACCAAGTCGGGTTTCGACCAAAAAATCCACAGGTCACAATTCAAAAATCAGATAACGAACAAACCTTGCCGCCACGATTTCCCCTTTTGCACATGCGCAGTCCATCTGTGCGTGCGCAGTCCGTCGTGCTTCCAGTCACAACCAAATTGGGGTGTGACCGTAGTCCTGGAAGGGATTATGGTTGCAATCTGAGGTTCTACTGTATTTGGTTAGATGATAGCTTTGTAAGTAAAAAAAAATTGTACTGTATCTTAATATCAAGAAAACAAAGATAATGACAGCTGCAGAAAACACACTGATCAGAATGCACATAGACAACTGAATCATCGAAAAGGTTAAGGAATTCATCTTCTTAGGCTCTAAAATCAACTAAAGTGGTAAGTGTAGCCCTGAGATCAAAAAGCATAGAGCACTTGGAAGAAATGCAATGTTTGGTATGAATAACATCTGAAGATTAAAGACATCAACCTCACAACCAAAGGCAGATTAGTGAACGCAATAATTTTCCCAATTACTACTTATGGCAGCTAAGCTTGGACTCTGAAAAAAGTAGATAGAAGGATGGGCCACTTTGAATTGTGGTGCTGGAAGTGACTTACTCATCCAGTGGACTGCAAAAATAACAAAGACACCTAGACTGAATCTCACCAAAAATATCACTTGAAGCCAAGATCACCAAACAGAGGCTGTCATACTTTGGTCATGCCACAAGAATCAACTCACTTGAAAAGGCAATCCTGCTGGGAGAGCTGGTTGGCCTCTTCTTCCAGTTTCAGTGGAGGACAGATTCATGGGGCAGCACTCTACTACAAATACTTTTATCAAGACCATCTCTCAATTTCCTCTTCTCCAAGCTAAATATATCCAGTTCTTTTAATTATTTGCATGAATCTTGGTTTACGGTCCCTTAACAGCCAAGATGGAAAGTTTGAATCTGTTCCGATTTGTCTACATTCCTATGAAAAGTAGGCATATTTCAAGTGCTGTCACAACAGAGAAGACAATAGGACTATTCTTTCCTTTCATCTGATGCTATGCTTCTGCTACAACAGCCCAATTATGCATTGGTCTTTGTAGAACTGGATCATGCTGCTTGGTCATGTGACATCGGTGTTCTACTAATAGACCTGGATCCTTCTTATACATTTTGTCACTAAGTTAAAACTCCTCAATTCTATATTCCGGCAGGTTACTTTTCCTATCCGAATGCAGTGCTTCATATGCCTCTCACAGTTGAACATCAACCTCTTGAACATGACCCAATATTCTTTGAATTGTGATTGTTTTCTTAATAATATTATTGCTGTCCTCTGCTAATCAAGCATCATTTGCATTGCATCCTCATAAATATATTGAACAGCATTTGGTGTGGATGATGTGCTGGAGACTCATACAGTATTAGATACATCTCTGCAGGACATAACAGAACCATTTATCAGCACATCTATAGTTTCTCAGTTTCCCTCTCTTCTCCTTTTTAAATCTTAAGATATTTCTCCAATTCACCATATTTCTGAACTGATTGAACTCTGGCTGGGGCCTAGTTTCATCAGTTATCACACTAGCAAGGCTTGACATTCAAGTTTACCCAATCTAATTATCATTACTTCCTTACCTATATTAACGACTTTTCAACATTTCAATGGTGAAATATATTATGATGATGATTCATCACATAGTCAACTATTTAACTGCATTTGGCATTTTTATCCGCCTATTGGGTCCATCCCAGGGAGATGTTGTTTGATGCTGTTAAAGATATCACAGGATGTAAGCTGTTCCAAATAAAGCTTCCTTTTGCAATTGACTGATGGGGATTTTTTGTCAATGCCAATGTGTTCAAATGGTGCTCCAGTTATTTTGGGACTGCAAGCAAGGCATTTAATACCATTGGTACTTTTTATTCATTTTTTTGTTTGTTTATTTAGCAATTGTCATTCTACATCTATTTGCAAGTCTCTGTATTTTGTGATTTTTCTCTAATCCTTTCTCTTTTCTGTTGTCTCCAGCTATTGTCATGTTCACTATCCAGACTTTTGTCTTTCTTATTGACAGATCAGATTCTTATTTGTTTGAATTCTTCACCTTCTCCTCCTTTTTCTCTTCCTCTTCTTTCCTCCTCCCTCTCTTCCATCACCACCAGCAGCAGCAGAAGAAAATCACAGCAGCTATTGACCTCTGAATAAGAGGCTGGGCTGCTGTATTTCCAAAAGAAGTGGCAAATATTTAGGAAAACAAACAACTAACCTAATTCATCTTCTTTCATGTTATTTTTAACATATCTAAAGAGGCTCTATTTTCATCAATTTCAGTTGACTTGGAACTTTCAATTTCCTGAATGGGGTGTAGCGTCAGTCCATCTTCAGCCTGTGTCTTTCCTCTGTTATCTTCTGAAAATAGGTCTTTTTCCCACAGCCCCACCCCTTTTATCTATCCTAATAGTTTCCAGTGACATAATCATACTTTGTATGTGTGAAAAATCTGCCATATCTCTTCTAAAGCGAGTTATAGATTTGTAATGAATAGATTTACAGAGGCGTCCTGCCTGTATTGCCATTGCAAAGGACAATTATGGTGGGATACATTTTTCACTGTGCTTTCTTGTATAAAAGTGTTTCCTCCATAGTCCTATGCACACCAGGATCAAATAAGATCTTAGCTTTCCAAAAGCAAGTATTTGCATTTTCCCGTCCCCTCCCAGTTATTTCCTAATAACTGTTTTCTCATGTAGCCTAGCTCAAGACTTTTATCACTTTCTTTATCTCCAAGGCCAGCCTCCTATGGATGAGCTGGTCTTGTCTCACATCATCTTTTGATCATATTAGGACTCAGCGTGGTTACTGTCCTGTTCTGGCCAACTACGAAATTGAAACATGTAATCCCAGCACATAAAAATCAGAAAAAGGGAGGATTGCTGGGTTTCTTACAGGACTGAAGTGGGAGATCTGTGTTTCCCTTCATTTAGGCTTAGCTGTAAAAGAATTTTGTTAAGGTTTTTTTTTTTTTTTTTTGCAGAAAGGGTACATTCTAGTTTTTCTCAGTTTAAGAAGAGAAGACTAATTTTAAGTGACTAATAAAGTCCAGCGTAATACATCTCCCTCTGGCCTTTAAATTTAACATTTTGGGGAATTGTTGAATCAAATCAAAATGGGATATTTTCATTATCTTTCTCACCCAATTCTCATACTTCTCCCTCTCTTGCCTAACTGAAGGTAGAATTGAAATTGTGGGGACAGTCTCCATACTGCCTCTTACCATTCCTATTTCTCCTTCTCCTTCTCCTTCTCCTTCTCCTTCTCCTTCTCCTTCTCCTTCCTCTTCCTCTTCTTCTTCTTCTTCTCCCTTTCAGTCCTATTATTTATTTATTTAGGAAATCTATTTGCCACCCATCCCGTATCTAACGACTCTGGGCAGCTAAAGCCTCAGTCACAGGATCATAAAATCATAAAGCTGGGAGGGACCTCAGAGTCTTCTAGGCTAATCTCCCACTCAAGGCAAGGGACCTTGCACCTACTGTGTCAAATGACAAAGAGATAGGTTGGAATCCATGCTCAAAAAAGAGCACTAACTTTCTCAGGTTGGCAGCTGTCCTTTTTGCTTTGGAACAGGAAGTTTCTGACTATCCTCTGGCTGTCCTGCTACTATCCTTTAGCCTTTTTTTTACCTTTTCCAGACGGTAGTTGAAGAAGCACCCTTCAAAAAGAAACAGTGGCTTATAGTCCTCTATATCTCTACACCCTAAAATGCTTCCATTTTGAGTGGCACTGTTGATGAGCAGTGCTTGGAAATAGAAGCAGTGCTTGGATATATAAGTTTAAGCAGTACTTAAACTTATATATCACTTCTAAGTACTTTTACAACCCTAAGAGATTTACTGAGGTAGGTTCTGAGGGAGAAGGCATCATCCCCCACAATGAAGTAGGGCACATCTTGTGTGTCGTTGGGCAGGGGGTCTGGATCTGGGAAGCCCATGATGAGGTTGCCTTCCAGCCCCTCCTTGAGGTCACTGGTGTTGTATACCTGGGCATCTGAACATGAGCCGCTGCCTGAAGCATCGATGTACATGAACTTGTAGTCAGCATCGACCATGGCAAAGAGGATTATGCTGAAGAAGCCCTTGGAGTTGAAATAAGTGGAGCCCAACTTGGCTGGAGCTTTGCAGGCCACGTGCTTGCCATCTATGGCTCCAACGGTGTGTGGGAAGTTCCACCTCTGATACCACTGCTCTGCAACTTTCTTCCATCCTTCATCAGTGGAGGGGCACTGGAGGAGCTCCTCCTTGTATTCTTCGATGATGGCTTACACCACTTCTCTGAACACAATGCTGATGGTGTTGGATGGCACCCTCCAGCCGTATTGCATGCTCCTGTAGGTGGTCCCTGAGGCCAGGTGGCGCAGAGTGAGTGCCACCTTGAGCCCAGGTTCCAGGCTGGGTCGGCAGTTGGTGTTTGCCTTGGTCAACCTGGGTGTCAGCCGCTGCACAACTTCGTCAAACATGGCTGGAGGCATCCTCATGAAGTTCTGGAATGCCCGAGGGTCTTCGTTCCTCAGCTCCACCATCAGCTTGTTGTATAGTCCGTACTCTGCTCTTCTCCCGATCCATCTTCGGACCCAGACGCTTCTTGGCCGCCTCTTTTTCTTCCCGTAGTAGAGTTTATAGAGCCTGTAGATGGCTTCGCACTGTTGCAGAAGGATGGTGGCTGCCAAAAGGACTGTGTTACGATCCACGGTGGACATGACTGGATGCTGTGGAAGAGCAAGAGTCAGATGAAGGCTGCAGAGGTCTGCACAGCTAGGCTGCTGGTCTGAAAGTGAGATGCAGGTGAGTTGCTCCCCCTTTTTATAGGCAGTATAGGTGTCCCTTTGCATCCTCTAGGCATCCTCTAGGCATCCTTAATATCCGAGATAGGTCCCCTCTGCGAACATTTTTTCTGTTTTAAACGCTTTGTTTCCGTGCTGCATCCATTCTGCATCCGTTCCGCGTCCGTTCCGCTTCCTCCCTGCGTCCGAGCGGATGCGAGTTGCGCGGATGCGCAGCGGATGCCTAGCAGATATAGCAGATGCGTAACGGATGCATAGCGGATGTGTAGCGGATGCGTAGCGGATGCAGAATGGACGAATTGGATACATTTTCTGCGCAAAAGTTTTGAGCAGCTCAAAACTTTCTGAGTGGATGAAACGTCAATAAACGGATGCTGGACGGATAGTGAGGAAGCAAAATGGAGGCAGTGAGTACATCGCATTTTCCAATGGATGGCAAGCTTTTTTGTCTGTTTTACATCCTCTTTGCATCCGTTGGTGCAGTGTGACAGGGGCTTAATGTTGGGTAATGCTTTAACAACATATTAGTTTATCCACTATGGAAGCGGAATTCTCATGTTTATCTTTAATGTGTACAGAACTGATACATTATAAACAATTGTTGAAGGATATTGGAATTACTGTATGTGATCCATTTATTGTTTATGAAGACAATCAATCTGCAATTAATATGGCTACTAATTTAGCTGTTAAAACAAGGTCTAAACATACTGATTTGAGATATTTGAACGTTAGACAGTGTGTTCAAAATAAATTAATTCAGTTAGAATACTGCATGACTGTACATAATATTGCAGATCATTTCACAAAAGCTCAAGGTGCAATTAAGCATAAAGAGTGTTGTGAGAATTATGGAGAATGTTAGGAATTTGTCCACCAATTAGTTGGGATGGCAATATATAAACCAAAATGTATGTTCGTAGCTTTAAAACAAAGTCACTGTGTTGATTTGTACTATATCCCGATTGGTTGGTTGTGTTGCGAATTGCCATAAGAGGGAGCTCGAGATCATGGCTTGCTCTCTCTGACATTCTGTTCCTATAAGCTGTGTTTATACTTTGATATTTTGTTTACTGGAAATGACAAAGGCAACCAGTAAGAAGATTTTGTAATTGGATATTCTTTGGACTGTAAAACATATATGACGTGGACCGTTTATTGGATTGTGCTATTTCCTCAAGTAAATTTTAACTCAGTTCAGTGTACCTGTGTGCGGCTGGATAATTATTCATAACTATTCTCATAAATGTTTCCATGTGCATATCCTTGTTACTCAAGGGTTATTCTGTACATATCATAACACTTACCTTCAATAGATGCCCCTATTTTCATCCCTGTTGCTGCAAGCCTATGAATCTGGATACATTCCACTGAACTTAATATATCTCCTATCTGAGTGTTTCATTCTATTTAAGAAAGACAAAGAGTTGGCAGAGAATAAATGAAGAATTATCGCTGTCAAAATATTGATGAAATTATTCACAGCTTATGAAGCAACACTTTTTATTTCTAGAGGAACATATGGTTTTCATGTTCCCAAGACTGCTTTTGTGCTAAAAGCTTGAAAAAGAAACATAGCATGGTTCAGGTCATTATAATTTTAAAAAGCATCAGCCTAGAAGGAGAAATATACAAGGGGATTATGTGGAATCATTATTATTAAAAGAACATATATAAGGATATTTGTACTGTTTAATGGCAAAACATCAAGGATCAGAAAAGGAAATGAAGGCTAATTGCTGTAGTGCTTCATTAAGAGACAAATCTATCCACCCTGTTACCAAAAATAGATGAGTTGTGGTATAAATTTGAAGTGATGGACCAGCAACTCATGTCATTGAATCTTTAGACTCTGCAGATCATCTGATTGGAACTGGAAGTGGTGCAATTTCCCCATAGTGAAGTATTTACTATTATACTGTTCTATATTTTACTATATGTAAGCTACTCTGAGTTCATTGGCGAGTGCAGTATCTTATGTTTTAAATTCAGAAATGTATAAAATACAAGTGGCCATATTTCACAAGCTTTTGGTAGGAAAACGGAGTTGTGCAATGATGCTAATTCAAAACAGAAACAATGATTCAGAGAATGTGTGGGCACACATGTTGAAGATAATGGAACTTCTTTAATCCAAATGTGTCATTACGTGAAGCCAGAAAATGCGGTTGCTTTTTAAAGGTGTTACAAACAGTTGCAACAGGCATGTCCATACATTTCTCCTACAGATCTCGATCCCTGCACAATCGTTGAAATGGTATCAAGTGCAGCCCAGAATTGAGAACACTACACAATCTCCATAATCCTAAAGGGTTCTACGTCATTACAGCTGTAAGCAGCATATCAGCTGTTTGAAATAGTCCAGTTAAGAAGCACTTGCCACGAGTATTAACACTATTTTTATTGTAAGATTACAAGTAACAGAAACTTGCTAATCAGAAAGCCTTACTCCCTTCTTTTACTTTCCAGAAAACTAGGGAGGGTCATTCTGAGATTTTTTTTTCCACAACCCTTTTTCCTTCAGGGGACTGAAATACCTCACATGATGGGTGTGTAGGCTGCAGCTCTTCTTCCTGTTTTCAAAAGTCATTCTTTACCATTCATTAAAGGTAAAGACACTAAAGAAGTCCCTGCAGATTTTACTCCACTATTAATGGACAACTATCGTGTGTGTGTGTGTGTTTTCATCTCTGTTTCAAGACCATTGAGCCAGTGCTGTCTGAAGACATTTCCATTGTCAAGTGTCCAGTATGACATCATGGAACACTGTTACTTTCCCACGGAAGTAGGATCTATTGTCAGCTGGAAAGCTCAGGTTTGAGACCTGAGCCAGCTCCTGCCAATCAATCTAGCAGTTTGAAAGCATGCAAATGCGAGTGGATGAATAAGTATCAAATTCTGATATACCATGGTACAATTCCCCCCCTCACTTTATCTTTTTACTTCTGCTTACGTTCCTCCCTTCCTTATCTAATGGTACAAAAGACTACTGAGAGCTGGAGCAAGTTATTTTTTGCCTTTGTGAGTTCCAGTTGTGATGAGAGATTGAGACTCCTGGGAAAGTGCTACATCCCCAAGAATAAAATATTGAACATTTTTGTTCACAAAGTTATCTTCTGCAATCCCCTATGTCTCTCCTCATCAGCTTAAACCCCTCATACTGGTGAACCACAACCAGCAGGCTGTTTTATTTATGGGGAATTCAGTAATTAGGAGCATCCCAAACTCAGAAAGCAGACTGTGATATGCACTTCGATTGTATACTTCCCTACATTCATTGGATTATACACTGAGGTCTTTGATTTTATTATGATTCAAATCCCTAAGAATAAGCCATATGAATGAATGCAGTTTTATGTCACCAGCACTCCTATGTGTAGTAACTGAACTACCATATATATCAGGGATGTCAAACTTGATTTCATTGAGGGCTGCATTAGGGTTGTGTTTCACCTCTGGGGGCTGGGGTGGCCATGGCCAGGTCACCGTCACTTGTGTCAGGGGCACCTGTAGTGGCCTGAGTGTTCTGGCAGTAAAAATAGGCTCCCGAGCTCTGTTTTCGGCTGTGACAGCCTCCTGCAACCCTCTGCCAGCACAAACAGAGGCTGAGAGAGCTGCACGGAGCCCTCATGAACTTCATTTTCAGCTACAACAGTATCCTGCAACCCTCTGCCAGCAAAAATGGAGTTCAGGAGGGCTGCAGAGGCACCACTGTTTCCACGGCATCCCTGTGGTCCAGATCTAAGCACTTTGCAGGCTGAATTTGGGCCCCAGGCCTTGAGTTTGACACTCCTAGTATATATTGTCATTTCATTGCTGATATTCCGAAGCAAATGGTATAACACAGTACCCAAATCTCCACTGAAAACACACTGGTTATGCTTATCTTGAGACACTCTCTGACACTTAAGAAATTAATCTAATGAAATGTTTTTGGATCAGCGTTTGTGTACATAATACTTTATACTAGAAAGGCAAAAGCAGATTTAAAAAAAAATAATTCAAAAATCTCTTCCAGCATTTTGTAATACTGTATGATTTATAAATACAAAGGAAGAAAAGTGAAATTTCCTTAATTTTAATCTTAATCTATCCAATTGCTCCTCACAATAGGCACATCTCAGAGACATTATCTAGGTTCAACTTACTTACACAGATGATTATAACAGGCTTGTGGCATCTTATAACATAATAGTTAAGTTTGTTTGTACACTGAACAAAGTTGAAAAGACAATTAAACCTATTTTCAGGGAGCCAAAGTTCACTGCTTCAAGTTAGATCTCTATGCATTTTATTTACACATAAAATTGCTATCACTCTGAATGGTCCCAAAACAACCACAAAGCCTATCTTTAAAATTGTTTTCCCCCCCCACTCTTTTGTTCTCTTTCACAAATATCTTCACTACTTAAATATGGGGAAAAGACTGGTTTTGCCTCATCATAAAGGCTTAATTAGATCACCAAATCTTGCTGATACTGTATGATGTAAAATTCAGTTAAATTAGTTTTTTTGCTCTCCAAATATAAGTACAAAACAACCAATTTGAGGACAAAGAATGCTGAGATGATTGCTGAGCCGGCTAATCAATCAGCAATTTCATCCATCCATTTTTGACTTTATCGTCTATTTTCAGATCCCTTCGCTGTATTTCACCATTCATAAGTGGGTTAGAACATATTTCTCTATCTGAATATATCGCCTGCCAGCCTATTTCAATGCTGGAGAATATACTGAAGAAAGTGAACACGTTATCAGTACCTTATTACTTTTCCTGTGTTCACATTCTCGTGGGTTCAGCTCAGGGGCAGGATGTTACCGGTTCTGCCCAGCTCTACAGAATCAATGGCTCTGAAGAGCAGCAGACACCAAACTGGTTCTGTGTCTGCTGCTGTTTGGCCCATCCGCCTGCTCTTACCTGTCCTTTATTTTCTGCTTTTCCAATCTCCGCTGCTTTGCACAGCACAGCTGAGGTTGTAAAAGCAGTAAAAAAAGTGCCTTTTGAAATGTTGTGTACCCGTGTGCAGCGCCTATCAGCTATCTGGGCAGCACAGCTCATGATGTTTTACAAGCGCATACAGCGTAATCACTGAACCAGTAGTTATACCAGTTGGCTCCCATCCCTGGGTTAAGCTGCAAGTACTGTTGCTCCGTAAGTTTTTATATTTTTATATAATTTATAAAAAATGTAAGTTTTTGGAATGTTTGTGCATTAACTCCTACACAAACATACATACATACAATGCGTGTGTGCATGGGGTATTATTAGAATAGTTTTATATATATACGAGGGCTATCCACAAAATAGATTACGTTTTGCGATAGAAAAAAAACAACGTGTAGGAAAAAATGTTTATTATATACACTTGAAAGTGACACTTAAATACTACTTTTCAACATATTCATCAAACAAACTGAAACACTTATCATAGCGGTGAACAAGTTTTGTAATTCCATTGTCATAAAATTCAGCGGCCTGAGATTTGAGCCAGTCAGTCACGCCCGCCCGCAGTTCCGCGTCGTCGTCAAAGCGCTGTGTTCCAAGCCAGGTCTTCATCCTCAGAAACAAGTGGTAGTCGCTTGGTGCAAGATTGGGGCTGTAGGGTGGATGAGGAAAAATCTCCCACTTGAAAGCATTCAAGACTTCTCGAGTGCAATTTGCTGTGTGTGGTCGGGCATTGTCATGCAAAAACAAAATGTTTGAGCTTAACTTTCCTCTATGCTTGTTCTGAATTGCTTTTCTTAGTTTTTGCAATGTTTGACAATACCTCACAGAGTTTATTGTTGCACCATGTTCCAGAAAATCAATAAGAAGTACACCTTGTCTATCCCAAAAAACAGTTGCCATAATCTTCCTTGCAGAGAACATTTGCAAACATTTTCTTGGTTTTTGGGGGAAATTTGTGTGCCCCCACTCCATAGACTGCAATTTGGTCTTACTGTTCACATGTTTGACCCAAGTCTCATCTCCAGTTACGATTCGATCAAGAAATGAATCTCCATTTTTTTCATAAGAGTACAGAAATGTCAATGATGCGGCCATATGCTGACTCTTGTGGTTTTCTGTCAGGATTTTTGGCACCCATCTTGCACAAAATTTGTGGTAGCCTAAGCGAAAGTTCCGTTACTGTGAAACGGTGGTTTTCACGAATCTTGTCATTGACTTTCGCAACCAGTTCATCAGTCACAATGCTCGGATGTCCACTCCACTGTTCATCATGAACGTTACTTCATCCATTTTTAAGCTTAATGCACCATTGGCGCACTCCACCTTCAGTGATGATGTTGTCCCCATACACTTCACACAGTTGCCGAAAAATTTCAATCGGTTTATGGTTTTTTGCCAACAAAAACCTTATCACTGATCGCACCTCACAACTCGCGGGATTTTCAATTGCAGCACACATTTCAAACATTTGCTGTGAAATATCGGGTAACGATACAAACCTCCCACTGGCATGACTAGATGCAGAGTAAGCTGCGGACGCAGAGACTAAAGATGGCCACGCTAGCTCCGCCCCTCCTTGCTACAGACAAAAACATAATCTATTTTATGGATAGACCTCGTATATATGTATGTATGTATATGTTTTCTGAGGTTTTCGCAGGTATTTGTATGCGGATCTTTGGTTATTCAAGTTTTCTCGTGCGTAAAATTGGAAGTATCTTGGCAACGTTTTGACGAAATCTCATTCGTCATCTTCAGGCTTGTGTCTTTGGCTTTGTGCTTCTTGGAGTAATGTGAGCTTCTTCCTTTTAACTGCTAGTAGGGTGTGACTTCATTGGGAGGGGGCTTGGCTGTGTTCTGATTGGTTGAGGGGTTGGCTGTGTTCTGATTGGCTGGGGGTGTGTTCTGTACAGGTGGGGCTTGGTTGTACTCAGGTTAGTGTTAGTTGCTGGGGGATTTGAGCTGGTGGCCCACCAGTTTGCACAAGCAAACTACCCAAAAGCAACTTGCACAAAGAAGAATTAAAAGCCCTGCAAGTCTTAAGGAACAACAGCAGCATAATCATACTGCCAGCAGATAAAGGTAGTGCCATAGTAGTAATGGATAGAAAAGACTATGAAACAAAATTGACAGACTACTCCAAGACTCCACATACAAACCCATAAAAACGGACCCAACCACATATCTGGAAAAAATAACCAAGAAGAAAATTATAACCAGCCACATGAGCAAAGAGATCCAACAGACAATCATCCCAAGAGAAAAATCTTCCAGATGCCCCAAACTATACGGCCTCCCAAAAATACATAAAGAAGGCCCTTAGTCTCTGACCCATAGTCAGCTCCAGAGGAACACCACGACAAAACCTAGCCAAATACCTAGCAATGCAGTTCCAGCCCCATGCTGAAGCAGCAGCTTCACATGTACAAAACTCATACCACCTCTTGGAAATGATCGAAGTTCTACATGTAGAACAAGAAGATCTGCTTGTAAGTTTCGATGTGGTTTCGCTATTCACTCAAGTCCCGATAAAAGAAACTCTTGAAATCATCAAAAATAAATACCAATCACCCAAACACCTCATAGAACTAACAGAACACTGCTTAACCAACACATATTTCATATACAAAAGACAAAGATACAAGCAAATTGAAGGAGCCCCTATGGGATCATCTGTCAGGCGGAGCTCCATTCAAAATCCAGGAAAGAAATACTTAGACTCTTTAGTTTAGAGAAAAGACCTCTTTTACTGAAAGTGAAGTGGTAGCAACCAAAGAATTCTGAATCTGAGAAATTAGGCGCGCAATTCACATATACAAAGTGATGGAAATGTTCCCACCCCCAATAGTTCAGATGAAACTTCCAATTAGAAGTTGTGAATATGATCATGTGGGCATCTTCAGGTGATGATGAGGCCTCTGTCCGTTGACCTTGGCATATTTTGATAACGGGTTGCAGTTGCGCAGAGAAAAGAAAGCTAAGCAAGAAATAGAAACCTAACTCTCTTGTATGCTTTCCCCCCCATTTACAAAACAGAAGAATTTAACACCTCCAGCTCACTTCCTAGACTTTCCCTTCCTCCCCCCCTCCCCCGTTACTTATGGCAGTCGAAAGATGCAAAGCAATAGTAGAAGATCTTGAAGGCTGACATCACCAATGTCAGTCGTCATTGCAAACCTGTTCATGGAAGAATTTGAATCCAGAACCCTAGCCAATGCCACCCACAAACCCAAACTATGGTTAAGATACATCAATGACACATTTGTTATTTGGCCCCATGGAAAAGAAAACCTAAACAATTTCCTAACACACCTAAACAGCACACACCCCAAAATCAAATTCACCATGGGAACAGAAACAAACAACTACCATTCCTAGATGAACTAATCCACAAAAAAACAGAGGGCACATTAGGACACACCCTATACCAGAAGAAAACACACACCAACCGCTACCTCAATGCCCAATCCTACCCACCACGGATAAATCAATCGACTACCCACCACAGATAAACTCCGTGGCCAAAACACTAATCGCCAGAACCAAACGCCTGGCAGACAAGACACACATAAAGACTGAACTATGCATCCTGACTAAAGTACTGACAGCCAATGGCTTCCACAAAAGGAAAATCACTGGCTTGTTTCACAAAAACACACTAAGACATAATGGAGACCTAGAAGATGAACAGACCTATGGAACAGCTGTCCTACCCTATATAAGAGGTACTACAGACAAAATCAGGAAGACAGGCATCACATCAAGACTGCCTTTAAAACAGACAGAAAAATAGCAGCCATCCTAAGAAACCCCAAAGATAAAATTGACTTGGAAAACCAAGACATATATGAAGTCCCCTGTGCATCATGCCCGGCCACATACATTGGACAGACCAATAGAAGAGTAACCAATCAAAGCCACCAAACAGACAGAAGAAACCAGAAACACCAATCAATCAAACTCCAAGTCCAATGAACACAGACCCAGGCTCCTAGCCAACCAGAATGGACCAGCCTCGAATTTGAAACCAGGAACTGTGAGACACACATCCATACAGAAGCCTGATGATGGCAGATGAGATTCTGCTGAAACGTTGCTATAACTTTAACAGAACTACAATGACGTGGGATAATACCCGAAGGAAGCTGAACAGCATATATATATATGTGTGTGTGTGTGTGTGTATATATATGTTTTTTTGTTTTTTTATTTTTTTTTAAGCTTTCGCGGGTACTTACATGTGTGCTGTTTAGCTTCCCTCAGGTATTGTCCCACGTCATTGTAGTGTTGTTAAAGTTGTAGCAATGTTTCAGCAGAATCTCATCTGCCATCATCAGGCTTCTGTATGGATGTGTGTCTCACAGCTTTTGGTTTCAAATTCGAGGCTGGTCCATTCTGATTGGCTAGGAGCCTGGGTCTGTGTTCACTGGACTTGGAGTTTGATTGATTGGTGTTTCTGGTTTCTTCTGTCTGTTTGGTGGCTTTGATTGGCTGGCAACACTCTGTTCTTGTGTTGGAGGCTTTCAGTGCAGTTTGGCTTCGTGTGAAAAGACGGCTGCTATTCATCAGCAAGCTAGGTTTCACCTGGGTGCCTGGTGGGGGGTTGTTTGAGTTGGAGGCATCAGAGGGAGTCTGTCTGTGCTCAGGTATTTGTCTGTTTTGTGGCGTGGAGATCTTTCTATTTGAGAGTGCAGGTTTCCAAATGATTGACAGTCTGCTGGAATCATCTCTTCTATTCATGCTTTCAGGTCTTTTTTCAATCTCTATGGCTTCTCTGATGATTCTGTGGTTGGGGTTTTCTATAGTGGCTAGAGTTTTAGTGCTATTGAAGTTGATGTTGTGACCTGTGGTTTTAATGTGTTGGACTAGTGAGGAGGTGCGTTCCATCTTTTTTACTGCATTTTTGTGTTCATCTAGGCGGGTACTTATTCTTCTATTGGTCTGTCCAATGTATGTGGCCGGGCATGATGCACAAGGAACTTCGTATATGCCTTGGTTTTCCAGGTCAATATATGTATGTATATATATGTGTGTGTATATATATATATATATATATATATATATATATATGTGTGTGTGTGTGTGTGTGTGTGTGTGTGTGTGTGTGTGTGTATATATATATATATATATATATATATATATATATATATATATATATATATATACATACATATATATACATATATATACATTTGTTTTTTTAAAAAAAATGAAACTGAAAGCCTCCAGTGCAGGAGCAGAGTGTTGCCAGCCAATCAAAGCCACAAAACAGACAGAAGAAACCAGAAACACCAATCAAACAAACTCCAAGACCAATAAACACAGACCAAGACTCTCAACCAATCAGGATGTAGAAAAAAACATTCTGCCACAATAATAGGCTAGCCTCAAATTTAAAACCAACGACTGTGAGACCCTGACCCACATACAAACTCTATACAGAAGCCTGATGATGGCAGATGAGATTCTGCTGAAACGTTGCTACAACTTTAAAAGCACTACAATGACGTGGGATAATACCTGAAGGAAGCCGAACAGCACATATGTAAGTACCCGCGAAAGCTTAAAAAAAACATATATATATATATGTATATATATGTATATTCCTTCCATTTGCAAGTATACAGTAGTTGTGACATTATTTCCATAGTTACCCATGTCTGTACAAATACGTTATATTTGTTATTGTTTTCCCTGATCACTTTATGGGTTATTTTCGCAATTCATAAAGATTAAACTCATATATCATATGAAATTATGAGGTCAAGCTCCTGTTCTTTTGGAAGCAGCCATTAACATCTGTTGATCAGAAACTGTAGTTACTCTTTAGCTAAGCATCCACTGACAATTTCAAATGGCTCTTTTTTCACTTCCTTGTTGTTTCAAATGAACTGTGATATAAATGGGGACATAGATGGGCAACTTCTGCCATTTTCTTTTGCTTTAAATTAGGAAAGCAAATAAAACAGATTGGGAACATTAAGGAAATAGTGGGCCCAGATGCCAATGGAGATTCTCAGTCATCCAGGTCATGGTTGTCCCAAAGGTGCAATAAGCTTTTTTTTTTTTTTAGTCAATTACATTTAAGTTTTTCTCCACAAAAATAGTTGCAAAAGTGGCTCTAAGTTTGTATGAGAGAATGAAAGGACACTGCACAATGGCCAAGTGCTAACTTTTGCAGGCCTCTTAGGCAAGATGAATTTTCTTCCAAAGGTGCTTTTTCAAGAGGCAACTGGACTTTCTGGTTTTTCTTTGGAGATGTTTTGCTTCTCATCCAAGAAGTCTTCAAAAAACAAACAAGAAGGTCCAGTTGCCTATTGAAAAAGCACCTTTGGAAGAGAATTGTGTAGTGTCCTTTCGTTCTCTCTTTCTCTCATACATAGAGCCACTTTCACAACCATTTTTGTGGAGAAAAACGTAAATGCAACTGATACAAAAACAATAATTGTATAAATCTGTTTTTAAAAATAAAGATTTTTGAGGATCAGATAGCCACAGTTCTGTATTTAACCATTGTGAGCAGAACTGAAGTCATGTTGGATGGCCCATTGAATTGCATAAGGAAGTGTGTCTGAAACTCAGTAGCTCTACTAAATAAGAAAGTGTTCCAGTTTGTGCACAAGAGAAAAAACAAGATAAGGCTAGAACAATGGGGAATTGTAATAAAGTGCTGTGATGTCAGAAACGGGGTGGGTAGAAGCTTATCCCACTAGAAGAGCCACAGCTCCCACAGTAACCAAGATCTTACTAGAACATATCATCCCACGATATGGAATGATGGAAGCAATAGATTCAGACAGAGGAACTCATTTCACCCAAAAGGTTCTGCAAAGGGTAATGGAGGTGGTGGGGGTGAAATAGGAATTACACACGCTATGGCATCCTGAATCCAGTGGAAAAATTGAGAGGGCAAATGGGGAATTGAAGAAACACTTGACCAAAGTACAGCTTGAAAATGGCTTGCCATGGACAAAGAATCTTCCCTTAGCTCTGCTCAGGATCAGAACTTGTCCAAGGAAAGACACAGGGGTTTCTCCTTTTGAAATGCTGATGGGGAGACCCTATTTGGCCAAACTAGGCAATCCCATGCCAGAGTTCAGGGACTTGTTCCTTCGGAAACATTTGCTGGCACTGTCTCGGTCTTTGCTTTCTCTTCACAAACAGGGACTGTTGGTGCAACGACCACCTTTGGCTGGTAGCCAACACACACATGAGGCTGGAGACTGGGTCCTGATAAAGACTTGGAGAAGTGAAAAACTGCAACCTAGCTGGGAAGGTCCATACCAGGTGCTGCTGACGACTGAATCTGCAGTCCGTACTCGGGAAGGAGGCTGGACGCATTACAGCAGAGTTAAGAAAGCACCGGAACCTGAGAAACCTTGGAAGGCAATCCCAGTGGTCGGTCAGCTGTTAAAGGTAACCTTGAAGAAATAGCCAGCAGAAACCACCATGGAGATGTCGGCTGAACTCTGGAGAGGACTATTTGTTGCAACTATATTTACATTAATACATCAAAGAAGTTCACAATATGTTGGACCTGCGGGTGACTTGGGAACAGACTTGTGGGATGACAATGTGTTCATAAAGGATCTCAAGAAGGTCTCTCATTCCTTGAACATCACCAATTGCTGGTTATGCATGCACCTGTCAGGAAGAACAGGTGAAGGATTATTCCACTTGATCAGAACAGACTAAGACCACAGGGGCACGGGACAGAAAAATATGGTGTAGAACGAAATATAACAGGAAGGATTTTTGTTCATTTAAGGGAAATGGCGTATGTGTGTTTTAGGAGAAATGAAACTAGAGGGCTCCATTTAGGAGATTGGGAAAAATGTAATAAGACTTTTGATATGCCATCATCCTGTAGTAACCATAGCTATACCAAGAGTTATCATAAATTAAATTATTGTGAATCTATTAAATCAGTGTATGCATTTTGAAGAAATGATCAATTGGACCCAAACATTACAACAGACCTATGCTATGGAAAACTTTAGGTGGGTATTGTGTGGGAAATATGCATACAGGGAGATGCCACCTTACTGGAGTGGCACATGTACACTCGGGTATGTGATACCGGTGATATATAAACTTGATGGCCTTCCCCAAGGCCGGATACGTAATAAAAGAGACTCAGAATCTGGCCTTACCCGGAGACTCTGGACCCAAATCTCCCATGGTATAATAACACCATTGGGAGTAGCCATGAACTACCGAGATATAAATATTCTAAATAACTTCACAGTAACAATGTTCAATGATACAATAAAGAATATTAAAATGATTAACACCGAGTTTTCTGAAGTAAGACAGGTTGCTCTACAAAATAGGTATGCTTTAGACATTGTATTAGCTACAAAAGGGTGTGTGTGTGCTCTGATTCATTCACATTGCTGTGATTGAATTCATTGAATTCATTCACATTGCTGTATACACATTGCTGTGTATACATCCATGATTTCCCACCCAATATTACAAAGACACTAAAAGTAATGGAAGAACATATTCGCTCTAATCCATTATCACAAAGAGGTGACTCCTCATTGCCAGACCTGTGGGGAGCACTATGGTCTTGGCTTCCCAGCTCCACTTGGTTGAGATCTACCATCATGGGAATTATTTTGATTATTATATGCTGTGTATTGTTGTGTTGTTGTGTTCAATGTTTCCCTGGTGCAATAATGTGTGGGAAGATAGGGAAATCCTTGGGTTCACGATTTGAGAAGCAGGAAACAGAACCTCTGATGATGTATCAGAAAGAAACCACTCTGAAAGAAGCAGGGGATCTGCTGCTTGAGATTGAGACAAGAGTGGAAAAAGAAAAAGGGGGGATTGTGAGCAGAACTGAAGTCATGTTGGATGGCCCACTGAAATAGATAAGGAAGTGTCTCAAACTCAATAGCTCTGCTAGATAAGGAAGTGTTCCAGTTTGTGCACACGAGAGAAAAAAAAAAACAGAATGAGGATAGAACAATGGGGAATTGTAATAAAATGCTGCGATGTCAGAAACTGTGTAACTGCTTTTGCTAGATAAGGAGCTAGTATGAACCTTCGAAATATATGTGTCAATTTGAAAACAGAAAGAATGTGAGCCAAGCCCTCGTACGAGGGGGCGGACAGTTAGGGTATAAAAATGCTGCCTGAATTTTGCTCTGGGTTTCTTCAATGCCTGAGGGAACTCGTCTCTGCAGACACGTGAATAAAACCTTGTTTTCCTTGGATCAACAAATCTTTTGGTGGTTTTATCTGCTTCCACCTCACACCATGAAGGTCACTGGATGACTTGGGACCAGTGACTGTCTCTCACCTTAAGCTACCTCAGTGGATTTTTGTTTTTCAAATGACTAACGGCTGAGGATTCAAAACCACTTATATTCATAAAAAGCATCAAATGAGAAACTGTCATTCTTGGTGACATAAAAGCCTACATGACTGCAACTTGTTAACTTGCAGTCATGTGAACTTCAATTCCAAGAATTCCACATCCAACATAGCAATTGCTGAGAACTGAAGGTCAATAAGCTGGTTAGAAAGAAAAAGAAGACTGAGACAAGAAGATCTGTCCAAGTAATAAGTGAGTTCAAGAGAAATACAAGAATAGAAAAGCAATGCAATCAAATAAATATGAAGAATAAAGGATTACAACCAAATGGGAAGGGCAAGAAATTTATTTACATAAATTACACATATTACTACAATATCTGGTGCAAAGATGGATTCAATAAACAACACAGAAGCCAATGTTCTACTAGATAAAGAAAAAAAGAAGACACAAATGAATTGTGCAACTCTTTGGATAAATGACACAGAAAATATCCCCAAATCAATTACACATATCTTATTTATCATATTTATATAGCTGTCCATCTCATGGAATTTGACTCTAGGAGGTGTACAATAAAGAAAAGTTAAGGTTTTCTTTATGGTAAAAAGACAGTTAAGGTTTATATGAAGAACAGTGAAGATTTGATCATTTAAGTAAAGCCAGCCATACTAGAAAATAAAACGGGCCTTAAAAAATATTGCTAATAACAAAGTTGAAGGAGTTGATGAAATATCAACAGAATTTTTTAAAATTCTAAAAGATGATTCAATTAAAGGAGTCCATCCAGCCTGAAAGCAGAAATAAAGTATAATATTGGCCAAGAACAATTTATTATTCATATATACACCCATCCATATACACACACATACACAAAATCTTTATTGAGATTACTGATCCATATAGCAATTTATAATCCCATATCAAACAAAAAAAAATACTGAAGAATGTTCAAAGTATCAAACAATTGCACTTACCTCTACATGTTACTAGGATAGCACTCAAGATTTTGTAGTCCAAACTTTAACAATATATAGAATGAGAAATTTACAACTGGATTCCAAAGAGACAACCTGAGATCACATTGCTAACATCTGATGGATGATGGGAAAGGTTGTACAGTTCCACAATGACATCTATTTTTGCTTTATTGATTATATTAATGCTTTTGACTTACTGTACAACAAGAAAATACCAATAACCCTTAAAACAGGGGTGGGTCTATAAAGTCCATCTATCTGCCTATTTTAAAATGTGTATTGTTAAGCCTGGGTTCCCCAACCAGGGTTAGGGAGACAAGCTAAACAGAATGTGCAGCGTTAGTCAGATAGGCACACAGATAAATGAGTGAGCTAAGCTTGTATGTTTATTAACATACAGTAAAAATAACAGATACGCTTGTGCTATCAAGAATATAGTTTATTCCATTATAAGTTCATGGCATAGTCAAATAACAGTCCAATAGTCATGTATCAAGTAGTCAGTCCATTCAGGGATATTCAGTTAGCAAAGTCCATGTAGAATATCCTATGTCAGTTCACTTACAAATCAGTCCTTTGTTGTCTCTCCCGTTCGAGCAATGCAGTCTTGATTCCAAACAGTAATCAGGGATCATCAAAGCCAGAGTGAGCAAGCTGTAGTCTTGCTACTTTTAAAGTGTTTTCATAACCACTCCCTTAATTACTATCCCACAGTTAAAGCTGCAGACACTTTAACATACACAACTATGAATCATAGTTATTATTTCACCTAAACCAGTTAGGGTAAACAATGTTATCCCTAACATGTATATTGACCAGGAAGCAAAGTAACATGGAGTTCAAATGGAATGAGCCACAATAGAGATCTACTTGTGCCAAATTTGCATATTCTCACCTTATTGATTTAATTGGTATGCAGAAGGTATCATTCTGGACTAGAAGAAATAGCATTATCATCAGTCAAACATTCTTGAGGACTGAAGTGAGGAAGATTCAAGGAATCTCTGGATGAAGGTAACAAGATTACAAAACTACCACAGAATACTAATAAAACTAAGAGTCTGTCTACAGGAAATTCCAGCCCAATACAAATTGGCAAAAAACAGCAACAGTGCTAATTTTCCTAGGTTCAGAAATTTCACAGTGATTTTGACTAGCCATGAAATAAAGAGACAAAACAGTTTATGGCAGATTAAAGTGAAAAGACATCACATTAACAATAAAAGAATATATTGTTAAGTCACTGTTGACATGACTTGAAAGGTTAATAATCTAAATAACAAACAAAAAAATGATGTCTCACAGTACTGGAGAAAACTATGGGGACATGCTTGTACAGCAAGAAAAACAAATAATTATAAGTAAATGGTTCGCTGCTCGTTTCAGTGATGAAACTATACATGAAACATTTTGGACAAATAATTTAAAGGGAAGAGTCCTGTAGAAGAAAGATTCCGATGGTTTGGAGAACTGAAAACAATTGAAAAAGACATCATTAGAAAGATAAATATCCACTATCATGGTGAGTTTACCAGCAACTGAATGATAGAATAATAACAACACTATTACAGTAGGTCGTCATTTGTTCTGATTCATGAATTTCCGGAACATTTTAAAAATGAAAGAGATGCTTTTAAAAAAAGATTCAATTGAAGGCTACATCTTTAGTCTGAATTCAGAGTACATTCCAGATGAGTGCCCATAGTTGTTTTCTTTCTCTCAAAATATAAAACGATAAATTGGAAAGCATGTTTTGGAAATACATTGCTAACTTAAAATGCAGTTTAGCTTTCACATAGCACAATCTAGTCTTCTGGTAAAAGACTGTATTGTGACAGGTCAGCCAACCTGATGCAGCTGGAACATACGTCAAATTATTAGTGATAAACTGCAGACCCATATTATTATACTTGGATCAGCACCAACCATTGTGCAAAATAATTGAGTTTATCTATCAACCTGGTTTTCATTACAGCCTTTATCAACACCTGTGCAATACAAACTCTGCATACCTTCTGTGAAGGGAAATTCAAAAGTAAAAAAGAAATCCTATGTTTCTGCTGATGGTAATTGATGATTTCTGCCAGTCCCCAGAATATCTCAAAATCTGTTTCTAAAAACACTAAGCTTTTAGAGCAGCTTCTAAAGGCTAGGTCCCACTGGCCGACGGATGCAAAACGTATGCATAAAGGACACAGCGGACAAGCAAAATTTCGGGGGTGGCTCCATCCGTTGTCATCCGCTCCAAAAAGTGGTGAAAATTTGCATAAACAGAACAGAAAAGAACAGACGTGGGTAGTATGTAGCGGGGATGTTAAACGGATGTTCATAGGAAGCCTAGCGGATGTATATCAGATGCAAACCGTTCATTGTGCATCCTTTCTATTTCCATGCTACTTAACGCTGTGTAGACGTTCCATGTACCTTTTGTTTCCTCCCTCTTTCCGTTTTCAGTTGCAGCAGATGTGAGTTGCGGGGATGCCCAGAGGATGCAGAGAGGATATAGCGGACGTTTAATGGATGATAAAAGGACATAGAACATTTGTTGCTTGTATGTTGCGGATTTACATCGTACACAGCGGAAAGTTCATCCGTTCACAAAGTTTTGTGCAGCTCAAAACTTCTTGCATGGATAAAATCACAGTGGACGGATCCTCGATGGATAGAACGTATGAAACACATATGCAATGAGTACACAACGGATGCATAGCGTTTTCCAACAGATGGCAAGTTTTTTTGAATGTTTTACATCCTCTTTGCAACCGTAAGTGCCGTGGGACTGGGCCTTAAGGATGCACTGGAGAGGGAAGAAAATGCCTCATCACATGAGTTTAAGTCCCTGGATGCAATATTGGATTTTACAACTGAATTTCAATACTGCATACAAAGCAGTAAATACAAAATTGATTTTAACTGCTAAAAGGACTGGTCTTAGATTCACTCCCAATAGTAAGGCCTGAGGCACAAAGTACATATGAATAAAATATTTATACTGAGTCATGCTTTTATAAAATGCTCACATGTAAGAAGTTTTTATTATTATAAACGGCTGGTTACAAATTTACCCACCCTTTCATCAAACACAGTAGTTTACACATGTAGTTTGAACTATCTTCTGGCAACAAACCTGTGAACTATCAGCAATATATTTCCTCAAAAATAAAGAACTGCAATATTCCTCAGTCTTTAACTATTCCATTTTAAAATATGTATATTTTGGCTGAAATAGAATAAGTCCTTGACTTATAACCATTTGTTTAGCAACTAATCAACTTTACAATAGCACTGAAAAAAGTAATTTACAAACTAGTCCTATCACTTATAACCCGTGCAGTATCGCCAATATCACATGATTAAAATTTGGGTGCTTAGAAGTGGCATGTAATTATGACAGTTGCAGCATCCCAGAGTTATGTCATCACTATTTGCAACCTTTCCCAGTTGGCTTTCAATAAACAATGAGGGTAAACATGTTTCTTTCACTGGAGTGATTTGCTTAACAACCATGAAAATCAAGGTAATAATTAAAAATAAAATTAGGTTAACAACCATTTTGCTTAGTAAACAAAATTCTAATCCCAATTGTGGTCATAAATTAAGGACTACCTGTATTCACCATCTGGTTTAAACAGAAGTTAAACTGACTGCCTTTTTGACTCATCTCTCAGTAATATGCAAAATGAGCAAGAACTACTGAAATCTCATTGGTACCAATGAGGTATTCAGCAAACTTTAGGCATTTTAATTAGATAGGACATCTTTCATCTTTTTTTTTACATAATCAAGGCAAGACCAGAATAGACTCCTATTCAAAAAATATATCGCCAAGCAATACTTGTGTCACTGTCCTTCAGAAGCAGTCTAGCTCAACACATTAAGACTGAAGCTTAGATTACTGTTCATAAATGGATTATATATGCTTGATTCTAAGTGCTTAAGCAGCCTAAAAAATCTCACTTGATCCCAATATATTCACAGCTTGGTGAATGCTTTTGAGGAATGTGAGATGAGAATTCCTAAAAAGACCCCATTTTTTATAGGACCTCTTCCAATAGAATTGTTTCTAACATGGAAGCAAAGAAGTCAGGGATATGATTCTCCCCATTAATTTTACCCATTCCATTAGGTCTGTTAGGAGACCCACTAATTTCATCCTGCAGAATGTTCTCTAAATCAGTGGTCCCCAAACTTTTTTGTACCAGGGACCAGTTTCACACAGAAACACTTTTTCAAGGACCAGCAAAATCAATTCTGCCCCAATAGTAAAGGGCTTCTTTACTGTTTCTTTACTAAAAACATATTTTTATATATATTTTAATCACGATTATTCATTATTTGCGGCCCGATACAAAATGATCCACGGACCAGTCTGGGGCCCGGTAGTTGGGGACCCCTGCTCTAAATGAATGCAATGGGACTGAACTAAGACATAAGACGATGTACCATTATTTTCACAATCAAGCTTTCCAAATCCCTCTCCAGCTCTCCCTCTTTCCTCTAGTCTAGATTGCTGTTGATAAAAATCAATTATTTTCTTCCTATAACAGGCTGCAGAGGACAAAAATGCACAAATAAGTTCATTGAAATACAATAAAAAGATACAGGAGTCACCGGCTCACTCGTAAGCCAAAACAAACAGTATTGCTTCGAGCAATCTAAACCAATTTCTTCACTTTGGTCACACCTTTGCTATCTCCAGGTGAAGATCTAATTAAGGCAGGAGAACAAAGGCAAACAGAACTCTTTCCAAAACTCACCCCGTAGAGAGAAAATGTTCCTAAAAATGGTTGCTTGCTTGCAGAGTTTGAAATTCTCTGGCTTTGTTGGGCTCTGCCTAATTTCTATCAGGATTGCCAGTGAAGTTTCCTAAACCTGCCCCCCACTTTTTCTCAAGATTTACCTTCAAGTAAATCCAGGTACTTTATGAAGGATCCAGGTAACAAAACCACAATGACACAGGTTTAAACTTATATATACGAGGGCTGTCCACAAAATAGATTACGTTTTCGTCTGTAGCAAGAAGGGGCGGAGCTAGCGTGGCCATCTTTGGTCTGTGTGTCCGCCACTTAGTCTGCATCTAGTCGTGCTAGTGGGAGGTTCATATCGTTGCCCGATATTTCACAGCAAACATTTGAAATGTGTGCTGCAATTGAAAATCCCGCAAGTTGTGAGGTGCTATCGGTGATAAGGTTTTTGTTGGCAAAAAACCATAAACCGATTGAAATTTTTCAGCAACTGTGTCAAGTATATGGGGACAACATCATCACTGAAGGTGGAGTGCGCCAATGGTGCATTAAGTTAAAAAATGGACGAACTAACGTTCATGATGAACAGCGGAGTGGACATCCGAGCATTGTGATTGATGACACGATTTGTGATTGATGACAAGAAAGTCGATGACAAGATTCGTGAAAACTGCCGTTTCACAGAAATGGAACTTTCGCTTAGTTTTCCACAAATTTCATGCAGTTTGTTGCATGAAATTATTACACAAAAGCTAGGCTACCACAAATTTTGTGCAAGATGGGTGCCAAAAATCCTGACAGAAAACCACAGAGATTTTTCCTCATCCGCCCTACAGCCCCGATCTTGCACCAAGCGACTACCACTTCTTTCCAAGGATGAAGACCTGGCTTGGAACACAGCGCTTTGACGACGCGGAACTGCGGGCGGGCGTGCCTGACTGGCTCACATCTCAGGCGGCTGAATTTTATGACAATGGAATGACAAAACTTGTTCACCGCTATGATAAGTGCCTCAATTTGTTCGATGAATATGTTGAAAAGTAGTATTTAAGTGTCACTTTCAAGTGTATATAATAAAAAAAATTTTCCTACACTTTGTTTTTTTTCTATCACAAAACGTAATCTATTTTGTGGATTGCCCTCATATATTCCGAAGCACGAAACATCTTTTAATTTGCCAATAAACCTGCAGTGGCTAAGTCCCCTTTCTTTCTTCCCTCCTTCCCTCGCCTTTGCTTTGAAAAGTTGAGGGGCAGGTGGAAATTTACCACACACCTATATACACACCGGTTACATTTCCACCTCGCCCCGCAACTTTTCAAAGCAAAGGAGGCGAGGGAAGAAAGGGGACATACCCACCACTGCAGGATTCTTGGCAAGTTAAAAGATATTTCGTGCTTCGGAATTTAAAACCGCCCGCCAAGCGATTGGAAACAACCCCGAGGGTGAAATGGAAGTGCCACAATTTAAAGTTTCTAAACTGCGCATGCTCTCACCCACAAACCGCGTTTCCCCGGCTCCTCGGCAGGACCTTCGTTACCTCTAACGGGCTCAGCCAAGAGCCCATTTGGCTAAGTCTGCGCAGGCTCAGTTTATTCTCCCCGCGCTGCTTGTCGGGCTGCGTCTCTTTTAAGCCATGCTGGCGCGAAAGGGCCGGTTGCCGTGGTGACGGGACGCGGAGCGTGGCTCGAGCCGGTCTCGAGCCAAGCGGGGAAAGGGCGCGGAACTGCGGCCGCTCGCGGCCATGACTAGCATTCTGTGCGATTGGCTGAATCGGGAAGTGAAGCTCTCGCGGACAGTGGGTGAGTCCAAGGAAGCGGGGTGCCATTGCTTTGAGGCGCCAGGTGAGGGGGCGATGTCGCCCCCACCTCCTGTCTCGCCTCAGAGCAGATCATGTGTTTTCCCTTGAAACGTCCTTCTTTCAGGGTGGGAGAAAAGCACCAAAGTGCATGACAGTTTTGATATGCTCAGAGGCACTGAGAGTCTCCATCGTGCTGGTTTTTGTGTGTGTGTGTGTGTTGGCTTCTGCCATAGCCTTGGAAAACGGGTGCCTGAGTTGAGCCTTCTGCCTGCCTTTTTACTTGCTGCAAGGGGAGATTAAAAAAAAAAGTTTAGAAAATAATATGAGGGACTTTTGAGGAGAAAGCCTTGCACATTTATGGTGTTGGCATGGCTTATATGCCAATTCCTAATGACCCCATATATTTTAAGTCTTGGATTTCAGCTCTTGGAAACTTTTGAAGTGTTTGCTTTTGGTGACTGAGAGCAAAAGATATTTAATGGCAATAGGTTAGAAGTACCTTAGAATTGAAAACAACTGTTTTTGGTGGCAGTGCTGTATGAAAATAAACAATATTGAACCCTGTTTCCACACAATTATTTTGTACTGTATTTTCCATTTATTTAAAACAGGCTCATGTGATAACTTTTCCTACAAACTTTTCTTGTTGATATTTTGATAGGTTCTCTGAATTTGCAGAAAGAGTTCTCTAAGAAGAGTGAATTTGCAGTATTTTTTTTTAAAAAGACAGAGAATTGTGATTTAATGACTACTGGGACTGGATATACTGTATCAATTATATGAGGCCTGGGGTCCCCATATGTACCATCCAGAGGGCCAATCTATGCCATTACATACCTCTGTAGTTGCTTGGCAATTTGTCCACTCCACGTGAATTGTTATATTCTTCAAAATATATTTAAACTTTTTAAAAAATGGAAAGTTGACTTGCCACAAAGCAAAACATCCTCCTCCAGAATAATCATTTATTTCTTTGTATCCCATTATTGTTGTAAGTAATTTAAAGCAGTAAACATTCCAAATATCCCTCCTTCGAACTATTTTCCCTACTCCTGTGAGGTAGGCTGGGCTGAGAGAAAGTGACTGGCCCAAAATCAGCAGTCAACTCATGGAGCTATTTCTGAAATTCCCTGCAACATGAAAAAAGTGATCTATCTGTAGCCAATGTTTTGTTTAGAAATGCATCCACCTGTCCTGAAAAGGGAGAACAATTATTAGTGTAGGGCTCTGCATTGTTAGAATGTGGAGGGATGCACTTGTCTGCAATTCTTTAAACCAAATATGGCCTTTTCTGTGGGCAATTGCATAATTCTAGGGGAAAATGCAGCCGCCTTGCAAACAGGTGCAGCATTCCTTTCTCTGTACTCCAAAATATTTTTTTTTTGCATTTGAATCCAAAATGCAGTGGTATAGTACAAGGGGGCTAGGAAGAATATACAGTCAAGAAATTTTATTTGAAATAGATGCTTTGAAAAATTATCTGTGGCAAGTCTTCCCAGCTATTATATTGCAAAAGCGTTCACAATAAATATCCATCAAAATCCAAACATGGGTCCCCAATTTTAGGTGACATTTATGGCTGCTTATTTTGTTATTTTGTTTCTACTGCTCGTAAAGAAATGAATGAGAAATTATCATTTTTATAATTATTCCTGAAGTGGAAGAAACAATTATATAAAAAGATTCAAATTTAATTGAATATATCATTATAATTAAGCCAAAGATGCAATTCCAGTAAATTAGAATTTGCTCACAGGAATTTGCAGATTAACCCATGACATCTCCAGCAAGTGATAGGAAAGCTGTTTTCCACTGAAAAAGAGATAGTAATGAATTACATGTAGTTCTCAACCTGCAACCATGATTGAGCCCATAATCTTGCTAAGTAAAGTGGTTGTTAAGTGAGATAAGAATCCTGATACTCCTGGTTGTGTTGTTAAGTGATTGCACAGGTCATTCAGTGGACAGAGTCCTGTGTAAGGAGTGTGTGATTCCCCAAGATAGGGGTAGATCCTGGGAGGCTCCACTCAGGAAATGAAAATCTTCCCTGCTGAAATCCAAGCAGTCCACCTGTCTCCCTGTGTAAGACACATTTGCATGTGGCCTGCGCTGGGCCTCTACAGGGATCTTGCACTGCTTACCTTATCATGCTGCCTCTCTTCTTGTATTTCAGCACCTTTTCGTCTTCAGGGACTTGCAAAAAGAGCTTCCTGCCAAAGAATGTCATCTTTCCTCTGAATACAGAAGGAAATTCCTTCTTTGAGGTACAGAAACAGAATTCAAATCATGTGGGTCTGAACTCTGTTTCTGCACCCACTGAAGGAGTTCAGCTCCCCTCAGCAGGCAGTTCCTTCAGTCAGCGCTTAGAGATGAGAGGGAGTTCTGGAGGCAGGTGACAGCAGCTTGCAACCTTCCCTGCTGGTTTTCCCATTGACATTATGGGGAAGCCGCAAGAGACAATTGCAAATGGCAATCACATGATTGTTTTGCAACTGGTAGTAAGTACACACTGGTTGCCAAGTAACCAGATCATGATCACATGACCAGAGTTTGTATGCAATATTTTGCAATGTTAGGAAGTGCTTTACAGGCCATAAAGCACCCTTTCTCATGTTGTTTTAAAGGCTAGGTCACACTGGCCGACGGATGCAAAACGTATGTAAAAAGGACACAGCGGATGAGCAAATTTTCCATCCGTTGTTATCCGCTTTCAAAAGTGCCCCAATTTGCATAAACAGAGCAGACAACAACGGAAAGGAACGGACGTGGGGAGGATGTAGCGGGGATGTAAAGCAGATGTTCATAGGAAGCCTAGCGGATGGAAGCGGATGACACATCCGCAGGGCTTCCGGGGGAGAACAGCGAAGTGGACGCGTAGCGGAAGGAATGGATGCGTAGCGGAAGGAATGGATGCATAGCGGATGACGCGGATGCATCACGGATGCCTAGCAGATGCCTAGCGGATGCCTAGCGGATGCCTAGCGGATGCAAAGCGTTCACTGCGCATGCGGGGAGGATGAATTGCGTCAGCCCCGCGGATATAAAAGGATGCAGCTCGCAAGCAAGTCACCATTCAGAGGCAAGACCTGCTGCCAGAGACATCTTGAGAGAACACCATGGGGAAGAAGAGGAAGCCTGTGCCTACTCCTGCCAGCCCTGGCAAGAAGGACAGAACCACCATCCCACCCCTTGGCGCTGACTCTGAAGCTGCTGGTGCTTCTGCTGCTGGTGCTCCTGGTGTTGCTGGTGCTGGTGCTTCTCCTGCTGCTGCTGCTGTGGTGGACCAGCCCCAAGGCCCTCAAAGCCCTGCTGCTGAAGGCCCTGAAGCCCCTGCCAGAGGGAGGAAGAGGCAAGGCAAGGAGAAGGGGGAGAGGAAACAGTACTCCATTTCCGAGGACCATGAAGAGGAGGTGCTGGAATGGCTGAGGGAGAACAAGTATCTGTGCAGGAAGGGCCACAGGCTCTATCGCGACACCAAGCGGAAGCAGGCAGCGTGGAGTGAGAAGGCGGAGAGCCTGGGCTACACTTCAGATGTCCTCCTGGGGTGGTGGAAGCACATGCACACCTGGTATGGCAAGCTGCACCTGAAGAGATCCGGGCAGGCCTCTGTCAAGCTCACTGACCGGGAGACCTATGTCATGGCCAGGTGCAGCTTCCTGGAGGGTGAGATCCGCCACCAAGGAGCAGCCCCTCTGTCAACCCTCTCCCTCAGACAGCCCACAGAGAGCCACTCCTCTTCCAGCCAGGAGACAGCTACCGTGTCCAGGCAGGTGTCTTTGGAGGGCCCCACGACAGAGACCTGCAATCCCCGTGCCAGAGGACGTGGAGGATCCCCTGTCTCAGATGGAGCGAGAAGAGGCAGCCATCAGAGACCAACCCACCCCCACCCCCAGTTCCACCTCCCAGAAAGTAGGCAGAGAGGCAGACCGGAGGGACAGAGCCACACTGTCCTGTTGGAGATCAGGGACACAGTCAAAGCCAACCGCAAGCCCTTCATCACGTACGTGAGCCAGACCTTCATGGACATGCCCGAGGCCCAGTACCAGGCAATGAAGGAGAGGATCACAGCTCTTCTGCACTATCCTCCAGGCCCAGCTGAACCTGCTGCTACCCACTCCAGGTCTGCTCCTCCACCCCAAGCAATGTCACAGCCCTTCCACAGATTTCAGCAGCCCCTTGCCTACCAAGCCTACCACTACCAGGACTTCCCACGGCAGAGACAGCCCTTCTCAGTCCACACCCAGGTTCCTCGGACGCCACAGACACCTCAGCTGACCCAGCTGCAGACCAGACAGCACCACTACACTCCTCCTTCCTCCACCCCACAGCCAAGCCCTTCCTCAGAACATCTGTCATCAGTCTTGGGCCTCACATCCCAGGTCCTTGAGGAAGTACCTCTCAACCTCACGGGACTGAGTCAGCTCTCTGAGAGCTTCCTGCACACACCATCTCCTGTTGTACTCTCGAGGCCAGGTACCCCAATGGCACCTCAGACCAGCACTCCAGCAACAGCCACCTCCACAGTCCCTGGCCCCTTTACATCTGAGACCATGGGCATGCCTCAGAGTGACTGTAAAGAGTGCCAGAGACTGAGTTGTTACCTGTTCACCTTATCTTTGCTTAAAGACACTTTACTTGGGTCATTTTGCTTTTTAATAAAGTTATACAGTTTGTTATTAAGAAAGGTTATCTTTGCTTCACACACTTGGTTCATTTTTTTTTACTTAATAAAGTGTTGGTGAAAACTTTGAAAAAATGGTTAAGCCTTTGCATGCTTGTGGGATTGGTAAGGATAGCTGTGGGATGGATAGCTGTGGGATGGGTAAGGATAGCTGTGGCATGGATAGCTGTGGGATGGGTAATGATAGCTGTGGGATGGTTAAGCCTTTGCATGCTTGTGGGATTGGTAAGGATAGCTGTGGGATGGATAGCTGTGGGATGGGTAAGGATAGCTGTGGCATGGATAGCTGTGGGATGGGTAATGATAGCTGTGGGATAAGGATAGTTGTGGGATGGGTAAGAATAGTTGTGGGATAGATAAACCTCCAGTGCAAGCATAGTGGGACTGTATGGTCCACCCTCCCAGCTGCCACACATATGAACCTTTTGTATCAATAATAATTTAATCATTGATCAACACATTTCAACATAAACAAAACTCTTTATTAATGCCCTATTCATTGTAAGGCCACTCAACATACATGGCACAATCTCATCAGTGTGATGAGACAGGCTGAAGGAAGCATCCATTAAGCATCTACCATCCTGTCTTGCCACTCCACTGCTCCAGCTGGGGAGTTGCACCAATGTTTCAGGAGGTTGCGCTGCTTCTTCCCTTCACATGAAGCTCTGTTGGGGCCTTGCACATCCACAGTGTCTATCAGGTTTAGTCCTTGTCTCCATTCACCAGGCTCCATGTCCCCATTGCCTTGTTGACGGTCCACAAGCCTGTTCTGCAAGACTGGGTAGTGGGTGCGCATGAGATTGTGCAGGATGCAGCAAGCTTCCACGATGCTCCTCACGGTCTCTGGGCGATGCTGCATAGTGGTGAGAAGGACCCGGAACCTGTTGGCCAGGATGCCAAAGGCGTTCTCCACCACCCGCCTTGCCCTGGACAGCCTGTAGTTGAAGATCCTCTCTTCACGGGTGAGGTATCTTGAAGTGTATGGCTTCATGAGGTAGGTTCTGAGGGAGAAGGTGTCATCACCAATGATGAAGTAGGGCACATCTTGTGTGTTGTTGGGTAGGGGGTCTGGATCTGGGAAACCCATGATGAGGTTGCGTTCCAGCCCACCCTTGAGGTCACTGGCGATGTATATCTGGGCATCTGAAGCTGACCCACTGCCTGAAGCCTCGATGTACATGAACTTGTAGTCAGCATCGATCATGGCAAAGAGGATGATGCTGAAGAAGCCCTTGTAGTTGAAATAATTGGACCCTGAGTTGGGTGGAGCTTTGCAGGCCACGTACTTCCCATCTATGGCTCCAACGGTGTGGGGAAAGTTCCATCTCTGATACCACTGCTCTGCAACTTTCCTCCAGCCTTCTTCAGTGGTGGGGCACTGGAGGAGCTCCTCCACGTATTCTTCAATGCTGGCCTGCACCACATCTCTGACCACAATGCTGATGGTGTTGTGTGGCACCCTTCGGGCATACTGCATGTTTCTGTACGTGGTCCCAGAGGGCAGATGGCGCAGAGTCAGTGCCACCTTCAGTCCAGGGTCCAGGCTGGGACGGAAGTTGGTGTTTGCCTTGGTCAACCTGAGTCTCAGACGCTCAACAAGTTCGTCAAACATGGCTGGTGGCATCCTCATGAAGTGATGGAATGCACGAGGGTCTTCATTCCTCAGCTCCACCATCAGCTTGTCATAGAGCCCAAACTCCACTCTTCTCCCGATCCATCTTCAGACCCAGACAGCTTTTGGACGTCTCCTTCTTCCCCTTGCGTAGAAAAGGTGAAACAGTCTGAAGAGGGCTTGGTTCTGGTGTTGAATGATCGCGGCTACCAAAAGGAGTGTGCGATGATCCATGGTGGAGATCAATGAATGATGTGGAAGAGCAAGACCAAGGCTGAAGAGGTCTGCACATCAGGGCTGCTGGACTGAAAGTAAGATCCAGGTGATTTCCTCCCCCTTTTTATAGGAAATGTCGCTTTTCCGCTAGGTGTCCTTCCACATACTCTAGGCATACTTCAGACATCTGAAATATCCGAGATATGTCCCATATACGAACGTTTTTTCCGTTTTAATGCTTTATATACAAGATGCATACGCTTACATCCTTTCTATGTCCATGCTACTAACGCTGTGTGGACGTTCCGCGTACCTTTCGCTTCCTCCCTCTTTCCGTTTTCCGCTGGAGCGGATATGAGTTGCGCGGATGGCCAGAGGATGCCGAGAGGATACATCGGGCGTGTAACGAATGACAACGGACGTAGAATGTTTGTTGCCCATATTTGTCGCGGATGTAGATCGTACGTGGCGGAAAGTTCATCCGCTCAAAAAGTTTTGTGCAGCTCAAAACTTTTTGAGCGGATGAAATAGCAGTAGAGGGATGTTTTACGGATAGAGCATATAA
This sequence comes from Laticauda colubrina, assembly GCA_015471245.1. Classification (NCBI taxonomy): domain Eukaryota; kingdom Metazoa; phylum Chordata; class Lepidosauria; order Squamata; family Elapidae; genus Laticauda; species Laticauda colubrina. The sequence goes on from BLBF01000010.1 coordinate 15,186,092, forward strand.
AACACGTATGCAGTGAGTACACAATGGATGCATCCCTTTTTCCAACGGATGGCAAGCTTTTTTGTCCGTTTTACATCCTCTTTGCATCCGTTGGTTCAGTGTGACATGGGCTTAACACTGAATGGAATGTACCACCTGATTCTGTTGTTACATCCTCGAACCCCTACTCCTTTACCCTAAACCTATCTACTATTGACCTCACCCCTTTACTAAGAGGTCTGTAATGGGCGTACATAAGCACACAATCATGCCTACTGTCTCTGACCTATTGTCTCCATTTATCCGTACCTATTTCCTATATTCATACTCATGTTTATTCTAATACCTATTATATTGTAAGCAATTGACAAAACAAATAAATTAAACTACTGGTTGTAAGTTGAGGACTACTTGTATTGTGTAGCTTTTGACTGGCTGTCTCCTAGCAGTCTAACCTTCTTTATTTACAACCTTGAGACCCACACCTTTGAAGATTTTGTGGGCAGTTTGGATAAATGGGAAAAAAGAAGCCCGAAGACTTAAACGCTGGGCCCTATCTAACAAAATGGAATTCAATGTAGAGAAAAGTAAAGTCTTACACTTAGGCAAGAAAAACCAAAAGTACACATATAAACTGGGTGAAACAAGGTTTAATAGTAGTAACTGTGAGAGGGCACTTGGAGTCTTAATGGATAACCAGCTAAATACGAGCCAGCAGTATGCAGTGGCAGCCCAAAAAAGTCAACTCAATCCTAAATTGCATTAACAGAAGGATACCATCGAGGTCAAGTGAGGTACTAATACCATTCTATAAAGCCTTAGTAAGACCACACCTAGAGTACTGCATCCAGTTTGGTCACCACACTATAAAAAAGATGTTGAGATTCTGGAAAGAGTGCAGAGAAGAGCAACCAAGATGATTAGGGGACTGGAGGCTAAAACATACAATGAACGGTTGCAGGAACTGGGCTTGGCTAGTCTAGTGAAGAGAAGGACCAGGGGAGACATGATAGCAGTCTTCCAACATTTGCGGGCTGCCAGAGAAAGGATAGGATCAAGTTATTTTCCATAGCACCCGAAGGCCAGACAAGGAATAATGGATAGAAACTGAACAAGGAGATTCTCTGACAGTGAGAGAAATCAACCAACAAAACAGCTTGCCTTCAGAAGTTGTGGAAACTTCATCACTGGACCCTTTCAAGAAGAGATTGGACTGCCATCTGTCAGAAATGGTGTAGGGTCTCCTGTTTGAGCAGGTGGTTGGACTAGATGACCTACAAGTTTCTTTTCAACTCTTAGTCTGAAAAAATTGTGTATGATATGATGTGGATTGCTCCTTATAGGAGTTCAAAGCTTGAAAACTGCCTGAAGTAATTTGCAATATCTATCCTCTCTTACACTGTAACTTATAATTAGCTGTCTGTTGTGGTTTGTTGATATTTTAGCAAAGACCATGACCTTCATTGTGACTATAAAGGAGATGGATTTTCTTCCAGCCCTATATTATACTGTACTTAAGCCTCCTTCTCAATCCAGCTAGAGTTATTAGCATATAAAAGCTCTGCTGTTGATATGTGACTAAGTTTGGAAGAAGAAATTCCACTTTAATCAAATTAATAATAGTTCATTGCATTTATATGCTACCCAACTCTCAGCATCTTTAGTTATTATTAACTGCTTAGAATAATAAATTTTTAAAAAGGGAACCTGAATCTGTTCTTGCTTAACACTTTTCAGATCAGGAACGGGCTTGGAGTTGTACTGAGATATCATAATTTTTGATGTTAATCAGCAGTAGCAGCTGCCAACTGATGTTCCAAGTTTCACAGATGTGTATCTCTGAAATACTAACTCAAGCTAACATCACAAAGTTTTCTGCATCAAATAGTTAAAAATATACTTCTGGTTTGTTAATAAGTAGACCAAACATCTGGTCCAGATACGGTTGTAATTGGCTGACTATGAAGAAATTAATCAAGAAGATATTTTAGAAATATTTTTGTGCAGTCTTACTTGCAAAACTGAGTGGGTGACATGTTCTTCCATTTATATTGTACTGGAAAATTGTTCAGGCAGTATCTGTTATGACACAATAAAAGAACAACGGTTGTTTTTCTTTGGATATATTTTTATTCAGGTGCATACAAATGTATGCAGGTTGTAGTTATCCATACAGTTGATTAAATAAACCTTTAAAAATTGTGTGGCATCACCTCTTGGTAATTCTGAAATAATGATGTGGATTGCATAGTTTGATGGTTAAGATAGCCTTGAGATAATTGACATTGAGTTTCCAGAATGCCTGTTCAGATGCCCGTTGAGTGGGTTTGCTTTTATACTCACAAAGTCTCTGTTTCAATTTTGAATCAGGAATGTACATATTTTATTACTGTATCTTCAGGACTTTCTGGGATATGTTGAGGGCTGTATATCAAAAATGAGTTGGTTGAGGACTTACTCAGGAAAGGGTAAAAATATTGCTAATGTCACCCATTTGGCCAAAATTCTACAAGTCTTAAGGTAACCATTTTGGCCATGCCCACTTTGAAGGCTGGGGAACTATCTGGATACCACAGAAGAATTGCCAAGAAAATCATGATTTTCACACTTCTGAGTTGAGGAAACAAATCTCTACCAGAGTTTGGACACAGAACTTCTTACGTGAAAAGCCTTTGGAAGATGTTCCTTCTGAGCAATCCATTTACATATCTGAAATTCCCATAAGGGAAACAAGGAGAGGATTTTCATCACCGGGGATGCTTTTGCAGATTCAAGGGATGCACTGTGGCTAGGTTCTCTCAATTAATAAGGACTCCAGAGAGCAAGCAGTCCTTGTAGGTAACTGTTTATTGCATAGTTCCTAATGTTTTAGCTACAAATGCTTTCCCTCCAGAGCAGAGTTTCACCCACACTGGAGATGAAATCCTCCTGAGGAGAAGCAGAAGGTGGTGATTTTATGTTTTGTTTTGGGAAAGGTCCTTTGTTTACTGGTGCTAGGCTCACTTCTGGCTTATATTACAATTTTGCTTTTATTTCTTTGTTCAAACCTGCAAGATGATATGCCACTGATTTTTAGTATTTGTGTTACTTAAAATCAGATTTTGCTCCTAGGCTGAAAAATTAGGATTAGAAATTAAGCGATGCCCCAGGACAACAGATTACATTTATTGTTTGTAAACTACCTGTAGCCATTTCTGGGCAGGGTAGAAATTTAATAAATAGATAAAAAATTTAGGGCCATATCATATGATCAAGGATGGAGGTAGCAATTGTTTCCTTAGTGATTCTTCCTAGCCAGCATTTATTATTTGGAATCCTGCCTGCTATTCTATCTGTAGGCGCTTAGAGAGCCAACTTTTGCTGATCAAACTGACCAAAGTAGCCAAACCACAAGGTAGTTTTCAGATTTACAGTAAAGTAGAATTAACTCATCTGGCCATGTTTCTTGTCTAGTCGACAGGGGAAGGCGGACATCTATACACTACACATTTTTATTTTATATTATATTAATTTTTTATTATTTGTTTGTATTATCTTAATGCTATTTGAATAATTAATACTTATTTAAAATTTTAATACAAAATATCATAAAATATTTCCTGGTCTGATGTTTCATTGTGTTATGTATTTCAGCGTAGGCTATTTTAAGGAGGATACATCTCTTAATCATTAAAATATCAAAGATATTTTTAACAATGATAGAATTTTTAATGTAGTACTTTTACTGGAAAAATTGAGATACATTAAGACTTAGCGTATCTCAACTTTTCCAGTGAAAGTAGTACATTGCAAATTCTGTCATTGTTAAAAATATCTTTGATCCTGTTTTGTTCGGAAAAACACGAGGTAGACCGGGTTCCAACAAATAAAAGTCTTTATTCAAAGGAGTCAGTAATACGGAACAGTTGGCCGACTTAGCGGCAGCCTTTTATACAGGCTAGCCTGCCGGCTTGTAACCAATGGCAGCTGATCGAATTTACTGCCTTTTTTACTTTATTTGGATTGGTTCTTAGTGAACCAATCCAATGCTTACTTTAGTTGACCAATCAGATTTGCATGTTTTGGAGTAACCCAATTTGCATACAGAACACCCCTCCCTCCTTAGTTCAGTCCTACGTGGTGATGTAGTCGCGCAGGTAGGCGGGGCTTTTCCTGACTCGACTGGACCTGCGCAGTTCACTTTCGGCGGAGACTTCGACCGGTTCGGATGGGGCTGCTGTGTCGTCCGTCCTTCTCTCTGGAACCGTCTGGAAGGGTGAGTCAGCCATTCTGCCACCTGAGTTTCTTAGGCCGGCGGTTTTGCCGCTCCCTCCCGTTTCCTCCGGGCAGGTCGAGCTGGCCTGGCTGTCCCCTTCCGATGGGCTCTTCACGCAAGTCTCTTCCAACAGTGAGTCTTTTATTTGCTCTTTTTGTTTGTTAATCTCTTTGGGTTTTGTTTGTATCGGTTCTTTATTTGTTTCTCGCATTTCCCCCCCCCCTTTGGTTTGCCCATCACCGGTTTTTTCCATGTATGGGTGTATGTCTGTATTTCGTTCTATGTTTCGGGAACGGATCTGGTCTATGTGCCGCTTCCATTCCCTGCCGTCGTCAATTGTTAACCGGTAGGATTTGGGGCCTGTTATTTGCGTTATTTGTCCTGGTAGCCAAACAGGGTCCCCGGTGAAGTTTTTAGCGTAAACCAACTCGCCTACTTCAAATTTCCTAAATCGTTTGGAGGAGTCGGGGGGGTTTTCTGGCGTAAAATTTGGGTGCAACCTATCAAGGTGTGATCTTAATTTCCTCCCCATGAGCAATTCTGCTGGGGACTTGTTGGTCATGGTATTGGGCGTTATGTGTTGGAGAGTGAGCAATCGGTTTATTTTCTGTTGGACATCACCGGTGTCCATTCTTTCTAATCCCTCTTTGGTAAACCGGACCATTCTCTCAGCCCTGCCATTCACGGCCGGGTGAGCCAGCGCGGTTAGGGCATGTCTTATACCTAGGGAAGCTAGGTATTGCTCGAATTGTAGGCTGGTTAGCTGTGGCCCATTATTTGATACGAGGACGTCCGGTAGACCATGGGTGGCAAAAAGGTTGTCTAGTTGTTTGATTACAGTTTCTGTTGTCGTTGATGGCATGATTTTTACTTCTAGCCAATTAGAATAGGCATCAACGACAATCAGAAATGTATGCCCCTTGGTAGGACCCGCGAAATCGATGTGGATTCTTGACCAAGGGCCTCGCGGGGTTTCCCAGTCTCTAATGGGTGCTTTAGGCGGGGACGGTCTAATTCCCTGGCACTTGTTGCACGAGCTTACCCAATATTCTATGTCCTTATCAATACCCGGCCACCAAACATAACTTCTTGCAAGGCTTTTCATTTTCACAATTCCCGGGTGCCCTTCATGTAACATCCCAAGTACCCTGGGTTGTAGTTTGTTAGGAATGACTACCCGATCACCCCACAATAAACACCCTTTTTGAATCGAAAGTTCAGTCTGTCTGGTCCGAAAAGGTTTAAAGTTTTCATTTTTTTGGTTTTCTGGCCAGCCTTTACCTACCCAGCTGAGGATGCAGGAAGTCACTGAGCCTTTCGCGGTGGCTCTGGCGACATCATAAGCAGATATGGGTAGATCGGGGCAAGTCTCTATTTGTAATGCTGTCATCGCTGGTGCCGGGTCTTCCTCGGTTTCTGGTAAGGGTGCTCTGCTCAAAGCGTCCGCATGGGAAATTTGTTTCCCTGGTCGATGTGTCGGAGTGTAGCAATAGGCTGCTAGGAACTCTGACCATCTAGTCATTCTTGGAGAAAGGATATTTGGTGTTGGTTTGTTTCCCATTAGTGGTTTGTGGCCAAAATTCCCATTAGTGGTTTGTGGTCTGTTATAATTTGAAAAGTCCGCCCGTAGAGGTACTCGTGGAAGCGTTTCACTCCAACGACAATTGCTAGAGCTTCTCTGTCGAGTTGGCTGTAATTCCTCTCGGTTTTAGACAAGGTCCTTGAGTAGTATGCGACGGGTGCCTCTCTGCCATCAGGCAGTTGGTGGCTCAGGATGGCACCGACTCCAAATGGCGAAGCGTCGCAGGTCACCCTCAATGGCAGTGTGTTGCTAAATTGAATGAGAACGTTTGTTGATGTTAGCAATTTTTTAATTTTCTGGAAGGAATTCTTCTCTCTATAACCCCAAGTCCAAATTGCTTTCTTGTCCAATAGACGGTGCAATGGTTCTGCTATTGTGGCTTTATTCGGTAGGAATACATTATAAAAATTTATCAGTCCAAGAAATGCTTGTACTTCGGCTTGGTTTCTTGGTTCTGGTGCTTCATTGATAGCTTTAATTTTCTTGTCTGTAGGGTGTATAACCTCTCCATTTATTAAATAGCCCAGGAATTCAACGCTATTCTTAAATTGGCAACACTTTTCTCTTTTCACCTTGAGGCCAGATTCTCTAAACTTAGTTAGTACTTCTTTGAGTCTTTTTTTAAATTGGGTTTCATCTTTGGCTGAGATCAGGACGTCGTCAGTGTATGGTACGACTCCTTGTATGCCATTTAGGAGGCGTTCCATTAGACTCTGGAAAACGCCTGGGGCTACACTTACTCCAAATTGCAGTCAGTGACATTTGAATGCGCCCTTATGGGTAACTATAGTCTGTGCTTCCGCAGTTTCTGGGTCCACTGGGAGTTGTTGGTAGGCTTGTGCTAGGTCGAGTTTAGCAAAAACCTTTCCTTTTCCCAGGGAGTGAAGCAAATGCTGGACTACTGGCACCGGGTATGCGCTTGGTTGTAATGCGTGGTTCAGGGTAGCCTTATAGTCACCACAGATTCTAACGGACCCGTCGGGTTTGATAGGTGTGACTATAGGCGTTTCCCACTTGGCATGGTCCACAGGTTCTAATACCCCTTGGGCTATTAATTTGTCTAGCTGTTCCTCTATTTTTGCCTTTAGTGCAAAAGGAACTCGTCTGGCTTTTATTCTTCGTGGGGCTATTTGTGGGTTTAAACTGAAAGAAATGGGATTTCCCCGATACTTGCCAAGTGAGCCGTCAAAAACGTCCTGGAATTCCCGGATGAGGTCTTCTTCCCAGCCAGTTGCAGTCACTCGATCGATCCCGGTCATCCCGATGCCCAATGGTGCGAACCATTCGATGCCCAGGAGACTTGGTCTGTCTCTGTCGACTATGGTCAGTGGTAGCACTTTGACGTGTTCTTTGTAGGTGACTCGGAAATGTCCCATGCCGACTACAGGGATTTGGTTTCCCTGGTAGTCCTTGAGAGTTAGGTGCTGCTTCTTTAGTTCTTTAGTTTTGATATCTGGGACTAGCTGTTTTATTGTGTCCCACGATACCATAGAGAGAAAGGACCCCGAGTCTACTTCCATCTTGTAGGGCTTCCCTTCGATTTCTACAATGACTTTAACTTTCTTCCCACTTTCCGTCTGAGCGCTCTTTATAATGATAGTTTGGTGTGTATTGGCTCGCTTCTCTTGTTGCCACTTTCTCTCAGCTCGTTTAGGCTCAGCTCGTGTTGGGGAATTTCTGTGTCTCGTTGGGCTGGAGCATTTTTTGTTTCTGCAGACTTTTTCAATATGCCCTCGTTTCTTGCAGACCCTGCAGATGGCATCGAGAAATCTGCATTCGGCTCGGGGATGGTTTCCTCCGCAGCCAGTGCATTCCCGCCAATTTCTTCTTTCGCGCTCTTTTCTGTTAGTGTATAGGCGGTGGACCTCGTCGTCTTCTTCACTAGTGTCAGGTGTTTCGCCATACTCTTCGTAATGCGTAATGGTGGTAGATTGTTTTTTGTCTTTGGCTGGGTTCGTTTCATCACTATGTGTGTTCATTTTCTTCATAGTGACAGCCGATTTTTCCGCGGCTTCGGCGGCTGTGGCTTCCTTGATAGCTTCGGCTACACTGATGTTGGGTTTGTTGAGTAATTTACTCTGTGTGGTCGAGTCTCTCAACCCCAACAACACTCGATCCCTCATTGCCTCGTTGAGGTTTGAGAATTCACACTCACCACCTATTTGTCGAAGTGCAGCAACAAAATCGGTGACGGTCTCTCCCTCTCTCTGGTCTCTCCTGTAGAATTCGTGTCGCTTTATTAAGTTTGACACCATCGGAGCGTAGTGTGCTTTGAGAATTCGTTGCAATTCTGGCCACGTTAGTTGTTTGACATCTTGGGGCTTTGCTAGAGCCTTTGCCATCTTGAAAACCGTTGGCCCACAGTGTGTTAGGAACATAGCTCTCTTACGTTGCTCTGAAATTCCTTCCATTTCATTGCTTTCCAGATACATTTGGAAACGGTCTGCATAGGAATCCCAATCCTCTTTGTTGGGGTTGAAGGGTGCGGGCGGTGCGTTGTTTCCAGGCATCTTTGTTGTCATCTGGGCTTCTTATCACCGCATGCAGTTTTCGTGTTCAGGACGATCCCACCTTCGTCGCCAGTGTTTTGTTCGGAAAAATACGAGGTAGACCGCGTTCCAACAAATAAAAGTCTTTATTCAAAGGAGTCAGTAAAACGGAACGGTTGGCCGACTTAGTGGCAGCCTTTTATACAGGCTAGCCTGCCAGCTTGTAACCAATGGCAGCTGATCGAATTTACCGCCTTTTTTACTTTATTTGGATTGGTTCTTCGTGAACCAATCCAATGCTTACTTTAGTTGACCAATCAGATTTGCATGTTTTGGAGTAACCCAATTTGCATACAGAACAGATCCTACTGGTTATAGTTTGCTGTATATTACTAAAACTCTTCATTTAGATGTTGAGAAAGTCTGTTGTGAGGTAAATTATGCAATTGATCTCGTGCTAGAGAATGCATAATTAACTTATTCTCTAGCTATTTCTATAAATCTATTGGAAGATTCAAAGGATACTAATTCCATGTTAACATGGTGACAAGCAAATCACTGCTTTTTGATGAACTATATTTTGTTTGTTTCTTTGCTTTGTTTGTTTATTTATTGTACATAGTTGCCCATATGCCTGGGAATTCTGGGCAGCAAACAGAAACAAAAACATCAATCAAGCCATATAAATCCATTAAAGATAAGTTGGATTGTTATACTGTACATCATGATAATAATGGTTGGTTATGCATTAAATGTGAAGAATCACAACTTATAAACAAAATACTTTCCTTTTTCCTTTGGAAATTAAATCAGATGCAGAATCTTTCGCCAGAGAATTTTCTTCTGGTTATCTCATTGGAGAACTTCTAAACAAGTATGAACTTCAGGAAGATTTTGATCAATTTTCACAAAGCAGGTGGGTAGTAATACTGTTCTAACAATGTTTCAATTTACTCTATACTATATCATAATTAAATTACAGTAGGCTCAATTAACACTTCCTTGTATTGGAGAACAGGGTGCGAATTTCTGCAATTCCCCTTCCCATTTTTTATATAGAATTTTTCCTTCATTCCCATATTTGCCATTGCCCAGCCAATTTTCCACTGAAACAGAAAAGGATTGCATGGTCTCCTCCCCGAACTACTACTGTAGTTTTCTGAACTACAATAATCAGCACCCATAGCCAAACTGACCAATGTTTGTTAAAAGTTATAAAAAGAATACCTTGTTTATACTCATGTCCCCAGAATTATCACAGAGGTGGCTGTAATCTGCAAGGAACCAGAAAGGCAGAACTATGCATTCCCCCCCCCACGCCCCCAATATCCCCACTTTCTGGAACTGTCTCTAAGCCTTTGTCTTTGAATGAAAAGACTGACTTTACAAGCCACTTTTAGTGAGAGTGATGCAGGACAGATAAATTCTACGGCAATTTTGGATAAAGGGGCAGGGCCTGAAGATTAGTAACATCTGGAAGCCAATAAATTCCCCACCCCTACTCCAACATATTTCCATCAGTATATAAAGGGAGAATACTAATAAGAGTAGAGTTTGGTCCTCTTTGTATTCTTGCCATTGCTTGGTTGGAGACATCAGGTGAATAAACAGTCCCAATAAGAAGGACAGCATGAAGATTAAGGAGTGGTTGGATTCAGTTATGAAATTCAGGAGGTGTGTGACAATGGTAATTTCTGATGTCAAGCCCTATAGCAAGACAATTACTTACATTTCATAATTGGGCAGATTCTGAAGGTACTGGTTTTCATATCATACTAAGTGATAGATTAAAAAGATGTTAACTTTGTGTCACCAGATAACTAGTCATAATAACCAATTTCAGACACAGTATGGCTGCTTATGTCACCTCAGATGCAGGGGTAAGATTCTGTTCTGCTTTTAGATTCCTATATGGATTAGTTTGGAGACATGGAACAGTGGCCTTGATGGGCCGTGGACTTGTTGACCAAGTTCATAGTGTGCAAATAAATTACTGTATGGTATAAGATAAAGTCTCCTTTGAGTCACACTAGATTTCTGATGACTACATGGAGAACTTTATGTAATTTTCACAGTAAGAGCACAATATTGTTTGGTGCTGACTTTAGGGATTTTTTCCCCCTTATTCTAGTTTACCGTAATATCTCTTGGTAGTCCATTCCACTCCAAAAAGTGACGGAGTCTAATCCTACCTAGCTTTTTAAGTAAGTTTGGCTAGAAGTGCCACTTAAACATATTAAATTCCAATGGATTGTATATGCAATTGATTGTATAAGCAATTAAAACTAAATTAAGAACCATCGATTTTACTGGGATTAAATCTGAAAACCAGGCGTGTGTTTGAGTTCTGACTTTGCATAGTTCCATTGCTACCATAGCACATGAGGCTTATTTGAAGGGTATTAGGCTTGCAGATGAACTCACAGGAAAGTTTTACATATTCTGCATATTTAGAATTTTTTATATTGTCTCAACAGGCTTGCCAATGCAAAACTTAACAACTTTTCTCGCATGGAGCCCACCCTTCAACTTCTGGGTGTACAGTTTGACCAAAATGTAGCCCGAAACATCATGACAGAGCAGCATGGAGCTGCTATCAAACTTGTGTACCAATTGTATGTGGCCCTAGAAAAAAAGAAAAAAGCAGGGCTCACTGGAGTTGCCATGGATGCAATGCGACCTTCAGCTAATGCAAAGCTTAAAGGTGTAGGAACCGAAATATATCGTGAGGTGAGCTTGTTTCTGCTAGTACACCTTTCTTATTGGTGAATTTCTGTCAGCAAAGCATTGCCTTCCTATTTACTCCTTTTGGGAATGAGTGAGGATCAAATGAATATACAGTACAGTTCCTGTTTAGGCCACTTCATCCATAAGTCTAGAGCGCACTGTTTTAATTGTTAATTAATAGTGCTTATATTGTATCCCACTCCTGAAAGCTTCTGATACATATTATATTATTATTATAGTTCAACATGTAGTCAATCATATGTTTGTACTGGATTTAGCATTTGTATCCATTTATTGAATCTTCCCAGAGACCTGGCATAGGTAGATACTGTTGTTCCATAGTGTTATTGTTGCAGGATGTAAACTGTGCCAGGTAAAGCTGCCTTTTCCAATTGACTGATGAAATCAAATGTCAATGCCAATGGTGTTCAAATGATGCTTCAGTTGGAATTGCACCTAAGGTGAAGGTGGCAAACAGACCTAATACAGCAGGGGTCCCCATCCACGGTCTGTGGACCAGCAATGAGCAGTCGCATGCAGATATCGGTCCGCACAAACAAGTGAAACCTCATCCATGGGACTCAGGCAGCACATAAAACCACATCCCCTTCTGTCTGCAGAAAAACTTCTCTCCATAGAACTGGTCCCTGGTGCCCCAAAGTTTGGTGGCCACTGTAACACCATATTCCTGCCTCCTAGTTCTATCTCTGTAACAACTATGTTAAGCAAGTTAGGCTGAGAGGGAGTAACTGGCCCAACATCACCCAATTGGCTTGACATACTTCGAAGAAATATATATTCTGGTCTGTTCATCTATATTTTAGATTTTGAATAAAAAAATGAAAAGAGATATTTCCAGTTCTCATCTTATTTTCATAGGCAAGTCGCCATAGAGACCAGGCTGTTCTCATTAGAAGTGCCCTCTTAGTAAGCTAGCCTCTAACTCTTTTCAAAGGTGTGTTGAGATTGCCTTTCACAAAGAGATTTTGTTAAACTTTGCTGCTGTCTTTCTAAAGGCCCTGTCACACTGCCCAACGGATGCAAAACGTTTGTAAAAAGGACACAGTGGACGAGCAAAATGTTCCATCCGTTGTTATCCGCTCTCAAAAGGGGCGAAAATTTGCATAAACAGAGCGGATAACACGGAAAGGAACGGACGGGGGGAGGACGCAGAGCGGATGGAAAACGGATGTGGAATGGAAGCCTAGCGGATGGAAGCGGATGAGAGCAGATGGCGCATCCGCCAGGCTTCCGGGGGACCTCAGCAAGGCGGATGCAGAACGGATACAGCGGATGCAGAGCGGACGCCGAACGGATGAAGCAGATGCACAGCGGATGCACAGCGGATGAAGCGGATGCACAGCGGAAGCCTAGCGGATGCCTAGCGGAAGCCTAGCAGATGCCTAGCATTCAATGCGCATGCGGGGTGGATGTATTGCGTCAGCCCCGCGGATATAAAGGGAAGCAGCTCGGAAGCAGGTCACCATTCAAAGGAAAGATCTGCATCCAGACACATCGAGTGCCTTGCCAGCCTGCCCTGCCTGCATGCCTTGCTGCCAGCCTTGCTGCCTGCCATCCTGCCAGCCTCCCTGCCAGCCTTGCCGTCTGCCTGCCTGCCAGCCTCCCTGCCAGCCTTGCTGTCTGCCAGCCTTGGTGTCTGCCAGCCTTGGTGCCTGCCTGCCTGCCAGCCTTGGTGCCTGCCTTCCTGCCAGCCTTGGTGACTGCCTGCCTGCCAGACTCCCTGCCAGCCAGCAACCCCACAACCATGGGAAAGAAGAGGAAGCCTCAGCCATTTGCTGCCAGCCCTGGCAAGAGGGACAGGGCCACCCTCCCACCCCCTGGCCCTCACTCTGCTTTTGCTGGGGCTTCTGCAGCACGGGCTCGCTCTTCTGGTGCTGGGGCTTCTGCTGATGCTGCTTCTGGAGGTGGTGCTTCTGCTGGTGCTTACTCTGCTGGTGCTGTTCCTGGCGGTGGTGCTTCTCCTGGTGTTTACTCTGCTGAAGCTGCTCCTCGTCCTGCTGGCCCTGCTTGTCCTCATGCTCCTGGACTTGCTTGTCCTCTCGTACTGCTCGTGCTCCTGGACTTGCTCGTACTGCTCGTGCTCCTGGTCCTGCTGGGGCTCCTGGTGCTTACTCTGCTGCTGCTGATCCTGGTCCTGCTGGTGCTGCTGGTGCTGCTGATCCTGCTGGTGCAGCTGCTGCTGCTGCTGATGATGATTATGATGATTATGATCCTGCTGGTGATGCTGCTGCTGCTGCTGCTGCTGATGATGATGATCCTGCTGTTGCTGCTGCTGCTGGTGGTGTAGAGGAGCAGCCCCTACAACCTCGAAGTCCCTCTGATGAGGGCCCATATGGCCCTGCCAGAGGGAGGAAGAGGCATACACGTGAACGGGAGAGGAGGCAATACTCCATTGAAGAGGAACATGAGGATGAGGTGCTGGAGTGGCTGAGAGAGAATGACTATCTGTGGCGGAAGGGACACCGGCTGTACAGGGTCACCAAAAGGAAGCAGGCTGCTTGGAGAGAGAAGATGGAGAGCCTGGGCTACACATCGGATGTGCTCCTCGGCTGGTGGAAGCACAAGCACACCTGGTACGGGAAGCTGCACCTGAAGAAATCTGGCCAGGCCACGGTTAAGCTGACGGACAGAGAGACCTACGTCATGGCCAGGTGCAGCTTCCTGGAGGGTGAGATCCAGCACCGAGGAGCAGCAGCAGCCCCTCTCATGACCCTCTCTCTCCGACAGCCTGCTGAGAGCCAGTCCTCTTCTGGCCGAGAGTCAGCTCCTGTCTCCAGGCAGGTTTCTGTGGAGCGTCCCACGGCGGAGAACCCGTGGACAGCTGTTTTAACCGTGGTGGAGTGCGTGGAGTCCCTGGTGCAGTGGGAGAAAGGAGACGGCACGTCCACCACAGCCCTATCCGCATCCACTCCCAGCTCCACCTCCACAGAAAGGCAGAGAGCCAGACAGCAGGAGGGGCAAAGCCACACTGTCCTGCTGGAGATCAGGGACACCATCCGGAGGAGCATAGATCTCCTTTCTCAGCTGGTCCACACCGACTCCTCATCCTCCAACCGCAAGCCCTTCCTCACCTATGTGAACCAGACCCTCATGGACATGGCGGAACCCCAGTACCAGGTGGTGAAGGACCGGATCACCGAGGTGCTTCACAACCCTCCAGACCCAGAGGAACCTGCTCCCACCCAGTCCAGGTCTGCTCCTCCACCCCAGGTAATGTCCCTCCCATTCCAAGGCTTTCCACAGGCCCTCACTTACCAGGGCTACAGCTACCAGGAGGTCCAGCAGCACAGGCAGCAGCCCTTCCCAGTCCAGGCACAGAGTCATCGGACAACACCGTTGCCACCGGTTCCACTGATGCCACCGATGCCACCCACGACACTGATGCCACCGATGCCACCGATGCCACCCACGCCAGTCCTCACCCAGCTGCAGAGCAGACAGCCCCACTACACTGCTCCTTCCTCCACCCCACAGCCAAGCCCGGCCTCAGTACATCTGTCGTCGGTACTGGGGCTGACACCCCATGGCATGGAGGAAGGAGCTCTCAACATCACGGGGCTGAGCCAGCTGTCTGAGAGCTTCCTCAACACACCGTCACCTGTTGTCCTCTCGCGGCCAGGCACCCCAATGACGCCTCAGACCAGCACTCCAGCAGCAGCCACCTCCACAGCACCTGGACTCTTCACCCCTGAGACTGGGCACACCTCCGAATGACCATGAAGAGTGCCAGAGACTGGGTGTGGACTTTATTTGGACACTTGACTTGGGTCATATTTCTTTTACAGCTTGTTATCAATAAAGTTTATCTTTGCTTCACATACTTGCTTCATTTATTTTAGTCAATAAAGTCTTGGTGGGAACTTTTAGAAATGGTTTAAGCCTTTGCATGCTTGTGGGATGGGTAAGGATAGCAGTGGGATGGGCAGGGATACCTTTGGGATGGGTTAAGATAGCTGTGGGATGGGCAGGGATACCTTTGGGATGGGTTAAGATAGCTGTGGGATTGATAAACCTCCAGTGCAAGCATAGTGGGACTGTATGATCCACCCTCCCAGGTGCCACACCTTTAGCCCTTTATTATCAATAACAATGTAAGCATTGATCCACACATTTGAACATAAACACAACTCTTTATTAAATGCCCTGTTCATTGTAGGCCCACCCAACATACATGGCCCAATCTCATCCGTGTGATGAGACAGGCTCAAGGAAGCATCCATTAAGCATCTACCATCCTGTCTTGCCACTCCACTGCTCCAACTGGGGAGTTGCACCAGTGTTTCAGGAGGTTGCTCTGCTTCTTCCCTTCACGTGAAGCTCTGTTGGGGCCCTGCACATCCACAGTATCTCTCAGGTTTTGCCCTTGCCTCCATTCCCCAGGCTCCATGTCCCCATTGCCTTGTTGGAGGTCCACGAGCCTGTTCTGCAAGACTGGGTAGCGGGTGCGCATGAGATTGTGCAGGATGCAGCAAGCTTCCACGATCCTCCTCATGGTCTCTGGGCGATGCTGCATGGTGGTGAGAAGTACCTGGGACCTGTTGGCCAGAATGCCAAAGGCCGCCTTGCTCTGGACAGCCTGTAGTTGAAGATCCTCTCTTCACGGGTGAGGAGTCTGGAAGTGTAGGGCTTCATGAGGTAGGTTCTGAGGGAGAAGGCGTCATCCCCCATGATGAAGTAGGGCACATCTTCCCTGTCATTGGGCAGGGGGTCTGGATCTGGGAAGCCCATGATGAGGTTGCGTTCCAGCCCACCCTTGAGGTCACTGGCGTTGTATACCTGGGCATCTGAAAATGAGCTGTTGCCTGAAGCATCAATGTACATGAACTTGTAGTCAGCATCGACCATGGTGAAGAGGACGATGCTGAAGAAGCCCTTGTAGTTGAAATAAGTGGACCCCGACTTGGCTGGAGCTTTGCAGGCCACGTGCTTGCTCCAACGGTGTGTGGGAAGTTCCACCTCTGATACCACTGCTCTGCAACTTTCTTCCAGCCTTCTTCAGTGGTGGGGCACTGGAGGAGCTCCTCCTTGTATTCTTCGATGATGGCCTGCACCACTTCTCTGACCACAATGCTGATGGTGTTGTGTGGTACCCTCCAGCCGTACTGCATGCTCCTGTAGGTGGTCCCGGAGGCCAGGTGGCACAGGGTCAGTGCCACCTTGAGCCCAGGGTCCAGGCTGGGCCGGAAGTTGGTGTTTGCCTTGGTCAACCTGGGTCTCAGCCGCTCCACAACTTCATTAAACATGGCTGGAGGCATCCTCATGAAGTTCTGGAATGCACGAGGGTCTTCGTTCCTCAGCTCCACCATCAGCTTGTTGTACAGTCTGTACTCTGCTCTTCTCCCAATCCATCTTCGGACCCAGATGCTTCTTGGCCGCCTCCTTTTCTTCCCGTAGTAGAATTCACAGAGCCTGTAGATGGCTTCGCACTGTTGCAGAACGATGGTGGCTACCAAAAGGAGTTTGTTACGATCCAAGGTGGACATGACTGGATGCTGTGGAAGAGCCAGAGGCAGATGAAGGCTGCAGAGGTCTGCACAGCTGGGCTACTGGTCTGAAAGTGAGATCCAGGTGAGTTGCTCCCCCTTTTTATAGGCAATATAGGTTTTCCACCATGTGTCCCTTTGCATCCTCTAGACATCCTTAATATCCAAGATAGGTCCCCTCTGCGAACGTTTTTTCCGTTTTAAATGCTTTCTTTGCGTGCTGCATCCGCTTTCATCCTTTCTACATCCGTGCTACTAATGCTGCGTGTCCGTTCTGCATCCGTTCCGCTTCCTCCCTGCGTCCGAGCAGATTTGAGTTGCGCGGAAGCGCAGCGGATGCCTAGCGGATATAGCGGATGCGTAACGGATGCAGAACGGATGTCCCCTGTATGCCTAGCGGATGCAGAATGGACGCGTTGGATACATTTTCTGCGCAAAAGTTTTGAGCAGCTCAAAACCTGAGCGGATGAAACGTCTATAGACGTTCATTCATACGGATGCTAAACGGATAGAGAGGATGAAAAACGGAGGCAGTGAGTACAGAACGGAAGCATCGCATTAACCAACGGATGGCAAGTGTTTTTCTCCGTTTTACATCCTCTTTCCATCCGTTGGTGCAGTGTGACAGGGGCTTTAGTGGTTTGCATGGTCGTTTAAGATGTGTTAAATATTTTCACCTTCCTAAAAAACTATGCTGCTACAAAGTTTAAAAAAAAAACCCAACCCCTTAAACATTATTACTTTTTTAAAAAAAAATTGGATTAATTACTGCCAAGTTGTAAAAGATAAACATCTCTATTTAATAATTTGCAACAATACTCTGGGTCCATTTTATTGCACATATAAAGAATGGGAGAATACAAAAGGCTTTCCACTGGACCAAACAAGTTCCACAGTGTTGATTCATATGGGGCTTCATAGTACCACTGGCTTAAACCTCTGGGAATTTCTCAAAGTTGTTTTCCGTCATAACTGGTTCACTGGAGAAAACTGATACTTTAATTACAACCGAATTCTTTTATTTATCTTCTCCCAAAAGGTATCTTTACAGCTCTTTACACTTTCAGTCTTGAAACAACGAGCTGTTGTGTGAGAGCTTGTATTTCCTATCTTGTAATGTTGAAGCCAGGCCATAGGCTCAGAAAATTAAATAAAGAGATCAGTGCTGTGCATTTTTCAGAACATATGTTCCCTCACTTCACATACATTATTGCTCCCTCTAAGCAGGTTGTAGCCTCACCATTAAAGCAAAAATCTATTAAGTTTGTAGGTAGTCCTCAATTTACTACCACAGTTGACACCAAAATTTCCATTACTAAGCAAGACATTTATTGAGTTTTGCCCCATTTTACAACCTTTATTGCCACAATTCTTAAGTGAATCACTACAATTATTAAGTTGGTAACATGGTTGTTAAGTGAATCTGGCTTCACATTGACTTTACTTCTGAGAAGGCTGCAAAAGGTGATCATATGACCCCGGGACATTTGATAAATCCATGCCAGTTGCCAAGTGTTCAGATTTTGATCACATGACCATGGGGATGCTGCAACAGATGTAAGTGTGAAAAAATGTCATAAGTCATTTTTTACTGTCGTATTGTAACTTTGAATGGTCACTAAACAAATGGATATAAGTTGAGGACTGCCTGTATTGCATCTTTCAGGCCAAGTTTACAATTGGAATCTTTTTCACACGTAAGCCTGTTCTTTTTTTTTTTCTCTTTTGCTGTATTATATACTTTACCTGAGCTAATCTGGGCCCCAGAACAATCACAATCAGTTACTAAAAAAATACCATAATTCAACTGAGTGTTCCTGGAGTATTGATAAAATTTCTCAGATTCCTGTAATTGGGAAGAGAAGGAAATAAAACTAGAGCATTAAAATGCCAAATACTGTCCCAACATCTCCAAATAGAGATAAGAGAACTTTGTAGTTTATAATTGTTGAGAATTATTGATGCTCAATGTAGATTTTTCCAATCTGATAACCCGTCGATATACTGTCTTCACTACAACTCCAAGTACCTTCCTGATGGATTACAATTCTGTGAATTCGCCATCTGCATGACTAATGATACTAGTGAGAATAACAGGAACCATACTCCAACACATCTAGAAGCTACCATGTGGAAGAAGGCCCATACAGTTAATGTGATTGTGACGATCCTTCAGATGAGGCACTTTGCAGTACAGAAAAGCTGTTTGGAAGAGCTCCTTAAATTATTAAATCAACCATAGCATTTTCTAGGCATGATTGCTTAGGAAGCAGTTCCTAGTCGTGCGTGTAAGGGCCACTTCACTAAAGAGCAATATGAAGAAGTGCTTCACAAGCAATGAGGCCTTGTGAAAAAATGAACTCCCTATGCATGTCTCAACTCTTGATCTCTTCCAGTAAAATTTTTCTCTTCAGAAAAGGAAGCATAAGTGAGCTCTTCTAGAATGGATTAAATCCACCAGTCCAGGACAAACAAGATTCCTATGCATCTTCATGTGTCATATATATGTTTGTATGTATATATCTGTCTTATTTCATTTCAGAGACTCAAAACATTAGTTCCCCGCCAGGCAGACCTCTCACTCCAACAAATTTCAGACAGCTTTCAAAACAAAGCCAAGATCCTGGAAAGTAAGATGGTTGGTATGCAATTTGTGAAGCAACAGCAGGCCAGACAGATCCAGGAGGAAAAAAAGGTTGAAGAGCTTGAAAGGGTGAGTGCTGATTTCTTTCTCTGACCCAGCTATACAACACCCTCATTTGTGGTTAACCTGCTTTGTGGTTAACAAGAGGCCATGTGTATTAGTAAATTGGTGTTTATAGCTTTACTTCCATCACTCTTATGCCCCTCCAGAAATGGCAGAACAACGTGTCCCAGAATTCTTTAAAAATAATAATTGCCTGGCTGATTGGACTTTCTAAGGCTTGCAGCTTTTATGCATCTGAAGGGCCAAAGATGGGAAAGAATGGTGTATAGAGAAAGACTTAAGAAAAGCAGTCATTAAGTTTGTATTGTCTCTGGAGATTTTCAGTCATCCAGTCCTGCTTTTCCCAAAGGCTACTGGACTTTGTCTTTGCCTGAAGACGTTTTGCTTCTCAGCCAAGAAGCTTCTTCAGTTCTGAACTTAAAAAGCTTCTTGGATGAAAAGCAAAACAATTTCAAACAAAAACAAAGGAAGTCCAGTTGCCTTTTAAAAAAGCACCTTTGGATTAAGATTGTATTCTATGCCATTAAAAGCAGAGTGTATTATTTACCAGAGGATATTGGACAACGTTACACAAATTGCAATCATAAATAGTCACTTGATTATTTTGAGTTAGCATGCACATAGATTTATGCATCAAGAGATACACCCAGATACACTTTAAACTATCACGGGTTATGGAGGAACTGGATGCACATAAGTGACTGTGATCAGAGCCTCCCAGTCCAGGAAGAGAAATAATATGAAGCATATGATGCACAATATGAAGCCGTGCTAAGATTTCCCAGACATGACTGTCACTTGCTCTTTGAGCAGAAGTTGGGTGTCTAGGAAGATCCACAAATTATGTAGTTAGTCTATTTGGGGAAATGTAACCCTGTGCAGAACCAAAGATGGCCTAGTCTATAAAACCCAGGACCACTCAATCTTGCCAAGGTTCAGCTAAAACCTGTTGTTCCTCGTCTGGGTCTCAGGGACTGGGTTAGAATATTAGCAGTATCATATAAATTGTCAGAGATAGAATTGGGTATCATCAATACACCCCATGGCACTGGACAATCTTATCCAGCAGCTTCATGTTGATGTTGAATAGGAGGGGAGAGACCTGAAGCTGCTGGAATCCCATAGAGTTTTTATGTGATAAGAGGATAATATTTAAAATTATTAAGTATGTGAGAGAATCATATTAAAATTGGCCTTAAAATTGTATAACCCTACTGTAAAATTTTATTTCTGCACCCACATATCCATAGCTTCATCTTCATAGTAATAATACAGGTAACAGTAATAATCCTCTCCCTAGCCTTATTAGATTATTATGAATGAATGAATGAATGAATGAATGAATGAATGAATGAATGAATG
>BLBF01000010.1:15206706-15301888 GCA_015471245.1 Laticauda colubrina
ATGAATGAATGAATGAATGAATGAATGAATGAATGAATGAATGAATGAATGAATGAATGAATAGCACTCATTTATCGGAGTGAGACTGGTGAGTGTTAAAGCTACTTTCCTAGACAAAACTCAGAACATCCAGAAGTGCATCAGAAAGATGGCACCCAAAGATGAGCTCTGAGAGAATGTCTGAGGCAGCAGCAGATATCAAGCAGAGGAAGTGCCATGGCAAGTAAGACAGATGTAAAATGGTCACTGACAGATAGCTAAGGTAGTAGATATTAAAAAATCCCACTAGTGACTACAAAGAGCCAGATTAAAAGACAGCACTGTGGCACTGATTGCAGCAGCACAAGAACAGGCACTAAGCACCAGATCCATAGTGGTCCATCACTCTAGACAGGATCTATGCAGAAAGACTTCAAAAACAGTCCAATGCATTGTGGCAGGGTATAAGATGAAGACAGGAACAGCATACACTGAATGGCACAACCAAGTAGCTGGCATTATATATAGGAACATCAGCATAGTATATGGGCTAGATCCCACAAGTCCAGATGGGAGATCCCACAGAAGGAACTGGAGAACAGGAGGGCTGAGTTCCTGCGGGATTTCCAAGTCCGGCAGACAGCAGATACTGTCCAATCAACCAGACATCATGGTAGTACACATGGACCAGAAGACAGTAGTTGTGATAGATGTAGCAGTGCCAAGTGACAGTAACTTCGGGAAGAAGGAGTAGCAGAAGCTGGAGAAATACAAGGACTAAAGGAAAAAAGAATGTGGGAAGTAAAGGTCAAAATGGTCCCAGTAGTGATAGAGCCTTCAGGACCATGACTCCTAAGCTGGGAGAGTGGCTTCAACAGATCCCAGGATCAATGCCTCTATCTAGAAGAGTGCAGTGCTAGGAATAACTAGGATTGCACAGAATTCTTGAATTCCTAGTGCTCTGGGAAAGGACCCCAAATTGAGGAAGATACATATCACCATAGGAGTGAGAAAGGAGTTTTAAAAGTACTTCTGTGTGATTAAGATTTATTCAGTAACCAATTTAAAACAAATTACTATCTTTCCCCTTGAATATTTAGAAAATTGCAGAAAAACGCAGGCAGAATGAAATCATGGCCAAAATTCAAGCAGCAGTTATCCAGATTCCAAAACCATTGCCACAGCATACTGACAAAGTGATTGAAGACCAAAAACTGCAGAAGAAGAAAAAAGAAGCAGAAGTAAGTTACGACTTTTTAGTCATTTAAAGAATGCACAAGCAACAGCATGTACTACATATTTTAATTATCTTGTGTCTTAATGTAAATGCATTCATTTTTAAACACAAGTATTTCATTGTGCAACATTATATTTTGTTAATAATAATGGGATCTGATAAACTTGTGCATGAAGTAGCATCTGCAGAGGGAATTAAAACAGGAAAGATGGTAATCGTGTATGTACTGACATTGTATAAAAGGGCAGGACTTCCATCGCGCTGCCACAAATGCTGTTTTTCCTGTTTTGAAGTCCTCCCGCCTTCAGATACCACCATATACATGGAAAAGAATCTTCAAAACAATGCTATTAACTGTGAAATAGATAACCAGAGATTCTTCCTGAGAATCAAATTAAAATGCCTTTCATCAGTTCTTAAGCCAATGGAAGAATATACTGGTGTATCATTTGTTCTGCTCAATGGACATCCCTATCATGCCAAAGGCATGATGCTAGGAATAGGTGCTATGATTAATTATGATATTCAGGGTACATTAAAGACAAGACTGGATAGTTTGCCTCTGCTATGTTTCCTTCCCCTCCCCTAAATGCCAGCTGTCAGCAGGAATTCTTCCACAAATCTCTCTCCTTGATGTAAGAAGGAAATGGGTCCAGGGAAGAGTCAAGATCATCTGGTTCTAGGGCTAAGCTAGCTATAGGGGATCAGCTGATCTGAAAGAACCTGATTTTCCCACTGCCAAAGAAGGTTGGCCTCAGATTACAGTGTTTAGGAATTCATGGGAGAAAAGAGTGCCCCTGCCTGCTAAAAATAACCGCAGGATTGAGCTAATCTCACTCTCTGCAGTCACCTCATTGAAACCCCGCAAAATATTCAATGAAGTCTCTTAGATGAGGGGTCGCCAACCTTTTGGATCTCAGGGACCACCAAACTCATAATTTAAAATCCCAGGGATCACTGACCAATTCTGTGGGCGTGGCCTAATTTGTAGGTGTGGCTTGGTGGTCGTGATTGGCTGGGCATGGTTTGTGTGTAAATATAAATATAGAAATATTGAAATTTTTTTATATAAAAAGAGCAACTTTTACCCAAAATCAGGCAAAGCAGGCAGGCAGATTGAGTTGCTCACAGAATCACAGATTCATCTGTGATCTATCTGCCATTGGCTAGCTCAGTCTGTCAAATAAAATTTGAGAGTAAGCAAACTCACAAATTAACTCACAACACACCATGTATGTAAATATTGATTTTTTTAATAAAAAAAGAGCAACTTTCACACAAAATCAGGCAAAGCTGGCAGGTAGATTGAGTTGCTCACAGAATCACAGATTCATCTGTGATCTAGCTGCCATCGGCTAGCTCAGTCTGTCACATAAAATTTGCTTGCTATGTGTCTGCACTAAATCATAGAGCCTTCAGTCCTAAGGGAGGTTCGGCTGTGCTTAAAAGCAGAGCCGAAGATCTAAAGACTAGCTAGAAAGCAAGAAATCCAACCATTTCCTGCTTCCTAGCAAATCTAAATCTCCCGGCACAGCAGAACAACAGATGTTCAGAAAAAGGAAAAATAGCAATTTAGCAGGTAAGTCTGCTGGATAAGGAGTGAGTGGGTGGGGAGAATTCCCACGGGCCATGTGAGTGGTGCAGCCTTGTGTTTCTGCGCAGCCTGGATTAATTGCTTTGGGGGGGTGCTCTGGGGATGAGATTTCTCTGTGGCCCACCAAAATTTTCTCGCTAGTTGGCAACTGCTGTCTTAGACTACACCATGTAAAACTATAGAGTTTGTTCAGTTTTTAGTGGAAAATAATATTTTAACAGTGAGCAGATAAGGACACTTTACAATGGCTCATGTATAGGTGGGAATGAGATAAAGCATCATTGTAAGGACTTTGCACTGCAGTTAGGTGCAAATGGCAGAAAAATGCTGTAGTAGCTATGTATAATTGGAATTCAGATCATTAGATGCAGAGTTGGAAATTCATGCCTTTTTCTTTTTCTTCATAATAAATATCCAGGGGAGAAAACATTCTTAACCCATACATATCCCTTCAGTTAGACAGGAATAAATATAAATCTAGAGAAAGGTGTTTTTTCAGAATTTAACTGAGCAATCCTTCATTAAAATTACTTTAAAGGTGTAAATCAGTGATTGCTAAAAGCAATGGCTCCTTATATCTTATCAGTAAAGGCCCTGTCACACCGCCCAACGGATGCAAAACGTTAATAAAAAGGACACAACGGACAAGCAAAATGTTCCATCCGTTGTTATCCGCTCTCAAAAGGGGCAAAAATTTGCATAACCGGAGCGGATAACACGGAAAGGAACGGACGCGGGGAGGATGCAGAGCGGATGGAAAGCAGATGCGGAACGGAAGCCCAGCGGATGGAAGTGGATGGGAGCGGATGGCACATCCGCTAGGCTTCCGGGGGACCTCAGCAAAGTGGATGCGGAACGGATACAGCGGATGCAGAGCGGACGCCGAACGGATGAAGCGGATGCACAGTGGAAGCCTAACGGATGCCGAGCGTTAAATGCGCATGTGGGGAGGATGCATTGCGTAAGCCCTGCAGATATAAGGGAAGCAGGTCACCATTCAGAGGAAAGACCTGCTGCCGGACGGATTGACAGCCTTGCCTGCCCTGCCTGCATGCCTGCCTGCAAGCCTTGCTGCAAGCCTTGCTGCCAGCCTCCCTGCCAGCCTTGCTGTCTGCCTGCCTGCCAGCCTCCCTGCCAGCCTTGCTGCCTGCCTGCCTGCCAGCCTTGCTGCCAGCCAGTCTGCCTGCCAGCCTTGCTGCCTGCCTTCCTGCCAGCCTTGCTGTCTGCCTGCCTGCCAGCCTCCCTGCCAGCCTTGCTGCCTGCCTGCCTGCCAGCCAGTCTGCCAGCCAGTCTGCCTGCCAGCCTTGCTGCCTGCCTTCCTGCCAGCCTTGGTTCATGTCTGCCTGCCAGCCTTGGTGCCAGCCTTCCTGCAAGCCTTGGTGCGTGCCTGCCTTCCAGCCTTCCTGCCAGCCTTGGTGCCTGCCTGCCTGTTAGCCTTGGTGCCTTCCTGCCAGCCTTCCTGCCACCCTTGGTGCCTGCCTCTCTGCCAGCCTTCCTGCCAGCCTTGGTGCCTGCCTCCCTGCCAGCCTTCCTGCCAGCCTTGGTGCCTGCCAGCCTCCCTGCCAGACAGCAACCCTACAACCATGCGGAAGCACAGCAAGCCTCAGCCATCTGCTGCCAGCCCTTGCAAGAGGAACAGGGCTACCATCCCGCCCCCTGGCCCTCACTCTGGTTCTTCTGGAGCTTCTGCAGCACGGGCTCGCTCTTCTGGGGCTGGGGCTTCTGCTGCTTCTGCTTCTGGA
Organism: Laticauda colubrina; assembly: GCA_015471245.1. NCBI lineage: Eukaryota > Metazoa > Chordata > Lepidosauria > Squamata > Elapidae > Laticauda > Laticauda colubrina. The sequence goes on from BLBF01000010.1 coordinate 15,211,259, forward strand.
GGAGCTGATGACAAGCACTCCAGCACCAGCCACCTCCACAGCACCTGCACCCTTCACCCCTGAGACTGAGCGACCAAGAGGAGTGTCAGAGACTCATTTTTGTTTTATAGCTTGTTGTTAATAAAGTATATTTTTGATTCACACACTTGCTTCATTCCTTTTTTTTTAATAAAGTCTTGGTGGAAACTTTTAGAAATGGTTTAAACCTTTGCATGCTTGTGGGATGGGTTGAGATAGCAGTGGGATGTGCAGGGATACCTTTGGAATGGGTAATAGCTGTGGGATGGGCAGGGATACCTTTGGGATGGGTAATAGCTGTGGGATAGATAAACCTCCAGTGCAAGCATAGTGGGACTGGATGGTCCACCCTCCCAGGTGCCACACCTATGGCCCTTTATTATCAATAACAATGTAATCAATCATCCACACATGTCAACATAAACACAACTCTTTATTAAATGCCCTGTTCATTGTAGGCCCACCCAACATACATGGCCCAATCTCATCCGTGTGATGAGACAGGCTGAAGGAACCATCCATTAATCATCTATCATCCTGTCTTGCCACTCCACTGCCCCAGCTGGGGAGTTGCACCAGTGTTTCAGGAGGGTGCGCTGCTTCTTCCCTTCACGTGAGGCTCTGTTGGGGCCTTGCACATCCTCAGTGTCTATCAGGTTTCGCCCTTGCCTCCATTCCCCAGGCTTCATGTCCCCATTGCCTTGTTGGAGGTCCACGAGCCTGTTCTGCAAGACTGGGTAGCGGGTGCGCATGAGATTGTGCAGGATGCAGCAAGCTTCCATGATCCTCCTCACGGTCTCTGGGCGATGCTGCATGGTGGTGAGAAGTACCTGGAACCTGTTGGCCAGGATGCCAAAGGCGTTCTCCACCACCCGCCTTGCCCTGGACAGCCTGTAGTTGAAGATCCTCTCTTCACGGGTGAGGAGTCTGGAAGTGTAGGGCTTCATGAGGTAGGTTGTGAGGGAGAAGGCGTCATCCCCCACAATGAAGTAGGGCACATCTTGCGTGTTGTTGGGCAGGGGGTCTGGATCTGGGAGCCCACGATGAGGTTGCGTTCCAGCCCACCCTTGAGGTCACTTGCGTTGTATACCTGGGCATCTGAAGATGAGCCGTTGCCTGAAGCATCGATGTACATGAACTTGTAGTCAGCATCGACCATGGCAAAGAGTATGATGCTGAAGAAGCCCTTGTAGTTGTGATAAGAGGACCCTGAGTTGGATGGCGCTTTGAAGGCCACGTGCTTGCCATCGATGGCTCCAACGGTGTGGGGGAAGTTTCACCTATGATACCACTGCTCTGCAACTTTCTTCCATCCTTCTTCAGTGGAGGGGTACTGGAGGAGCTCCTCCTTGTATTCTTCAATGATGGCCTGCACCACTTCTCTGACCACAATGCTGATGGTGTTGGATGGCACCCTCCAGCCGTACTGCATGCTCCTGTAGGTGGTCCCTGAGGCCAGGTGGCGCAGAGTCAGTGCCACCTTGAGCCCAGGTTCCAGGCTGGGCCGGAAGTTGGTGTTTGCCTTGGTCAACCTGGGTGTCAGCCGCTGCACAACTTCGTCAAACATGGCTGGAGGCATCCTCATGAAGTTCTGGAATGCCCGAGTGTCTTCGTTCCTGAGCTCCACCATCAGCTTGTTGTACAGTCTGTCCTCTGCTCTTCTGGTGAACCATCTTTGGACCCAGACTTTTTTTGGGTGCCTCCTTTTCTTCCCATAGTAGAGTTCACAGAGCCTGTAGATGGTTTCGCACTGTTGCAGAAGGATGGTGGCTGCCGAAAGGACTTTGTCACAATCCATGGTGGACATGACTGGATACTGTGGAAGAGGAAGAGTCAGATGAAGGCTGCAGAGGTCTGCACAGCTTGGCTGCTGTTCTGAAAGTGAGATGCAGGCGAGTTGCTCCCCCTTTTTATAGGCAGTATAGGTGTCCCTTTGAATCCTCTAGGCATCCTCTAGGCATCCTCTAGACATCCTTAATATCCAAGATAGGTCCCCTCTGCGAAGGTTTTTTCCATTTTAAATGCTTTGTTTTCGTGCTGCATCCGCTAGGCATCCGTTCTGCATCCGTTCCGTGTCCGTTCCGCTTCCTCCCTGAGTCCGAACGGATGCGAGTTGCGCGGATGCGGAACGGATGCCTAGCGGATATAGCGGATGCAGAACGGATATAGAATGGATGCCTTGCGGATGCAGAACGGACGAATTGGATACATTTTCCGTGCAAAAGTTTTGAGCAGCTCAAAACTTTCTGAGCGGATGAAACGTCCATAAACGGATGCCGGACGGATAGAGAGAAAGCAAAATGGAGGCAGTGAGTACAGAACGGATACATCGCGTTAACCAATGGATGGCAAGTATTTTTCTCCGTTTTACATCCTCTTTGCATCCGTTGGTGCAGTGTGACAGGGGCTTAAGTAAAGGCCATCCACTGAGATTTCCTCCGCGTAAGAAGTTTTGCGCTGCACAAAACTTTGTGAACGGATGAACTTTCCGCCGCGTACGATGTACATCTGCGACATATTCGGGCAACAAACATTCTATGTCCGTTATCATCCGTTAAACGTCCGCTGTATCCTCTCTGCATCCTCTGGACAACCCCTCAACTCACATCCGCTGCAGCTGAAAATGGAAAGAGGGAGGAAACAAAAGGTACACAGAACGTCCACACAGCGTGAGTTGCACGGAAATAGAAAGGATGTAAGCGGATGCTTATTAAATGGACTAAAACATTTATATCTGGGATGTATCTCGGATATTTAGGATGTCTAGAGTATGCCGAGAGTATGTGGAAGGGTACCTAGCGGAAAACCGATATTTCCTATAAAAAGGGGGAGGAAATCACCTGGATCTCACTATCAGTCCAGCAGCCGTGGTGTGCAGACCTCTTCAGCCTTGGTCTTGTTCTTCCACATCATCCATTGATCTCTACCATGGATCATCGCACACTCCTTTTGGTAGCCGTGATCATTCAACACCAGAACCAAGCCCTGTTCAGACTGTTTCACCTTTTCTACACAAGGAGAAGAAGGAGACGTCCAAGAGCTGCGTGGGTCCAACGATGGATCGGGAGAAGAGCAGAGTTTGGACTGTATGACAAGCTGATGGTGGAGCTGAGGAATGAAGACACTCGTGCATTTCAGCACTTCATGAAGATGCCACCAGCCATGTTTGACGAAACTGTAGAGCATCTGAGACCCAGGTTGACCAAGCAGAGCACCAACTTCCGTCCCAACCTGGACCCTGGACTGAAGGTGGCACTGACTCTGCGCCACCTGGCCTCTGGAACCACATACAGAAACATGCAGTATGCCTGGAGGGTACCACACAAAAGCATCAGCAAAGTGGTCAGAGAAGTGGTGCAGGCCATCATCGAAGAATACGTGGAGGAGCTCCTCCAGTGTCCCAACACTGAAGAAGGCTGGAGGAAAGTTGCAGAACAGTGGTATCAGAGGTGTAACTTTCCCCACACTGTTGGAGCCATAGATGGGAAGCACATGCCCTGCAAAGCTCCAGCCAACTCAGGGTCCTCTTATTACACCTACAAGGGCTTCTTCAGTATCATCTTCTTTGCCCTGGTTGATGTTGACTACAAGTTCATGTACATCGAGGCTTCAGACAACGGGTCAGCTTCAGATGCCCAGATATACATCGCCAGTGACCTCAAGGATGGGCTGGAACGCAACCTCATCATGGGTTTTCCAGATCCAGACCCCCTACCCAACGACACATAAGATGTGCCCTACTTCATCGTGGGTGATGACGCCTTCTCCCTCAGAACCTACCTCATGAAGCCCTACACTTCCAGATACCTCACCCGTGAAGAGAGGATCTTCAACTACAGGCTGTCCAGGGCAAGACAGGTGGTGGAGAACGCCTTTGGCATCCTGGCCAACAGGTTCCAGATACTTCTCACCACCATGCAGCATCACCTAGGGACTGTGAGGAGCTTCATGGAAGCTTGCTGCATCCTGCACAATCTCTTGCGCACCTGCTACCCAGTGTTGCAGAACAGACTTGTCGACTGTCAACAAGGGAATAGGGACATGGAGCCTGGTGAATGGAGGCAAGGACGTAACCTGATAGACACTGTGGATGTACAAGCCCCCAACAGAGCTTCACGTGAAGGGAAGAAGCAGCGCAACCTCCTGAGACACTGGTGCAACTCCCCAGCTGAAGCAGTGGAATGGCAAGACAGGATGGTAAATGGTTAATGGATGCTTCCTTCAGCCTGTCGCATAACACTGATGAGATTGTGCCATGTATGTTGAGTGGCCCTACAATGAATAGGGCATTAATAAAGAGCTTTGTTTATTTTGAAATGTGTTGATCAATGAATAAATTGTTGTTGATACAAAAGGTCCATATGTGTGGCAGCTGGGAGGGTGGACCAAACAGTCCCACTATGCTTGCACTGGAGGTTTATCTATCCCACAACTATCCTTATCTATCCCACAACTATCCTTATCTATCCCACAACTATCCTTATCTATCCCACAAGCATGCAAAGGCTTAACCATTTGTTCAAGGTTTTCACCAACACTTTATTAAATAAAAATTGAACCAAGTGTGTTAAGCAAAGATAACCTTTATTATCTTTCTTAGGTAACCTTTATGACTTTATTAAATAAGCAAAATGAACCAAGTAAACTGAATTAAGTGTGTTAAGCAAAGATAACCTTTATTAACTGTCTTAAGTAAACTGTATGACTTTATTAAAAAAGCAAAATGAACCAAGTAAAGTGTCTTAAGCAAAGTTAAAGTGAAAGAGTAACAACTCAGTCTCTGGCACTATTCTCAGTCATTCTGGGTCATGTCAATGGTCTCAGCTGTTAAGCAGGCAGGGACTGTGGAGGTGGCTGTGGTTTGAGTGCTGGTCTGAGGTGCCATTGGGGTGCTTGGCCCCGAGAGTACAACAGGGGATGGTGTGTTAAGGAAGCTGTCCGAGAGCTAACTCAGTCCCATAAGGTGGAGAGGCCCTTCATCAAGTACCTGGGATGTCAAACACAAGACTGATGACAGATTGTCCGTTGACGGGTTTGGCTGTGGGGTGGAGGAAGGAGGAGTGTAGTGGGGCTGTCTGGTCTGCAGCTGGGTGAGGTGTGACATCTGTGGTGTGCGATGAACCTGGGCCTGGAGTGGGAAGGGCTGCCTTTGCTGTGGGAAGTCCTGGTAGTCGTAGCCTTGGTAGGTGAGGGGCTGTTGAAAGCTGTGGAAGGGCTGTGACATCACCTGGGGTGGAGGAGCAGACCTGAACTGGGTCGGAGCAGGTTCAGCTGGGCCTTGAGGGTTCTGCAGAAGTGCTGTGATCTTTTCCTTCATCACGTGGTACTGGGGCTCGGGCATATTACTCAGGGCATGGCTCACGTAGGTGATGAAAGTGTGGTGGCTGGTGGATCCTCTGTCCAAGTGGACCAGCTGATAGAGCAGTTCTGTGCTGGTCTTCATTGTGTCCCTGATCTCCAACAGGACAGTGTGGCTCTGGCCCTCCAATCTGCCTCTATGCCTGCATCCTGTGGAGCTGGGGTGGGGGTGCGTTGGTCTCTGGTGGCTGCTGCTTCTTCATTTGTGACAGCAGGGCGTCATCCTCCAAGTCCTCCGGCATGGTGAGTGCAGCTGTCAGGGGGGGTCTCTGTCGTGGAGCCCTCTGAAGACACCTGCCTGGACAGGGCAGCTGGCTCCTGGCTGGAAGAGGGCTGTCTGTCTGTGGGCTGTCTGAGGGAGAGGGGTGTCAGAGGGGCTTCTCCTCGGTGACAGACCTCACCCTCCAGGAAGCTGCACTTGGCCATGGCGTACATCTCCCGGTCAGTGAGCTTGACAGCAGCCTGCCCGGATTTTTTGAGGTGTAGCTTGCCATACCAGGTGTGCATGTGCTTCCACCATCCCAGGAGTACATCTGCAGTGTAGCCCAGGCTCTCTGCCTTGTCTTTCCAAGCTGCCTGCTTCTTCTTGGTGTCGCGATAGAGTCTGTGGCCCTTTCTCCAGAGGTACTCGTTCTCCCTCAGCCATTCCAGCACCTCTTCCTCATGGTCCTCGGAAAAGGTGTACTGTTTCCTCTCTCCCTTCTCCTTCCCTTGCCTCTTCCTCCCTCTGGCAGGGCCTTCAGCACCAAGGCCTTCAGGGGCTTGAGCAGCAGGGCCTTCAGCAGCAGGGCTTTGAGGGCCTTGGGGCTGGTCCACCATAGCAGCAGTAGCAGTAGCAGCACCAGCAGCACCAGTAGTAGCAGCAGCAGCACCAGCAGTCGCAGCAGCAGCAGCTTCAGAGTCTGTGCCGGGGGTGGGATGGTGGTTCTGTCCTTCTTGCCAGGGCTGGCACGAGTAGGCACCGGCTTTCTCTTCTTCCCTGACTGACGAACCATGGTGTTCTTTGAAGATGTATGTGTCAGCACGTCTTTCCTCTGAATGCTGACTGCATGTGAGCTGCATTCTTTTATATCCGCGGAGCTGACGCAATTCATACTCCCTGCATGCGCAGTGAACACTTTGCATACGATATACATCCGCTATGCATCCGCTTTGCTTCCTATAGGTGTCCGTGATGCATCCACGTCATCCGCTATGCATCCGCCCCTTCCACTATGCGTCCACTTCGCAATTCTCCCCCGGAAGCCCTTCAGATGTGTCATCCGCTTCCATCCGCTGTCATCCGCTAGGCTTCCTATGAACATCCGCTTAACATCCCCGCTACATACTACCCCCGTCCATTCTTTTCCATTCAGTTTATGCAAATTTTTGCCACTTTTTGGAGTGGATGACAACAGATGGAGCCACCCCCAAAATTTTGCTCATCCGCTGTGTCCTTTATGCATACGTTTTGCATCCATCGGCCAGTGGGACCTAGCCTTAATCAGCAGGCTGCATAGGCCCCTCACCACTCTATTTATCATCCTTAATTTATCATCCTAATTTTTCCACCAGGAGACAGCAGTTAAGTCTAGAATGAAAAAAGTTGTTAGTTTTTGCCTTACTGACATGTTAAAATTCAGTGTAATCTGCTGTCCTCCATCTTCCCCTTTCCCTTTCAAAATGTTTTGAGGAATAACATGCACTGTTCCTAAGGCAGCAGAACAGACATAGTCCCTTGATTTTACAGTTATATATAAATACTGTATAAATATATTTTCTTAAGTTTTCGTAGGTATCTATATGTACGGTATTCAGCTTTGTTCAGGTATTTTCCCACATCATTATAGTTGTGCTTTTAAAGTTGTAGTGACGTTTCAGCAAAATCTCACCTGCCATCATCAGGCCTGTGTATTATTTTATTTTAATAAAATTTTATTGAGTTTTAACAAAACAAATAAAACATCTTGTTTGAGTACAGAATCCTTCCGGGGTATCACATTTCCATACAGACACAATTTCATATGCATATTCATCTTATGTATTCAACTTCATATCTTATTACTCTTTTTCCAACTTTTCACTATTTCTCCCTTTACTTCTCTTAATTTTCTTTTATGGTTATCTCATTTTCTTCTTATTCAATTGTATTTCTTTTACCTAAATTTCTCTATCTTTTTATTCATTGTACTTATACTTTCGTCTGTCTTGTTTACAATTTCATATGTTCTCTTCCAAAATTATTAAGAATCAAAATTCCCCCTCTGATTGCCAATCGAAGTGCAACACCTTTAAATCTTATTGTTATTATCATATGAAATCTCATTAAACATTGAATGTGTACATTCTAAAATTATAACATTCAAATATCTTATATCTATTTTATATCATGTAGATCTCATCATTCAGTCTCTTCTTGGTACTTCCCCTTGAAAATGTAAAAAGAAATTCTAAAAACATAGCAAAAACAGTATGTATATATATTATACACACACATTAGTAAACAAAATAATTATTCAAAATCTAACGAGGCCGAGGAAGCCCTGAGACTGAAAGAAAAGAGGGCAGAGTTCGCACTCCGTAGGGCACACGTTTCTGACGCTTGGGCCATTCGGGCAGCTACAGCTGCATCCCTTTTTACACGTTCCTCTCTCCGATGGCTCTCCCACCTGAGGGATTTATTGCCGGTGTCAAACCTCAGAGCTCACCAGGACATAGCTAAAATTATGGCTGCCGCGGAGTTCTCTGCCGACGCCACATTTAATGCAGTCAAATTCCCGTCTAGGGCCATAGCAGCTTACGTTTCAGCACGGAGACTGCTGTGGCTCCGACATTGGCAGGAGGATACCAAACATAAATGCAAGTTGGCATCAGCCCCAATATCGGGGGATAAATTATTTGGCAGTGTCTTGGAGCCCCTCCTTGTAGAAAATAGAAAATAGAAACAAGAAAAAAGTGCTTCCCCTTCTTTTTCCTAGGTCTGAAAACAGAACGCCCCAGTCCTTTCGAAGGGGTTCCTTTCAGTCCTATTATCAGGGTCCCTATGTTCTCAGATCTCAGAGAACATCAGGCTACAGGCCCAGTTTTAGACAAGATAGGCCAGAATCTTCCGAGAGAGGTCAGCGGGGAAGCCAAAATAATAGAAATCCCAGAGGCACTAGAGGCCGATTCTTTTGTCGCCCCAAGTGAGCCCTTGAAAGCAGTTCCCATTGAAGGGCGGTTTGCCGATCAATAGGACAGCTCCACCTCTGATGCATGGGTCAAAGATACTGTTAGGTTTGGCTTGGCGCTGGAGTTTCAATCCTCCCCCCCGAACTTTTTCATTAGGAGCCCTAGGTCTTCGGATCCCATTAAGAGGGCGTTGATGCAGGAGGCTATCAATCATCTTCTGCATATTCAGGCCATTAGAGAGGTCCCATCTGAACAGCGGGGTCAAGGCTGTTACTCTCTATTGTTCGTGGTTCCAAAGAGTTTGGGGGGCTGGAGGGCAATTCTGGACCTCAAGGGTTTGAACAAATCATTGGTTTATCGAAAATTTAAGATGTCTACTCTCCAGTCCATTCTGCTTAGCATCAGAAAGAACGATATCATGACTTCTATGGACCTCACAGAGGCTTATCTGCATATACCAATCAGATATCTTATATACCACTTCAGATATCTTAGATTTTGCTATGGTGATCGGCACTATGAATATATTGCTCTGCCATTCGGTCTGGCTTCAGTCCATAGGACTTTTACCAAGGTCCTCGCAGTATTGGCTGCCTCGTTCATAATCAAATCTGTCCGCTTACAATGTTATCTGGATGATATTTTATTTTTATCATCTTCCAGACATCAAGCAAAATTGGATACCAAGTTTACTCTGGAGACCTTTCAGGGTCATGGCTTTTCCATAAATTGGGATAAAAGCCACTTGATCCCCTCAACTAGGCTAGTTCATTTGGGGCAAGTGATAGATACTGTGGAGGGCAAGGTTTTCCTATCTCAGGACAGGTTAAACAGTATTCAGTCTTTGGCCAAGGAGATCAGGGCCTTAAGGAGGGTTTCCCTGGCATTGCTGTCTAAATTGTTGGGGACACTGATTTCTTGTATTTCCATTGTGCCTTGGGCTTGATTCCATTCTTGAGAGCTGCAATGGTTCCTGCTACCTTTCCAGCAATCTGGAAGAGCCACCTCCAATGTCTGGATAAAGGTACCGCACAACGTTCTCCGATCGCTCCGCTGGTGGTCAGAAAAAATGATAAACGGGATGCCCTTTCAAGGAAACTCACAGGGTAACGATCACAACCGATGCCAGCCTGATAGGATGGGGAGCTCACTTCCAATCCCACACTGCAGAAGGAATTTGGTCTATTTCCGAACAAGCACAAAGCATCAACCTGTTGGAACTGCAAGCAGTTCACCTGGCCTTATGCAGTTTTTTACCCCTTTCCCATTCACGCCATGTTCTGGTCTTGACAGACAATACCACAACCAAGGCCCACAGATACAGACAGGGGGGTACTCATTCCAAACTTCTGATGCTGGAGACGACCAAGTTGTTCAAATGGGCCGAGGCCAATCAGTCTTCAATCAAGGCGGAACACATAGCAGGAGCATTAAACACACAAGCAGACTGGCTCAGCAGGGCCACGATAGATCAGTCAATCTATTTGCCTCTCCTCTCAACACCCAATTTTGCCCCGCTATATCTCAAGGTACCCAACTCAGGAGGCAGAGTCTGTCAGTGCCCTGCGATGTCTGTGGCCTCCCGGGCTTCTATATGTGTTTCCTCCACTCCCGGTAATACCCAGGTTGTTCCAGAAGTTATTGCAGGAACGAGCTGAATTGATATTGGTCGCTCCTTACTGGCCCAGGCAAACGTGGTTCGCAGATTTACAGGACCTGTCAAGAGAACAACCTTGGAAAATTCCATCATCAAAGGTTTCCCTCTCCCAAGGGCCAATACTCCACCCGAACCCACAATAGCTCAGTCTAGCCATATGTAGGTTGAGCGGAGCCATTTAAAGGCCCAACAAATTTCAGAGGATGCTATTGTCACGATTCAAGCATCCAAACAGGCATCAACAAATTGTATATACGAGGCCACGTGGTCAGCCTTTTGTTGCTGGTGCCAGGGGCCTAGGATCGACCCAACTGCTCCATCAATAGGACAATTATTGGGCTTTTTACAGGAGGGGTTGACCAAGGGCCTACCTCCAAATACATTACGTAGACAGGTGGCGGCTTTAGCCTCAGTGATAACCTGGGGGGACCTCCATTCCATAGCACACCATCTACATGTCTGCAGTTTTCTCAAGGGTGCCACAAACTTACAACCTCCTGTAATTCACCGCTATCCCACCTGGGATCTCAACAAGGTGTTAACCACTCTTACAACTGGTCCGTTCGAGCCTCTAAGAACCACTAGTCTTAAATTCCTGACATATAAGGTGGCCTTCCTAATTGCAATCACATCAGCCAGAAGAATTTCCGAATTGGCGGCATTGTCAATGCATAAGGACCTGTGCATGTTTCATGAGGACAGAGTGATTCTCCATTTGGACCCATTGTTCACTCCTAAAGTAAATTCAACCTTCCACAGAGCGCAGGAGTTGGTCCTTCCAAATTTCTGCCTGAAACCATCCCATAGGCTGGAACATCAGTAGCATAGACTTGACATGCGAAGGGCCTTACGCATCTATCTAGACTGCACAGCGGCATTTCGAAAATCTGAGGCTCTATTTCTATCCTTCAACCCCTCCACTTTAGGACAAAAGGTGTCATCCACGACCATCAGCAGATGGTTGAGAGCCACCATAGCTAAAAGTTATGAATGCCAGTCCATCTCAGTTCCTAAGGGCATTACAGCTGAACAAGGGCATTAATACTCAACAAAGAGTGCGGCAACGTCAGCAGCATGGGCCACACAGGCCTCCATAGATGAAATTTGCAGAGTGGCAACTTGGTCTTCACCATCCCCCTTTGTCAGAAATTATAAAATTGATATCTACGCCTCAGCGGACGCTTCATTTGGCAGAAGAGTCCTGCAGAAGGTCCACAGAATATAGGAGTGGATTTCATTCCAGACAGAGCCCCTCCCTAAGGACAGGCCAAGCTTTGGTATGACCCATCTCTGGATGCTCTGAACAGCTCATGGGAGAAAGGGCGTTGGTACTTACCTGATACGCCCATTCTCTGTGAGCTGTGAAGAGCATCCAGCCCCACCCATTTCTTTCCATCTGGTGGGGTTCCGTTCCAATCAGGGATCTAGATCAGGTGATGAGTTCCGGAGTTTGGCACTCAGTTTTCGCAAAACTGGGTGACGCTGAGGAGGAATTCCATAGAGGAGGAGGAGCGTCCCAGAGTTTTAAGCCTAGCCTTTCCAGAAGAGACTGAAGCACCTCCTATCTCTGGAAGCTCTTCACAGCTCATAGAGAATGGGCATATCAGGTAAGTATCAGCGCCCTTTTTCAGACTATTTTTCTTTTTGGCTGTTCCCTTTGATCTCAAACTTTTAACTCCTTTCCCCCTTTTTCCCCTTATTACCACACTTTGCATTATTTGATCATTGAAAATGACTTCTTCTTTGTCCCGTCCTTCTTCTTGCTCTTGAAGCTTTCCTTTTGCTTTTCATAGTTCAAGATCTCCATTTCAAAAAATTCAAATACAAAGCCAAAGGATCTTCCTCCCCTTTCTACATTTTCCTTCTGTTTTTTAAGACTCATCTTCAATTTCTCCAGGAGTGATGGCATTTTAAACACTTTTGAACAACTACCTGATTGACTAAGTAAAAATAGAAAAAGAAAGAAAAAAAAACAACGCCAAACCCTTTTTTTTTTTAAATTACCAAATGATTCCAGACTGTTTCTTCTTGTTTCTTTCCTTTACTTTTCCTTTCCGTGGGTTACTGTATCTTTCAATAAGATTTCAGTTACAATGTATCCTCGGGAGTCTTTTCAAAGTTTCACTGTTAATCCTCTTTATTTTTCCAGGTGGCACTCCATTTTTCCATTATGCCAAGTCCCACCCTTTTGCCTCCACTCTTCTCCTTTTTAGGGCTTTAAAATGACCAAGAAAAAATCTTTATTCTCCTTTTGACACTTAGATTTCAGCTTTAGGTTGCCTATTAGTGTCAAAATAGATTAATATAAATTTCTTTCCATACCATTTGTAATTGTCAATATAAAGGTAAAAAAAGGGGTTTTAACCTCCTTTTCTTTTTCCTTTGCCACTTAAAAGATCTTCTTTCAGAAGTATCCCTCTAGGTACTTTAGATTCAGGGTACCTTGCTTAGATGTTCTCTGTTGTTTAGCTCGGTCTGTCCTGCTTTCCTATTTGTCTTCCTCCTGCACAATCTTATCCAGTCGGGTTCTTCTCTGAGGTGTTTCTAATATCTTCTGTCTGTTTTGTAGCATTTTTTGATTGGCTGGCAACATTGTGTTTCCTGCATTGGAGGCTTTCAGTGTGGCTTGGCTTCGGGTAAAAGGATAACTATCATTTATTAGAAAGCTAGGTTTCATCTGGGTGCCTGGTTGGGTGTGTTTGAGCTGGAGGTATCGGGGGGAGGGCTGTTTGTGCCCAGGTGTTTGCTGGGCTTGTGGTGTGGAGATTTTTTTGTTTGTGAGTGCAGGCTTCCAGATAATTGACAGTCTGGTGGAGTCATCTCTTCTATTCATGCTTTCAGGTCTTTTTTCAATCTCTATGGCTTCTCTGATAATTCTGTAGCTGGGGTTTTCTTTAGTGGCTAGGGTTTTGGTGCCATTGAAGTCGATGCTATGACCCGTGGCTTTCAAGTGTTGGACTAGTGTGGAAGTGTGTTCCAGCTTTTTTACTGCATTTTTGTGTTCAACCAGGCGGGTACTTACTCTTCTCTTGGTCTGTCCGATGTATGTGGTAGGATATGATGCACAGGGGACTTCATATATGCGTTGGTTTTCCAGGTCAATCTTATCTTTGGGGTTTCTTAGGATGGCTACTATTTTTCTGTCTGTTTTGAAGGCAGTCTTGATGTGATGCCTGTGTAGTATCTTACTGATTTTGTCTGTAGTACCTCTTATGTAGGGCAGGACAGCCTGCACTCACAAACAAAAAAATATCCACACCATAAGCCGAGCAAACACCTAGGCACAAACAGCCCCCCCCCCCCCGATACCTCCAGCTCAAACACACCCCAACCAGGCACCCAGATGAAGCCTAGCTTCCTAATAAATGATAGCCGTCCTTTTACCCGAAGCCAAGCCACGCTGAAAGCCTCCAATGCAGGAAACACCAATTAAAAAACGCTACAAAACAGACAGAAGATATTAGAAACACCAATCAAGCAGAACACAGCAAACTCCAAGATCAATAAACACAGACCAAGACTCCCAGCCAATCAGAATGAAGAGAAAACCATTCTAACACAGCAGTAAGCTAGCACCAAATTTAAAATGGAAACAGCTGTGAAAGCCTGACTTACAGATGAACACAATACACAGGCCCGATGATGGCAGGTGAGATTCTGCCAAAACGTCGCTACAACTTTAAAAGCACAACTTTAATGACGTGGGAAAATACCCGAACAAAGCTGAATAACATACATACATACATACATACATACATACATACATACATACATACATACAGCAGAACTCATATTATTTGGGTGAACAAACTATGTTTTATTGTATTCACTTGCTTTAGTAGGATCTTGTTGAGATAATGTGTGGATATTCTTATCTGGAATGGTTGCATGACTGCTTTTCCTGCTGCACTGCATTTGTTAGGGAGAAAAGCTGTTCTTGGAAGCAAAAATATCAGTATATGGAGTATATATGGAGCATTATAAGCTGCCTTGAATCGCCATGTGCGAATAGGTAGCAATATAAATTTTCTAAATAAAATAAATAAATAAAAATGAGCATCTAAAAATAGATGGGGCTTCAATCATGCAACTGCAGCCACCATCTTGCTTTTTGTACTCTTCCCAATGGACACTCCTGCTGGGGAGAAAAAGTGATATAAAACTCATGTTCTTGAATCTTTTCTGTTCAGGAACAAGAGGTGATATTAAATATTATATTAAACTCTTAATAATTAAACATAATTAAACATATTTCAGTTAATCATTGTTGTTCATTGTTCCATTTGTTTATGTGGCTATTGTTTTATTTTCTTATTTCACTTGTCTGCTTAAAGATGAACAGTAATTAATTGGTGCAATACAAATTAAATCCATATATTTACAGAAATCTTTTCCTTGGTTCTCATCTAATAACTTAAAAGTTGGTAATATTTTTAGACTCACACAGCACATGGATGACATAACTTAATGAAGCTATGATGCGCTTTACTAAGCTTACTGGCACAACCCCATATTTTTTGTTTAACAAACATCTTGAGCAGCGGAAATCCCATGGCGCACTGCATTTCTGCTTGGAACATCTTGTTAATTTATAATGGGATGCAATAAAGAATTAAACCGAAGGAATGAATTAAAATATGTTTACTTTTTTCTAGACGACGTACACTGAAATTAGGAACTTTGAAAAACAAATGAGGAAAGAGGCTGTTGTACCTGCCAAACTCACAGAGAGGTAACATTACTTCTAGTAAATTTGCTCTGTTTTTCTGCTGGACTGTGTGGAAATAGAAACTGATTATCTGTTAAAAAACCCTTCCACTTGCCAAACAACCTATTAATAAACTTGTTTCAGTCATGCAGATGGTTAAATATGCTGTATTTGTACTATTGTATTGACATAAAGCTGCCGGAAAGATATGCTACCATCCATAATTTCATTTTTCACTGGAAATATGTCATATTTCTCCATGCAGTTAACATATAACAGATAATCAGAGTTGGAAGGGACCTTAATGGTCATCTAGTCCAACCCCCCACCCAAATGGGAGACCCTACACTATTTTTGACAAATGGCAGTCCAATCTCTTCTTGAGGGACTCAAGTGATGGCGCTCCCACAACTTCCGAGGGCAAACTGTCCCATTGGTTGATTGTTCTCACTGTCAGAAAGTTTCTCCTTATTTCCAGGTTAAATCCCTCCTTGTTCAGTTTCCATCCATTATTCCTTGTCTGGCCTTCGGGTGCTATGGAAAATAACTTGACCCCTTCCTCTCTGTGGCAGCCCCTCAAATATTGGAAGACTGCTATCATGTCTCCCCTGGTCCTTCTCTTCACTAGACTAGCCAAGCCCAGTTCCTGTGACCGTTCTTCATATGTTTTAGTCTCCAGTCCCCTAATCATCCTGGTTGCTCTTCTCTGCACTCCTTCCAGAATCTCAACATCTTTTTTGTAGTGTAGTGACCAAAACTGGATGCAGTACTCTAGGTGTGGTCTTACTAAGGCTTTATAGAGTGGTATTAATACCTCACTTGACCTCAATTGTATCCTTCTGTTAATGCAATTTAGGATTGCGTTGACTTTTTTGGGCTGCCACTGCATACTGCTGGCTCGTATTTAGCTGGTTATCCATTAAGACTCCAAGATCCCTCTCACAGTTACTGCAGTTGAAATGTCAGCATATACTTCATTTATCAGCTGATTGTCTCATGGGGGTGAAGAGTGGAGCATAACATTTCAGTTAACATTTTGGAGAGAACTGACTTCAACAACTAGATTATGGAAAATCTTAAATCACTCTGGGCACTTAATACTACAAAATGCACAGGAAAGAAATGATGTTGTGGACATTGATAGTAGTTTCATTATTCTACCATGACTCTACTTATACTTAATATGGCCTGGCCGTTTTATTTTTACAAATATGTTGATCCCACAAGTAGAGTTCATGAGATCTCTGCCAAAATATGCAGTCTTAATAGAAGAACAGTCTTAATAGAAGAGCAGATAGTTAACTTGTTATCCCCAGTTAGAACAGAAAAGAGAAGATTGGTGAAAGGAAGGAGCCCACAAAGCTCTCAAAAGTAGAGCTCAAAAGAAAGGTTTTCTTTCTTTTACTGTTTTTCTTTTGTTTTCTATGCTCCATCAGATCTTTTCTCCAACACTGCTTAAGATATGGGGATACTCCAAATTAGAACCATGAGATTAAGGGGTTAAAGGGATTAAATCATGAAGTTTTAATCCAGATTGGGGCTTCCTTACTATGTATATAGAATGTAAATATGTATTATTTTTTATATGACTTAGCGATGTAAGACAACTATGTGAATTAGGATGATTACATCATGTCCATTGTTTTTAATGTCAAAGTATCACAAGCATGGGATGGCTTTGGAATCCTTTTTCCATTTTTTTTGTAGATAACCTGGCCACCTTTTAAAACAAAAATTAATTAAACAAACATAAAAAAAGGAAAAAAGATTCCAAAGCCATCCCATGCTTGTGATACTTTGACATATATATAGGTTGTCTTTGGCGTATGACCAGTCACTTGGTGATCAGTTGAAGTTATAATAAGACTTGCTCCCCCCCAAAACGGATGTACAGCCAGTTTCTAAAGTTCTGAGGCTGCCCAACCCACAAGATTATTTGATCGCATTTTAGGCACATGGCCAAAATGATGGCCGTTTGCAGCATTTGGCAATCAAATTACTACAATTTATATTTTTGCCAGAAATTGGTCTTTGCTTCTGGTTTCCCACAAAAATCATAGTGAATAATGGGTTCCCATAACAACTGCTGCAGAAAAGTTCATAAAAATGGGTCTGGTCATGTGGTTACCTGCTTTATGACTGTCACAATTCAGTGACTATAACTGCCAGACTCAGTTACAAATGTAAGTCTAGGCCTATCTGCATGTGCATTGATGGTGGTGTAAATATTCTGGTATATTACAAAATATAAAAGAAAAATATGCAATAGTAATAACAATATAATGAAATATAAAGCAACAGCTAAGAAACCATTTATTTAATTCGTTGTGTAAAACCTATAACACCAGATGCCCCATATTATTTTCTTAGTATGATGTATGCAATAAAGCAGGCCCAAGAACTAGCTACGGCAAAACCAGTCATTACTGAGCTACTGAACACCTACTCGGATGATGAATATATTAGGAAAATTCAGAAACGTCTTGAGGAGGATACCTTTGCTCGAGAACAACGGGAGAAGAGAAGGCGAAAGATGTTAAGGGAGCAACTCATAGCTCATGAAGCACAAGAAGTGAGTTAGATATCCTGCCTTTTGATTTTTTTAGATGAGGCATTGATACTGTTGTGAATTAACCAGTTTGAAAAGACATGAAAAGTAAAAGCTATTATGAAACCTGTTTGGAGAATGAAGTAAATTGTACCTTTACAATATAATAAGCACTTTTTAATAATAAAATAATTATTATTATACAAATAATAAGCACCTTTTTTTAACCTCTGGATCAGACTTTAATGTTAAGCATAGTGCTAGATTTAAAAAAAACCTAGCATGATACTCAAAGTATAAAATCTGGAACTGTAAAAAAACTAAAAATGAAAGACAAGGCAAATTCTTCAAATTTAAAAATAGCATCTTGATAGGTGATACCCTCATTTTATGAGTGCATCAGGACTGTTGAGACTTAAGAATTGCTGATGGCCAATCATCCATTTTTACTAGCTCTGGAGTCAGCACATAACTCTCAGGTGGTCCTGACCCCATCTCTGTGTCAGGTGGAGATCCCTCATCCGAGCCCTCCCCAGACTCTAGAACTTGCCCATGTTCCTTCCCGCTGTTCAACTCTGCTGCCAGCTCCACAGGCCGCTGGTGGACCACAACACATCTTAAACAATACCTTTAATTTATTAATCCAGAAGCCCTTAAAAATAAACTGAAGCTAATTCTCCCCACAAGTGGTAAATTGATGATACTATGCAACTTGTTTCATGTTTACCTGAAAGTAAACCCTTTCAATTAAATCGAATTTATTCCCAAAAGATCATTTGTACTGATAGGGCTGAGAGGAAACAACCAACCAAGGTCACCCAGCAGGCTTTATGCCTGAATTAGGACTACACTCATGGTCTCCCAGTTTCTAGCAAAAGCTGTACTTTATGTTACTGTTATGTCTTTATTATTTTAGGAGGCCTATAGAGAAGAGCAGCTTGTCAACCGACTTATGAGACAGTCCCAGCAAGAGCGGAGAATAGCTGTTCAACTTATGCATGTGAGGCATGAGAAAGAAGTCCTGTGGCAAAACAGAATTTACAGAGAAAAGCAATTTGAGGAAAGACGCCTCAAAGAATTTCAAGAAGCTCTTGATAGGGAGGAGGTAGATAGTCATTATTGTCTTCTTTGTTACTGTATTTTTCTCTCTGGCATTTTCCCTCCCTAAGTGCTGGGTTTTTATCAAAACCACCAAATAATGTGATTATGTGACCATGGGACATTGCAAATGGCCATCAATGTTGCCAAGCACCCAAAGTTCAGTCACATGACCACAGGCAGGCAACCATCAGAACTTCAAATTCGGGTCCATTATAACTTTAAACAGTTGTAAGTTGAGGTCTTCCTCTAAACCCTTACAGCTTTATTTTTGATTTTTAAACATCTCTAGCATGCATTTACTTTTATATTTTTTTGTCTTGAAGAAATGTGGGGTCCATCATTGGCCTCAAAAAACCCATCATTTGTGCGGGGAAGCAAAGTCATTACTCTTTAAGTTCAGTCAAGCTTATTCCCAGGAGTTGAATCTAAACATCAGACTTTCAATATGCTGGTGTCTATATTAATACTACTGAACCTGGATTGAAAAAAATGCCAACATTGATTTGATAGCAGCTAGAAGAGTTTTCTGCAGTGCAGCAATAGTAGCCTTAGCCCAAAGAATGACATATACGTAATATGAGAAGATTGCTGGACAATGTCTGTGAAGCTTGCTCTATTCTTCTGGAAAAAGTTAGCTTTTTCATCCTTCAAAAGAGGTTGAACGATTTGATTAACAGTCTTCAATGAAGATTCATTTCCACATACGGATAGTCCTCAACTTATGACTACAATTGAGCCCAAAATTTATATTGTTGAATGAGACATTTGTTAAGTAGGTTTTACCCCATTTTACGACCTTTTTTGCCACAGTTAAGTGAATCATGCAGTTGATAAGTTAGTAACATGGTTGTTAAGTGAATTTGGCTTCCCATTGACTGCTTGTCAAAAGATTGCAAAGAGTGATCACATGACTCTGGGACACAGCAAAAGTCATCAGTATGTCAAGCATCTCAATTTTGATCACATGATCATAGTGCTGCTACAAAGGTCCGTGAAAAGTCACAAGTCACTTTTTTCAGTGCCATTGTAACTTTGAACGGTCACTAAATGAACGGTTGTAAGTCGATGGCAATCTGTATGTAGTTGCAATACAGTGCAGTCCCATATAAATGATCCTTTTGAAGCCACCAGAATTTTCTTTTGAAATGATAGGAACATCCACTAGAGGCCACAATTCTCTTGTGTGCCAGAGAGACTTACTATAGGAAGCTATAGAATCAGAAGGGTGTGTCCTCAATTTGGTTCTTACATTTATTGCATATTTGAGGAGCTCAAATCAAAAAATTAAAAGAATAACAGTCGACTGATCATCCTGTTCTTCTGCCAACTGATATAGTTAGCAGAATTATAACTTTAGTTAACACATAAATGGGTTAATACACTGTTTGCACAATGTGTTTTGTGGAAGGGAGATGACTCGTGGATCAAACTATAGCCAAAGAACATTTTGAGGCTTGCCTGGTCCAGTCCTTTCAGAGGCTGAAAATAGTTCATACTTTGCTTTGCACAGACACATTAGTTTTCAAGATACGAATTTGATGGTATGTCCCTCTTCTCCAGAATGTTCTTGTATGTTCATGCAGATCTGATGGACTTCACTGATTGCTTTCCTTGCTGTTGAAAAATAGAAAATTATAGAATAGTAATTATAGAATAGTAAAAAAAAATAGAATAGTAGTGCCTGGCAGGTTTCTTAAAGACATCTACCGCTGGGGCACTGACTTAGCTACTAAGTGAACAAAATAAATGCTTATAGTGGGTATCCATGGCAGGTGTGGGTTGAGCAGCAAATGAAAAAAATGGATATGTAATGTATTCTCAATGCCCTTTTTATGTGCACTATGATGTTGCATACATATGTATCATGAGCAAAGCTTTTATTGCAACCCTCACTTTGACACTGATAGCATCAGATTCTGAAGATGTTCCAATGCTTATTCAAATGTGTTCAGGTGGATATTAGATCAATACCAGTATTTAATCTGCAGTTGTTGTAATCTATTTCTGAACCAGTATTTTTTGCTAGAGCTGTGCAGTGCTTTGGATATAATTCCAAAAAGACAGCAGGGCACAAACATAGTATGTGTTTGCCTTCTTGAAAACATTGATATTGCCTTCTTGAAAACATTGATATCCTTTTCCAGAATCTTAAGGCCATTCAAGAATCTTTTCAATTCTCTCATGATCTCAAGAAAAAGTATTGCTGATCTCTAAATCCTTGATTTCTCAAGCTGACATTTCTTCACAAGGCCATTTATATTAGATATTTATCTGGACTATTAATAATGACTGCAAGATTTAGAAATGAGCTTTGGTGCTACATTTCACTTCTTGTCTTATCAATTTGAGGAAATTGACCAGTTTTTTTCTCCCATCTCCTTCTAGGCTCTTGCAAAACAAGAAAAAATTGAACTTGCAGAACAGGCCCTTAGAGAAAAACAACTGCATGCAAAACTTGCTGCTGAAAGAGCTGAGGCTCGCTATAAGAAGCATTATGAAATTTGCTGGGAGGTGGTTGAACAAATAATTGATTTAGCAACTAAAATAGGAGAATATAGAACGCTGACAAATAAGTAAGTCCCTGATATATACAGTTTTCTTTTTCATTTGTTTTGGTTTTACATTCCCTTTTGGCTATTTTGGGAAAAGTAAGCAATAAACAACTATGCAGACATTGAACCTCGGGCATCTTGATGAGAAAATGGCAATGAAGCCTGAGTAAAATTTGGGCTTGAGAACTCAATACATAGGAACAATTGCTGAGATCTGTTGAGATGTCCTCCACAGGCTGCCCATGAGCTCACCATGTGGAAATTTTAAGAAATTGATCTACACTTTGGAACGAGGGAAAGCAGTTGTGCCTCATTGTTTTCTTTAGGATGTTTCTGTTAATATTAGTTATTATAATCCACTCTAATGGAATGCTGTCAACTGAGTTATAAACATTTAATTAAATACGCTTGACTTTCCTTTGGTTGGTACCCATTAGAGTGTGAACTCCATCTCAGCATTTCCTGTCACCAAAATGGGCATTGTGTGTTTACATAACCTGCAGCCCCATATAGGTTACATAACTTAAAGCAATACTTCTCAGCCATAGTCACTTGCGTGTAGAACTTTGGCTGCTTGAAGAAGCATGCTGGGTGGGAAATTCTGGGATATCTTCAAGTGGCCAAAACAGAGAAACACTGCCTTAAAAATATCTACCATACAGATCTGTCTAAGATATTTTTGTGCTACTTATCAGTTTGAAAAGTTGGGAATGAGTTATTTCTTAAGTTATGCAATTAATGAATGCTCAGTATAACATTAGTAAAATATAAACTATTTATTTATTTATTTGATTTGTCAATCGCTTACAAGATAATAGGTATAAGTATATACATAATTATGAAAACATGAAATGGGTACATATAAGAAAAATAAAAGAAATAATAGGACAGGAATGGTAGGCACGTTGATGCGCTTATGCACGCCCCCTACAGACCTCTTAGGAAAGGGGTGAGGTCAATACCAGATAAAGAATATTTAATTGTATAATTGTTTTTGTGATAAGACTATAGTATATGTGTGTGTGTGTGTGTGTGTGTGTGTATGTATTTAAATGTAAATATCTACTGTTAGATATGTGATGCTGGGATATGCTCAACAGTTTAATGCATTCATTCAAATAATCACAAATTGTACAGTCTTAGTAAAATAAAAATAGTTCCAGATGAGACCATCTGTTTTTTGATCACTTTACTGATCAAATATTTCCCCCATACACATATTCAAAATAGTGTCCCTTAAATATAAAGAAATAATTTTCTTAAGTGAAAAATATTAAGATTAGACTTTAATAGACAATACCCATGTCCATTCTAAAATGAAATCAGTTTGACTATTTGAGCTTAACATGAATTGATCCAAATTTTGTTTTTGACACAACAAAACTGGAAATACTCCAGAGGGGGAAAAATGAGGAATCTCATTTATAAATTGAATCCTTTTCATTTAGCAATCTTTCTCATATATACAATAGCAATAGCTTATACTTAGATTTATAAGCTCCATAGTGCTTTTACAGTGTCAACATATCTCACCCAATAATCTGGGTCCTTATTTTATTGACATGGAAGACTGGGTCAAACTCAAGCCCTGTCAAGATCAACCTCCAGACTGTGGGCACAATTTGCCTGCAATACTGCATTCTAACTACTGCACCACCAGGCTCTTAACTAACACTAAGGCGATTAACTACTACTAACCACGAGCAACTTTCAGACACAGATACAGACCAATTTACAGAAATACGGATACATGCTCCTTTTATTCTTTTCAGCAGTAGCAAGAAAGAATAAAAAGGAGGTATGAAAGAGAAAAAGAAACAAAATTGAATTTAGGTTTAGGTGAGGAAGAGAGGAAAGAAAAGAGCAAAAATCTTGTTTATGAACTGTAAAAAGCATTACAATTCACTGGGCAACTACTCTTTCCCAAACTACTATTCATAAAAGATGCATATGTTTTAGCAATGATTATTTGCAGTCACTTCAATTTCCTGCCAATTTGTTTGTTTTTAACAGTTTGAATATAAAATAATATTCCAACATGCAGGTATACGACAACTCCCAAGTCAATTTGGATAAAAACTGGTCTTCCTAATGTGTAATTGAGCCATTTTGTCTAAATAGAATTTATCTGACATAATTTCTTCCTCTTTTCAGAATTATTTCTTATGTTTCATATTTAACTATTGATTAATTTCATTGATTAAAAGAATGTTCCCTTCATACTAAATACCAATTTTTTTTTCTTGATTTCCACAGTTTAATTCCTGCAAAGCTAATGCGTGACTGGAAGGAACTCTTCTTAAAAGGAAAGCCAATTTATGAGCAAGCTGACATCAGCAATTTGCCAGATGAGCCGACTCCAGAACAATTAGTAGAACTGCACAAAATTAATTTGCTAGATGAGAAAGATTATGATGAATATAAGGTACTCCCATCTGATACGGCCTAGTGGAAGAATATATAACTCATAAAATCATTGTTCATGAACAACACATTTGTTTTGTGATTGATGCATAGGTTTCATATTAGCATAATAAGCATTTTGGCAAAATTAATTGTACTTTATACTTTGTGTTTCTCAGATTTGGCAATGCATTGATTCACTACCACAGGGTGTTTATCTGTCACAATCCCTTCCATAAGCAATAGCAATAACGTGTAAGAGCTCTGAGATTGTGATATTTTCACTTCAGTAGAAATTAAGTTGTAGTACATTACAGTGTGCTAGAAAATGTTAATGCAAAGTAATACACAAAACCTGATTTGAAATAAACACTGTCTGTCACTGAATGAGTAGTCTTCTTTCATTGGTATTTTCTAGTACAATTCTTGTTATTTTAAGATAAGTTAATTTCAGTATCTTTAATTTTATAATAGGCAGTTCTCAGAATTAGTTATTATCTCTTTTTAGGAATCTTTGAAGAGATTACTATATATTTAAATATAAATTCCCTCTCTCCCCTTCCATTTTCAAAAACAGACATAATTAAATAATTGAATTCTGAATATTTGCCTTTTTTGATTTCCATTCTTTATGCCTTACTTTCAGATTCCTCCATTTTCAGCTCAACTGCAAAAGAAAAATGTGTATATTATTTAGGTTGGGTTTGGATTTTTTTTTCTACCAGCTTGTTTGAACTATCTTCATAAATAGCCTGTATGTTTATTTTTTATCTTGTTTGGGAAACCACATTTATATGTTCTTTTTGTACCCACATCCTGAACACAATTGGTACATTTTATTTTCATCAAGTTATAAGCCTTAAGCTTCTGTGCGGTCTTTTTGAATTAACACAAAACAATATAACTTCTTTCTTATTTCTGAAAGAAGGTTATTTTTTGTTCATGCTACAGATTATATATATATATATATTTATAAAAGATGCCCTATTTTGTTCATTTAATGCAAACATCAGAGTTACAGTGATAAATTTCCAAGATGCTTCTGCATTAGTCTATTAGGATTACATTGCTCCAGTGAAATGAATGGGTATATCATACCTTTTCTCTTCACTGTGATTCATATATTATCAGTATCTTAGAGTTGCTTGTTTCCTTCAAGTAAGATGTCTAAGACTGAAGTTATCACTAGCATACCAATCATTTAAGCAGAAACCACATTAGTGCTGCCTGTATCAGAAAGGTGCAGTTAAAAAAAAAAAGTTCATGCTAACATGGATGCAGAAAGGAAGCAACCATGCCTTGTGAAAGTTGCAGCTGCATCAACTATAGGTCGTCCTTGACTTAACGGCCACAATTGAGCCCAAAGTTTATGTTGCTAAGGGAAACATTTGTTGAGTGAGTTTTGCCCTATTTACGACTTTTTTTGCTACTCTTGTTAAGTGAATCAAAGCAATTGTTAAGTTAGTAATGCGGTTGTTAAGTGATTCTGGCCTCCTCACTGACTTTGCTTGTCAGAATAACAATAGCAATAGCACTTAGACTTATATACCGCTTCACAGTGCTTTTACAGCCCTCTCTAAGCGGTTTACAGAGTTAACCTATTGCCCCCAACAATCTGGGTCCTCATTCTACCCACCTCAGAAGGAAGGCTGAGTCAACCTTGAGCCTGGTGAGACTTGAACTGCCAAATTGCAGTCAGCCAGCAGTCAGCAGAAGTAGCCTGCAATACTGCACTCTAACTAATGCGCCCTACAGCTCTTAAGGTTGCAGAGGCTGATCATATGACCCCAGGACACAGCAACCATCATAAATATGAGTCAGTTGCTATCTGAATTTTGATCATGTGACCATGGAGATGCTACCATGGTCACAAGTGTAAAAAATGGTCATAAATCACTTTTTTCACTGCCGTTGTAACTTCAAACATTCACTAAATGAACAGTCACTGGAGGACTATCCATGATAACATATACATCAAGTCTTTATATGTAACCTATTTATACAGAAAGAGAAACTGGGGTATGTGAATAGATAGCTTCTAAATTTCAAAACATTCTTCATTTGAAAATGTATGATTATTTTTTTTCACCATGTAGCTCTATAGACAGGCTTTCTTACCTGGATGCAAGAACCCAGGTAATCACTAAATGACTGCACAGAATTATTGAAAAACCTGGTTCAGATAATTGCAGCCTACTTATAATCCATTTTTATTGATAATTTTATAAGTGCCTTAAATAGGCAATAAGTGGATTGGTTTCCAACAGTAAGTAGGCTTGTTCTGGACAGTCACTGTGGAACAGTTTCTTCCTATGTATTATGAATAATATATTAATGTTTTGACTAGACAAAAAATACTTTGTGCAGAAAGGATCATATCATGGTCAACTGTTAACTGTCACAGTTATTTCTTATATCAACCATTTTTAAAAAAGCATTCTCAGCCTAGAGGTTTCTGTGTTTGTTCAGCTTCCTGTTTATTTAGTATTTTATCAATCCATAGTATTCCATAAAAGAAAGGGGAGAATTAATGTACTTGCAAATGTAAGGACATTATGCTTGTTTATTTGCAAATTTATTAAAGTGCACTTGGGGAAGAAAGAAGAGGGAGACTTAAAAAAGGCATACCCCAAATTACAAAACTGGCTGAAATTTGACGATATAATCTTCAAACTTGGCAGTGCAAATATTAACCATAATAGTTGAGGAAGGGAACACTTTAGAGAAAAAAGCATGCTTTTTTGTGTCGGAAGATCCAAATTAAATTTCTAGTATCTTTCAACAGAGCTCAGAAAATTTCCTATCTCAATCCCCCATAGAATCATTGTCAATATCAATTCTGTGTAGAGACATTATTCAGCTGGATGAACTTATGGTCTGCACTGATGTAAGACAACTTCATATTCAGTATTTCTTTTCTTTGTAGCATTGTAGAGAATTCATTTAAGCACAAAAATAGACATAAAAATGTGGGTTTTTTGCAATTGGTAATCTTGATGCCACAGATTACTTGCTTGAAATATGTAATCTGGAAGAGTCAGAGCTT
The DNA here is from genome assembly GCA_015471245.1 of Laticauda colubrina. Lineage (NCBI taxonomy): Eukaryota > Metazoa > Chordata > Lepidosauria > Squamata > Elapidae > Laticauda > Laticauda colubrina. The sequence continues at coordinate 15,237,800 of BLBF01000010.1, forward strand.
CCTTACTTCTAGAGCCAAAGTAGTGGCAAAAGCTGAAGACAGATGTGGCTGTGTAAAAGTGCAAACCAAGCAGTCTTTGCATTGATAATCCGTTATATCTTTTGCAAGGCTGATGTGGCTGCTTCACAAGCTGTTCCTGATGCCTTTGCAAAACAACTGCCCAAGCTTTGCACAAGCCTTGCAATTGCTTTAGTGGGTCGAAGTGGGATGCTTTGTTTGTGCTCTTGCACGTTCTTGAAGCACGTCAAACGTGCTTTTTCAGGAGGCAACTGGACTTTCTTGTTTTTTCTTTTGAAGATATTTTGCTTCTCATCCAAGAAGCTTCTTCAGCTCTGACTGGATGGTGGGGAATGGAAGGATTTATACTCCTTGCAGACAGCTCGTCATTTGCATCCTTTTAGAGAGGTTTGTCTGTCCTCAGGGTCACCTGAGTAGTGCAGATGTGCGTGGAGGTTTCTTGGCTGCAGGATGTTTTCTGCCCTGTGTCCCTTCCCAGTTCAAGACAGGCGCAGGCTGTTGGGGATGAGTCTGTATTGTCTTCATTTCAAAGTGAAGCGTAAATGGTTCCTGTAGTCTTCAGTTTTTCTGAAAATCTGTTCATACTCCCACACCATTCATCCCAAAGTGCATAGCTAAAAGTCTAGGGGGATTCTGCCTCATCCAGGTCCTGATAGCAATAGTACTTAGACTTATATACCGCTTTGCAACTCTCTCCAAGTTGTTTTTCAGAGTCAGCCTACTGCCCCCTATTGACAATCTGGATCCTAATTTTACCCACCTTGGAAGGAGTCAACCTTGAGCCTGGTGGGATTCGAACTGCCAAATTGCAGGCAGTCAGCAGAAGTAGCCTGCAGTACTGCACTCTAACCACTGCACCACTATGGCTCATTGTCCCAAAGGACAACCTTTTTGCAGTTTTTCAGGAGGCAACTGGTCTTCCTTGTTGTTTCTTTGAAGAGTATTGGATGAGAATCAAAACGTCGTTGAAGAAAAATCTAGAAAGTCCAGTTGTCTCCTGAAAAAGCAGCTTTGGGACAACCATGACTGGGATGACTGAGAATCTCCATAGACTCTTGAAGCACCTCTTTCAAATGCTTTTTTGAGCCCTAAAAAGTGGTTACAAAGAGTCCTCAGCTTACAACATTTCATTTAGTGACCATCTGAAGTTACAACCTCACTGATAAAAGTGACCTTTGACTTTTTCACATGACCATTGCAGTATTCCTGTGGTCACATGATCAAAATTTAGGCTCTTGGCAACTGACTCATGTTTATGACGGCTGCAGTGTCCTGGGGTCATGTGATCACTCTTTTCGACATGACAAGCAAAATCAATGGGGAAGCCAGATTTAGTTAAAGACCACATTACTAATTTAACAACTGCAGTGATCAATTAACAATTGCGGTAAGAAAGGTTGTAAAATGGGGCACAACTCACTTAGCAGTTGCCTCTCTTAACAATAGAAATTTTGGGTTCAATTGTGGTCCTAAGTCCAGGACTACCTGTACTGTAAATACTTTTAAGCGTAGTATCCCAAAAAGAACCTGTGCTATAATTCTTGAATATTATTTAATTAATGGACATGAAGGAACTGTGATGCCTGGAATCAATAGAAGAGAATATATTTAGTTCAGGGTTGGACCATAGTTATTTGTACCTTCTGAGCATGGCTGTTTGCTTGCAGATATTTCATTACCCAATTATATAACATCATCAGTACGAAAGAACGTGGGTTTGCACTCTGCTTATATACAGTTGCATGAACTCCCTAATGGTTTTGGATTAAGCTTGGTAAATAAAACCAAGCAACCAAACTAAATCAATAAATCAAGGTTGATAAACTTGGTAAATCCAAACTCCAAAAATGCTCGGGAATTCCTGGAATCCTGGCATTCAGACAAATCAGCCATCAGTAGACACCTTTGCATACAATTCAAAAGAGACAATTAAAAGCTAAGAAGGAAGCAAAAAGTCCAGAATGCATTCTCTACAGCAGGGGTATCAAACTGGCGGCCCTGTGGACCGGATGCATCACACGCAGGCCACGCCCACTCCAGTTCCACCAAGGGAGAAAAATGCCATGAAACATCATGTGATGGCAACGTGACACCTGAAGGTTGACATCCCTGCTCTGCAGCAATCAACACCTAAAAAAGCAGGGATTAACACCATACATATAATCAAGCAAAAACCATCATAATCAAGGAACTACCAAGAAAAAGGCATATCTCTTCCAACACTGGCAGCAAGCTACTGTACTGTATAAAACAGGGAGAAAATCCACACCTCCACTGATGATGTTACCTAGTTGGGTAATGAAATATATGAAGGCAAACAATGAGGCTCAGAGAGCATCAAGGACTTCACAATGACTAAAATGTCGTCGCCTGTTTTCAAAGTGCTTTTTAACCTTGAGATGTTTTTGCTTTTTTAGTTGCTGTTTTCAGTTTATTAGGACATCTGAGGATATCTCTTTTCAAAGTACTGGCAGTTGCTTTTAAAAAACAATTAGTTAATAAAATAATTAGTGAACAATAAATGGGTTGGGTTCCAGCTAAGGTGGCTTCTATTGACTTGACAAAAACATAATCATTTATTTTCATGGCAATTAAAAGCATTTGACTTACTTTTGATCCAGTCTATGGATTTATCACCTGTGGAAATTTATTTTTTTTAAATTTTATTTGATTTGTCAATTGCTTACAAGATAATAGGTATAAGTATAAACATAGTTATGAATACATGGATATATATAAGAAAAATAAAAGAAACAATAGGACAGGGACAGTAGGCAATGATCCTGAAGAATCTCCTATAGGTTTTTTTCCAGTAAATCCTGCAGAAAACAACTTAGAAAATATAGTTCCAAACATAAACGGGCTAAGCAGACTTCTTGCTTATTTTCCAGCTGCTTGCATGGAATTACTTGTAATGACTTACATGCAATTTTTGGTCATCTCTAGTTACAGACTATAACAGTGTTTACTACAAATTCATAGTAACTAATCTGATGGCTTCCAGACAGCTGGAGTACATTTCCATAGTTCCTTGCTATTGGTATGCTGTTAAGGCTGGTAAGAGTTGAAATCAAAGGTCTAATAGACATAGGCTGTTGATTCCCCGGGTAAATATAACACTGGGTGAAATATATTCAGAAAATGTTGGGATAATTTTCCATGAAATTCACTTAGTACACTTAAAATATGCAAATTGTACACAACCCCTCTTGTCTTTCTGTCCCTCATTGGCAAATGCAAACAGGCTGTTCATGTGATAGGTATTCATTTTAAAAAGTAGATTTTAACAGAATAACGGAGTTGGAAGGGACCTTGGAGATCTTCTAGTTTAACCCTTCTTCTCAGGCAGGAATCCCTGTACCATTTTAGACAAATGGTTGTTCAATCTCTTCTTAAAAATTTCCAGTGTTGGAGCATCCACAACTTCTTGAGGGGGGCAGGAGGAAATTTTTGCCATATCATTGTATATATTTATAGCCCAAAATGCTGTTTGTTATATTTTCAGTTGTGTATTCACTCTTGAACTAAGAACAGTATGGATTTGTCTTTCATAATGCCTAATTTGATTCAAGAGACATTGTTCCAATTTTTATCAGTCTGACTGTTTTTCCAGTACTAATCAAGAAGATACATAGTGAGTTTGCGAATCTATAACATGCTCACAGTTTGTTTTGAACAATTTTGCAACATTGATGAGTGCTTTTAGATATATGAAACCCTAAACAATGTCACTGAATGCTCCTCCCCTTCTTCCTGTCTCTTCATGCCTTCTTCTCTTAGTTTGTTATTTGGCATTCATTATCTCAGTTTTTCTCAATCGTGGCTACTGTAAAAATGTATGGACTTCAACTCCCAGAATTGAACAGCTGACTGAAAAATTCTTGGAGTTGAAGTCCACATATCTTAACGTTTCCAATGCTGAGAAACATTACATGATCTGAATAAAGTACAAAAGTGTGTCTTAATAGAACCCAGGATATTTTCATCCAAGCTAATATGAGATGGTTTGGAGCAGCAGATAAGGAGATACACATTTCTAACTGTTGAAATCTAAGATTGTTTATTTGAGCTCAGCTATAACTTATTATGCCAGCTAAGAGTTGTAAGAAATAAAAAGTTGTGCCCCTTTATCCATGATTCTTTTTCCATTGTGTACCTGGAGCCACTTCATAACTTGGTTAGAGTACTGCATCATTTCTGTTTACATTTGAACTAGCAAACATAGTTTAAATTTATTACTTTATGGTGAGAAAAAATAACAACTGGTTTTTATTGTTAGATTGGTGAGAAAATTAAAAATGTATCTGTCCATTTTGGATATAACAGCCAAATATGTTTTTCCTGAATCAGAGATTGACCTAGAGCTAAGCAGACTCACAAAACTTAAATCTATCCCTTTAATAATTATTCAGAAATGTACAAGAAAAATCCAGACATATTTTTGTTTTTGTTTTCAACAACTAGTTCTGTTACTAAACAAAAAGTCAGATACTATATATGTATTCTGTGGTATGGTGGTATTTATATTGCAACTCAATTTAATTTTTTCTGTGCAGCAAGAAACTATGCGCTGACCAGAATTCAGTAGAATACTTGATGTAGGATAACAGCAATGCAGAGTAATCTGTAGTTACGACTTCCTGTGATTTTGGAAACTGTACTTTTGTTGAGGCTGCCTGAAACTGCATCTGCTTTTTTTGCAATTGCAACCATTTCATTTGTAATTACTAGGCCAAATCTTTTTCACAAATACTAATACCAAGTGAACTGTCCTCAACCTTTAGCTGTACATTTGATTTTTCATTTTTCTGTTGTTTGAAGAGAGGAAAAACATTTGCTGTCTTCCAATCATCAGGTACTGCACCAGTATTTTACATTTTGAAATTTTTTTGGCAGACACATTACTATCCGGTGATGGCCTTGGAGATTTAACAAACTGAAAGTAAAAACTTATTTCCTGATCATGTTTTTGTTATTATTATTTTGGTCCTGTACTTTGCAATGTCTTGTTGAACATGTTTTTTTTTACTTGGAGAAGACTCCAAGATCAAACTAGGAGATCTAAATCAAACTTTGTCTTATCTATTAGCATATTGTTATATTCACGGAAGAACTACTGTGAAAGTTTGTTTTATTTTAAATAAATGTAAAGGAACTTCTGTGGTGACTGTTCTTCAGCAACGTCAGTTCTTTAGACTTTAGATTTCCTGATGCTATTTATCCCTACATCCTTCCATTCATCCAGAGAAACTCTGGGAGGCCATAAAATTGAATTACAAGTACAGTTATTCCTCGACTTACATGCATTTGTTTAAGCCCATGTCACACCGAACCAATGGATGCAAAGAGGATGTAAAGCGGACAAAAAATCTTGCTATCCGTTGGAAAACGTGATGTACTCACTGCCTCCGTTTGGCTTCCTCTCTATTCGTCCAGCATCCGTTTATGGACGTTTCATCCGCTCCAAAAGTTTTGGGCTGCCCAAAACTTTTGCACGGAAAATGTATCCAGTTCGTCCGTTCTGCTACACATCCGCTATATCCACTAGGCATCCGTTCTGCATCCGCTCAACTCGCATCCGCTCGGACGCAGGGAGGAAGCGGAACGGACGCAGAACGGATGCAGAACGGATGCAGCACGGAAACAAAGCGTTTAAAACGGAAAAAACATCCGCAGAGGGGACCTATCTCGGATATTAAGGATGTCTAGAGGATGCCTAGAGGATGACACCTATACTGCCTATAAAAAGGGGGAGCAACTCACCTGCATCTCACTTTCAGAACAGCAGCCAAGCTGTGCAGACCTCTGCAGCCTTCATCTGACTCTTCCTCTTCCACAGCATCCAGTCATGTCCACCATGGATTGTGACAAAGTCCTTTCGGCAGCCACCATCCTTCTGCAACAGTGCGAAACCATCTACTCTGTGAACTCTACTACGGGAAGAAAAGGAGGCACCCAAAAAAAGTCTGGGTCCAAAGATGGTTCACCAGAAGAGCAGAGGACAGACTGTACAACAAGCTGATGGTGGAGCTCAGGAGCGAAGACACTCGGGCGTTCCAGAACTTCATGAGGATGCCTCCAGCCATGTTTGACGAAGTTGTGCAGCGGCTGACACCCAGGTTGACCAAGACAAACACCAACTTCCCGCCCAGCCTGGAACCTGGGCTCAAGATGGCACTCACTCTGCGCCACCTGGCCTCAGGGACCTCCTCCAGGAGCATGCAGTACGGCTGGAGGGTGCCACCCAACACCATCAGCATTGTGGTCAGAGAAGTGCAGGCCATCATCGAAGAATACAAGGAGGAGCTCCTCCAGTACCCCTCCACTGAAGAAGGATGGAAGAAAGTTGCAGAGCAGTGGTATCAGAAGTGGAACTTTCCACACACCGTTGGAGCCATAGATGGGAAGCACGTGGCCTGCAAAGCTCCAGCCAAGTCGGGGTCCACTTATCACAACTACAAGGGCTTCTTCAGCATCATCCCCTTCGCCATGGTCGATGCTGACTACAAGTTCATATACATCGATGCTTCAGGCAACGGCTCATCTTCAGATGCCCAGGTATACAACACCAGTCACCTCAAGGAGGGGCTGGAACGCAACCTCATGGTGGGCTTCCCAGATCCAGACCCGCTGCCCAACGACAAGCAAGATGTGCCCTACTTCATCGTGGGGGATGACGCCTTCTCCCTCACAACCTACCTCATGAAGCCCTACACCTCCAAATACCTCACCCGTGAAGAGAGGATCTTCAACTACAGGCTGTTCAGGGCAAGGCGGGTGGTGGAGAACGCCTTTGGCATCCTGGCCAACAGGTTCCAGGTACTTCTCACCAACATGCAGCATAGCCCAGAGACCATGAAGAGGATCGTGGAAGCTTGCTGCATCCTGCACAATCTCATGCGCACCCGCTACCCAGTCTTGCAGAACAGGCTCGTGGACCGTCAAGAAGGCAATGGGGACATGGAGCCTGGGGAATGGAGGCAAGGGCAAAACCTGATCGACACTGAGGATGTGCAAGGCCCCAACAGAGCCTCACATGAAGCGAAGAAGCAGCGCAACCTCCTGAGACAATGGTGCAACTCCCCAGCTGGATCAGTGGAGTGGCAAGACAAGATGGTAAATGATTAATGGATGCTTCCTTCAGCCTGTCTCATCACACGGATGAGATTGAGCCATGTATGTTTGGTTGGCCTGCAATGAACAGGGAGTTTAATAAAGAGTTGTTTTTATGTTGACATGTGTGGATGATTGTTTATATCGTTATTGATAATAAAGGGCCATAGGTGTGACACCTGGGAGGGTGGACCATACAGTCCCACTATGCTTGCACTGGAGGTTTATCTATCCCACTGCTATCCTAACCCATCCCACAGCTATTACCCATCCCAAAGGTATCCTAACCCATCCCAAAGCTATCCTTACCCATCCCACAAGCAAGCAAAGGCTTAAACCATTTCTAAAAGTTTCCACCAAAACTTTATTAAAAAAAAGAAATGAAACAAGTGTGTGAATCATAAATAGACTTTATTAACAACAAGCTATAAGACAAAAAAGAGTCTCTGGCACTCCTCTTGGTTGCTCAGTCTCAGGGGTGAAGGGTGCAGGTGCTGTGGAGGTGGCTGGTGCTGGAGTGCTTGTCATCAGCTCCTCCAGAAGCAGACGCAGCAGAAGCCCCAGCCCCAGAAGAGCAAGCCCGTGCTGAAGAAGCCCCAGGAGAACCAGAGTGAGGGCCAGGGGGCGGGATGGTAGCCCTGTCCCTCTTGCCAGGGCTGGCAGCAGATGGCTGAGGCTTGCTGTGCTTCCGCATGGTTGTGGGGTTGCTGGCTGGCAGGGAGGCTGGCAGGAACCAAGGCTGACAGGGAGGGTGACAGCAAGGCTGGCAGCAAGGCTTGCAGGCAGATATGCAGGCAGGGAAGGCAAGGCAGCCAATCCGTCCGGCAGCAGGTCTTTCCTCTGAATGGCGACCTGCTTCCGAGCTGCTTCCGTTATGTCCGCGGGGCTGACGTAATGCATCCTCCCCGCATGCGCAATTAACGCCAGGCATCCATTAGGCTTCGGCTGTGCATCCGCTGTGCATCCGCTTCATCCGCTAGGCTTCCGCTCTGCATCCGCTCTTTCCGTTCCGTGTCCGCTTTGCTGAGACCCCCCGGAAGCCCTGCGGATGTGCCATCCGCTCCCATCCGCTTCCATCCGCTAGGCTTCCATTCCGCATCCGCTTTGCATCCGCCCTGCGTCTTCCATGCGTCTGTGTTATCCGCTCCGGTTATGCAAATTTTTGCCCCTTTTGAGAGCGGATAATAACGGAGGGAACATTTTGCTCGTCCTCTGTGTCCTTTTTGCATCCGTTGGGCAGTGTGACATGGGCTTTAGTGACATTCAAAATGGCACTGAGAAAAGTGACTTATGACATGTTGTCATATTTATGACTGTTGCAGCATCCTCATGGTCACGTGATCAAAATTTGGGTGCTTAGCAACTGGTATGTATTTATCATAATTGTAGCATCCCAAGGTCATGTGATCACCATTTTGTGACCTTCCTAAGTCCTAGCAAGTCTGACAAGCAAAGTCAATGAGTGCAGCCAGATTTGCTTAATGACCACATGATTCACTTAATAACTTCAGTGATTTGTTTAACAACCATGGCAAGAAGATTGTAAAATGGGGCACAACTCATAACTACTGTCTTGCTTAGCTGCGGAAATGCTGGGCTCAATTTTGGCCATAAGTCAAGGACTACCTATCGTCTTTGTTTAGCAACTGATTGCTTAGGAACTGTTCAAGTACAATAGTGATGGAGAAAATAACTTGTCAACTACTCCTTGGATTTATGACCTTTTCAAGTCTGCAAAACAAAGGAAAGCAATGGTAAAATTGCAATGTTTTACTTAGCAACTGCTTTATTTTACAACCAAGTAGCAGATCCCAGTTGTGGTAGTTTAACAAGAACTACCAGTAATAAGTAACATTTCAACAATTCTAAGTTACCTGTATGAATTCTTTCTTAGATATTTTTCTTTAACCTGCTATGTGTGTCCTATTTTTTGTTTTCTGGTCTTCACTAAGCCGAGGCCAGCTTTCACTCTTTCTTTCTCTCCACATTTTAAGATAATTGCCTCTCACATGTCCAAACAATAGCAGAAGGAATTACAAATATTCTGTATTCTTAAGTAGAAGTTAATAGACTCTTTCCCCTCCTTTTTAAAAGTTTCCAGAGGTGATTTGTCAAAGTATCAACAACGAAGAGACTTAGGTATTTCAGAGACAAATTGATTAAGATATAAGCTTGTATTGATTACTGCTCAACATCAGATTATTTGTCCTGCTTTGGCAAGAATGTTTGGTGCATTCCACTTTTGGCTCATTTACATCTGGTTACACCACGTTTAGTGACAGGATTTGTATTCATGTGTTGGAGTTTTATAGAAAATAAGGAAGGTATCTTCGACAGAGATATACAGGTGCTGTTTCATAGGCAAAAGAGGCTTGCATATCTCCACTGAGGCTGTCTTCTTTTACTCTCTACAATTCTTTCCATCTTCTGTTTGTTCACTTCCCATATCATCTTCAGAAATTAGGCCTGGCAAGTCCCCTGGCCAGAGATTTTAAAAACCACAGGGGGTCTTGGAGCAAGAGAAAATCTATTTTGTCAGAAAGTTTCAATTGTACTGGCAGAGTAAATACAGTCTGCAAACCATTATTTTTCTCAACATCCATGCTCAGGGAAAATCTGACAATGTAGGTTGCAAAATATCTTAGGGTGTGGTATTTTTCTTTGTAATATCATTTCTCTTTGGCTCAGAAAGCTATTTTCCTTTGCGAATGAAATTGAAACATTAATTGGCGTTTTATTTTCTTTGGGAAAAGATAACACATTCTCATTGTTTAATGCAACAGAGTATAAATATTTTTTGCTTTGAGATTTTGAATGAAAATGCCTGGGAATATCTCCAGTACCTGAGCCATTGAACATAGTTCTACTTGTTGGATACTGCCATTCATAAACAAAAAAAAAGAGAGAGAGAGAGAGAGAGAATTTCACCAGTTCCCTTTTCTGCTGCAAAACAAGAGTGAGAATCCAGGGAAATTGCATCTCTCTTCTTCCTCTGATTTCAAGCCTATTCGCAAAATTTTCATGTTAACAATATGAACTAGTCCTAGTTAATACCCAAGAGAAGAACCAATTATGTCATCTTTGAAGTCCAGAAGCAAAAATAAGCTAAAGTTTAAACAAAAGAAAAAACAAGTTTTCTAGAGGGAAGAAGGAAAAGATGTAGTATCATGTCTCCAAGTGATACTAACAACAACTTACACAAATCTTTATTATTAATATTCGAACAATCTGCTTCAATGTGGTTTGTTTTCAAATGGCTTATTTATGGCAGCCTTTCTTAATCTCAAAACTTTCACATGTGGTAACCTGCAGCTTCTTTAATTGTTGGTCAGAATGGTCAACACAAGTGAAAAACATGAGTTTGGGAACTGTTGATTACCTTATAATACACCTATAGTCAGGGGCAGGATTCAAATTTTTTAACAACCGGTTCTGTGGGCATGGCTTAGTTGGTGGACATAGCTTGGTGGTCATGTGACTGACTGGGCGTGGCCAATTCAACATCACTCACATCAAGGCACGCATCTCCTCGCCTGGCTTCTCATGACTATGGGGATGCTGCATCAGTCATAAGTGTAAAAAATGGTCATAAGTCACTTATTTCAGTGCCATTGTAACTTTGAATGGTCAGTCCACACAAGCAAAGTACCAGCAAAGGAAGAAAAAAAAAACTCCAGAGAAATTCCTGAGACAGGAAGTCTAGTCCTGCCAAGAATGTAATAAGGGTTAATGGAAAGGCAGTTTCTATAAGCAATACCAGAATGTTTCCTTCCTGCCTTCCTTACAGGATGAGGCCAGTAATTTCTTTTAACAACCAATTCTCCGAACTGCTTAAAATGTTAACTGGTTCTAGGAAATAGGTGCGAACCTGTAGAATCCCACCCCTGCCTATAGTACCACTAGCAAAGCAAGTTTGCTGGTGATAACAGCAGGAAGAAAGTTAGGCAATTTAATTTATGTCATTAAGATAGAATTCCTTGTGAGACATAAATTATTGGGGTTTAAGTGAGCAGGTAGAATTTATTATATGAGCAAAGCCCGTTAGTTCTCTTGTTAGTGATTAAAAAAATTAAATCATGGACACGTTTTGCACACAATATACATAATACAGTGGCTCATGATCTTCCTGAGAGTTTCTTATAATTGAAACCCAAAAGGTGTTGTTTGGACAATAATTTTCAGAATTACCAGTCTGAATAATATCTGGATAATGCCATCTTGGAGAAGGCCTTTTTTTTTAAATGGCTGTAAGCCTTGTGAATCTTGAATGAAATAACTTGCTGCAGCCTTTTCCTTTGCTCAGATAATATCTTATACAGTTCAATGAAATTTATTGCTAAAATGGACACCTGACATCAAAAACATCATCAAAAAAGCACCACAAAGAATGTTCTTTCTGGGCCAACTCAGAAAGCTCAAACTGCCCAAGGAGCTGCTGATCCAGTTCTACAGAGGAATTATTGAGTCTGTCGTCTGCATCTCTATAACTGTCTGGTTTGGCTCTGCAACCCAACAAGACAGACACAGATTTCAGAGAGTAATTAGGACTGCAGAAAAAACAATGACTACCAACCTGCCTTCCATCAAGGACCTGTATACTGCACAAGTCAAAAAGAGGGCTGTGAAAATAATTACAGACCCCTCACATCCTGGACATAAACTGTTTCAATTCCTACCCTCAAAATGACGCTATAGAGCACTGCACCCAGAACAATTAGACACAAGGACAGTTTTTCCCCAAACGCCATCACTCTGCTAAACAAATAATTCCCTCAACACTGCTCAACTATTTACAAAGTCTGCATTGCTATTACTATTAATCTTCTCATTACTCCTTATCACCCATCCCCTCCCACTTGTGACTATATGACTATAACTTTGTTGCTTCTATCCTTACCATTTATACTGTTTCCTAGTATGATTTGATTGCTTATTGTACCCTATAACTATTATTAAGTGTTGTACCTGATGATTCTTGACTCTTGATGAATGTATCTTTTCTTTTATGTACACTGAGAGCATTTGCACTAAAACAAATTCCAATCACAAAGTGTGTCCAATCACACTTGGCCAATAGAAAATTCTATTCTATTGTAAATAAGCACCCATAGGATTGTGTTTCAATTTGGTTCCTTTTTGCAGCAGCCTGGATGGATGTTCCATTTTATGTTGTGATTTCTTTTACTGCAGGCTATGGTTGAGGAGTGGTACCCTCCTGAAGAGATCAGAGTAAATAAACCACCTCCTGATAATGTAATATTGGGTCATGTGATTCACAGATTGATGGAACTCGTATATCCCCCAGAACCGGAACCACCACCATCTATATTTTCTCCATTTCCTATGAAAGGTTGCATTTTGGGAAAGCTCTATAGTGGAAAAACCACCTGCTTAAACTTCTTAGGAAAAGGTAGGGTAGATTTCTATTTTCCTTAGAATTTACTTTCCCCTTGATGCCATTTTGTGCTCTCTGTGGGACAGAGGATTTCCCTCCCCACCCCACTCCGGGTAATGTGTTTCTTCAAGAAAAGTTGATGGGAGACTGCATGTCCACTTGAGTAGATCAAAACTGAAGGTGGAAGGACGCCATTCTCACACTTGACACCTGCTTTTTTGGACACATTTCCCTTTTTCTTTCTTTTCCAGTATCATTTTTTTTTTATCCCTGCAGGCTCATCATATTGCAGAGAAGCATTTGAAATGTGTTAGGGGTAAAGGGGAAAGTGATGATGGTTAGAATGTAGCGGCCCAAAGAGAAAATTTTAAAAGAAAAAGAAAGCAACATTTACCAAAGCAATAGGATGCCAATTGAATTTGGCAGTGCTATTGAGAGCATTTGGGTTAAAGCAAGTGGTGAAATGAATAAAAACTACAGGACTTGCCTAAATAGAGCAGGTGATGCTTTTCAAAAACAGACTACGGATATTTCCAAGAATTGTGAAATACTAATATTGATGGGGAATTGTCCAATATCTTAACACATGAACAGACAAAGTCTGCTAAGAATGACCCTTCCAGGAAATTCAAGATTTATGATATTCACTATTTTCGCCTTCAAATAGTAAAAGCACAAGGCAACTTTTTGCCTTACTGTAACTTGGTACTACCGTTAAAGAAGATTATGGGTAGTCCTTGACTTACAACAGTTCATTTGGTGACCATTCAAAGTTACAATGGCACTGAAAAAAAGTGACATGACTGTTTTTCACACTTACGACCTTACAGCATCCCTGTGATCATATGATCAAAATTCAGATGCTTGGCAAGCATTTAGGAGGGTTGCAGTGTCTGACTAGCAAAGTCAGCAATGTAATATCACTACAAAAAATGCCATTTTAGGCTGCACCAGAAGAATTTATAAATTGATGCAGGGGAAGGTTAAAATCAGCAATGTATGTTGAAAAGGGACAGAATCTTCATTGCTATATATTATTATCATTTTGGGATTTTGCACCCATCTTGGATGTCATTGAAAAACAGGAAGTAATTGTTCTACTTTATTTGAGCTTATTAATCTAAGACCTGCTTTTTATAGTTCCAGTTTATAGGCAACAGAGCGCAAGATTTAAGCTAAAGAAGATGGATTCTGATTTAACGTTATATAAAAAAAGCAAGAATAGCTTAACAATGGAATCAGTAGTACAGACAACCAGAAGTTAATTATGGGCTGAGAATATTTCAGTCCTACTCTGGGCAGGGGGATTGGACTTGATGACCTAAATGACCCCTTGCCCTTCAAGACTGCAATTGTACTAAATCATGTTGATGACTATTTGTGACTTCTTAGGTAGTATCCTGTTTAGAAAACAGTACTGTCAATTAAACATAACAAAAGCTAGCAGAACAAACAATATCGGTATTTATTTATACATACGCCAATGAAGTTCCATACACTTGGGAGTAATTTAAAATAGCATTAGTAAGGAATTGGCTGGATCAGTGAAGTCACTCCAAAAAGAAATACTGTCTTGTCCAGCAACTAACTTTGAAATTCCTAAGGACATTCTTCAAATCCCCTAAATCATAGGAGGAAAAAATCCATATTAAGCTCTTGATATCATGTGCCATTACCATTTTGATTCTAACTGACTGGGATTTTCCTAAATCTACAAAGATTTTTTTTCTTATCTATTTCATAGTTCTTTGTGGCAAAGCCAGAAAGTAGGGATCCCATGACATGAGTGATATATTTCATCAGACCTTATGGTTTCCAGAAAGACTTGGTTCTACAAAGAGTAGGAGTGAAAAAAATCTCCAAGAATATCTTTCTATCATTGATAATAATAATACTAATAATAATACTAATAATAATACTAATAATAATACTTATTATTATTGTTGTTGTTGTTGTCATTGTACGTATACAAGATATATAGAAAAGCATTCTTCTGACCCCATTTCCTACAATCTCTTTTTATGATGACATAAAATATAATAAACCCATTACAACCAGATTGTCTCTATATCAGTTTTTAATATCCAGGTCCTATCTCTGGATGCATTGATTGCAGAGGCAATTAAATCCTTCCATGAAAATGAAATAGTGGTTGAAAGTCGACTTCCAGTCAGAATGGAAGGCTCTTCTTTGAATCAAATACATGTAAGTGAAACCTGGCATGGAATGGGAAACTAAAATTGTGCTTCCAAGGACTGTGTATTATGTTTGACCAGACTTTAACAATTGATACTAAAGTTAGCCTAAAATAAAATTTCCCAATATGTCCTTCCACCTCCAAATACTTCTATAAGCTGTTGGTTGGGGGCAAAAGCCTCTATTTATTTGTACAAATGCAAATTAATTTACAGTAAAGTTTGGAGAGGACAATTTCACAGATTAAATCTCTGTTTTCTGTTGTGCCTTGTAAGAATAACTTTGAATTCCATGGCCTACAGCAGCCTTTTTGTTTTAGTCGGTATTCATATATTGAAAATAGTAGTTTTTTCTAATGGTTCAATGACAAGATTGATATCTGTGGTTATTTGAATTATCCAGGTTTAAGGATGTTACTCTTAAGTTCCACTTTAGGATTGGGATGTAACTGGAAGTTTTCTTGGATTCACAGCTTTTGCTCAAGGAGATAGATGGCAATTGGATGGAAAAGAGTTCCCAAAATTCATCTAATGATCCAATACCTGAATTAATAGCCTGTTAGGATAATCACTCATGCTTTGATCATCTTGTAGCTAGACTATTGCAAAGTCCTATACATGGGGCTGCTCCTGTACAATTCAAAGTGCTGGTAATCATCCAATTTGGTCTGGTGGTTAAATCACCAGGCTAGAAAGCAGGAGTCCTCTAATTCATAACCATAAATTCACCAGCTGGGTGACCTTGAGCCAATCACTGTCTCTCAGCCTAACCTACTTCACAGGGTTGTTGTTGTACAAAAATAAGATGACAAAATTGTGTTGAATATGTTCCCTTCTTGGGTTATTTGTAAAAAGAAAGGTGATACAAATAAATAAATAAAATATTTACAACATTAATTAATTATGTGCCATCAAGTCATTGTCTAGTCCCAGGGTCTGCAACCTTAAACCCTCAAAGAGCCATTTGGACCCGTTTCCCACAGAAAAAAAAAACACCAGGAGTCTCAAAACCTGGGTGGGCATGGCCAACTCAATGTCACTCCCACCCAGTCACATGACCCACCCATCCCACCATGCCTACCCAAGTTTTGTGGCTCCCGGTGTTTTCTGTGGAAAATGGGTTTCTCTCTACCTCCCTCTCTCTCATTTTTGTTT
This sequence comes from Laticauda colubrina, assembly GCA_015471245.1. Classification (NCBI taxonomy): domain Eukaryota; kingdom Metazoa; phylum Chordata; class Lepidosauria; order Squamata; family Elapidae; genus Laticauda; species Laticauda colubrina. The sequence goes on from BLBF01000010.1 coordinate 15,253,676, forward strand.
TTTGTGTTTTACCTTCTCAGGCCAGGCGAGGAGTGACTGGGAGGGGAGGGGAAGGAGTAGGGCCAGCCACTGGTGGGATCACCCAACAGGGAGTCCCAGCAGAGAGCCCAAAGAGCTGCATGCAGCTCTAGAGCCGCAGGTTGCTGACACTCGGTCTAGTCTTAGAGCCTGGTTCGCTGAGAGATTATTTATCTTCTGTGGTTTCTATCTATCTTATATGCTCAGACAGTCAGCATGCTCTGGGTCTCATCAGTGTTTCCTGGTGGGAGTTGAAGTACACAAGTCTTAAAGTTGCCAAGTTTGGAGATCCCTGGCATAGAGCATGTTTTTGTGCTTTTATGGAAGGCCAAGGATAGAGATGTGCCTCACAGGGTGGGTGGGAGGGGCAACAACAGCGAAGGTTTTTTTTCCTGGACTCTTGCCAGTTGGAATTCTTTGGCTGACAGGATCTGCGGTATATCTTCCCTGCCTAACTGGGTGAGACCAGATGATCTAACGGGATACATATGGTTTGGGAACATGAAATCCCCCTGCCATGTAAAGGTTTAAAGATCACAAACAGCACCTTAAATTGGACCTGGAAGCAGATCAGCACCCAATGCAATTCACACAGCAGAGGTGTTAGGTGCACCATTCTTTGGGCTGCCAAGTTTGTCAAAAAAAGGCTGCATTTTGTACAAGCTCCAGATACTTTTCAATGGTAGCTTCATGTAGAGCACATTGCAATAGTCCAGATGGGAGATGACCAAGCCATGAGTGATCAAGTAGAGAACCTCCCTATGCAGGAAAGGGCATAAATGTTTAAATAGTTTGCATGTTATATGCCATCTGGAGTCATGAAGGAATCGAGTGGCCTTATAAATTTACAAAACAAACATGTGGCTCACAACAATATGTGTGTGTGTGTGTGTGTGTGTGTGTGTGTGTGTGTGTGTGAGAGAGAGAGAGAGAGAGAGAGAGAGAGATATCCATTCTCATTTTGTTTGTGCTTATCTTTTACAAACCCCTCTAAACTTGTGAGTCCTTGTCCTTTTCTGAATTAAGAGAGCTGAAGGCGTCTGATTGGTTGCATACAGTTGGTTTTCATTTAGAGAAAAAGCAATGTCATGAATTCACTTTGAAACTGGAAAACAATACAAATTTCATTAACCAGCAGGAGAAACAGGGATGACTTCATGCAACATGCTAAGGCATTGTTGTTTTTTATGCAATAAACCATGGCTTATCAGTCACAACTGCTAGATTAATGGCAACCCATTATGTGTGAATCCAGTCATTCGGATTTATAAATGATTGTTTATCAAATTGACAGAAAGGAAGGGGTTAAATCCAATACATTAATAAATAAATTGTACTCACCCAACAAACTAGGATTAACCAGCTATTGCTCAGTCCAAAGTAGGAACCCAGCCATCATCTCAATATTACATCATATCAAAAAATGTTAATAATGTTCTTTCACCAGATTCTTGTTGAGTTCTTAAATTATTATATACAGTGTTGATTTTTACAAAACTGTCTTCCAAAATTTACCAGTGTTTTGCAAAAAGAAAAAGAAATGGCTAATGATTTCTTTGCTTGTTTATTTGAAAAGGTTCTAAAAGAGGCGTCTAAGGCTTCATTGATAGTATTGAAAACTTATGAGTCAGCAGAACAGAACATAGCAATTGAGGAGCCCAAAGGTAAATCCATCAATAAAAATCTGATGTTGCAGTTCAATGTTCATCCATACCAGGCTTAAAATGAGATGGTCAAAACACAGAGCTCTTGCTTTGCCAAAACTAACACATAAGGATTGCAAAAATCCAGGTCACTCCTGGAGGCAAGCATAGAGCTCCAGAACATTGTAATTTGTTGCCACCACATATGGTTGCAGATACACCACAGCTACAGAAGCCCAAGTTTGCAGCAGTAATTTATTTTTTCATTCATAGTGTCTGGTCCTTCCCCTTACAACAGGGTTTGTGGCCAATTTATATAGAGTTGTAAATTTTTTCAACTGTCACTGTAAAGCTGACAGTATATCACTTTGTAAAATTTTGACATTAATACAATGTCTTATCTCAAACTATTTCAACAAGTTTGACAAAATACTGGGCCAAAATTCTTACCATCAAAATCCTTTGCAGAACTACGGATTATAAGTTTCAGGAGCAGAATTTTGCACTCTTTGGCACATGATGTGTGTGGAGATGGTATAATTAAGCATGGCCAATGTCTCATGGTATGAAAGTTGGGTGCTTCCAAACTACTTATTCTCATTCTCTCTGCATCGGAAGAAAAAGGTTTTTTAAAAGTTTACAATTGTTGATATGTTTTTCCATTTTGGCACATATTTTATTTTAGCTCATATGCTTTTTTTCTGTTTCCATATTACTAATATAAAGATGCACATTGGTATTAAAAGGTATTGGTATGGTTTTGTTTTATTGATTTAGCTCACATGTAGTGATAAGATGTTATTTATTTGTCTCTCTAATGTTTTTCCTGAAAGTGGAAGATCCATTTTTTTCAAATCAAGAAAGTGTTCATCCATTGGTTGTGACAGAAAATGAATTAAGTTGGGCTGAAAGAGTGACTGGCCCATAGTCACCTAACTGGCTTTCATGCCCAAGGCGGGGCTAGAACTCTCAGTCTCCAGGTGATTGGCCAAAAGTCACTCAGCCAGCTTTCATGCCTAAGGCGGGACTAGAGCTTAAGGTTTTCTGGTATCTAGCCTGTTGCCTTAACCTCTGCACCAAAATGGCTGTCAGTTTGATAAGATGTTAAATAATGCAAACTTGGTCATGATTTGAATGTGATGGAATGAGAAGAGTTGCTGCTAATCTGAAAGCTGTAACCATAATGAAATTCAGGAATCAAACTGAGAAATGTTGGTTATACCACAATTCTTGGGAGCTGAATACATAGATGGTAAAAGGAATAGTGAACAGACAGAACTGAGAAATTCATCACTAATCCATTTATTTCAGTTCATGTTATAAATACATAAACATTTTTGTAAACCTTAGTATTAAATTTTATTATGTGTCTTTAAAAATGCCATTGTATTGATGATAAGTCAGTTGTCAAGATTTGTTTGGCTCAGAGAGGAGTAGACCATGCACAAAGAATTAATGTTAATATCCAAATCCTAATTGTTTTGCTTTTTGGTATTTTACTGTTCCTAGAAAGTATTGAGAAACCAAGCTCTGCTGTGATGGTTGACCAAATGGAGATAAGTGAGGATGAGGCTGAATTAAGCAAAGTATGAACTGGATTTTAACTTCTATTGTATTTAGATATTAAGGTTGTTTCTGACAAAAGTCTAAAAATTGAAGGTATAGACATCAATCAATATACAATAGATTTTTTTGTTCCAGAAAATAGAATAAAAACAATAAAGTTTGGATTTGGAACGAACATTTTGATGATATAAGCCACAGACAATTTTATATGTGTATGGATATTATATACAAACATATAGATTTGATTGGATTTGTTGACCAAGCTGAAGAAAACATATTTTACACCAAAGCAACTATTCCAGATTTTTAAACTGTCATTGGGGTTTTTCAATTCAGCTTCAGAAGCTAAACTGAGCACGGCTGGGTCCCTGGAGTCCTTCTATATTTTGAAAAATGTATTTTTCTTCAGGTCAATTTTCTTCAGGTCAATTTTCCCAAACCTGGTTTTCTCCCTGTTCGTTTAAGATTAAAAGTGCTAGCATGACTAGCACGGTCTAGCCTAGACCACTAGACTGGGGAAAGTTCATTAATTGTTCAGTTTCATGAGGTTTATAAAAAAAAAAAAATTCATTGCTTCCACATCCAAAATAATTTGAAATTTCTTACAGTATAAGCTGTCCCCAAACAGTAGCACCTAATATCATATAGCTAACTTTTAGAAAGTAGTTGCTCAAATCTAGGGTAAGAACATTAATTAATTAGTGCAAGTTTGTTCTTTGAACTTAAATAACTCTTTTGACTATAATTTATGCTTGAACATGATCCATGCATGTTTTTAAAGAGAGTCTGAACTGAGCTGTAAGTAGTCCTTAAACGGAGAGCTAAGAGTCAAGCCAAGGGGACAAAGTTGGAAAACAATTATGAATCAATAAAGACTATAATGAGCAAGGCAAAGCCAATGCTAGATTGGATGCCTTTGTACCCTTCGCTTGAGAGAATTTGGTATTTTTTCCACTCCTATCTAACATCTCCCGTTTCCCAAAAATACGACCTACCCTGAAAGTCCTAGCTTGATTTTTACATGTGTGCCCAATATAAGCCCTACCCCCAAAATAAGCCCTAATTAAGATCCTGCTCACTCCACGGTAGATGGGTAAAAATTAAGCTACGGTGGGGATGGGTATGTGGAGCTGCCCTACTACTTACCTTTGGATAGTTGTAGCCAGGCCTTGCATACCCCAACACCTGCCTTGCCGGCTCATTTCTTCTGCAACCGACAAGGCTGGCAAGGCTTTCCTGAAAGCCTCTGTAGCTGATAACAAAGCTCCGGATCGATCCAAAGCACTGTTATCAGCTGCAGAAGCCTTCAGGAAAGCCTTGCTGGCCGCAAACGAAGAACGTCTTGAAGGCCTCTGATAGTGAAAAGAAGGCTAGGAGTGATATGTGCAAGTGAGGTTAATTGGATGACATCCACCAAAAATAAGACCTGGTGCCTTTTTTTGTGGCAAAATAATATAAGGCAAGGTCTTATTTTCAAGGAAACACGGTACATGAAACCAAAGGGAGAGAGAACCTGTCACCATGAGGTCAGGCATGATCAATATGCTGGTGGAACTCAATTCTATATCTCTGCCCCTCACAAAGTATACAATGGTGTTGATGTCCAGTAGATGTCTGAATGGGGAACAACAAATTTCAACTGAATCCTGGAAAGACCAAATGGCATTGAGTTTTAGGGTCTTCTGGATCTGGGAGCTTTATTGTTTGTAGCATTTGTTCCATATGTGTTGTTTTTCAGTCAAGTCTGACTCTTCGCGTGACCATGGACCATAGCACGCCAGCCCCCCCCCATTCTCCACAGTCTCCTTGAGTCTGCCCAAACACATGCTCACTGCATCGATGACACTACCTAACCATACCAATATCTGCCATCCCGTTTTTCCTTTTGCCTCATCAGTCTTTCTCAACATCAGGGTCTTTTCCAATGAATCTGTTCATTGTATAGAGTCATAGAACTGTAGATTTTGAAGAGAAATTGCAGTTCATACTCTTTATTTCTGATTCCAATTTGTGTGGCCATGCAAAATGGAAGAGGATAGAAAAGTCATCATGTGTGGCCATGTAAAATGGAAGAGAATAAAAGAGTCATCTAGTCAGCCTCTAATGTGCCAGAAACCAATTAAAACTATTCTTGAAAAGTGTCCAGTATCTTCTTAAAAACCTTTAAAGAGGTAGAGCCCATACTCCCTGTCTCTTGTAGGGTCTCCTGCTTGGGAGGGGTTGGGTGGGATTGGACTAGATGACCTACAAAGTCCCTTCCAATTCTATTATTCTATCCTACCCTATCCCATTCCACTCCATTCCACTTCACTCCATTTCATTCCCTGTAGTACACCTTTCTGGTGCTATATAGTTTTTATTGTCAAGAATTTTTTCTTTATACTTAAACAGACACTTGTGTGGTTGCAGTTCATACTCTTTATTTCTGATTCTAGTTTGTGTGGCCATGCAAAATAGTTTCCAACCATCTTTCTATTGGATACTATAGGAGTTTCATTCCTATTACAAATAGGAAGTGCTCACTGAATAAGCATCTGACTGACATTGCAACCACAGCAAAAGGTTAAATTCCCCTTCTTCAACGTCCTAGAATTTGATTCAGTCCTGACTTCCTTTTTGAGTTATTAAAGAAAAACCAGCTACTGAAAACCTGTTTCAGAATCAAGGTATCATTTGATAATTGAGTACATAGTAAAGATGAATTATCTAGGAAACCACTTATTTCCGCACAGGCCTACTAAGTCTTTATTTCAAACATAAGATGCTATACTGATTACAGCACAATTTGCTGATATTCAATAATAGGGAAGATAATGTTTTTTGCACTGAATAAACCTCTGATAGAGATAAAGTAGATCCTTGCTGTGGATTGATTTCACCCAAAATTTGAATTTTCTTTATGCTCCTAGGTCTTTCCTTAGTTCGGCAAAATCCTCTAATTTCTGCTTAATTGTTTTCAAACTGTTAGTTTTATTGTTTTTACTCTTTAAAATCTTTTATATTAATTTATTTATATAATTAATTTTTTGGTAGTTTTAAAAAAGATGACTGTATAAACTTGTCATAATGTTTAAAAAGCTGTAACAATATTAAATTATTCAAAATAAATCAATTATTTTCTTCCCTTATTAAAATAAGAATTCCAAGGTAGTGTTGTCTCTCTGAATGATTTTTTTAAGGTTTTAATTAGAATTCCCATAGTGCGCATTTATTTTTAAAAAATGATTTTCGTTGCTTTGAGCAGAAGGATGGGATTTAAGTTTAATAAAGAAATGCACACATGTGGGAAAAGTTTATGTTTTTACTAAACTTGAATATTTTTCAAGACATCTTTTTAAATGTTTATCATAAATTCCACAGCTTTCTATTCATGCTCAGCTTGGTGCAGCAGCAGAGACATTGTTAAAGAAAGGAAAAAACATTCCAGATGAATTACTAGTTGGCATCATGGTGGAAGCTATTAGGTATGACATAAATATCTGGTTAGCTTTTATTGTAATAGTAGGGTCAGATTTGGCATTGTAATGATGCCTAAATTAGTCTAGAAATTGTCTCCCATTAAACAAAAAAATAATAAGCTTGTTTACACAGACAGGAAATATTAATCATAACATTACGTTGTATTCACTGTCCAGCTTTCAGAGCTTTGTGGCTCTGAAATGACACACAAGGAAAATATATCCACATGTCTGTGACAAAAAAAACAGCACTTGGTGCAAATAACAAATGATGTACAGGTGGTCCTCAACTTACAACGTAATTGAGTCCAGAATTATAGTCATAAGTCATGGTGGCTGCTAAGCGGGTTACCATGTGACTGTGCCAATGTTATGACATTTTTTATGGCAGTTGCTAAGTGAATGTTGCAATCCTTAAGCAAACCCATTTTCTTCAATGGGTATTTTTTGCTGGAAAAAAAAAGTAAACACCAGAAACCAGCAAACTGCCAATAATCACTGTCACGTGACTGTAGGATGCTGCAAACAACCATAAATGTGGGCTGGCTGCCAAGCATCCAAAATACCATCATATGACGTGTGTGTGTGTGTGTATTGGAACCAGATGATTAATATCTCTGGGGAGGTCCATTGATACTTCAAATGGTTGCTAAGTAACCAATCATTAAGTGAGGACTACCTGCAATGTTATTTTTCCTACATTTTTATTTTAGCTTGTTTTATTTAGCCCAAGCAAGTTTGTAAGAGGGGTCTAATCTATTTAGCCGAAGTTTGTAAGTGGGGTCTAATATATGTTTGTAATATAGGGGATCACAATCATTAATTTTATTTTAGTTTTTGTGCCTTTGAATCAATCTTAACTCTTGGCTACCTCCTGGAGGAGTCCTTGCAGTTTTCTTGGCAATATTTTCAGAAGTAGCTTGTCTATGCCTGCCTCCTAAAGCTGGGAGAGACTAGATTGAATCATAGGGCTGAAAGGGACCTTGGAGGTCTTCTAGTCCAACTAGACAGAGATGAGCCTTAAGTCACCCAGCTGGCTTTAGACTATGGCAGGACTAGAATTCATAGTCTCCTGGTTCCTAGGCTGGTGCCTTATGACTACTTTATCAAACTGGCTCTCTTTTAATGTTTGCACAAGTTATTATCTAGACAAGTTAAATCATTGTGATTATGAATTCTAAAAGGATTATTTTATGAAGTGTTTCTAATCTTAATTTGCCTGGGGTATGACTCTCCCAAAGTCAAATGTAGCTTTTCAGCCAAACATAGTTCTAATAACTTGGCCTTGTTCTTCTTTATTTGTTGAGGCAGAGATATGTCAGTTGATACAAGTGCTAAGAATTTTAGAACACTGCAATTATTAATAGTCCTTTGAAGTTTTTCCCCCATCTTATGTTATTAGTTTCCTTGTTACTTGTAGAATGCAGTGTAGTTTTCACACAATTAATTCATGTAAGAATTTCATTGCAAAGGGGGCGAATCACAATAGGATACAATATACAGTATTTCAATATTGATGTATTTGCCTCAGATATACCCAACTGCCTTCTTGCTTTTGCATTCTACCAAGTTTAGTGGTATTTGTGACATGAAAGTATTTGATTCAATTGGATGGTCACTTCCCACCCTTTCTCTCCCACTTCACTGTGAAGCACACCCCATCCTAACAACACTAATTAGTTATTGTTCACCCCATTCCAATACTGATGGAAATACTATTTTGAAAGAATTAGATTTGGAATTGGTAAAGTCCCGTGAAGATAAGGAAAGGGAGAGGGAAGGCCCACCTTTCTTCTACTGGTGATCTTATTATATCACTGTTTAAAGTGAAGAGCACAGGTTGGGACATAACAAAGCTTCCCAGGAAAAGAAATAAAATATTAATGTAATGCCAGTGTAGGTAAAGACAACACTGGCACAGGTGTCATGTGGGAGTATCTTGAAGACACATAAGAAAAAGTTTGTTGGGGCATGTTTTTGTCACAGGTTTATAAAAGTGAAGGAAAGCTCTTCATTTTAAGCTCATCACGGTTGGTGTTCATTTGAAAAGCACCAACTGTGAGAAGCTTGACTGAAGTGAGTTTACTCGGAATCTGTGCTTTTGATATATCAGAATTCCAAAACAGAAATTTTGGAACAACATTGTAAATGTAGCAGTGGAGGAAGGAGCACATTTCAAAGGAATTTGTTTTACTTAGGCTTTAATAATTTCTTCCAAATATATTTCATTTTTGGTCTTGATCTCTCTTGTCAACCCCTCCCTCCCTGCCTCCCTTTTTTGATTTAGTCGGCTACTGCCAGAAAAGGGTTGGATCATGGATGGATTCCCAATGACACTCAATCAGGCCAAGCTGCTTGAAAAAGCATTGACTGGACGAGATCCAGACCAGACAGAAACTAATACAATAAACTTGAAAAAGCCCACACTGGTTACAGACCCTGCAGCTCCAAAAGAGCCCCCTGTGCATTCACCTGGTCTTGACTTTGTGATTTTGTTAGATGTTACAGACTCCATTGTGATGAATCGGATAGCAACGGAGAAGGGTAAGTTCAGTATTTGAAGCATGCAGCAAGGGACAAAGCTTATTGAGAGATTGACATCAATACCTATAGTCTTTAATTGATGGGTAATTAGGACCTGAATTTCCATCACTAAGTAATGTGTTTTTTTATTTTAAAAATAAATTTTATTAATCATATTTTCATCATAAAACATATTTCCACTCATTACAGCGTTTTAGTATCAGTGTTCACTCCCATTGATATAATATCTAATTATGTAGGTTGTTACTATATATTACATATTTGTTTTTGCATTCAACATAAACTAAATATTTACAGACTTACAAACATTATTGTATAGCTCCTACATACCCTTCATCTATCAGCTTTGTCTATCTTCCAACCAATTGTACCATAATTTTAAATCTCATAGTACATAGCAATGTGGTTTTAAAGCACAATATCATGTAATCAATCTGCTTAGTGACAGCAGTTCTGGAAATCTCTGGTTACCATTGTTAAGAACTGTGTGGGTTGCTAAGCAAGGACCTCATGTTGATCGCAACGACCAACTTCCTGTTGCTTCCTCATTTTTTTGTGGGAAACTGGCAGAGAAGGTCACAAATTGCAATTATGTAACTGCGGAACTTTGAAACCATTGCAAATATGGGCTAATTACCAACCACCCTGATCATGATCATGTGATCATTGAAGTGCTGAATGGTTGCTGTACAGTCATTAACAGAGAAGCACTTGTATGGCATGGTAGCCTATTGATACACAAGCATTTTGGTGAATCTGGGAAGAAGATCAATTTGTCTCTTTTATTCTTGCAATAAAATCCATCACTATGGATATTATAAATATTAGACACTATTAAAAGGATGTGATTCATCTTTGTTTCTTTACATCATACAACCATAGAAATATGTTTCAAAAGTTTATTCTTTTTTTTAATCCAACAGTTGACTCCTATCAAAGTGAACACAAAACCACTGCTCAAATTTCACAAACAAAAATCCAGGAAAGAGAGGAATTAAAATCAGCGTGGGGCCAGATGCAGCACAGGTTAGTTGCATTTGGGGTTGGGAGAGGTAGCAAGAATTAAAAAATATCAAAAATTTTGCCAGGATAATAACAAAGTATGGGATTTTCACAGTATGCCCATAGAAGAAATAATATGGCTAAACACTGACTTATTTTTTGAACCAGCTGATAAATGTAAATAGATAATATCAAAATTCTACATCAGTATCATAATAACAGAATTACAGAGTTGGAAGGGACCTTGGAGGTCTTCTAGTCCAACCCTCTGCTCAGGCATTTCAGACAAATGGTTATCCAATCTCTTCTTAAAAACTTCCGGTATTGGAGCATACACAACTTCTGGAGGCAAGTCGTTCCACTGATTAATTGTTTTAACTGTCAGGAAATTTCTCCTTAATTCTAGGTTGCTTCTCTCTTTGATTAGTTTCCACCCATTGCTTCTTGTCCTGCCTTCAGGTGCTTTGGAAAATAGCTTGACTCCCCTCTTCTTTGTGGCAACTCCTGAGATATCGGAACATTGCTATCATGTCACCCTAAGCCTTCTTTTCATTAAACTAGATATACCCAATTCCAACATACCCAATTCTCAATATAGCTGGTAGGCATCTTTAAATGTTGATTGTAGTCATTTCTTCTTATTTGGATTATGAGCATCATTTCATGTCCCAAAGTTCTTTTTTTTTTTTTCAAGAGGCAACTGGACTTTCTGGAAAATCTAGTTGCCTCTTGAAAAAAGTATCCTTGGGACAACCCTGACCTGGATGACTGAGAATCTCCATAGACATTGAGCAACATTTCAGTATTTGTGATCTGGATTTTGATATTTTATTGTGTAGAATTATAGGATTCCTGGACGCTTGGCCCCAGTTGGAAGCTTGGTATTCTGAACAGCAAAATATACTTACAAAAGTCAATGCAGATATTGAGAAAAGTCTTATGTGTCAAAGAATAAAAGAAATTTTAACAGGAGAAATCATCAAGATCCAAAGTAAAGGTACGAAATATTACTTTACATTAGATTTTTTTTAAAAGATAAAGGAATTGCTGTGGATTTTACTCTGCTAGTCATTGCCAACTATAGGGGGAGGTGCTCATCTCTGTTTCAAGGCCATTGAACCAGTGCTGTGCGAAGACATTTCTGCAGTCATGTGGCCAACATGATGTCATGGAGCACTGTTACATTCCCATTGAAGTGATACCTATTTATCTAATTGCATCACATGTTACTCAGGTCTCAAACCTGGGCTGCTGATTTTCCAGCCAACAAGCCTAGCATCTTAACCGCTGATCCACCACACCACATTAGATAAAGTAAGCATTAACTGCCAAACACAGTTTCTTTTCCCTTAGCCTTTTCTTTATTTCCCCATAATGTTTAGATCATATTTTAATTTTAGGCATATCAAAATAGAGCTCTTGCTTATTTGTGAAATGTCTTTATATTGTAAAATAAAAGATAAACAGGACAATGTTTTATGTGGTCTAACATAAAGAATGGAGCTCAGTATAAACATCAATGCTATTTTTTCTTTCTTTTATGTTTTCATTTTAATCATTATTATTCAATTAAAAACATCACTGCTCATTTTTATTCTTGGCTGTTTGTTTTGCTATATTCTCTACAATAATGGAAGAATGAAAACCCCGTCTTCTTGCTTGTACTGTCTGCTCAGAAACGGGGAAATATTTTTAGAATTTATCTCCAGTGCATAAGAGTGCACATACAAACAACAAAGTGATAAATCATAAGATATCAATAGGAGAAGATAATAGGAAAGATGAGAAGGCTAAATAATAATACAGCCCTACTACATAGTTAGGCATAAGACAGTGCTGTAGAATTAGGTGTTTAACAGAGTGATGGCATGAGAGAAAAACTGTTTTTGTGTCTAGTTGTTTTGACAGGCAATGCCCTATAGCAGAGTCCCAAGGGGAGGAGTTGAAACAGTTTATATCCAGGATGTGAGGGGTCTGTAGATATTTTCTCAGCCCTCTTTCTGGATCATGTGATCCAGACAAAGTCAGGATAGCAAAGGTTCAGAACGAATGAAGACTTGCAACAAAAGTCAAAGATAATTAAAAAAAGTTTCTTCCAACATATAAATAACAAGAAAAAAATCAAGGAAACAGTCGGTCCACTAAAGAGAGAAGATGGCAAGGAAGTAACAGGCAACAGAGAGAAAGCAGAACTGCTTAACTCATTCTTTGCATCTGTCTTTCCACAAAAAGAAACTATAGCTCAACCCATCAAAAATATAACTGTAAAAGACAGACCAGAAATAAAAGTTAAAATAAGCAAAAAAAATAGTAAGAGAATATGTGTCTGATCTTGATGAAAACAAATCACCGGGGCCTGATGGATTCTATCCCAGAGTTTTAAAGGAGCTGGCAGAGGTCATCTCAGAACCACTGCACCGTATCTTTCAAAAATCCTGGAGCAATGGGGAACTACCAGAGGACTGGAAAAGAGCTGATGTGGTTCCCATCTTCAAAAAAGAAAAAAAACAGACCCAGGAAACTATTGACCAATCAGCCTAGCATCAATACCCGGGAAGATACTGGAAAAGATAATAAAAAAACAGATCTGCCAACATCTAGAAACAACTTAAGAAATAACTAGCAGTCAGCATGGGTTTGTTAAAAACAGATCATGCCAAACCAATCTTATTTCATTCTTCAACACAGTGACTAAATTAATAGACCAGCAAAATATTGTAAAAATACTGACATAATATATTTAGATTTCAGCAAGGAATTTGACAAAGTAGACCACAAACTACTTCTTAGTAAGCTAGTACCACCACTAAATGGACTCACAACTGGCTGGCAAACTGTACTCAAAGAGTAGTCATTAATGGGTCTAAGTTTACATGGAGGGAAGTAAGCAGTGGGGTGCTGCAAGGTTCTGTCTTAGGCCCAGTCCTCTTCAATATCTTCATGAACGATTTAGACGAGGGAATAGAAGGGGAACTTACCAAATTTGCAGATGAAACTAAGCTGGCAGGAATAGCTAACACCCAAGAAGATAGGCTCAAGATCCAAATGGATCTTGACAGACTAGAACACTGGGCCGTATCTAACAAAATGAAATTCAATGTAGAGAAAAGTAAAATCCTACACTTAAGCAAGAAAAACCAAAAGTACACATATAGACTGGGTGAAACCAGGCTCAATAGCAGGAACTGTGAGAGGGAACTTGGAGTCTTAGTGGACAACCAGCTAAATATGAGCGAGCAGTGTGTAGCAGCAGCCAAAAATGCTCATGCAATCCTAAATTGTATAAACAGAGGTACTAATACTATTCTATAAAGCCTTAGTAAGATCACACCTAGAGTACTGCATTCAGTTTTGGTCGCCACAGTATAAAAAAGATGTTGAGACTCTAGAAAAAGTGCAGAGAAGAGCAACCAAGATGATTAGGGGACTGGAGACAAGGCATATGAAGGACAGTTACAGGAACTGGGCTTGGCTAGTGAAGAGAAGGATCAGGGGAGACATGATAGTGGTCTTCTAATATTTGAGGGACTGCCACAGGGAGGAAGGGGTCAAGCTATTTTCTAAAGCGCCTGTAGGCCAGACAAGGAATAATGGATGGAAACTGAACAAGGAGAGATTTAACCTGGAAATAAGGAGAAACTTTCTGACAGTGAGAACAATCAACCAATGGAACAGTTTGCCCTCGGAAGCTGTGGAAGTGTCATCACTTGAGACTTTCAAGAAAAGTTTGGACTGCCATTTGTTAGAAATGATGTAGGGTCTCCTGCTTGGGCGGGGGGTTGGACTAGATGACCTACAAGATACCTTCCAACTCTGATTATCTGTTAAATCTGTCATGCAGTATACAGTCCTCAATTGAAGGAAGGCTCGTTGCAATAATTTTTTCTGCAGTCCTAACTAACCATTGAAGTCTGTACCTGTCCTATTTAGCTGCTGTGGCAAACCAGGTAGTTACAGAAGTACAAATGACAAACTCAATAATTTATTTGAACAGCTGTATCAACAGCTCCTTGGGCAGTCTGAGCTTTCTGAGTTGATGTATGCACAGCTGTAGTATTATTTAAATTTAATGAATTATTTAAATTTATTTAAATTTATTTATAAAATTTATTTATTTATAAAAATATATAAATTTATTTAAATTTATAAATTTAAATTTATTTAAATTTAAATAATGCTACTGTATATAACAAGGTGCTAACCACATTAATCCAATGTGTTTTATTTCCATGAACAGCAGGGGACACTTTTAGAATGTTCCAAATATTTGAAAAAAATCACTGCTAAGTCGAAAGACATTTTTCCTTTCAAAATGGCTGCAGGCTGCATCTTGACACTGCATCTTCTCTTTTTCATTAGCTAGTGGAATGATGTCTGTCTTGAAAAGCCAAGAAAGACATATAGAGTTACTTCTAAGCAGTTTCCTCTATTGTTCCTCACCTATAGACAGAAATCTTGCCAAACTAAAGCAACTACAGATAGTTCCTGACTTACAACAGTTCATTTAGTGAATATTCAAAGTTATAACAGAAGTTAAAACAATGACTTATGACTGTTTTTCACACTTATGACTGTTGCAGCATCCCCATGGTCACGTGATCCAGATGCTTGGCAACTGACTCATATTTATGATGGTTGCAATGGCCCGAGATCATGTGATCACCTTTTTGTGACCTTTTGACAAGCAAAGTCAGTGAGGAAGCCAGATTCGCTTAACAACTGGGTTACTAACTTAATTAGTGCAATAATTCACTTAACAAAACTATGGCAAGAAAAATTCCAAAATGGGGGTAAAAACTTAACAAATGTCTCAGCAGCAGAAATTTTGGGTTCAATTGTGGTTGTAAGTTGAGAACGATCTGTGCCTGCATCATTAAAGAAATACTCTGATAATTTATAGGGAAGAGCTATCTTGACCCTCTTTCTCCCAATCAGTCTAAACTTCACTATTTCTTCATCCTTTGGAATGCAGCCCCTCCCTCCTGGGATTCCAGACTACATTTCTCCCAGGTGTGCAGTTTTCTCCCAAAATGTCGTTTGGAATTATTCTGTGTAACAGAATGTAACTTCCAAGGTAACCTGGGAGATTTTTAAATAGTGTGAAGCAACAATGTGAGCTGGAGAGAGTTCTAATTTCTTGTTGCCTACTTGAGATTGTTTTCCTTCACAAATACCCATACATTGTAAAATAGCAGAAATACAAAGAGTATGGTTGTGAGTTGAACTCCCTTGCCAGCCTGAAGAACTTAGGCAGAATATACACATCCTTCTGCATGTTGTAGACATTTCCAGTTTACCTTCCCTCAAGGGAAACATGACTCTTCTTCAAGGAAAGTCAGACCACCCAACCGTCTCCCTCTGGGAAGAAAAGATACTTTAAAAGATGATATTTTAAAAAGTTTAGACAGATTTCCAGAGAAGGTGTGGAAAGAGGCTGGGTAAAGTATGGGGACTTTCATCTTCTTAACAATTCCTGAAAATAGTTTTGGACCTCCAAGAAAATGGAGCAGTCTAAAGCCCATGTCACACTGCCCAACGGATGCAAAAAGGACACAGCAGACGAGCAAAATGTTCCATCCGTTGTTGTCCGCTCTCAAAAGGGGCAAAAATTTGCATAACCGGAGTGGATAACACGGACGCGGGGAGGACGCAGGGTGGATGCAAAGCAGATGCGGAATGGAAGCCTAGCGGATTGAAGCGGATGGGAGCGGATGGCACGTCCGCTAGGCTTCCGGGGGACCTCAGCAAAGCGGACGCGGAACGGATACATCGGATGCACAGCGGAACGGATGAAGCAGATGCACAGCGGATGCACAGCGGAAGCCTAATGGATGCCTGGCATTAATTGCGCATGCGGGGAGGATGCATTGCGTCAGCCCCGCGGATATAACGGAAGCAGCTCGAAAGCAGGTCACCATTCAGAGGAAAGACCTGCTGCCGGACGGATTGGCTGCCTTGCCTGCCCTGCCTGCATGTCTGCCTGCCAGCCTTGTTGCCAGCCTTGCTACCAGCATTGCTGCCAACCTGCCTGCAAGCCTTGCTGCCAGCCAGTCTGCCTACCAGCCTTGCTGCCTACCTTCCTGCCAGCCTTGGTTCATGTCTGCCTGCAAGCCTTGGTGCCTGCCTGCCTGCCAGCCTTCTTGCCAGCCTTGATGCCAGCCTTGGTGCCTGCCTGCCAGCCTTCCTGCCAGCCTTCCTGCCAGCCTTGGTTCCTGCCAGCCTCCCTGCCAGCCAGCAACCCCACAACCATGCGGAAACACAGCAAGCCTCAGCCATCTTCTGCCAGTCCTGGCAAGAGGGACAGGGCTACCATCCCGCCCCCTGGCCCTCACTCTGGTTCTGCTGGGGCTTCTGCAGCACGGGCTTGCTCTTCTGGGGCTGGGGCTTCTGCTGCTTCTGCTTCTGGAGGAGCTGATGACAAGCACTCCAGCACCTCCACAGCACCTGCACCCTTCACCCCTGAGACTGAGCAACCAACAGGAGTGCCAGAGACTCTTTTTTGTTTTATAGCTTGTTGTTAATAAAGTCTATTTATAATTCACACACTTGCTTCATTTCTTTTTTTTTTATAAAGTCTTGGTGGAAACTTGGTTTAAGCCTTTGCATGCTTGTGGGATGGGTAAAGATAGCTTTGAGATGGGTTAGGATACCTGTGGGATGGGTAATAGCTGTGGGATGGGTTAGGATAGCAGTGGGATAGATAAACCTCCAGTGCAAGCATAGTGGGACTGTATGGTCCACCCTCCCAGGTGCCACACCTACGGCCCTTTATTATCAATAATAATGTAATAATTATCCACACATGTCAACATAAACACAACTCTTTATTAAATGCCCTGTTCATTGTAAGCCAACCAAACATACATGGCCCAATCTCATCCGTGTGATGAGACAGGCTGAAGGAAGCATCCATTAAGCATCTACCATCCTGTCTTGCCACTCCACTGCTCCAGCTGGGGAGTTGCACCATTGTCTCAGGAGGTTGCGCTGCTTCTTCGCTTCATGTGAGGCTCTGTTGGGGCCTTGCACATCCTCAGTGTCTATCAGGTTTCGCCCTTGCCTCCATTCCCCAGGCTCCATGTCCACATTGCCTTGCTGGAGGTCCACGAGCCTGTTCTGCAAGACTGGGTAGCGGGTGCGCATGAGATTGTGCAGGATGCAGCAAGCTTCCATGATCCTCCTCACGGTCTCTGGCCAATGCTGCATGGTGGTGAGAAGTACCTGGAACCTGTTGGCCAGGATGCCAAAGGCGTTCTCCACCACCCGCCTTGCCCTGAACAGCCTGTAGTTGAGGATCCTCTCTTCACGGATGAGGAGTCTGGAAGTGTAGGGCTTCATGAGGTAGGTTGTGAGGGAGAAGGCGTCATCCCCCACGATGAAAGTAGGGCACATCTTGTGTGTCGTTGGGCAGGAGTTCTGGATCTGGGAAGCCCACGATGAGGTTGCGTTCCAGCCTACCCTTGAGGTCACTTGCGTTGTATACCTGGGCATCTGAAGATGAGCCGTTGCCTGAAGCATCGATGTACATGAACTTGTAGTCATCGACCATGGCGAAGGGGATGATGCTGAAGAAGCCCTTGGAGTTGAAATAAGTGGACCCCGACTTGGCTGGAGCTTTGCAGGCCACGTGCTTGCCATCTATGGCTCCAACGGTGTGTGGTAAGTTCCACTTCTGATACCACTGCTCTGCAACTTTCTTCCATCCTTCTTCAGTGGAGGGGTACTGGAGGAGCTCCTCCTTGTATTCTTCGATGATGGCCTGCACCACTTCTCTGACCACAATGCTGATGGTGTTGGATGGCACCCTCCAGCCGTACTGCATGCTCCTGTAGGAAGTCCCTGAGGCCAGGTGGCGCAGAGTCAGTGCCACCTTGAGCCCAGGTTCCAGGCTGGGCCGGAAGCTGGTGTTTGCCTTGGTCAACCTGGGTGTCAGCCGCTGCACAACTTCGTCCAACATGGCTGGAGGCATCCTCATGAAGTTCTGGAACGCCCAAGGGTCTTCGTTCCTGAGCTCCACCATCAGCTTGTTGTACAGTCCGTCCTCTGCTCTTCTGGCGAACCATCTTCGGATCCAGACTCTTTTTGGGTGGCTCCTTTTCTTCTCGCAGTAGAGTTCACAGAGCCTGCAGATGGCTTCGCACTATTGCAGAACGATGGTGGCTGCCGAAAGGACTTTGTTACAATCCACGGTGGACATGACTGGATGCTGTGGAAGAGCAAGAGGAAGTGGAAGGCTGCAGAGGTCTGCACCCCTGGGCTGCTGTTCTGAAAGTGAGATGCAGGCGAGTTGCTCCCCCTTTTTATAGGCAGTATAGGTTTTCCGCTAGGCATCCTCTAGGCATCCTCTAGACATCCTTAATATCCGAGATAGGTCCCCTCTGCGAACGTTTTTTCCGTTTTAAACACTTTGTTTCCGTTCTGCATCCGCTAGGCATCCGTTTTGCATCCGTTCTGCATCCGTTCCGTTTCCTCCCTGTGTCCGGGCGGATGGAGTTCCACGGATGCATAGCGGACGCCTAGCGGATATAGCGGATGCGTAACGGATGCCTAGCGGATGCGTAGTGGATGCAGAATGGACAAACTGGATACATTTTCCGCGCAAAAGTTTTGGGCAGCCCAAAACTTTTGGAGCGGATGAAACGTCCATAAACGGATGCTGGACAGATAGAGAGGAAGCCAAACGGAGGCAGTGAGTACATCATGTTTTCGAACGGATGGCAAGGTTTTTTGTCCATTTTACATCCTCTTTGCATCCGTTGGTTCAGTGTGACATGGGCTTAAAATCAGTTATCAGTATTTGAATACATTCATTCATTCATTCATTCATTCATTTTGTCAACCAATTATAAGATAACAGGTATAAGTATAAGCATGGTTATGAATGGATGAAATGGATACATATACGGGGAAAAAAAACAATAGGACAGGGAACGGTAACCACGTTGGTACGCTTATACATGCATTAATTTCAGTACTCAAAGCTGCCATCCAGTATACACTTGCTTGGGAATAAGTTTGAATGCTGTAGAACTTACTTCTGTGTAGACCTATTGACACTTTCATGATAACTCTGTTTAACCATGCAGAAGTGTGGAATCCGTCTCTGTCCAGAAGTTCTTGGATGCCAATCCCAATATTCCATGCCTTTAGCCAATCTGGGTTTGCTGGTAATTATAGTTCAGGCAATATCTGGAAGGCCTCAAATTTCCTTAATGTTACAGTTTTGACTTGCAGTTTGTTAATCTTTTCTATATTATTAGGAATGAGATTAAGTAAATAGAAGCATAGCAATTTTTATTTCTTTATGTTCATTTGCATCTTATTTTTTTTATTCATTTTTGTTTTTTCTTTATCCATTGTAACTGTATGTGAAGCCTGGGAAATAATACTCAAGACATTTGAATATTTGCTGAAAAAATAGGAAATATTGTATTGTGTTGTATTGCATTGCATTGCATTGTATTATATTATATTTATTATATTATTAC
Source organism: Laticauda colubrina (assembly GCA_015471245.1). Taxonomy (NCBI): domain Eukaryota; kingdom Metazoa; phylum Chordata; class Lepidosauria; order Squamata; family Elapidae; genus Laticauda; species Laticauda colubrina. Next base: position 15,273,395 of record BLBF01000010.1, read on the forward strand.
TATATTGTTTGTGTGTGTGTGTGTGTATGCTTTGCTGCTATTCCTGTATTGAAGGAAAAGAAAAGGAAAAGTTAGAAGATGAAAAAGAGAAGGAGGCCATCCACCTTTTGCCCAAAGAATCATTCATAGAAAAAATGGAAGAAGCAGCCCTATTGGCAGAATTACAGGAGCCCCCACCCCCACCCCCTGCAACTAAAGGTTTGTGGAACTTCATGCATGCAACCCTCCATTTAGAAACTGAACTGATGCTCCAGGACAAGCCATTTTTGGCAGCCATTTCTTTATGGTCACTTTTAAATAGTATATGTTGCCTTCTGGCCCATGTACTTCTACAAGCAGATTGATGGCTTTACAGAGCTCTTTTCAGTGTAGGAAGAAAGTCCCTTTTGGCTTTAATTTCACTGGTGATTTCCAAGGCCAGGCCTAGAAAATTTGCAAAAAGACTACCTGAGAAATTTCATTGTGATGCAGCAGGACAGAACCATAAACAGAAGCAGCATGAAACAAATGTGTCAGTTCTTTCCATAGCATGGAGCATGGTATTGTCCTGATGTCAAATGAGAGGGACAGCGATGTGTATATATGTGCATTCACCCAACCGTATAGAGCAGGGGTGTTGAACTCTAGGCCTGTGGGCCAGATCTAGCCCATGGGGCCGCTCTGGAAACAGCGAACAACCGGTCTTTGGTGCCTCTGCTAGTGAAAATGGAGCTCCATTTTCCTCCGTCCCCTGAGGTAAAACACAAGCCTCATGTGGCCCTCAGTGAAATTGAGTTTGACACCCTTGATGTAGAGCTTTAACAGTGGAGGTGTTTTGTAATTTGATTATCAATCTGCAATCTTCAATTTCTCTGTGAAAAGTGGGGTGTGATGTAATTAATAAATAGCTAGTGGCAAAAAGGAAAAAGCAAGCAGACAATTTCGTGGCAATACTTTCTCTATAATTAGATATATAGTGTTGTGTCTGGAATCCAGAGTGGTGTGGAAGTTAAAGTGCAAGACTAGGATAAAGGATACTCGGGTTCTAGTCCTTCCTTAGGCATGTAAAATAATTGGATGCTCCTGAGTCATTCACCTAGCCCTCATCAATGTCAGGCTGTGTGATGAGCCAGCTGAGAAGCAACTCCAAAACATTGTCGCTTCATGCATTAATTGTTTAAAAAATAAACAAATACAATGCAAAACCAAATATTTTTGCTTCCCAAATAGGGCTATGAGAATTAGTTACCATAACCCAGAGTAAAAGTTAAGAAATTGGCAATCTATAGATATGATCACATTCCCCCTTATTTGAGTTTAATCCTAAACAGGAGAAAAATCCAACTTAACAAGAGCAAGGTAATAAATTTCAAAATATTTCAAATCTATGTTAAATGTCCTATAGAGACCACCCCATCAGAGTTACCTGCTAAAGGTAAAAAAGGAAAGAAAGAAGAGACAATCAAAGGAAAAGAATCAGCAGCTAAATCAGGTAAGGATAATTTTGTTGTTAAATTTAGTACTTGCTAATTACAATATATTCACGACTTTCATTTTCAAACAACTGTGGCATATTTTGATTATATTTGGTTGACTGATTGATCAAAATAGAGTTGACAAAGAGAAGACGATACTTTTTATAAAAGGTTCTTAATCCTGTATAAGAATCACTGTATTTTGTGAGTCTTCAGTTGAGGATGTAGGTAAAAGTATTGTATGTTGGTTTGGAAAATAGTCACTCAAATAGAGATCCCTGTTTATATAGAATAAAATAAAACTGAGCTTTGGATGCACTTAATTTATCCTAGCCAAAATGTACAAAAATTGACCTGTACTCTATTTATGGTGAGCAGGAAAACTTCATATGGCATGAAAACAGTTCAGGCTGATAATGGCATAAATTGTAGCTATGGTAGACATGTTTGTAAAGTAGTGCATTCTATTTGATGGTTGAATTTCCTGGTAGATATTTTAAATCTGAAATGAGAGTTAATATGTTATAGTAGAGGCTTCTGGTAGTTAAAATGTATGTTTACATGGTCAACAAATCAGATGAAAAATCAGTCTCTATATATAAAAGCGAAATACCACTCAAGCATTATCACAAAATCTCCAGAACCGTAAAGCCTACAAACTTGAAATTTGGCACAAATGTTCCTCTTGGCTTCTAGGTGCTCACTAAGAAAGATTTTTTTCAAAATGACCATCAGAGCATGAGTATTTCGTATATTATTGTAAACACGCTCTGATGTTAAGCGGTTCTACACCCCCTCTCCATCTGAAAAAGAAATCTGTTCTTAATGTAAAACACAAGCAGAGAAGAGGAGTTTCAGTTTTAGTTTCACAGCAGCAACCAGCTTTAGTACAAAACAGTTGAGCTAAGCCACGCCCAGGCTCCTTGCTGTCTCCTTGCTCACACAGCAAATACTGTTTCAGTTTCCATGTTTCAGTTTCCAAACAGCCCTCAACTCTCACACACTGACAGGACGCTAGCCAGATGAATACTGATGGATGCTGATAGGCAGAGGCACAATTTTTCCCCCTTATTTTCGTCCCCAAAAACTAAGCCCGATCACATAGTTTCATGGTGAAGCCACAGGTACAGAGCTAGTACTGAATAAAATTAAGTTGGCAGCATTTATATTTTCAGCTTACTTGTAGTTAAGTCAATTCCCCCTTCTCATATTCATGATGATGTCCCAAAGCTATAAACAAAAAGTGTAGCACATTGATTTAAAATCTGTTGTCACTCTATGTCATGTAAATACAAACATCTGGATTTAGGAATATATTAATTGAAGGAATAAATGACAGATTATTTCTGACACGAATTGAACAGTTATCATATGTTATCTACTGTTCTTAGGTAATTTATTTTTCATCGTCTCCCTGAAAAAAAAGGCATTTTACTTTTCTTTGTATTTAAGGAACTCCACGAGCAAAAGGACAGGCAAAATCTATATCATCTTCCCCTGAAGATATGTTGCCTTTTAGTACTATTGAACCACCTCCAATCAAACCTGGGTCAAGTGAATGGATTTACTGTGATGATCCAATACCCCAAGTAAGCTGTCCAGAAACAGCAGTTCATGATTTTCCTTTCCTTTCCTTTCCTTTCCTTTCCTTTCCTTTCCTTTCCTTTCCTTTCCTTTCCTTTCCTTTCCTTTCCTTTCCTTTCCTTTCCTTTCCTTTCCTATCCTTTCCTTTCCTTTCTCTTCCCTTCCCTGTTCATGATGATCCTTTCCTTTGTTTGTCTTTCTTTCTTTCCTTCCTTCCTTCCTTCCTTCCTTCCTTCCTTCCTTCCTTCCTTCCTTCCTTCTTTCCTTCCTTCCTTCCCTTACAAAGTTCAGTGATCAGAAATACATTTTGTGACCCAGATCCGCTTCCAGATTAGACAGAGGACAAGTGGATCAGGCTGGAGAAATTAGCTTTATTTTGTCTTTTTTTTAAAATTTTGAAAGAAATCTTTGCCATATTTTATACCATACTAGGTTGATTTGTGATTCTTCAGATCCTTACTTCTACATTCAGCAACTAGTTAAGAATGGCTCTTACTCTCTGTCTTGATCTTGCTAGTTCATCATGAAGACATGATGGGTGAAATGTTACATAAAAATAAAACTTTTGAGAAAAGTGAGTTTTTAATATTTATTTTTCAGTATTTGTCTCCTACTGTTCCAAGAAAATCAGATCTGATTCTATCAGCACTGTCTAATTAAGACAGTTTATGCTGAGTAATAGTAACTAACTCAAATATTAGATTTATACACTATTGTAAACTTTAAATCTAGAAAGTGAAACTGCTTTCTTCATATAACTTAGGCAGAGCTGCCACCCTTTCTCTGATTTTAGCGTGGAAAGGTTTCCAAGACTAGAGAATTTTAGGCTGTTTAGTGTGAGACGCAATTCATTCTATTTTTACACGCTTCCTGTTTGGTATAGCTACCTATATAACAAACTTGACCAAGCACTCTAGTCAAGAAATATAAAAAGATAATAAAATCAGTGCAGTAAAATAAATAAATTGTCCTTGATAGCAGGGCAATTATTTCCTGGGTTTATCTAGCAGGTGAGAATGAGTAAGAAGTAACTTTCTTATCAGAAAACTTTGCCTACAGCCCAAGAGGATCTTGGCTGATACACAGGTACATATGACATACTCTCTTTCCCTAAACACTTAAGATAGGCAATGTATAGATAAATTAATGTGAATTCTGTATTATTACAATTTAACAGGAAATAGCAGAATTCCTAGTTCCTTATTGGGAAACAATAGAGAAAGCATACATCAACAGCATCAAAGCAACCCTTAGATGTTTCAGAGATGAGCAACATGTTATCATTCATTACCTGTCAGACATAAGGTGAGTTTGGGACTGTTGGAGTCAACTTCCTCATGCCCCTTTTTCTGCTATCTTCCAACCCCCTGGATGGTCTTTCATTTCACTGTTCACAGAAACCATTTCAAGGACTATTTGAAGCGTCCAGACCACAAGCAGGAATTTGTGACTCAGTGGCAAGTCGATTATAATTCAGTGACTGATGACTTATGGGATGATGATGAAACAAAAGAAGAACTCCATCAAAGAGTTACTGTAAGAATTAACTAAAAGTAGGGGATGGTTTACTAATTTGTAGCAAGTTGGTTTTGTTTCTTATTAAGTTGAATGGGGCATTGTAGGAAAATACACCTTGAGACTTCATTTCTAAACAGCTTCCACTGAAATAAACTAGTGCCAGAAAATATTTTGCATTATTTTTACCAATTCTCATTCCATAAAAGACAATTAGTTTATCTTTTTTTAAAAGACATTCTTGCAAAAGCAAAAAGAACTTGGGGAAGACTTTGGAAGTAGAATATGGAGCTTCTTTAAATTATAAAGTTGTGTAGGAGTGGATGTGAACATACAGGTAGTCCTTGATTTAAGACCACCATTGAGCCAGCAATTCTTTGTGCTAAGTGAGACATTTGCTAAGTGACTTTTGCCCCATTTTATGACCTTTCTTGTCATAGTTGTTAAATGAACCACTGCAGTTGTTAGCAACACAGTTGTTAAGGGAATCTGGTTTCCCCATTGACTTTGCTTGTCAAAAGGTGACAAAGGATGATCCTGGAACACTGCAACTGTCATTAATTTGAGTCAGTTGCCAAGCGCCTGAATTTTGATCAAATGACTGGGGATGCTGCAACAGTTGTGTGAAAAACAGTCATAAATCACTTTTTTCAATGCTGTAACTTCAAACGATCACTAAATGAACTGTTGTAAATTAAGGACTACCTGTACTGTACTGTCTTTCACTGCCAGCTGATATCAAGGATTAAGCATTATGTTTTAAAACATAGCTTTCCCACTTTACCTAGTGACTGTCCCCCAAATGATACTTTATGTTCCACAGAATAAATATATTTTGGTGATTAATTAACCGATCAATGAATTCTATGGTTCCTTGAATATAGGATTATTTGTTTGTCACCAATGTACTCTTAAACGTGCCAGTGAGCTTGGTTTCCTCCATGTAAGACAGAAAGCTCTACCAGGTTCTCAGCTCATGGTATCTAGCAAGACTCTAAAGATGAAAGGACTAAAAACTGGCTTATCTCTAGAAACACACACGGTAAATGTGGCCACTGACCACAACACCTGCTTAGGTTACTAGGAATGACAAGTTTATGGTCTCACTTTTCCAAGCAGCTTGACAAGTCAGATAAAAGAGGGAAAGGAACAGCAAGTTTGTCTGAAAGAAAGCAGTGCTTAAAGCCTCATTATTTTGAAGGCAATAATTTTCCACACTGCGGTGGAAAGTGGCTTTTAAAAAACAGACTCTTTTTCAATCCATCATAAACTACTGAGGTGAAAGCAGTGAAGTCATATCCTTTCCTGTTTAATTGAAAAAACTAAACAGTAAAAACATGCACTCAAATGCTGCATGCCAACATGTAAATGGACCAGCAATGTAATAGTTTCAGTCTACCCTGAAAGTATTACTTTTGCAAGTATGTTATCATATAATAGAATAAATTAACATAATGTCAGTTTATGGAAATGTTTGCTTCAGTGTTATCTTTATTTTTTTCATGATTTCAATATTAAATTGTACTAATAACTCATGAAAGAAAAGCTATTCAAGCATTTTTCTAGATCAGAAAACACCTATAGCTTTAGTTCTGGGACAGGATTGTTCTTGTTTTGGCTAATAACTAGAATTGTTGTTGCATACTAATCAAAGCATGATTCCTTCCAATTTGATCTATTTTGCTTCTTTAAAAAGAGATTTTTTTAAAATTGAACCAGCACCTTACAATGAGAACTAAAAGCATTAGACACCAGCAATATACATATCATATTGTACAGCCTTGGACTGTGTAAGTTAAGAATAGTAGTTTTTTCCAGATGTTTTGCATTTTCATTTCCACAATCCCTTACTATTGGCTCTATTGACTGCTTGAAGATCTGTAAATCAAAATGTTTCTTCTTGCTATGTGATGTATGGTCCAGGGTCTTTGCCATAAAACTGGTTTAAGAAACCAATAACAACCGTATATAATCTGATTTCTGACCCATTAGGAATGCTTTTGATGATGAAAACTTCCCTAGAAAGAATCCAATTCACATTCACAATTCACCTTTGTATGGGCTGAATGTTCCATGCTTCTGTAGAGGATATCAGATCCACCTGATAATACTGGCAGCTTTGTCTCTCACCAGCTTTCCCCCTGGCCAAAAAAGTCTGATCTAATCCTTTATTTTTTCAGACAGCAACAATTCTGGCAAGGAGAGACAGAAGATAGTTCAAATTCCATGAATAAAATGTTTTGAGATTTTTTAACAATAAGGTTTTGTATCAGTTGTATTGAAACCATGAAAATCTACTGGTTTCTGTATGGTTTCGGACATATAAGGCAAGGATACACCATATTTTAGACTCTTGAGAACCACATGTGATCACTAAGTTGAGTGACAAAAACATTTAATTTCATTAATTGATTTAATATGGTTTGTGTCCATTATCTACAAATTTGCACTCCTTAGGTCACCTTTAAATTGCATTTTGATTATAACTTTGATGTGATCCTTAATTCCAGTATGTATAAAAGTGGGCAGCTGGTATCTGATGTAGAATTGCATTTAACTAGTTTATTGGGGTCGGGAGGGATGATTGGGCTGAAACATTATTGATGTTTCAGAACATTATTTGTATTAAAAAAATATTTTTTAGGATTTAAGAGATCGCCTGTGGGATATCTGTGAGAACAGGAGAGATGAAGCTGAGCAAGAACGTTGTGATATCATGAACGATGGCTGGTTGCCAGACCGAATTGGGCTTCTGATGAACCACATTTTTTCTCTTATGCAGGTCTGAAATACAGTAGAAGGAGCTTTGCATTTTCATGTGTTAATGAACTTTTGGCTCAAACTAGGAATAATTAGGTTATTAGAAAAATAGCGAACATAATTAATAATTTTCTACTATTCATATGTATAGATTTCTATATTTTGTGCTATTTGTTGCTTGACATGTTATTAAATAATAGTTCTATAATCCAGTTTCAGTGGAACCCTCTGGTTACAGAAATAGAAGATGAATGTTCAAAACTTCATTACAGCATGGATATCATATTCACATTATATAGCACAATCTGTTGAGTACCAATTCACATTTCTCACTGCAATCTTTATTCGGCCTTTGAAAAGCCACTTGAAGCCCTGGTATTTGTAAACTTTTAGATTGTTGATAGTCTTAGCTTTGTGTGACTGGGTAGCTTTGCCTGTTGGAACAAGAATCCACAGTGCAAGTCTGACCATAGGCAATGGCTCCAAATCAATAACCAGTTTGGTGATGAACTATGATAAGACATCAACACACATACACACACACACACACACACACCATCACCACCACCACCACTATCATCACCACCACCAGTCTACTCTTAATCTCCCATCCAACTTCAAAATGTGTGAGTCCTAAAAGGTGAATGACTTCTCCCTGGGCCACTGGGCAGATACAATGAAGTGGCAAACATAACATCATAATTGCAAAGAGCCATATAGACTATTAAATTTAACCCGCTGCCTATACCCAACAAAATATCTGTCCAGCTTTTGTTTGAAGTTATCCAAAGAAGATAAACTCAATACTCACTCAGTGCATCTTCAAAGAATCAGATTCAAGCACCCTGGTTCTTCATGGGCCTGACCCAGAGGTGCTATTCAGCAGGTTCTGACCAGTTCTGCAGAACTGCTAGCGGAAATTTTGAGTAATTCAGAGAACCAGCAAATTCCATGTCTGACCGGCCCTGCCCCCATTCTCTGCCTCCCGAGTCCCAGTTGATCAGCTGGGTCTCCTTTAGTTGCCCTGCACAGGAGAACTGAGCTGGAAACAAGTTAGTGGGGTGGGGAAGGGATGGGATTTTGCAGTATCCTTCCCCTCCCATGCCAACCAAGCCACACCCACAAGCCATGCCCACAGAAGCGGTAATAAAAAAAAATTGAATCCCACCACTGGCCTGACCCATACAAACAGTAACAGGAATCCCTCTTTGAACTGAGCTCCGGATTGGAATAATTATTTGTAGGCTCATAAATGGATTCTGAATGAGACATATAGGAGGAATATTAGATAGAAATGCAACAAATTACCAAAAAAGGTTACCATGGGTAGCATTAGGATAGATAACATCATGTGACTTTTATCTTTATTCTGTATCTTGTTCAATCCAAGAGCCCTGGACTGGCAGAAGCTAGAGAAGACCTGGTACCGATTTAAGAATTTGAAGATGAAACTTTTGACCTGATCACTGTCCTACTAAGCTGGACTGTTATACTATTGTGGTTTCTCTTTCTTTCTGTCTCTGTTTCCCCCTTTTGAGACTGTGGCTTTGTGAATTTTCCCATGAATACAGGGCACTGGTTTTACTTTTCAGTTATATATTTAGCGGCTTTTAGTCTAAGAATAAATCAAAAGCATGACAGGTGCATAAAGTTTTGTCTCAGATGTACAGATTCTCTGAACCTGGCAAATTGTACTTGACATTATTTTTCTTGTTGGTTTTTAGCATAATTGTGGAATGAAAGAAAAGTTTTAATTGAAGAATTATTGAGTGAAATTTATCATTTAGGCCCAAATTAGATGGTTTTGAACAATTATTCATATTTTTATTCTATTCTATAGAATCTATAGACAGACAAGACTATTATGATTTGGTCAACATACCATGGTTTAGTGTTACATTCACTGTATTTTCAACAATGCTAATCTCAATTAATTAATAATCGTAGCTGCTATTTACAATATATATATAATATACATTTGTTAAATCATTTATTAAAACTTTCATGGTTAATGTTGGAGTAGAATCATATTTTAAGGTAAAGGGAGAGAAATCACACATACAGATAATTAATGATGCACACAATCTTATGACTAATCTCTTAATCATGATTTTTAAAATATGTTCAGCTTGTGTCAGGTCTGTTGCCTTAGCTACAGTATCATAAAACTCCAACAGGAGTAATAGTATTATTTAGTAGATACTTAATTAACATATAGTTAAAACTCATTGTGCTTTAACATTATTAATACATAGCTCAAATGTACAAAAAATTGGGCACTAGCACCTTTGTTCCAAAACATTGGTACCCAAATTGTAAAGATGATAAGGGATTGTTTTAAGAATAGTTTCTTTTTGTGGTAAAAGTTTTTTATCTTATAACCTATAAAAGTTTCAGTTTTAGTTGAACAGTGTGTTATCTGGGTACATGTTATCTTAGAAAATAATGATCAAAATATTTACAGCAGTAGTCATTACATTGATATTAATTCTATAATAATAATAACAATAATATTTGCTTATCCATTTTAACAAACCTCCCCTACAACATTAGTTCTTTTCTTACATTTCCATGTTTCTAACCTTTGTTTTTATTAGCCAACCATTGATAAAACAGGTCCCATGTCAAAAACTATTCAGTTTCTTCCTTTTCTTTAATTGTCAATGTTAAATCTATCCATCTCTGCACATTCTAATAATTTTTAAATTACATTTTCATCTGTCAGGATTTTTTAACTTTTCCACTGTTGTACGAATACAATTCTAGCTGCTGTTAATACATGTAAAATCAAATATATATTCCCTCTTATCGTATTTTTCCAATATACAACAGTATAGATATGTAGATATTGTAAAATTGTCTTGCATTTTCAGAGGAATAAGAGGATTATTTTTTTTGCTTTCTTTGGTCATCATAAAGAATGAAATGGACCGTTTCCAAGATACCAAAAAAGTTCTGCATGATTATTATCGAGCAATGGAAGGCAAAATTCCAATAGACACCAGCTCCGACTTGACCAGAATACCCTTGATAGATCTAATGGAAAGAAGGCTATCTGCGGAAGAGTGCAAGATGAAAATGTATGATAAAAATGGCAGAACGGCAACAATTAGTAAATAGATATGTTTTTGTTGGAGTACGTGTAAATAGGAGAAAGAATACTTGTATGAATGAACTGTCACTGTATATGCATAGTTGGCATGAAACATCTGCTTTAAAAAGGTTTATGTGTTTGATACAAAACACCTGCATGTGAGGCCCTAGTAAACCAAGACCAGTCAAATAATACAAAAATAACTAAATGAGAATGGAGTGGTCTGAAACCCAAAGCAGCCTCCTTGAAGAGTGGCCACAGGGAATATCCAACAATTGTTAATAAGTTGTAATTTTCAGTGAGACAGGGAAAATGGTTAAATATATGATTGGATATATATTAATAAGTATTAACTAATTTATAGCAATAGCACTTAATCCACTTCACAGTGCTTTCCAGCCCTCTCTAAGCGGTTTACAGAGTCAGTATATTGTCCCCCAACAATCTGGGTCCTCATTTTACCAACCTTGGAAGGATGGAAGGCTAAGTCAACCTTGAGTGATCAGAATCGAACTCCTGGCAGTTGGCAGAATGAGCCTGCAATACTGCATTCTAATCACTGCGCCATCATGTCTCTTATGTTTATGTTTAATAATTAAGTTAATTGTAATTAACTCATTTATTATTAACAGAGGAGCATGGTGTCTCAAATGGTTGGAACTCAGGGCAGGAGTTTGACAAGCCCACATTTGAGATGCAACAGCTGCCGTGGGGCAGGGTTCAGCTGTCATCCTTAACTCTAGTTCCTGCTAGAGACATGAAAGGAGCCCCCAACTGGACGTCCCCAGGGCAACAGTGATGTCACCAGCTAATCATTACAACCAGGAAGCACCTCAGTGCTTCTCACATGAATGCAAAAAACAAAACAAAACATTAATACTAACTTCTTAACTAACTTTCCATTAAACTAAATTATTAAAGCAAAATGATATGAAATAAAATTTAGTTTACTTCTGACTCTACACCTTCCATTTTGGAGTGCAGCCACTCCATGGCTAAAGCAAAAGCACTCAAAGGGAGGAGCATCAAAAAATAAGGACCACAACTTCATGATCCAAATCACACTCCTTGTTTACCTATGCCACATGTACACTGTACAGCATGAGAATGTATGTGGGAAGAAAGTTTTGTGGTAGCAAAGTGTGAGAGATGTAAATTAGAGAAAGGTATGTATTTTATGTTTCTCTAATTAGAAAACATATATCCCCTATAGCTGGGAATTTACCATACCTGGCATTTGGGGGGAGGGGTGGCAGGGGAGGGGAGGGAAATACAAAATAAAAGCAATATACTTAAGTAGGTATTAAACTGTATTAAAATAGCAAAAACAGTATGAAAATGAGTTTTCGAGAATTCTTCACCAAGCAAGGTGATACAAGAAGGAAGAAAACCCAAAAATTAATTTATATGCTAAATGTCCTATGCATGATTGGAGAATTTGCAATTTGTGACTCACTCTTGGTCACCACTGCAAGTGTAGCCACTGTCAGCCATGCTTTTGAAGTTTGTGCTACATTTTCCATTAAATTCTGTAAAATTTTATATAAATATACTCAATATACAGTATTAAAAATAGACTATCTGAGGAAGCAAGACTCAACCTATTACTTACCTCTTTCTTTTCTTTCTCTAAGAATCCCTACGATTGCTCACAGATCTCCTTCACCAGAAGTTAACAGAGAAAGGATCAAATTGATTCCGGTTAAGCTCAAGGATGATCTGTTTTCGGAAAGTGTAATATTTAATTTCAGTCCAGATGAGAAACTGCTCACAGAGACATGGCATCATCTTACAACAACTATATCATCCGTGGTAGGTAAAGCCTTTATTTAGAGAGATGAGTCATAGATGCCTGGGGATAGAAGAGAGAAACCAAATGTGTGCATGATGTTGGAACTCTGGAACCAGGTCCCCTGTTCTTTTCAGGGAGTTCCTCATAACTTCATATAGTCGCTAAGTCAGGGTTCCGATAGAAGAACCCAACCAAGCAAGCACCATTAAGATGATCCAATCTCTTTTTGCAAAGCTTGCATCAGCATAAAGTTTGACTTTTTTAAAAAAGTGGTTTTTTTTGTTTTTAAAAAAATTAGTACTTTGAAGGACAAGGGGAAATAAATGGTTTCTCTCGCCCCCCCCCTTTTTTTTTTTATTTTTAGGCCAAAGAATTTGAAAGAATACAATAAATTTTGTAAATTAAAATGGTGACAGTTCATAAAGATTACTAGGTGCAAAGAGAAATACACATTATTTCCATAGCAAGGAAGATAAAGCAGGAATGATTAAATTGATTACTTTATTTAAAGAGCAAAATATGTTCTTATTTGGATATCACTCCTGGAATTTGTCCTTGTGAAGAAAAAAAATAAAACTTTGATTTTGGTTTTGTTGATTAGAAAGATTTGGTGTTATACGCAGAAATGGCTAGTTATATATTAATGTGTAAAAGCAAAAGGCTGAGGCAGGAGTTTGTTTATCTTGTACTGTGTTAGGAAGAGTTGGAAGTCAATGCCCCCTTTTCTTTCTTTTTCTCTTTCCCCATGTATCTTACACCCACCTTTTCCCATTCCCTTTTCCTCCCTTAATTTCCTATTTACTTTTCTTTTTTGTATTTTGCAGTATATAATAAAAATTAAAAGTGGTTGTCTTTTTGCAAAGCTTTATTGAGTGCATCATTTTGACACAGACGGAAAGCAAAACTAGCTCTACTTAATTCCCACAGTTTTCACAAAGTTAAAGAATAATTTCTTCCCTCCCCCCATTGGTGCAGGTCACGTTATCCAATTAGATGTTTAGGTCTTGCTATAGGAAACTGTCCAAGTCTTTGCTGACCATCTGGTTAGATGACCTTAGTTCCCATGAGGCAATTTCTTGTTGAGGCCTGGAACTGGCATTCCAAACTTAGCCTTCCCTCCCCCCATGGCTCTGTGGCAAGCTGGGAAGTGAAAATGGCGGCAACAGCATAATCACGCTTCAAACTTGACACACTAAGTGAGTGGTCATTAAGCAAGAACTAATGATAGCTTTGCTCAGAAAGCATCTTCACTTTCATGCTTCTAATATTCCTATTAATAAATGTGGTATATAAAATTTCAGGTGAGTTCTGAAATACAAACAAAAGAAGCGGAAGAGGAGAAAGAACGGCTTCAGGAGGAGATGAAGGAAAAAGAGCGCCTCAAATCTTCACAAACAATTGCTGGCAAAGGTGGCAAGGAAGGGAAAGGGAAAAGAGGAAAAGATGAAAAGGAAGCAAAAGGTGGGAAAGAGGCCAAAGACAAGGACAGCAAAGATGCTAAGAAAGGAAAAAAGAAAGGTAAATGAAGTTTAGTGACGTACTGTGGTCCTATTCAGAGCAGGACCAGCAAACAGAAACTAGAAGAGTAAGAAACATATCTCGTCCACGCCATCCTAAAGTTTCTCCTCATCTTCTACATGTAATGGAAACAAAACTCAGCATTCTGAGGTTGTACTTCCAGGGAATATTCCGAAGTGTCAGGTTGGGGAGGAATGGTCTACTGCAGCTGAGGCAACACCAAAACATACTTTTATGGAACTTGGGAGAAAGTTTCCTCCTTTTCCCCCAAACTCAGAAAGAGTTGGGTGTAGGGTTTTGTTTTTTGACCCGAAACTTGCTAGGACCCAGTAGAATATTTGCTCTGGGGAGGAAACACACACAGACTAAAAACATCCGGTTGCAAATTGTATACGCTCAGAAACTTTTCAGGGAGGAGGGTTGCTTTATTTGGGTTCATTGCTGCAGATCTAACTCATAGAACATAGAACAACAGAATTGAAAGGAACCTTGGAAGTCTTCTACTCCAACCACCTGCTCAAGCAGGAGACCATTTCAAACAAATGGCTGTCCAGTGTCTTCTTAAAATCCTCCAGTGATGGAGCTCACCTACAACTTTTGAAGGCAAGCTGTTCCACTGGTTGATTGTTCTCACTGTTGGGAAATTTCTCTTGTGGCAACACCAGGCAAACAACTCTAAATAAATTAAAACAGTTTGTGTTTTATAAATATTTGAATGAAACTCCTTTTTTTAGAACTGTCAGAAGTTCTCAAAGGGTGACAAGCAAATGTGAGAAGGGCTGCAGTCACTCCTGCTCTGCTCAGATGGGAAAGAGCTTCACAGAGCTGTTGATAGTGAGTTTCAAAAGGTGGCCTGTCCTTTTGAAACTTGTGTACAACCTGGCTAAATGTTATCCGAGATGACCTAGCCAGGTTACAGATAACAGATAATCAGAGTTGGAAGGGACCTTATAGATCATCTAGTCCAACCCCCCGCCCAAGTGGGAGACCCTACACCATTTCTGACAAATGGCAGTCTAATTGAAGGTCTCAAGTGATGGCGCTCCCGCAACTTCTGAAGGCAAGCTGTTTCATTGGTTGATTGTTCTCACTGTCAGAAAGTTTCAACATCTTTTTTATAATGTGGTGACCAAAACTGGATGCAGTATTCTAGGTGTGGTCTTACTAAGGCTTTATAGAATGGTATTTAGTACCTCACTTGATCTTGATTGTATCCCTCTATTAATGCAGTTTCAGACCTCTCTTGCCTAATCTTGTTTCCTCTTTCCAGTCTTGAGGCACCATTTATTTGCAATGCTCCTAATTGTTTATCGTTGAGCACAAATGCAATGCTTGATCTATCTAGAGATGATCCATAGATGAAGTGCCAGGACCCAACATAAGTACCGCCAGGAAAGTGCCAGAAAGATTTAAGTACATGAAACTGGACAATAACTACAGAGTGTTCTCATTCTGCCTTGACAATCTAAGCACTATCTTATCCATGCACTCTGTATATGGTCCAACCACATACAGGAAATCTTCGACTTACAACAGTTCATTTGGTGACCGTTTGAAGTTACAACGGTGCTGCAAAGAACTGACTTATGACTGTTTTTCATACTTAACAATCATTGCACGTTCCCATGGTCATGTGTTCAAAATTTGGATGCTTGGCAACTGACTTATATTTAGAATAGTTTTCAGTTTCCCAGGGTCATGTGATCATCTTTTGTGACCTTCTGACAAGCAAAGTCAATGGGGAAGCCAGATTCACTTCACAACCAAGATACTCACTAGATTATTTTATTAGCTGTCTGTTAATACAAAGATAATAACTATTCAAACATTTTTATCTTCAGATTTTTTTTACAATATTACTTTTTCCTCCAGGTACATATAGTCCCTCTACGACTGAAATGGTAGCTACTCCTTTATCCCCAGAAGAATTAAAGAAGCAAGAACTGAAACTTAAAATAAAACAGGAATATTTTTCTGCACTGGAGCATGAAGGTATAATTTCTGCAAACAAAAGAGTTAAATATCTACCCATTTAGGCCTGAGAAAATTTTTAAAAAACTACATTTGTTTTGGATGTTGCAAAGGTGCTGTTCGAAGGACAACTGGACTTTCTTAGTTTTTTTCCTTGAAAATATTTAGCTTCTCATCTAAGATGCTTCTTCAGTTCTTGGATGAGAAGCAAAATGTTTTCCAGGAAAAAACCCAGAAAGTCCAGTTGACTTTTGAAGAGCATTTTTGGAACAACGATAACCTGGATGATTGAGAATCTCCATAAACATTTGTTTTGGATGTTAACTATGTTTCCTTGAACTTCTTGTAGATATTCTGCTTAACCTTTTTTTTAGGTTCAGGTTTTGGTTAATGTGGTTTGGTTTATCCATAGTTTGTTCAATAAGCACAATTATTCATGTGTTAGGCGTACCAAATTTGTCAACTTCGCTATTGTTTATTACTTCAATTCTCTAAAAACAGAAACAAAATAAGGCCAGCTTGTTCTTTACTAGATTTAATCCTGCACCAAAACACAGAGGAGCATTACTTTGCAGCCAAAAGACTGGTACAGCAGAGAAAATTCATCTCTGATATACTCATAAACTATGATTAGATCAAACCAAGAAATTTACCTGTGATATACTCATAAACCATAATTAGCTCAACATATAATTTCATACCGTAAAACTTAATTTATTAACTTAATCCATTTACCTAGCAATGTTTTAAGTATACACATCATTACAAGAGCCTTTTTTGCAGCAATCCAACTGCGCAGATACATATAGTCCTCGATTTATGACCAAAATTTAGCCCAAAATTTATGTTGCTAAGTGAGACATTTATTAAGTGCATTTTGCCCCATTTTAAGACTTTCTTGCCATGGTTACTAAGTGAATCATTTAGTTAGTAACATAGTTGTGAAGTGAATCTGGCTTCACCATTGACTTTGCTTATCAGAAAGTCACAAAGTGATCACATGACCCCAGGATGCTGCGGCCATCATAAATATGAAGCAATTGCCAATTATCTGAGTTTTGATCACATGAACATGGGATGCTTCAATGGTTGTAATGGCCATAAGTCACTTTTTTCAGTGCTGTTGTAACTTCAAACAATCAGGAAATGAATTATTGTAAATCGAGGACTACCTGTATACAGCATTAATTGCTCTGTTTCCTACATAATACTTAATCTAATGAATGCTAGACCTATGGGCCAGTAAACACTGGTGGTCCGCGAGAACATTTTGGTGGTCTGCAGAGAAATGTCACCCCCAAAGCAATTAATCCAGGCTGCACGGGAACACAAGGCTGCACCGCCCACATGGCCCATGAGAACACAAGGCTTGCATCGCTTGCATTGCAAACAACACAAGGTAGTGAGGGGTGGGGGGAAAGGGCGGAGGGGGAACTTGCCCCACTCGCCCCACATGCCTCGCCATTGGACTGCTTCTTTCTGCTTGTTTCTTCTGCTTTTGGCTGCACACAAAGAAAGCAGCAAAAGTCTTTCTTTCTCTCCCCCAAATTTCACCAGAAATGAGTCTTTGGGACCCTGCAAGGCATCCTGCTCCAACAGGCTGTGCCGGCGTGGCAAGTCTCACAGAGACTAATTTCTGGTGGAGTTTGGAGGAGAGAAAGAAAGGCTTCTGCTGCTTTCCTTGCATGAAGCCAAAAGTCAGTCTCTCTCTCTCTCTCTCTCTCTCTCTCTCTCTCTCTCTCTCTCTCTCTCTCTCTCTCTCTCTCTCTCTCTCTCTCTCTCTCTCTCACACACACACACACACACTGAGAACGGAGTTGGAGATGGTATCCTGCGATCCCAAACAAAGAATGATTGCTGGGTAGGAAAATGGGTGGGAAATTTTCCTGCAGTATTTTTTGGGGATTTTCCCAGGGTTTCTGGTCAGCAGGATTTAAAATTATGAGTTTGGTGGTCCCTCAGGTCCAAAAGGTTGGCGACCCCTGTGCTAGACCTTCAAAAATGATGAGTATGTATGAATTTATACTAACTACAAGCCATTTTTAAAATAGCGGAGGCTGCAAAATCTCGTCTTGAGCTGTTAAAAGTTAAAGGATTAGCTTTCCTGGAGGATCTACAATCAAAGGCAGAAGAAACATACAGAAATATGGAAAAATGGCTTGGAGAGCGATACCTGGCTGAAATGTCTAGGTAATAAATTGTTAATAAAGGAATAATATTATGTTACAATAGAGGAAATGAGGTAAAAATCATTAAGCTAAAGAAAAATCCTGAATAAATAAGATGAAAAAATTCTGCATTATCTATAATGCAGACAAACTACAGTTGTGTTTCTATAATTCTGTTAAGAGTAAATTGTGAGTAATAGTTTATGTCTTGGTGTGTATATATAGGTAAATACTAGTTGTATGAATTATAGTTTAAAAAGTAGCTGTCAAGGCTCCAACAAATCCACCCCCATTCAAATCAAAAGTCTCTAGCCGCATCTCAGAGAAAAGTAAATTGATTTATTAGGAGTGGCGTAAACTGGATGCAGATGATACTAAATTACACCAGACATTTCCCCCTTGACCCTGCTCTTCCCCCCACCCCCTGGATGTGATTTCTCTAATGGGACACATTCATCTCCAAGAGTCATCCATCATGCTCTCCAATAACCTTCTTATGCTCTGACAACTTTGAGCTGCTGGGGTGATTATTTAGGCATTTCAAGAATGCCTTGTTTTCCCCCCACTCCCTTTTTCTGGCAGCTAAAAAGACCAAAGGAGTATTTATTGAGAGAAATTAAACATACACTTTTTTTTTTCTTTTCTGAACAGCTGTGAATAGTTTTTTGAATGAGCCATGCAATTGTTTACCACTCTTACTTTGATTCATTAAACTTTCCATAAATGGCAGGAAATATCATTTTTATTCATTCTTTCTGTGTGAAACCCCAACAAAGCAAAATGTAGACAAGCTTTTGGTCTCTCTGCTTGTCTTATATTTTGGCATATCTGAAAAACTAGTTTCATGTGGGCTAATCCATAGGCTGAAATGCAATCTGGAGAGAATTATTAAGGTGGGCAATCTCAAACTTTTTCTATCCATAATGTACCTGGAAATGTGAAGATATCAGGACTTTGTGTCATTCTCATTGGATTTTTCTCAGTAAAATGAATACATCACTACAAAGATTTTTCAAACATAGTAAAAAATTCAGTCGAATGTCATAGGAAGTAAAAATAAGAATAGAATAAAATAGAATGGAATAGAATAGAATAGAATAGCAGAGTTGGAAGGGACCTTGCTTAAGCAGGAAATCTATACCATTTGAGACAAATGATTGTCCAATCTCTTTTTAAAAACTTCCAATGTTGGACCATTCACAACTTCTGGAGGCAAGTTGTTCAAATGACATAGTGAACATTGGGAGATTCAGTTCAGCAAGAGAGTTTTGTTTTTTCCAGTACAGGCATTTCAATAGCTGTTGGTTTCATGTATTCTAAAGAGCACTACAGTTAGAGATTTTAATAGCATTCCTGGAGTTGAAGAAACAAACTGATTTTTCTAGGGACAAAGCCAGTAGAAAAATATTAATTGTCAATAAAACTATTAATGTTAGATTTTGCCATATTTTTCATTTTCAAGCATATATATCGTTACAGTGTGGACAAATTGGTTGAGGTTGCCCGGAATCGTATTGAAACTTCATCCAGGATTCAGTTTGAATTAGTCCTGGAAGGAACAGATTTCTATGTTAATGGTGATATAAAAGTATTTGAAGATCCTACTCTTCCACCTCGTCCCCCATCTGTGGAGACTGCTACAAAGAGTACACTCACTATTTCACAGCTTAGTACTCTTCATAAGCAGTTTCTACAGGTGGCACCTAAAGGTAAGAAAATACTTTTTTCATATATTTATCAAAGCATATTAATGACCATTCAAGATTTAAAGTGATTGAAATATTATATTTGTGACCATAGTAGTAAGGGTGTTTCTACAAAGGTTAAGAACAGGACAAAATGATGATCAGTTGTTTAAAATAAAATATTTAGATTTTTTTTATACATCAACAGCGCAAACCTACTTTTCTTCAGTGCAGTTTTCTGATGTTATTCTTCAATACATTTTTAACATATTGGTCCCTCAATAAAATGTTATTTTGACTTAGCCATCCTTTTCATAGTCAGATTTTAGATGCACATATCCTTTTTCGTGTGCACCCAAATGATGTGTCTTTGTATTTTTTTAACTAAAAATATGTAGACACTAGTCAACTCTTTTCAAGAACCTTTCGTATCTCTGTTTAGACCAGGGATCCCCAACCACCGGGTCCCAGACAGGTACTGGTCCATGGATCATTTTGTACCGGGTCGCAAAGAATGAATAATCGTGATTAAAATATAGATTTTATATTAGCTAAAGCTAAGAAGCCCTTTACTATTGGGGAAGAATTGATTTTGCTGGTCCTTGAAAAAGTATTTCTGCGTGAAACTGGTCCCTGGTACAAAAAAGGTTGGGGACCACTGGTTTAGACCATAGGTGTCACTGGATTTATTCAAGGGCCAGATCAGCATTTTAGTTCTCCTTCATGGGCCGGCTGGGGGTGGAGTGGGGGGTGGAAATGGGACGGATGCCTCCTACAGCACCTACCAGTCAAAATGGGGTGCAGAGTGCTGCAGGAGGCCATTCAGACTGAAAAGGGGCATGGGGAGGCCGCACAGAGGCCCCCATGCCCTGTGTTGGCTGATAGAATGCTGCAGGAGGCCATTTAGGCCAAAAATGGGGCCTGGGGGTGGGACTTCTGCCAGAGGCACCATGGGCTGGTTCTTTGTTATTTCCAGGCCGGCCCCATGGGCCAGATTTAAGCAGTCTGCAGGCCAGATCTGTCCCGCAGGCCTTAAGTTTGACACCCCTGGTTTAGATTCTTCAAATGTATTGTGTTCTGCTCTCTTAATATTTCCACTGTCTTAACATTTAACCATATCGTATCATGCAATATCATTTCGCTCTGACAACCCATACATTTTCTTCATAATAAAGCACCTATTTAATTCAACACTCTAAAAATATTTCAAAGAATTGCTTATAAAAGTTATAATAAATTATTGTGAATAGCAGGCACTTTTCTAAAAAAAAATGCAAATGCACAAATGTATACTAAATAACAAAAAAGGAAAAATTTTCATGAAGTCCAGACGACCATTGTTAATTTCTAGTATCCATTCATACAATAGATGAAAACTTGTATCGGCGATCCTTGCTTATTAACTATCTCATTTAGCATCCATTCGATATTACAATAGTGTTAAGAAAAATAGTTTGTACTCAACCCTCATATTTATGATTGTTGCCCTCCCATTTATGACCATATCCCATGCTCATGTAATTGCTATTCTGGCACATTGCAACAAAGTACATTTATAGCTATCACAGCAGGGGTGAGATTCTACCAGTTCGCACCTATTTGCGAGAACCGGTTGTTAACATTCTAAGCAGTTCAGAGAACTGGTTGTTAGAAGAAATTACTGGCCTAATCCTGTAAGGAAGGCAGGAAAGAAACATTCTGGTGTTGCTTACAGAAACTGCCTCTCCGTTAACTCTTATTACATTCTTGGCAGGACTAGACTTCCTGTCTCAGGAACTTCTCTGGAGTTTTTCCCTCCCTCCTTTGCTGGTACTTTTCTTGTGTGGAGTGACCATTCAAAGTTACAATGGCACTGAAAAAAGTGACTTATGACCATTTTTCACTCTTATGACTGTTGCAGCATCCCCACAGTCTTGAGAGGCCAGGCGAGGAGATGTGTACCTCGATGTGAGTGATATTGAATTGGTTATGTCCAGCCAATAACATGACCACAAAGCCACATCCACCCGCTCACATGACCACCAAGCCACGCCCATCAAGCCACACTTACCAGTTGTTAAGAACCGGTTGTTAAAAAATTTGACTCCCACCTCTGTATCACAGCCTCCTGCAATCACCTGATCACCACTTGCATGCTTCTCAGTTGGCTTGTGGCAAGCAGAGTTAATGGAGAACATAGCAATAAAATAGTAAGTTGTCATCTGTTTTGCTTAACAATCACAGTGATTTGCATAACAACCGAATGGAAGTTATGTCATAAGCCCAAAACAAGGATGTGATTTTTCCATTTATGACCATGACACTTTGAGACAGAATTGCCAGTCCCAATTGTTGGTAAGCAAGGACTACCTCTAAACCTGATTGTCCCTCCTTATAAAAGTATTCTTTCCAGGAATGGAGATGAAATTTATTGGTATGGTGTTTTTTAATGTTGTTATTTTAGATAAACATAGCTGGTTGAAATTCCTAAACAGATACTTGAACAATAATACAATTTTCTGAACTTTTCCGAATAGTATGAAATAGGTTACAATGCCTGCCCTGCAAATGAATACAAAAATGTATAATTAGGAAACAGTACGTAGAAAATGGGTGCTTTTTCATGTGGACTTTTAAAGAATCAATATGAAAATAAGAAAGGGCAAAATTAAGGTTACAAAAATAACCTAGTGAGTTAAATCAAACTTAACATATTTATCTCTTATGATGAAAAGTATTATATGTTGCTAAATTTTGTTTGGATAACAGTATCCAGGGAGGGATAGCAGAATGATGAAAGCAGCTTTCTACATTATGATAGAATCCCCAACCTGTTTTTACATGCTTGCATTTCAATGGCACAATGCTACTTTTTTCATTTGGATGAAAGGAGGACATTTCTGCAGGTAACCTGTGCTTAAATTCAACAGGCAGTACATAATTTTCTTCTGTGATAGCTTCATCAGAAACAGGTTGTTCCCCTATAGTATCTGATTTAAAAAACAATGA
Source organism: Laticauda colubrina (assembly GCA_015471245.1). Taxonomy (NCBI): domain Eukaryota; kingdom Metazoa; phylum Chordata; class Lepidosauria; order Squamata; family Elapidae; genus Laticauda; species Laticauda colubrina. The sequence continues at coordinate 15,295,924 of BLBF01000010.1, forward strand.
TTCTATTAACATTTCTTACTTGAAGTATTCTATATATTTTCTGGCCATGTGTTTCAGGAATATATACGTTTTTTCTGTATGTATTTCTTCCCTGTTATTAAAAACATAATAGGCTGTTCATATAACTATTATGAACCTTGTAACCTTATACCTTAGTCACTATACTGTATTTAAAAATCCTGGCATAATATGTGTGGGTTCAGCTAAGTATATTACAGTTGATTCCTAACTGTAGGAAATAAAGAATAAAATTAAATAAATAAATAAAAACATTCCTAAGATTTAATGGAAGCTACAGACAACACAGTGTGGTATGTTGGTTTGGATTTGTCCCCAACAGCCTCTTCTTAAAATACCAGAACGTAATTTTGAGCTCTTATAATTGTAAATAAGGAATAAAAACATGTCAGTCAAAGCTGCTGAAATCTAAACAGACAGCAATGCTGCTGAATATAGTTTCAGATTATATTAATTTCTAAAAAGCTCAAAGATAAACATTTCATATTTTGCATAATTTTGCGGGAAGACAAGATTTTAGCTTCACATACATAATCTAGTTGATACAGAATTCAGCATATAATTTTGCACTACATTTAAGTTATGGAGGAAAAAAATGCAATTTTCAGATGCCTCACATTTATTGCTTTGTAACAAATACAGTAACTGAACTTCTATAGTTTGGAATAATTAATAATTGTATCTCAAAATAATAATTATATTGAAATTGTGTTAAAACACTATAATTTAGTTATACTGTCATAAACATTATGAAATATTTATAGCCATAGCAGCACTGAAGCAACTTAAAAGCAAGAAAGTGACTCCAGGCAAACAAAGCTATTCAAAGAAGAGTCACCAGTTTCCAAACATCTGGATGTTGAAGTACACATGGTTAAAATATGACAGTGACAAAGGTATTATGTACTGTGCTCTGTGTCGGAAACATAATGTAGACTTAGGGGAGAAGACACACAATTTTTGCTCTGGGACTGATGATTTTATTCTTGAATTAGTTGATGAACACAATAATAGTGAAGCTCATGCATGGGCTTCCTGTATGGAAGCAGCTAGTAGCTCTTCCCCAGACTCAGATACCACTCAGCAGATGTTGAAGAACATGAGTAAAACAACCTTGGGAAAAATTGAAAACCTCTTTAGAACCTGCCATGCCATTGCCAAAACTGGACGCCCCTTCACAGACCTGGACTGGATAAGTAAACTGGATGATACGAAAGGGGTGGACATTGGTTCCATTTTCAGAAATGACAAAGCAGCAAGAATCTTTATTCATTTTATTGCTGAAGTGGAAAGAAGAGCCTTGAAAGAGAAATTAGAAAAATGCAAGTTCTTCTCTCTCATTAGCGATGGCATTACGGACAGTGGAACAACAGAAGCAGCCCTTGTATATATACAGTTTGCACATCAAGGGAAAACCCACTGCCAGATTGTTGGGATTCAGTCCATAGACATGTATGATGCTTTGACAGTGAAAAATGCTATTTTAAAAACCTTACAAACCAATCTGAAGGTCAATTTGCCAACCCATGACTGGGCAAGAAAACTGGTTGGCTTTGGCAGTGATGGTAGAGATGTTATGATAGGAGAAAATGGAGTAGCTAAACTATTGAAGGATATCCAGCCATGTATTCAGAGCATTCATTGTCTTGTTCACCATCTTGAAATGGCCTACAAGATGGCACTGAAGAACACTCCACTATTCAATATACTTACAGATCTATTAAAAAACTTGTACTATTTTTATCATGACTCTCCAATGAATAAGAACAACCTTAAGGTAATTTGTGAAGCCCATAAAATGACACCAGTGGTTCCTTCTCGAATTGGTGGCTCTCAATGGTTTCTTCGTTTACAGACGGCTCTCCAGATCCTTTTGAAAGGTTACCCAGCAATTGCCCTACACCTGAGTAAGGTAAATGCTTTTCGAAACTATAGAATTTGAGTAACAACTGAAAAAACTAGAAATTTTCTGTCAGTGTTTTAACACATTGTTTTTCATGTTGAGTTCCAGACAGGAGAAGAATCAGTTTCCTCAAATCAACAGAAAGCCAAAGATCTCTTGAAGTTTCTTCTAAAAACAGATATGGTTAAATTTTCTCACTTCTTATTAGATGTCATTAATGTCCTCAACATTCTGTCTCGTGTTGCCCACAATCCAAACACTTCCATTGCAGATGTATTTGCTACAATTCAGTCAACACTGGAGATACTCCAAATGTATCAAAAAAGGTTGGATATCAACAATTATTGCATATATTTAAGCATGTGTGAATTGAAAAGAGAGAGTTTATTGCTTAAGTATAATGTTTTTCCCTCAGATCAGGGCCACGAGAACGTCTGGTAGAAACAATCACATATTTTCATGGTTACCCGCTTGTGGGAGATGGAACTATTTCAGCAACCCGATTAGAATTATTAAGCAGTCTCTTGAACCAGCTGCAAGATTGCTTTTGTGATGCTAGTGAAGATGTTTTAATCGCAAGCGCCATTGGAAGCTTTAAGCTATGGCCAGACAAATTCAAACAAGGTACACAAAGCACCTTGCAGTGGCTAATAAATTATTCCTTTCTGAAAGATGTGGACTGTTTTAATTAATATGACTGTTCTTACAGAATTTGGTGAGATGGAAGTATCTCTACTGATTCAGCATTATGAGCCCATCTTAGAATGGGGCAAAGTGAAAGTGGATGAAATTGAAACAGAATGGAATATGCTAAAAGCAGAGCTATATAATAGGTAATAGGCATGCTGTCTTAAATCCAAGTTTGTTTTACTGCTACATTAGCAAAAGGAACATGTTTAGTAATAAACATTATCTTTTCTAGATACAAAAACATACGGAGCTTAACGTGGGATTTGGTAAACAGAGATTTTTTTCATAAATATCCTAACGTCTTGGCCCTTATCGATCTTCTCTTGACACTGCCAGCAAGTTCCAGTGAAGCAGCACGAGGCTTTGGTCAAATGAAGCTGACAACGATGAGACTGCGTTCAAAACTCATGTTTGAAAGCATGACGGATCTCATGGTCATTCAACTGAATTCTCCCGAGATCAACAAATTTAATCCCCAGAAAGCTGTTCAGTTGTGGAATGTTTCTTGGCAAAGGAACAGAAAGCTACAGGCTAATCAGGGGGATCCCAGGGGGATCCCAATTGGATTATCTCCTCGTGAGAATTCTGATTCTTCATCTGATTCCGAATGGGAAAGAGAAAGTTCGTTTGGAAGTGACTAGATGTGCAACATTATTTCTGTCTCAATTTCATGCAAAGCCATTGTTTCAACAAATAACTGTTTAGGAATCATTATCTTCTTCCCCCCTCCAAAAAAACCCACACTCCAATTAAAAATAAAGTGTGCAGTTGTGTAATTCCAGGAGCTGCAATGGCCATTGTGTAGAGTTTAATGTATTTTGTAACTTTTGCATTTCAGACACAAAACATGTTTGTTGAATGCTTTAGTAGCAGCTTTGACTTTTCCACCTCATGAGACATGCCACTTTCTAAAGTTGCTAATAGAACTACAAAGATATGTGAGAATGATGTTGAAAGGGGAGGGGAAGAGATACCGAGGAAAGGATCAAACAAAGTGAAAGGACAGTCCAGAGGAAGAAACTTAGAAGGGCTTCAAGCCCTGATTGATCAAGTGGTTAAAAATGACAGCAGGACATTATATCTTCAGACTAGCAAGATTCTGTTAATGTAGCCTTACAATAAAGTAGAATTAACTCAACTCGTTGTATTTCTTTGTCTGGTTTACCTGGGAAGGATGGCAAGAAACCAACCTTCCCAGGTTCATTGGACCATTTCAGATTTTCGTTTAGTTTTTTAAAAACTAAACTAGTTATAAGGTTTTAATCAAAACTATGTGAGACAACTATGAGAGAATCTCTACTTTGTCATTAATGTAAGGACTTTATGATTGATTAAATTTTGGAATCATAAATTTGCATCAAATGATTGTTCATATTGTTGATATTTTTACTGGTAGGGTAAAAGAAATAGTGCCTCTCACACTTTTCCTACCTCAATTTTGTGTCTGCCTCCATCACTATCATATTGTTTTTTCATTATTCTTAAGACTCAGTAGTTTCAGCTATGGGAATGGAATATTTAAAGCTTCCACCTACAATTTATTTTTCATCATATAAAATCATAACTTTTGATTAATTATAAAAACAAACCATCCATATACACACACACACACACACACTGAGAGAGATTGATTTGCAGTAGACAGAAGATATCCCACGTATAACAATTTAAAAACATTTGAACAGGAAAAGAAATATGCGTTTGTTAAGGTAAGGACTTTCCAGGGAAAAGTACATATAACAGTTGGAGGCTTCATAAAATGTTTCTATTCCATAACTCTGGACATTTTTTGAAAATAACTGAAAATAATAAAATAATAATAATAAAAATATTCTACTGATTACCAACACTTTTTAATCCTTTAGTATAAGATATCCCAGCACTTGAGTATAATTTGTTTTATGAAATTAAAACATGCATATAGATTTTTGAGAAATTAAATAAATATGACTTTGGAACATATATCTTTAGAAAAGTTGAATAAAAGCTAGACATGGCCAAGGTCTTTCTGTAGAGCAGGGCTAAAAATATGCTGAAACTTATCAAGGATGATAAGAGGTAAAATCCAATATCGTCAGAAATACTATTTTCAAATATGATGTTGTAAAATACAAAAATACACTGTAGGGATTTCCAAACATTTTGCCTCTAACAAGATACTGAAGAATGGAAATAAATTTCTTTGAAATGCTATTCTACAATCCAGCTATACGTGTCATGGCTGAAGTAGATAAATAAATATTACTGTACTTTTCCTTCTTCTGGAAATGAAATGTCTTGCAATGTAAATTCCACTCAGAGCATATTAATATTCTTTACAATTTGCATCATATACCTTGATAACTTGATCTCCCAAAATGAAAAAAATATTTTTTCTTAGTCAGTTGGTTCATTTATTTGAATGCTCTACGTGGATTTAAATTGTTTGAATGGTTGTTGGTGCTGAGAAGGAGCAGCTTTTTATAAAAGGAAGACATAACATTTTAATTGCAAATGGTTCTCAAAACTTTTTAAAGTCAACGCAAAATAATAAAGGGGGGGAGAAATGTAATACAGCAGATAATTAAGAAAGCTCAAAAAGTCAGTTGCCGAAGGAATTATGTTTGTAATTCAAACTTGAGGAAACAATGTCTTTGTCTCTCTCCCATACAAACCATGGATATGTTCTGTGTTCCCTGGATAAAAGCTTAAATCCACCTGTCGTCAGAAGGTACCACAGTATTTGCATAACTTCAACTTTCTTAATGCTTTCAAATTTTGCAGTTGCAACTGTAGAAATAGAACCTTGCAACCATCAAATGCATGCATATTTAACTAATTGGCTCATGGAAAGAAAGCTTGGTAGAAATTAGGCATGGCACGAAAGTTCATTGTGCTTAAAATAGCATCTGCAGAAGGAAAAATTCCTTCCCTGTTTGGGATAAGAACCAGTCATTTGCAAGTGAAAAGGCAAATGTAAAGTATGCAAATGTAAAGTAAAAGCAAAAATAAAATGAATATAAATTCACATCATAACTTGCATAGATCTCCTTCCTGTGCTCTTCCACCAAGGGATTCTCTTTGGGATACAAATTTGATTCAGATACATATTTTGCTTTAGAATTTATACATTTTCTAATCAAAGGTTTGTAACCAACCTTCTCAGTCTTTGTGAAGAGTCTGTGTACATTCTTGAAACAATACTATGCATACTTTTGATTGGATCTGCTAAATTCTGTTTTCTGCAAGACACTTTTCCTTCAAGAGCTCTTGAAGTTTGGTTTCTTTCCTTTCTGGTCTCTCTTTTTATAGAATAGAATAGAATAGAATAGAATAGAATAGAATAGAATAGAATAGAATAGAATAGAATAGAAT
>BLBF01000010.1:15301898-15364442 GCA_015471245.1 Laticauda colubrina
ATAGAATAGAATAGAATAGAATAGAATAGAATAGAATAGAATAGAATTTTTTATTGGCCAAGTGTGATTGGACACACAAGGAATTTGTCTTTGGTGCATATGCTCTTGGTGTACATAAAGAAATAAAATACATTCATCAAGAATCATAAGATACAACACTTAATGAAAGTCATAGGTTAGTGATAAGCATCCTCATAACAGATCTGAAAATAGATTAGTTTTGAAAACTAACATGAAACCCATAGCTTGATCTCAATTTTGTATATGCATACATACATACATACATACATACATACATACATACATACATGTCACCATTTCTTTGCTGATGTCCTGCATTGTTCCATACCACCTGTTGCGCTCTTCTCAGTCAAACTGATTTGTGGTAAATGTTTTCATTCAAATGGAGATTTGGGGAATAATCTTCTTGTGAAAGTCAACCAAGGATCTACCACTCAGATCTAGTGAAAGCTGCCATTGCTTTCTGTCATCAGGACTTTGCAGTTGATTGAGGGAGGATCAAGACAGAGTGGGTCTATTCAATCCAAAGTCCATTTGTTCTCAAGATGCTCTCAAGTAGAGGCTAAAATAATGCCAACATTGATGTTAGTATAGAAGCTGTCTTAAATATCTGTTTGTCACCATTGAATGGTTTTTGAACAAATGGCTGTAACCCAAAGACTACCTATGTGAATACAACAACTTAAAATGCATTTATTTGTCAGATTTCTAGGCCACTTAACCCAAGAATGACTCTGAGTAGCTTCAGAGTCTTTTTAAAATTAAAAAGATCTTGCCAAAAATATTATATCTTAAAGCCTCAGGGGGAGACAGGAGACTCAATTGAAGGCAGAGAAGCTTGGATCTCTATGGGAGACAGTAGCAGAAAAAGCCTGCTTCCTGGCTCGCACTGGGCAATATTTATGATTTAATGGAACTCAAAGCAAGCCATGCAAGAGAGACACTAGAGGAGACAAGGTGATCTCTCAATCATTAGTCCCTATGTAACATAGGTCTTTATAAATGATAACCAGAACCTTGAATTGCACTCAAGCCAATTGTTAACCTTGGGTAGCAAGAGTGTTATTTGCATATAGTAAGCCTTCAATGGAATAAGTTTAGTTCAGGATTGAATTGTGTAGTCCTTTATGCCTTCTGAACTCGGTTGCTTACTTACAGACTACTTACAGACTCACTACTCAACTAGGTACAAAATCAGAGCTAGTGATGGCAGTGCAAACACCACATTTAGCATTGATGATGTGCTAGATGTTTTTTTTTCAGCTCCAGTTTGGAAACAAGTTATGTTCCAGTTATTTATTAGGATAATAGACTTTATCAGCCATTGTTCTGAATAAAGAAGGAGCAGGACACTCCTTTGGTATCCTCTTGGATCATACCTGATTCATAGTAACCCACAGCTTTGTTTATATAGTTTAAAGAAATTGAAATGTACATCATTGTACAATTACATATAAAGTAAATTACAGTATTTGTATATAGAGTGTAACGAGGAAAGAAAGACAGGGAAATGCCATGTACCTATCAGGCAGTGAAATGTAATTGTTTTGTTAAAAAAATTTTTTATATCAATTCCACTTGGATCCATTCCTCCTCTTTTTTCTTATTCACCTAGGTTTAATACCAAATAAAACATTCATAGATATTTTGTTTGATTTGATCACTCTGAATCTTGGGTCCAATATGCTTCCTGATACTTGGCTACATCTCTCCATGTATGATGTAAGTATCCATCAGGGCACTTATGAGGGAAAAATCACAAAAGTTAAGATGGAGACCATAATTATACAGTTATAACTGCCAGCTTGACCATCCCAATGGACACCCCTTGTATATATGATGTTGCTTTAATTTTTACTTTTACTTTAATATATTGCTAGGCGGTTGAATTACAAAAATTGAAAGAAAGAAACATTTGTTTTTATTGGGTATTGTGGATGACAGGAAGAAATAATGGGAAGCTGCAGGCAAGTCAGAAGAGCATTACCTCAGAAACAAATACCTCAATCCAGTTGCTGAGAGATTGGGGGGAAGGGGAAGCATTGAAAAGAGAGTTCACTTTAATTATCTCGGTGTAACTCAGTGAGGCTGGAAAACACTTTACAGTTTTCAAGACTCTGTAAATTGACCTAAAATAACATTAAATCAATTGGAGTGGGGTAGGGGTGCTCAGTTCTGTCTTGACTGCTGATACTAATGGCTCTCAAGTATGAAATATACTTACTTAACTGAAATCTGTTGTTTTTGCTTCCTCTGCTTGCCAATTAGGAAAGCCTTGACAATGACACTTGTACTAAATGACAGTTTTCTGCTGGTGAATTATCATAATTACTTTGCTGTTCCTATCAGTGAAGTCCTCTACATGTCTGTCCAATTATCTGTCTAACTCCCATCTAATGGCTTCAGTAAAGTTAAAATCCAGCAACAATATCCTGTCCTATATCATCTATTCCTAATCTTTTTACTGTATGGGATAAAGCACTCATCTCCATGCTTGCAATTCTACGTTACAGTTGCAGAGCCTATCATTATTCCTACTTGTGAATTTGGACACAGTGGATTGGCGCAGATTCTTACATGCAGCTTCCCAGCCTTGGCCTATTCCCTCTGTAACAGAACTGCTTGAAACATTACAGAGATTTCAGGATGTGGATACTGAAGGATCTGGATTTGTCACCCAGGAAGAATATGATCAGGTTCCAATCCTTTAATTTGCCTTTTTAAGATTTTGTGACTGAATCTTACTGAGAGCAATGAGATAAGCAGGTAGCCAGCCCTATATTGTGAGATCATGTCACAATCAGTGCCCATCAGTGCAAGCAAAATTTTATTTTGCCCACCGTTAGTCAAAGTACCCCTCTCTAAGTGTAAATGCTAATCCCACCTCCTTTTTCTAAACATTGTGGCTTTTCAGCACTATGCACATAGACTTAGGAGGTAAACCTCATTGCATGCAGAGAGACGCATTTCTTAGTAAATATGTATTGGGTTGTACTTTACATGTGGTTTGTGGCTCAGCATGGGCCACTGTGTCTGTATGTCTGAGGGTATGCACTGATATGTGTGAAAAATGAAAACAACTGAATATAAGTCAGTTTAACTCAATGAAATTAATACATTAAATAACTGGAGGGGACTGGAGGCTAAAACATATGAAGAACGGTTGCAGAAACTGGGTATGTCTAGTAATGAAAAGAAGGACTAGGGATGAAAAGAAGGACTAGGGGTGACATGATAGCAGTGTTCCAATATCTCAGGGCCTGCCACAAAGAAGAGATGTCAATCTATTCTCCAAAGGACCTGAGGGCAGGACAAGAAGCAATGGATGGAAATGAATCAAGGAGAGAAGCAACTTAGAACTAAGGAGAAATTTCCTGACAGAACAATTAATCCGTGAAACGACTTGCCTCCAGAAGTTGTGAATGCTCCAACACTGGAAGTTTTTAAAAAGATGTTGGATAACCATTTGTCTGAAGTGATGTAGACTTTCCTGCCGAAGCAGAGGATTGGATTAGAAGACCTCCAAGGTCCCTTCCAACCATATAAAATTCTATTCTATTCTAACTTCATGTTACTTTTAAAAGAAGTGTTTTAGGTTTCATTCTGATTTCTAAATATTTCCTCATCATTTCTTTAGAAAGACAAAAGAGTCAAGGTTAGATTCTCAAGAATCTCTGTGGTTCTTGAGGCATAATAATATATAAAAAAATGGATGCTTTGTGCATGCTGGTATGGTAGCATGCAATCAGAGAATGTATGCTCAGTCCTCTTAAGCATGTAAAATAGGGCAATGGCATATTACCCCTCTCAAAAACAATGCAGTTCACAATAAACTGCATTTTTCTCCTATGTTCAAAATATAGAAAATAGGAAAATCTAAAGTGGTGGCAAATACACGAACATTATTATCATGCTAAAAAGTTCACAATATCTGTAACAATATAATCCTTGGCACAATGTCTGCCGATTCTCATTCATCCAGGTCATGGTTATCCCAAAGATGCTTTTTCAAAAGGCAACTGGACTTTGTTTTTCTTTAAAGACATTTCACTTCTCATCCAAGAAATGCACTGGAATTTAAGAAAAAAAGTATTGATCTGACGTTTTCAAATATTGATACAATCGCAAGATAGAAAAAATGCTGTGAAAGATCATGTACAAATTGTATGGCACTTTCACATTCACACAATTTGAGATTTAGAACACAATTCAGCAGACATCACAGTGGTTGAAAAATCCAAGTTTTATTTATAGATGTGACAGTTCCAAATAATGGTTAAGTAGCTCAAAAATAGTTGAAAAGGACTGTAAAATATCATGATTTAAAAAGTGAAATGGAGATTATGGAATAAACCAGCATTTTTTTTCCTAATAAGTATTGAAATTTTAGGAGCTTTAATAATAAAACTTGTCAAAACAACTGAAAAAAAAATAGAATTATTCAAGTTTACAACATGTATCTTACAAATAGCAACTCTGTTTGGAAGCACATATAAATTAGAACAGTTCCTAGACAATTCATTAAAAAACTTCTCTTTTTACAAGCCCTTAATACCTTAATTTGACTCAATTCACTTTTGAATAAAGTTTAAATTGATCCTAAACTGCCATCATTTGCTAAGTGATCTTCAGAAGAGAATTAATCATGATCATCAATGAAGTTTGAATGCTATTGTGATGCTATTTTTATTATACCAAACACTGAAACTCCATTTGAAAAATTTTTAAATAGTCATTTCCTACTCTGTAACCTTTTTCCTTGAGAGACTTCCATTTTGTTTTCGTTTGGTTTTGTTTGTTTTGTTTTGGTTTTTTAAAAATTATTCTCAGCAGTTTTCTCTTTGGGACTCAAAGCGACTATTACGTCTCCAACTCTGATTGCTACCATTCTCTATGCCTTCAGCCAGGTTCCATCATAAAGTTGCAGAGATGAAAAACTTATTTTTCCAGTAATATACATTATCATAGCTCTCCTGCTCCATAAAAACAGGTAGAAAAAATTAGGATATTGGAGAAAAATAGTGCTAGAATTACAATTTAGTAAATATGTTGTGTGAATTGAACGTGAGGAAATTGTTCCATGGTTGGGATTAAATATTTGGGTAAATTTGTCCATGCTCAGTTAATGAATCAGCTTTGCATTCGCTTTCCAAATCCATTCAAGTTAACATAGGAACTTCTTCTTTTGCCACTTAAAATATCATGAGATAATTTTGGATTGGAGAGGAGAGAGTATACTTGCTTTCTTCTGTCCCAATGGTCCAGGTTTAACTATTTAGCTGAAGCCTATGAAAAAAAACTGCATGGTGTTTTCTGCTTTGAATATAAGAATGTATAAGAATTTTGAGGATTCTGTACTAAAAAAGAAAAAAGGGGAAAAACAAAGACATATTTATGCAGAAAGGCCTATGTTTTTGGATGCAAAAAGCCCATTCTTGTGCATTGTGTTTAATGGAGATGCTCAATCAAATCCTATCATATTGGCACTGGACAAGATAAAAAAGGGCACATGAAATCAATGAAGCTGGAGCGAAAGTGGAGGGATTTCTCAATATACAGTATAATTGGAAAGCTAGTTTGGATTTGTGGTTGGCACAAGGCTAGAAACCAGGAAGCTCTGAATTCTAGTCCTGCCTTAGGCACAAAATCCAGCCTTAGACTCAAAGCTCAGACCTAGGAAGAAAGATATGGCAATCCACCTCCAAAATTTTGCCTGGAAAACTGCAGGGACATGTTTAGGCAGTCAGTCGAATTGAATAGTGATTATGATATCATACTTTCTTGAGAAGAATTCAATGAGTACAAAGGCCAATACCACCTAAAGTACTGGTGTTTATATAATAATAATGTAGCATTTCAGATAGCTGCCTTCCACAGATTCCAGCCTTAATAGGAAGAGTTTCTCCAACAGTTTTGCAATGTCATGTTGTTTCAATAAAGAGTGGAGTGAGTGTTGTTTCTTTCCATGGATTTTAATGTGCGGTAAAGGCTTATCAAGTGGTAAAACTTCCCCACATTAATCATTCAGTAAGCTCGTAATCTGTATTCATTATCCTCCTTTATATATACTTTCAAAAAACATTGTAATGGAGCAATAGCTGTCTTCAGGAAAAAGTGGAAGCTGCAAAGCCTCTCCTTCAAATCTTGGGACAGAAAAAGTGTTATTCCCTATTCAGGATTGTTCCATCTGGAAAAACGCGAGGTAGACTGGGTTCCAAGAAACAAAGTCTTTATTAAAGCCAATAACAGTAACAGAACGGTTTGGCTGAAGCCACGGCAGCCTTTTTATACAGGCTTGCCTGCCGGCTTGTAGCCAGTGGCAGCTATTTGACTTTGCCGCCTTTCAGTGGCTCTTTTGGATTGGTTCCTAATGAACCAATCCAATGCTTAGTCTTTTAGCCAATCAGATTGCATAGTTTGGAGTATACCATTCTATACAGAACAAGGATAATTAAACCCACAGAGAAATGTAGATCTGTTTTATACACACCTACGCAGAATTGTGGTATTTTACTTCATATAGGTAAAGAGAAAAAAAATACCAAAAACTCCAGAAACAACACAGGAAGTTTGGTAGAACAATTTTTGGGGGTTCAGCATCTCATACCCCATCCTCCAATGTTTGAAATGATAAATGGTGGTGGGAAAGAAAAACAAACAAATGTGTTTTGAAACAAATCAAGATACTAAATCCACCCATCATTTTTAAGAGTCACTTTTCAAAATGAAATCCCTGTAATATTGAAAAGTAATATCTCAGTGGAGCTTTCTAATTTGATGATGATCCCAGCATGAACTTTCCACATGTTTTTGAAGTGTGGAAAAGTTGAAAAATGTAAATGTTGTAAATAATCATAGTTCAGAGGATAAGGTTTTCATTTGTTTGCTTTAGGTTGGTCTGTGGTTTAAAGAAAGCGAAGATTTAGGCATTCCAGAAAGTCCTATAGAACCTTTACTATTTAACCGTCAGAAGCATCTCATAGAAGTAAGTATAAATATTCAGAAGCCATAATCCAAGGGTAAGTCCGCCATTTTCAATGGATTCCAAACACTGTCTGCTACATTCCAACAATTCTGAAGTAATGAGCAGGTGCTATTTGTAGTTAGTTTTTTAAAAAAATATATCCATTCTAAAGCCCCTGTCACACTGCACCAACGGATGCAAAGAGGATGTAAAACGGACAAAAAAGATTGCCATCCGTTGGTTAACGCGATGTACTCACTGCTTCCGTTTTGCTTCCTCTCTATCCGTCTAGCATCCGTTTATGGACATTTCATCCGCTCAGAAAGTTTTGAGCTGCTCAAAACTTTTGCGCGTGAAAATGTATCCAATTCGTCCGTTCTGCATCCGCTACGCATTAGTTCTGCATCCGTTATGCATCCGCTATATCTGCTAGGCATCCGCTACGCATCCGCGCAACTCGCATCCGCTCGGACACAGGGAGGAAGCGGAACGGATGCGGAATGGATGCAGAACACATGCAGAACGGATGCAGCACAGAAACAAAGCATGTAAAACGGAAAATACGTTCGCAGAGGGGACCTATCTCGGATATTAAGGATGTCTAGAGGATGCCTAGAGGATGCAAAGGGACACCTATACTGCCTATAAAAAGGGGGAGCAACTCACCTGGATCTCACTTTCAGAACAGCAGCCCAGCTGCAGACTTCTGCAACCTTCATCTGCCTCTTCCTCTTCCACAGCATCCAGTCATGTCCACTGTGGATCGTAACAAAGTCCTTTTGGCAGCCACCATCCTTCTGCAACAGTGCGAAGCCATCTATAGGCTCTGTGAACTCTACTACGGGAAGAAAAAGAGGCGGACAAGAAGCGTCTGGGTACGAAGATGGTTCGCCAGAAGAGCAGAGGACGGACTGTACAACAAGCTGATGGTGGAGCTCAGGAACGAAGACACTCGTGCATTCCAGAACTTCATGAGGATGCCTCCAGCCATGTTTGATGAAGTTGTGCAGCGGCTGACACCCAGGTTGACCAAGGCAAACACCAACCTCCGGCCCAGCCTGGAACCTGGGCTCAAGGTGGCACTCACTCTGCGCCACCTGGCCTCAGGGACCACCTACAGGAGCATGCAGTACGGCTGGATGGTGCCACACAACACCATCAGCATTGTGGTCAGAGAAGTGGTGCAGGCCATCATCGAAGAATACCTGCAGGAGCTCCTCCAGTGCCCCTCCACTGATGAAGGATGGAAGAAAGTTGCAGAGCAGTGGTATCAGAAGTGGAACTTCCCACACACCGTTGGAGCCATAGATGGGAAGCACGTGGCCTGCAAAGCTCCAGCCAAGTCGGGGTCCACTTATTTCAACTCCAAGGGCTTCTTCAGCATCATCCTCTTCGCCATGGTCGATGCTGACTACAAGTTCATGTACATCGATGCTTCAGGCAACGGCTCATCTTCAGATGCCCAGGTATACAACGCAAGTGACCTCAAGGGTAGGCTGGAACTCAACCTCATCGTGGGCTTCCCAGATCCAGAACCCGTGCCCAATGACACGCAAGATGTACCCTACTTCATCGTGGGGGATGACGCCTTCTCCCTCACAACCTACCTGATGAAGCCCTACACTTCCAGACTCCTCACCCGTGAAGAGAGGCAGTGGAGTGGCAAGACAGGATGGTAGATGATTAATGGGTGCTTCCTTCAGCCTGTCTCATCACATGGATGAGATTGGGCCATGTATGTTGGGTGGGCCTACAATGAACAGGGCGTTTAATAAAGAGTTGTATTTGTGTTGACATGTGTGGATGATTATTACATTATTATTGATAATAAAGGGCCATAGGTGTGGCACCTGGGAGGGTGGACCATACAGTCCCACTATGCTTGCACTGGAGGTTTATCTATCCCACAGCTATTACCCATCCCAAAGGTATCCCTGCCCACCCCACTGCTATCTTAACCCATCCCACAAGCATGCAAAGGCTTAAACCAATTCTAAAAGTTTCCACCAAGACTTTATGACAAATAAAGAAATGAAGCAAGTGTGCGAATCAAAGATAAATTTTATTGAACAACAAGCTGTGAAAAAAAAATGACCCAAGTCAAGTGTCCAAATAAAGTCCACAGGTAGCCAGCTACCCAGTCTCTGGCACTCTTATTGGTCACTCGTAGGTGTGCCCAGTCTCAGGGGTGAAGGGTCCAGGTGCTGTGGAGGTGGGTGGAGCTGGAGTACTGGTCTGTATCATCATTGGGGTGCCTGGCCCTGAGAGGACAACAGGGGACGGTGTGTTGAGGAAGCTCTCAGACAGCTGGCTCAGACCCGTGATGCTGAGAGGTCCTTCCTCCATGCCATGGGGTGTCAGCCCCAGTACTGATGAGAGATGTACTGAGGCCAGGCTTGGCTGTGGGGTTGAGGAAGGAGTAGTGTAGTGGTGCTGTCTGGTCTGCAGCCTGGTGAGGATTGGCATGGGTGGCATCGCTGTCGTCGGTGGCATCATTGTCGTGGGTGGCATCGGTGGCATCAGTGGAACTGGTGGCAACGGTGTTGTCCGATGACTCTGTGCCTGGACTGGGAAGGGCTGCTGCCTGTGCTGCTGGACCTCCTGGTAGCCGTAGCCCTGGTAGGTGAGGGGCTGTAGGAAGCCTTGGAATGGGAGGGACATCACCTGTGGTGGAGGTGGAGGAGCAGACCTGGACTGGGTGGGAGCAGGTTCCTCTGGATCTGGAGGGTTGTGAAGCAGCTCGGTGATCCAGTCCTTCACCACTTGGTACTGGGGTTCCTCCATGTTCTTGAGGGTCTGGTTGACATAGGTGAGGAAGGGCTTGCGGTTGGAGGAGGAGGAGTCGATGCTGACCAGCTGAGAGAGGAGATCTATACTGGTTCGATGGTGTCCCTGATCTCCAGCAGGACAGTGTGGCTCTGCCTCTCCTGCTGTCTGGCTCTCTGCCTTTCTGTGGAGGTGGATCTGGGGGTGGTGGATGCGGCTACGACTGTGGTGGACTCGATGTCTCCTTTCTCCCACCGCACCAGGGAGTCCTCCACGCGCTCCACCATGATTACAACAGCTGTCCACGGGTTCTCCACTGTGGCACGCTCCACAGAAACCTGCCTGGAGACAGGGACTGACTCTCGGCCGGAAGAGGACTGGCTCTCAGCAGGCTGCTGGAGAGAGAGGGTTGTGAGAGGGGCTGCTGGTGCTCCTTGGTGGCGGATCTCACCCTCCAGGAAGCTGCACCTGGCCATGACGTAGGTCTCTCTGTCCGTCAGCTTAACCGTGGCCTGGCCAGATTTCTTCAGGTGCAGCTTCCCATACCAGGTGTGTATGTGCTTCCACCAGCCGAGGAGCACCTCCGAAGTGTAACCCATACTCTCCGCCCTCTCTCTCCAAGCAGCCTGCTTCCATTTGGTGTCCCTGTACAGCCGGTGTCCCTTCCACCACAGATAGTCATTCTCTCTCAGCCACTCCAGCACCTCATCCTCGTGTTCCTCCTCGATGAAGTATTGCCTCCTCTCCTGTCCCCGCATACGCCTCTTCCTCCCTTTGGCAGGACCAGATGGGCCCTCATCAGAGGGGCTCCCAGGTGATAGGGGCTGCTCCTCCACACCACCAGCAGCAGCAGCACCAGCAGGATCATCATCATCATCATCATCATCACCAGCAGGATCATAATCATCAGCAGCAGCAGCAGCGGCAGCAGCAGCAGGATCATCATCATCAGCCGCAGCAGCAGCAGCAGGATCAGCAGGACCAGGATCAGTAGCAGCAGAGTAAGCACCAGGAGCCCCAGCAGCCCCAGCAGCCCCAGCAGCAGCAGCACCAGGAGCACGAGCAGGACCAGGAGCATAAGCAGGACGAGCAAGACCAGGAGCACGAGCAGGACCAGCAGGACCAGGAGCAGCTTCAGCAGAGTACGCAGCAGCAGAAGCACCACCGCCAGGAGCAGCTTCAGCAGAAGCTCCAGCACCAGAAGAGCGAGCCCGAGCAGCAGAAGCCCCAACAGAAACAGAGTCAGGGACAGGGGGCGGGAGGGTGGCCCTGTCCCTCTTGGCAGGGATGGCAGCAGGTTGCTGAGACTTTCGCTTCTTCCCCATGGTTGTGGGGTTGCTGGCTGGCAGGGAGGCTGGCAGGGAGGCTGGCAGGCACCAAGGCTGGCATCAAGGCTGGCATCAAGGCTGGCAGGCAGGCATTCACCAAGGCTGGCAGGCAGACTGGCTGGCAGGGAGGCTGGAAGGCAGGCTGGCAGCAAGGCTGGCAGGCAGGCAGAGAGCAAGGCTGGCAGGGAGGCTGGCCAGGAGGCTTGGAGGCAGGCTGGCAGGAAGGCTGGCAGCAAGGCTTGCAGGCAGGGCAGGCAAAGACTCGATGTATCCGGCAGCAGGTCTTTCCTCCGAATGCTGGCCACGTGCGAGCTGCTTCCCTTTATATCCGCATGGCTTACGCAATGCATCCCCCCCGCATGTGCAATTAACGCTCGACATCCGTTAGGCTTCCGCTGTGCATCCGCTAGGCTTCCGTTCTGCATCCGCTTCATCCGCTGTGCATCCGCTGTACATCCGCTTCATCCACTCGGCGTCTCCTCTGCATCCGCTCTTTCCATTCCGTGTCCGCTTTGCTGAGGCCCCCCGGAAGCCCAGTGGATGTGCCATCCGCTCTCATCCGCTAGGCTTCCGCTCTGCATCCGTTTTCCATCCGCCCTGCGTCCTCCCCCCATCCGTGTTATCCACTCCGGTTATGCAAATTTTTGCCCCTTTTGAGAGCGGATAACAATGGATGGAACATTTTGCTCGTCCGTTGTGTCCGTTTTGCATCCGTTGGGCAGTGTGACAGGGCCTTTAGATACAGTTGATTGTTTACTTGACTTTTCAAATCTGAACACAATTCATTGTCCATTTCTGATTATTTGTAACAGTTAAATTCAGACATTTTTGCTTTTCAGTACAGATCCTATATCTATGGAGTTATTTCTTAAAATAGAAATTAAAAAATAATGATAGTTGGGATGAGAGAGGGGCTTAAATATTTTAATAAATGGGGTAAAAGACAAAATTTTAGAATTAATAATTTTATGGGGATTTTTCTATGCATGTAGATTGACCATGCAATAATACATATACATTTTCATGCTGAGCCACAACCTGTCTTATAATTTCGTAAACATTGTCAACTGAGAAAAAAAAATTCTCTTTTTCTTCCTTATTCTCAACTCTGTGAATATTTCTTTTAAATTCCTCTATTGTATTTCAGAGCTGATACTCTTTCTTGCTATAATTATTTTCTGTCTTATGAGTCTCCCTGTTTATCCACTTTTCCTAGTCTGAAAAAGCTTAAAGAATTCTAAGAGAATAAAAAATATCCTACTGGTGAGCCAAGGCCCATTTCATGTCAACATTTGTTCCTCAAAATGACTAACCCAGTGCTTCTAGTACCTGGAAGCAGGAATAGAGACATAACCTTTTTCCACTCCCTATGATTGGATCGTGCTACCTCCAGCCTGTTGCTAATCCTTCATATAAAAAAAGGAATAACTGAAGCCCACCTTTGTGTAGTCATTCAAAAACATTTCATTTTTGTTGGAAGAACATTGAGATCCAGACTGTTAAAATTTAACTCTCCTTTATCTGTGGATTCCTACTTTCATGCATGTTCATAACAATGTAGAGGTCATAGGTTCATTGTTTTTGACATGCATTTTTGACCTTGCATTCATAATTAAATCTATACTTCACTTCCTTGCATATGTTTATCAGTTCCATTCCAAAATCAGGCCATTTTCTTTCAGTTCTATTGAAGATCTCCTTTTCCTGCTTTTACAAACAGAGAACCTTCCTTCCTTCCTTCCTTCCTTCCTTCCTTCCTTCCTTCCTTCCTTCCTTCCTTCCTTCCTTCCTTCCTTCATTCATTCCTCCCTCCCTCATTTTATTTTACTTCCCTTCCTTTGCCTTCCCTGTTTAACTCATCTTTTTACCATTTACTCTTTTTTTTCATGCCAAGTTGCAACCTTCCATGTGTTATGGTCATCATTAGATGAGCCTATAGATGATGATCTCTGCCATCCATCAAAGCCTTCATATAAAGATGTTTAATATCACAGTAAAGGCCTAGAACTAGATTCCCCACCTTAGCCACATCCATACTGAATTGTTGTGATTAAGCAAAATATTCAATACAGTATGTCAATAGAACTGTTTCTTCTTTTTTGCAGTTTCTGTTCAATTTATTTGCTGATCCTGAAAAAGACCCTCCTCAACTGAACTACACTAAGATGCTACTCTACTTTGCCTCTTACCCTGATGCTGTAGATGGTGTCTATCGAGCCCTTAGTGTCGCAACAGGGATATATATTCAAAGGAAGAGGGAGAAACACTTTTCTCTTCCTCAAATGGTAAAAAAAATTCTTGGTAATAAAAATTGTATCTTGATTTGGTTGGTGACAAAAATACATTTTTTCCATAAGACCAGCCTCTTCTGATCTATCATTATATCTGCTGCACAGAGCAGCAAATGCAGTGCTTGGTAGTTCATATTGATTAGTTATGTTCAGTTCTCTGTTGCAGCCAGCCTTCATGCCTAAGGTGGGGCTAGAAATCACAGTCTCCTGGTTTCTAGCCTGGGTCTTAACCACTAGGCCATCTTCAAGAAAACTTGAAAAGCTTAGTTCAGGCAAAGCACACTATGCATGTTTCAGTAGACCTCTTGGCAATATTATAAAATTGTAGGCAAGAATGCAATACCAGTTAAACCAATTGAAAAAGAGTGACCTTTTTACAGTAGTACAGCAAGGTTTCTGCAGCTTAATAGAGTTTGCAAAGGTTTCATTAACATTAGAGGAACATCCAGTACTTTAGCTCTATTAAAAACAATGTTTGGAAGTTGTTCAGGATTCTAGGGGCCAGAACTTTGGTTTCATTCATCTCCTTGTGGATGACAGTGGAAGCTCACAGTTTGGAATCCTTTTTTATGTACTGAATATGAGAAATATGAGACAGCAAGAACCTGAGGAGGAATGGTATCTAGTCAGAGAAAACTGCAACACTCTGGCTAGCTTTATTGTATGTGTTCCAAGCTGGTGGTCTTTCTGAGAGTCTTGTAATTGGTCACTAGGAAACTATCTAGCCCCCACCCCACCCCCCCGCCAAACCACATGGTATCTTTGGCTTGTCTTTGTCAGTTTATATCATCTGCTGAGCAGCTCATAACCCTGGCTAACCATGAGGAACAGGCAGAAGAGGAGGCTGGTGAAGAAGGGGAGGAAGAAGCGGAGGAAGAGATGGAAGAAAAGGAGAAAGAAGATGATGCCCTGTCTATCGGCAAAGACGGATACATCTTTCTAGCTACACTTCTCCATGTATTCCAGTATGAAACAAACAAAGCTTTTGACAATCACAGATTTAGTAGTCATTTGACAGAAGAGGACAATTATGAGGTTGGTTATAACTTATAGCTCCATTGTTTACATTCATGTAGTTCTTTTATCCCAATGTTTGTGGCAAACAATGTGTCAGTTACTGACATTTAAAGAAATGGGATAAGTTTGACTAGCAGTTGTACTGTTTCTGAAATAGGATCTGATTAAAGGTCTTGAACCTGCAGGCAAGAAATATATATATATATGCACATATGGAATGGCTATGTGGTTCAGTATTAGAACTATGCAGAGTGAAGTATGTGGAGTAGATGAGATTGTCAGCCTCTTTATTTATTTTCACCCAGTTGAAACTCATTAGTAAAGCCATTCCATTGTGTCAACAATAATCTAACCAAACTTTAAGTGAGGCATGATAAGAACTTTATTGAATAAATTATGTTTCACATCTTCTGTCTTCTCTGTCTCTCCAAGAATATCTTATGAACTCCTCCTGATCATGATATATTACATTTGCAGTTAGAAAGCCTTTATTTGATCATGGCATTTATTGAATGGTACCTGGCATGCTTTGTTGTGTGATGCCTCCAGGAAAATGGATATCCGATTTATAGGATTAATATAAAGATTGTACTGTACTGTTCTGTTCTATAGGTAAGGAT
The DNA here is from genome assembly GCA_015471245.1 of Laticauda colubrina. Lineage (NCBI taxonomy): Eukaryota > Metazoa > Chordata > Lepidosauria > Squamata > Elapidae > Laticauda > Laticauda colubrina. The sequence continues at coordinate 15,316,906 of BLBF01000010.1, forward strand.
TTCCAGGTCTTGAAATGTGCTCTCAGATCTTCCAAGCAACAACTAGGTCCTGTGGCAACATCAGTGCTAGCCAGAAAAGTCACTCTTTCAGTATTAATTATCAAGTTATGAAACTGAAAAAGAGACATTATGATGACACTTCACTCCAGGACAATTCTACCTTCTATAGCAGTATTCCTATATGCTGCTTGTTGTTTTTTCAGTTGGTTCATTTACTAATAAAGTACGTTCTCTTCATTTATTCTTAAAGCATTTCATAAAGGTATACAAGGATCTTGGCTCTGAAGAGCTGCAGCCCATCAAAATTGAACTCCTTTTGAAGCATCCCTTCATTCACGACTTAATTAACAACTATCAGGGGTACAAACTTCCTGTAAGTATCCTTCTTTTGAAATAGACAGTATCTAAGTTACTAGTAGCAGCAGTAGTTATTAATGGCATCAATAGTAGTGGTAAGAATAGTAGCAAGTAGTAGTCTCCACTACACACCAGGGCTTTCGCTATGTGTAGAAAAGGCACTGAAGGCATCATTGGCCTATGTTTTTTTCCCCAAAAGTTTTTTATTTTTTAAATTTTATGCATCTTTCCATGTGAGAAACATGTTTCCAGGTTATAACACTTGTCCATAATCATACTTTCATTTTTCTTATATAATTTTTCATTAATCTTATATAATATTAACTCATATCATTATCCATTTCGCTCATCTTTAAATAAGTTTACATTTCATATTTCAGTTCATTAATTCAATATCAATATCATTTCATCCATACATAAGTTTTCAAATCTTTATCCCCTATTATTTCCATTTTCAGCTTACCATTACTATTACTATTACTATTTTTATTTTTCATTACACATCATTGTTATCTCTAAGTTTTCTCTAAGCTGATATATAATAAACAATCTAAAAAGAGTAAAAATATAGATAAAACCAATATATTTATGATCCACATGGTATTTTCCATTCCCCTATTTTACTCATAATAGGATATTCTCATTCTACAATTCTAAAATCCATTAAATAATCAACTGTATATATAGTCAACTGTATATATCCCCTCTAATAAATCACTAAAATAACTTCTTAATATCTCTCATTTTATCTTCACTTTACTTATAAACATTAATAATCATATCTTTTTTAAAAATTCATTTCCATTCCCTTGTTTTGATCCTCCAAAAAAGGGGGTTCATAACAACACATTTTATATACAGTTAATATTCATATATGTAATTACTCATTCCTAAAATATTTCTCTACATGTTTTAAATTAAACACCAATAATATTCCACCAAGCTCCATGTGGTATCCCCCTTATAAAATCCTAAACCAGGCGTGGGATTCAAATTTTTTAACAACCGGTTCTGTGGTCGTGGCTTAGTTGGTGGGCGTGGCTTGGTGGTCATGTTATTGGCTGGCCATGTCCAATTCAACATCACTCACATTGAGGCATGCATCTCCTCACCTGGCCTCTCATGACTGTGGGGATGCTGCAACAGTTGTAAGTGTGAAAAATGGTCATAATTCACTTTTTTCAGTGCCATTGTAACTTTGAATGGTCACTCCACACAAGAAAAGTACCAGCAAAGGAAGGGGAAAAAACTCCAGAGAAGTTCCTGAGACAGGAAGTCTAGTCCTGCCAAAAATGTAATAAGGGTTGATGGAGAGGCAGTTTCTATAAGCAAGACCAAAATGTTTCCTTCCTGCCTTCCTGACAGGATTAGGCCAGTAATTTCTTCCAACAACCAGTTCTAGAGAATAGATGCAAAGCTGCAGAATCCCACCCTTGTCCCTAACTCTTATCTCTAAATTTTTTGGCTATATTTTTTATTTCAATTTTAGCCAACTTTCCCTTTTCTAAATTTTCCTGGTCTTCCTTCTTTCCTTCTAACATTTCACCCATCTTCTCTCCCCCCCCTTTCCTGTTCTCTTTTTTGAAGTTTCTTCTTGTATAATTTTTTCTTCTTTTCTTTGATCCTGGAAGCATTTTCTCTTTTATTTGTTAAGTCTGTCATTAATATCATAGTTTTAATTCCTTTAGTGTCTTTTGGCAAAGTCTCTTGTTCTCCATGTCTGTCTGAGTCTCTTTCTTCTTCCTTTAACTCCGCCTCACTGGCATTTCTTTGTTCTGCAACCATCACCATCATTTTCTCTTCTAGTATTTCCAATAATTCCCTTCTTTCTTTGAACATTCATTTTACCATTTGTAACTCCAACTAAAAGACTTTGCTTATTTCTTCCATTTTTATAATAAATTGTTAATATTCAGAGTCTTTTATTGCAATCCTTGCCAAAAGTCTCCTTTATTTCTTTTGTTAATCCTTCTGTTTCTTTGTCACAATCAACACCCAACAGTCCCAGGAAGTTGCATCTGCATATCCTCTTGGTAGAATTTCTCCCCCTTTTCCCAAAATTTCTGGTATTCTTACTAATTTTTTGTCTTTTATTCCATAACAATTAGAAGTCCAGTAAATTTCCATATAATGGAAATTAATGGTCAAAGGTTTTTGACCATTAGATGGCACTCTGTATCACTTTCCACTTTTTAAAGTTCTTTTCTTTTCTCTCTTAATTATATTAAACATTAATTTCCAACCATTTCCACAATTAATTTTCTTAGTAGGCAAGTCCAGCATTTAATCCAATGCCTAATTAATGTCAGTTTATATTATTCAAAGATTAGTCTGATTCCATTGTAGCTTTTTATAAACCAATTTTGTTTATCTTGTATTTTCCTCTTTTTTTTCCTGTTTACCACTGTGTTACTCTTACACGAGGGCACTTACTTTCTACTTCTCGGGGTTGTAATCAAGTTCTTTATCTGATTGCACGTCTCTCACCACTTCACCGCTCCAGTGCAAAACTTAAATCCCAGCAGCTTTCTATCTTCCATTTTGGACTGCCATTTCTCCCTGTCTTCCAGGGGAGTAATACCTAGCCAGGGAGGGGAGATGCGGCTCCCCTTGACCCAGCTTCCGGTCTCCCCCTCTTCGCCCACCCCTCCGAGGTGGGTCAGGATGACACTGGTCCCGTAGGGACCCTTCCGACAAGGGAAACACGGACCTGAGCCACGCACGATCGCGGTCTCTGACCGTTGTCAACAGAAGCGCCACCGGAAGTCATCATTGGCCTAGATGATTGTGCTGTACCCAGGTCATGTACCTGGCCCATTTTTTATAAAAAATAACAGAAAAGTTAGGAACCCAAAAAAACTATTACTTTGGTTGTGTCATTGGTAACTATTGTTATTTCAATCACCAAGCAGCTGTTTCAGTTGCAATCAATAAACTTTAATATTTTATTTCTGTACTTTGTGTAATAAAGAGCTATCATATTAATGATACTTTTCTTTTGTAGTAAAGTTGGGTTCAGTTTGGCCTTCAAATTCCTTCCTGAAGTTGAGCCAATATTGTCTGCCTCCAGAATAATGATCTTTAAAATCTGAATAAACATTTTGAAGATCATTGTTTCCTGCCTTGATCTTCCTCCCCATATAAAGTTTGTTCAATCTCTCTTCTCCATGAAGACTCAAGGATTAATATCTGTAAATAACAAGCAGGATGAATGAGGCCAAAAACAGATGATAAATTATAAGAGCCAAGCCTGTCAACCTTGGATCTTCTCATAAAAATTAGAGAGCCTCTATATGTGTTCAGAGAAGCAGAGATTGAAAAGAACACTTTCATTCTTGGTTTTTTTTTCGGTCTCATCAGAGCTGGAAATATATATTTAAATTTGCGCTCATCTTCTTGATGTCACCTCCATGAACAACACAAAGCAATTCCCAACTTAAGAAACATCAACCCAAATAGTCCACTAAAATAATACTCTAAAAGGCATAAGATCATATCCACATCATCTGTCAATGAACATATCTCAGCCTTTGGCCTGCAGTAAATCTGCCACTAAAACCAGACACTCAAGGGCACTGTCCTCAGATGGAAAAAAAAGCCTTCTTAAGAGCCTTAATGCCTCTCAGAGGGGAAAGAGACATTGTGATCTCAGGAAGAGGTAAGCTATTTCAAAAGGAGGGGGTTGCAAGTAACTGGGCCACCACCAACCTTATATGGGATACAGTACTTTTGTGAGCTTATTGGACAAGCAGATTTTATTCTGTAGGGTCTCACTGCAGGGTCTCGTTGTAACCAAATTGTGGGCTATAAAGGGCTTTATAGGGAATAATGAACACCTGGAAGCAAACTTGTGAACAAGCCCAGCTTCAGCAATATGAGTATTATCCAGCTATTATAGCCTCCCTTTGTGACAGATGCACTTTGCTGTAGTGTTCAAGTTATCTTCAGAGATAGCTCTATGTATAGCAAAATACAATAGAGAGAAAATCAGGATATGATTACTGATGCCAAAGCATACACATATCCATTGGTGGGATTGAATGTACATCTCAGTGGGAGAAACCTACATCATTTTTGTAGCTTCAGGAAAATAAAATAAGACATACTTTCAAGGTATGGGTTGATAGCAATGGAAATGTTAATGTCCAAATTTGGTGCACCTATTATTTGAACCCAAAGTTAAGAATTTGCCTTCTTTTTCCCCTCCTGCATTTCTCATTCAACTGAGGAATAAAAATTGTCTTTGAATTGAAAAGCCCTGTTATCCACCCCTTCCCATAAAAAATTCATCCAAACCACATAAAACAAATGACATTGCAAATAAAACCTTATCTTTTAAGAATAAAGCAAAAAAGAAAAAAATCAACCAAGCAGTATTGTTCAGAGATCTCTTATGAGATTAAGCTGAGCAAACTAAAGGTGTGGTTTGAAAGGCGAAAGCTATGCCACTTGCAAAGCTGACAAAATCAGAGGAGAAATATAGCATGTTGTTCCAATGAAGGTGAATAGTGGCTTCTAATACTGCCTACGTGTCTTGCAATTCATTGTGAGGCAAAACACATTGTTTCCAATAAATATTGTGGCTTGTTTGCTGGGTACAGATGTGGCATGCATCTTGCTTTGTGCCTGCACCAAACAGATAAGCACTTTGAGCACCAAAATCAAGAAGTCTAACTCATTCCTAGTAGAATACAATACAAATTAGAACATCAATAGCAAAGCTTTTTGGCTTTCATATCCCCAGCCCAAACAATGCAAAGAAGCAGATGATTCTGTTTTCTAAAATCATATAATCCAAATATACTGCTAGAATAGAATAGAATTATTTATTGGCCTAGTGTGATTGGACATAATTTGTCTTGGTACAAATGCTCTCAGTGTACATAAAAGAAAAGATACATTCTTCAAGCGACAAGAATCATAAAGTACAACACTTAATAATAATCATAGGGTAAATAAGCAATCAAATCATACTAGGAAATAGTCAATATTGTCTTTGTCTATAACAGTCAATATTGTCAATATTTGGACAATACTGCTATTGTCCAAAGAATTATTCAAGGAAGAGGAAGATTAATAATTAATTTTTATGCCATCACTCTCACTGATACAGCAACTCTAGATGGCTTACAATATAATTAAAAAGTAAAAAAGAATACAAAGCAATTAAATTTTGGAGAATTCAATAGAAACTCTTAAAAATGAAGGTTATAGGTGGCTGGAGTAGGAAGCGTTAGCCACTCCCAATGTAGCAGACCCTATCAGGTCTCCAGGTCAAGTAGCAAGCCAAGTTTTTAGGCTCTTCCAGAAGACCAGGAGAATGGGGGCAGACCTTACTTCCAACAGGAGCATATTCATAAATCAGTAGTAGCTAACCTTTTTGGGCTCCTGTGCCCAAAATTGCCAGCACCCAGAAGACAATGTGCATGCCCTCCCAGGCCCCTTGCACATGCACACACAATCCCCCCACACTGCTTCCTTACCTGCACTGTGCCTCCCAGCTGATTTTCAGCCCATTTGAGGCCTTTTTCAGCCTCCCAGAGGCTTGAGGAAAGCTTCTTCAGCCTTTGCAGGCCAAAAAATGGGCCTGTTTTGTCAATTACGGTATTTCCAGAAATATAGGAAGTGATGAAACGGGCCTATTTTTCAAGCCTCTGGGAGGCTGAAAAAAGGCCTCAAACAGGCTGAAAAACAGGGAGGCATGTGCATGCGCAGTGAGGTAAGTTTGCCTGTGGTTCGCGTGCTGGCACAAATGGCTCTGTGTGCCCTATGGCACGCATAAAAAAAAACTATGTCGTGCCATAGGTTCACCATCACAGTTCTAGATTGTCTACCACTCTGAAACCATGTCTCTGTATTCATACAAGATCAGTGGTGTTGGAGATCTGAGTTAATTATTTCCAGCTCTGTTTCTATATGGTTGAACCTTTGCAAAGTTCATTCTTCTATTGTATGGGTTCTCTCTTATCACCAAGCCCCACCCAACCAGGACAATTAAGATTGCAACGTTTGCCTTCAACTGGCACTTGCTGCCATTGCCTTCCCATCCATTTCCAATCTGAGTTACAGCAGAAAAGCTGAAATAACAAAAATGTCTTTCCTTTTCTAGTAATTGAGATAGATGGGGGTACCTTAAACTAAACTTAAAGTTTGCAGAACTATCAGCCTTCTGAATAGGTTACCAACTTGTAACCTTCCACTTGTAAAACTTGTAAAACTATTAGATTTCTACTTGTGTTCTAGAAGTTTTCAAGCTAGGATTTTGGGTACGTTTTGATTTTTTCTTTGCCTTCCATACAACAGCTATACTTTCTGGAGAAATTCAAAAGACTATCCCTTCCCCCAAGCTTCTTCTTCACTGTTTAATTTCATGGAGAGACAGCAGAGTTCAGGATTTACTATACTGGTTCTCACTGGCAATTTTGCCTCTCTTGTGATCTAACAGGGATCTCTAAAGCTTTGCACTACTAGGGCCTGTTAAATTTGAGGTGCTGTATATCTTTTTCTCAGTGGAGGGGATTCTCGCTTGAGCTCTTTTCCTGACTTTAGTTTTAGCTTTAGTTCTTATAAGGAAATGTTAACTGGAACATTTTGCAGTTTGTCTTGAAAATAAGCAGGTGAACAAGCAGGGTGGAATTGAAGGGTGTGCGTATATATTCTTTCTCTTCTTTTTTTGTGTTCTATTGGGAAAAGGACCCAAAGTTGAGTAAAAGGGTCTCCTAGCCACAACTATCTGCTCCTCAGTTACCTCCCATATATCTAGGACAGGGGTGTCAAACTTGATTTCAGTGAGGGCCATGTCAGGGTTGTGTTTGACCTCGGGTGGGCATGACCAGCTCAACGGCACTTGTATTGGGGGTGCCTGTGGTGGCAAGAGCGCTCTGCCAGCAAAAATGGGCTCCTGAACTCCATTTTTTGCAGCAATGGCCTCCTGCAACCTTCTGCCAGCAAAAATGGAGCTTGGGAGGGGCTATCTATGGCCCTCCCAAGCTCCATTTTCACTGGCAGAGGCACTGCAGGTCAGTCCTTCCCTGTTTCCAGGGCAGCCCTGACAGCCAGATCTAAGCACCCTGCAGGCCTGATCCAGCCTCTGGGCCTTGAGTTTGACACCCCTGGTCTTGGAGGATCCTCCAAACTGTGCACAAGGTCTGTGTATGGTAGCACAACCATCCAGGTCAAACATGGAAAGTCCTTGGAATCTGTAACAATATGTAGAAAAGCCAGTATGGAGGAGAATGGAATAAGGAAATGCTGCCTGAGAGACAGCATGCTCCCCAACTTGATAGTGGGCAGGGCAAGAATCTCAGAAGGGACCCTTCCTAGTTTCTTGGGCTATATAGAAGATGGCAGAATATTGTACTTTGAGGCTTGCAAAATTGATGTCAGCATTACCAGATAAACCAGACCGGAAACACGACCAGATAAGCTAATTCTACTTTATTGTAAAGCTACATTTACAATCTTGCAAATATGAAAGTAAGGTTCTACTGTTGTTTCATTTAGAGCCCAATAAATTAGGGAAAGTCCCTTTTAATCCTCTTGCTCTGCCAGCTGATGGCTCTGGTGCCTCTTATTTGACTCTTTCCTAGGCAGCAGCATCTCTTCACCCAATCTCCCAAGGTCTTTCCCACATACCTTGATAAGAGCCGTGATGGCACAGTGATTAAAATGTAGTGTTGCAGGCTAACTCTGCTCACCACCGGGAGTTCAATCCTGACTGGCTCAAAGTTGATTCAGCCTTCCATCCTTCCAAGGCCAGTAAAATGAGGAGCCAGATTGTAGCTGACTGAAAAAAAAGTTTTATGTGTGTGGTGGGGAGAATTGTTTGTGATTAAGAATGCCATCCATTTATAGGAATAAATTTGTGTCGGGATCTCAGTGTGGTAAGGACTTTTTAAAAACAACGTACTTATAGCCAGCACAAACAATTCTCACCCAACCCATGAATCAATGTTTCCTTTTTTGGGTTGTGGGAGGAGAGGCTGTTAATGCAATTCTGATGCAAAATTGGTGGGCAGAAAGCACCTGGGGAAGTTGTGATAACATCCTGTCAATAGCTTGGGAGTGCCCCTCTGAGAAGATAGCTCTTAGGTATATATTATTCTCCTTCCCTTGGCAGGTGTTAAATTAGAGAATGGGTGCCTCTGCTTTAGCTTAATAGTGGCAAGTAGGAATACAGAGAAGAAGCAATCAAATAAAATACCAGGATACAATTTGCAAAGCTCTGTTAAGTAAAACTTCTAAGTGCCATGTGGAGGAATTTGAGACACCCAAGAGGGCTTTTGTTCTGTATGGAGCTTGGTAGGCTCCAAGTTTCCTATTCTGATTGGCAGTAAAGGCCATTCACGGATTGGCTATTAGAGAACCAATCCGGTTAACCCGCCAAACGGCGGGAACAGTTAAAGCGGTGTCATTGGCCACAAGCCATGGGCAAGCCGCTATAAAAAGGGCTGCTGCGGCTTGGGCTGTTGTTCCATTACTATTCCTTAGCGAATTCAATAAAAGAGTTTATTGTTGGAACCTGGTTTCACGCACTTCTTTCCGGACGAAACACTGGCGATGAAGGCGGGATCGTCAAAGAAGAGTGAGACTGAAGCACGCGGCGATCTGAACTGAGCGAGAGAGATGGCCAGAAACAACGCACTGTCCGCACCATTCAATCCTGATGAGGAGGATTGGGAGTCGTATATCAATCGCTTTCTTATGTTTTTGGAAAGCAACGAACTGCAGGAAATCTCTGCCCAGAGAAAGAGGACTGTCTTCCTTACATACTGCGGACCAGCCGTCTTTAAAAGAGGCGCTGGCTAAACCCAGAGATGGCAAACAGATGACTTGGCCCAAGCTGAACAGAATGCTCTGAGCACACTACACATCTGTGGTCTCCAACTTGATAAAAAGACACGAATTCTACAAGAGGGACCAGAAGGAAGATGAAACTGTCGGAGATTTTGTAGCAGCCCTGAGACACATTGGAGGAGCCTGCAAGTTCCAGAACATGGACGAGGCCATGAGGGACCGTGTGGTCCTCAGTTTGAAGGACACTACCCTTCAGAGCAAGCTCCTGAATAGACCAAACATAACCGTGGTCGAGGCCATTGCAGAGGCAACCACCGCCAAAGCAGCAAAGAAGTCAGCAGCCACCATGCACCAGATGAATGCGATCCCTTATCTGCCAAACCAAGCCAGAGAGAAGAAGGCAGAGGGAGGAAAGAGACAGCCCACTATGAAGATCTCGAATCCCAGAGCGATACCAAGGACGAAAATGAAGATGTCCATAGACTTCAATCAGACAAGAAATGGCGCGAAAGAAGGAGAAACCGGCAGGAGTTTAAATGTGCGGGATGCGGGGGCAACCACCCACCAGCTGAATGCCAGTTCCTCAATGCAATCTGTAGGGCTTGTAACAAACGGGGGCACATCGAAAGGGGCTGCCGCAACAAAAAGAGCCATAGTCCAAAAAGATGCAGCAGCTGCACCCCCCCCAGACATGAAGAAAGACAAGCCGGAAGCAGATGGAACCGAAGCAAAAGAACCAGTGACAGAGAGGAAATGCATCAGACAGTCACCATTGGAAATGCCAGGGCAGAAAATGGGAAGAAGGTCCGGATAGAGGTGAGCATCGAAGGGAAGCCCTGTGAGATGGAAGTCGACTCGGGGTCTTTCCTATCTATGGTATCCTGGAATACCATCCGGCGCCTGATACCGGACATTAAAGAAAAAGAATTACAGAAACAAAGACTAATTTTAAAAGGCTACCAGGGAAATCGAATTCCGGTAGTAGGCCTAGGACATTTCCTCATCGAATTCAAGAACCATGCCGAAATCTTGCCTCTGACCATCATTGACCATGATCGCCCTAGTCTGCTAGGGATCGAATGGTTTGCGCCCCTGGGAATCGGGATGACTGGGATCAACCGCATTGCCACAGCCAACTAGGAGGAGAGCCTGCTACAAGAATTCCAAGATGTTTTCGACGGGACCCTAGGCAAGTACAAGAGGACCCCAATTTCATTTAGCCTAGACTCAAAAATAGCCTCCATCCACTTAAAGGTCAGACCCGTCCCATTTACTTTAAAACCAAAAATTGAACAAATTAATAGCTCAAGCAGTTTTAGAGCCAATCGACCATGCCAGGTGGGAAACACCCATCGTTACTCCTGTGAAACCAGATGGGTCAGTGTGCATCTGCGGAGACTATAAGGCAACCCTGAACAATGTGCTCCAACAAAGCGCATACCCAGTACCGGTAGTACAACATTTACTGCACTCACTAGGGGAAGGAAGAATTTTTGCGAAGCTTGATCTCGCACAGGCGTATCAACAGCTACCCATTGACCCCATTACCGCAGAGGCACAGACTATTGTGACACATAGAGGAGCATTCAAGTGTAACCGTCTTCAGTTCAGCATTAGTGTTGCCCCAGGCATGTTCCAAAGCCTCATGGAATGCCTGTTAAATGGAATCAAGGGAGTCATCCCTTATTTTGATGACGTTCTGGTCTCAGCAAAAAACACCAACCAACTAGAGAACAGATTAAGAGAAGTTTTAATTAGATTTAGAGATGCAGGCCTCAAAGTAAAACGAGAAAAATGTGATCTAGCCACCAACCAGGTCGAGTTTTTGGGCTATTTAATTGATGAACAAGGCATACACCCCACCAAAAAAAAAGATAAAGGCAATCAAAGACGCTCCTAGACCTAGGAACAAAACTGACCTTCAAGTATTCCTAGGTCTCATAAATTTTTATAATGTGTTCCTGCCCCATAAGGCAACCATAGCAGAACCCCTACATTGGCTGCTAGATAAAAAAAACTACTTGGACGTGGGGCCACCAGGAACAAGCAGCATTTCAGGGTATCAAAGACCTATTAACATCTAACACCATTTTAATCCAGTATAGCAATACCCTGCCCTTGACAGTCACCTGTGATGCATCGCCTTCTGGAATCGGCGCCATCCTGAGCCACAAGCTACCAGACGGCAGAGAGTCACCAGTCGCTTTTTATTCAATGACGCTTTCCAAGTCACAACGCAATTACAGCCAACTGGACAAAGAAGCCCTCGCAATTATCGTCAGAGTCAAAAGATTCCATGAGTACCTTTACGGTAGAACTTTTTCAATCATCACTGATCACAAGCCCCTTTTAGGAATCCTAGCAGGCAACAAGCCAACCCCGAACATTCGGTCACCTAGAATGATGAGGTGGTCTGAATTCCTCACTGCCTATTCCTACATGCTGATTCATCGCCCTGGAAAAGCCATCACACATGCCGATGCCCTAAGCTGTTCCCCGATGCCCATCATGGAAGAGGACCCAGATCCAACCATCTCCACACTCCAACTAGAGACCTGCCCAGATCTGCCGCTAACCGCAGCAGACGTCGCGAGAAACACCGCTAAAGACCTTTTGACAGTGTGCATATTGAATTGGGTAGGTAAGGGCTGGCCGGAGGTGAACAAGACTGAGACATTTAAGCCATTCCTCACCCGACAGACCGAACTGTCTATAGAAAAAGGTTGCATTTTATGGGGTGACAGGGTGGTTATACCAAACAGTCTCCAGGAAGATGTTCTGTGCATGTTACACGAGGGACACCCGGGCATAGTCAAAATGAAAGCCCTGGCCAGGAGCTACGTCTGGTGGCCGGGGCTGGACAAAGACATTGAACGATGGGTGGCAACATGCCATGACTGTCAAAAATCAAGGCCTACCCCCCCACAGGCACCAGTCAGAGAATGGGAAACTCCCCGGGGTCCATGGTCTAGACTACATATTGACTTTGCTGGGCCGATAAAAGGAAACACCTTCCTAATAGTTGTGGATGCCTACTCGAACTGGTTAGAAGTCATCCTTATGGCTTCCACAACCACCGAGGCAGTAATGAAACAGCTAGACAAACTTTTTGCTGCACATGGGCTGCCTGATGTACTGGTGTCAGATAATGGGCCCCAGTTTACAGCTTTAGCATTCGAACAGTCTCTGGCTGCCCAGGGTGTCCGACATGCTTTAACAGCGCCGGCCCATCCGGCTGCAAACGGCAGGGCTGAACTCATGGTCCGGTACACTAAGGAGGGCCTAGATAGAATGGACAAGGGGGACGTGCAAGACAAACTAAACCGACTATTAACTCTACAGCATATTACCCCTCGCAGCACAACCAACAAAAGCCCAGAAGAACTCATAATGGGTGGGAAATTATGTTCCTACCTAGACAGATTACACCCCACTTACACCTGGGACAAACCTCCTGACTCCTCCAGCAAATACCGAACATTTGAAATTGACGACCTGGTCTATGCGAGAAACCGCACCAGGGAACCGTAGAGAATGGAAGCAACACATAGACCAGCTTCGTTCTCGCAATCTTGAACGAAAAAACACCACAGAACCAATAAAAATAAATATCGACCAAAAAACAACCGAGGAGGAAGGGGGAAATACAAAATAATAAAAAAGGGAGAGACGAACCTCTCATAACAAGACAACAAACACTACAAAAAGACTATTTAACAAATCAAAAAGAGCACTCACAGTTAGATGAACCCCAAATGAGAAGTCCAGGAGCAGGAGAACGAAGCTATGCCTTCCTGGAAGGAAACAGCCAGGCCAGCTCAACCAACCCAGTCAAGCCAGGAGGGAGCGGTGGAGCCATCTCAACCGGCCCGAGAGACTCGGGTGGGAGCGGCAAGCCTGACTCACCCTTCCAGGAGGTTCCATGGAGAAGGACCAGAGGGACAGCGATCCCATCCGAACCGCTTGAAGACCATGCTGAGACTGAGCTTCACAGGTCAACCAGGACTAGAAAAAGGCCCACCTATCTGTATGACTATGTAACACACGCTGGACTAAATCATGGGGGGAGGGATGTTCTGTATGGAGCTTGGTAGACTCCAAGTTCCCTATTCTGATTGGCCGAAAAGGCCATTCGTGGATTGGCTATTAGAGAACCAATCCAGTTAACCTGCCAAACGGCGGGAACAGTTAAAGCAGTGTCATTGGCCACAAGCCATGGGCAAGCCGCTATAAAAAGGGCTGCCGCGACTTGGACTGTTGTTCTGTTACTATTGCTTAGTTAGTTCAATAAAAGAGTTTATTGTTGGAACCCGGTCTCATGCGCTTCTTTCCGGACAGAACAGCTTTCATTGGCTAATCCTTTTGGCGCAGGTATTTCTTGTATGTAGAAAAGGAAATAAGCACTAGCTGGTCATCAGTCTTCTATGGGGCCAATACAAGTAGCATGTACAATGAGGATGACAGGTATCAGGATGTCCTGGTTCAAATAATCCAGTTATGCATTGGCACCAGCATCTGCTCCAATGATATAAGTCATATACCTTGCCTGGTGATGTCATGATACATGTATTGTACTCTGTCCCCAGCTCAAGTGGGACAGTAGAAGATTTGTTGAAGCATAGCCTTCTTAGTTCTGAATAAGACCCATTTTATTTTGCTTTTTAAAACACATTAAAATGGTTAGAAAGGTTTTGCAGAGTGGGACTGAATTCTAATAAGATTATCGGTATGCAATGGGAAATCATCTGAGTAATAAGTTTGTTAGGACACAAGCGTATTGAAAAACTAATGAGAGATGATATTTCTTTTTATTGTTTCCAGCATATTTTGCTTGCTCTATATTGTATACACTAAGACAGACTCACTCTCTCTCTCTCTCTCTCTCTCTCTCTCTCTCTCTCTCTCTCTCTCTCTCTCACACACACACACACACACACACACACACACACACACACACACACCATGTTCCTTCAGAATCTCTCTTTTCTATTCCTCTCTCTCAATCTTTCCTCTGCAGACGCTTACCTTTTTCTTCCACAGAGAATTTGATTTTGTACTTGGGATAACTCAAACTGAGAGGAAGGCTTTTTGTTTTTATTTATTTGTTTGTTTGTTTGTTTGTTTACCTGTTTGCTTTTTTTGCAGAACATTTACTGGACAGATGGAACATTTCCCTGGGTCAGGGACAAAGGTCTGGCATGTTATAGCAGATGGAAAACATTGATGCTAATGTTCAAAGGGTGCAAAAGATAGCATTTCCCCCCACAAATAACAGCTTTTAAAATATGAACCAACTAAGGTAGAGTTATTGGTTGGTTGTTGCAGACTTAATCTGGATTTGTTTGTTTTCAGTGCTGTGTTTGTTTAGAGGAAAGTTACCTTGAATGCAGCAATCTTCTACATTCTTGTTCTACCTGCAGCTGTCATTATCTGAAACTAATCTTGCCCTTGTTAGTGTAGAATATAGATAAAACCGAATCTAAACATATTTTAAAAATATTTTCCTGTTCTAATGTAATTTATAATTCAATTAATTTAAACTGTCAAATGTTTTTTGCAACAATGCAAGTTATTTTCCCGTACACTTTTGCAAAGAAACTTCATAATAAAATAAATCCCAATGTAATTGAGCATAGCAAGTTTGATAATAAGAGAATAATCTGTGGCTGTAAAAATAAGAGAATTTACATTCAGTAAAAGGACCTCCCTAACAATATGGATAGGGAAATGGTTTTATTTCCTCTTAAGGGTATTCAGAGGCATCTAGACCAGTGTTTTTCAAACATGCTTGTCCATAGTGGCTGAGGAATTCTGGGAGCTGAAGTTCACGTATCTAAAAATTGCCAAGGTTGGAAAACACTAATCTAGAGGAAGCCATGATTTCATCAGAAGGATGAAATATGGTGTCATGACACAATCTTCATACTTAAGTATTTGGATGTACTGCTCTTTAGTTTTTTACAAGCAAAGATTTTAAATTAATATGCATCAGTTAAAGGTTTAGCCAATTGTTTCCAAAGAAGTAATACGTTTATGTGGGATATTATGTTTTTTAATGCTATGAGAAATTCTGCTTTGATAACCAAATCAGTGGTTTGTTGATCAAAGCAATCAGGTAGCTATACAGTTACATCTTTCTGATTCATTTCTCTCTTATTTCCATAGGATTTTAAAATGATTCTGCAGAGAGCAGGCCAAATTCAACTATTTAATGAAGATAACATCATATTATAAAGAAGTTAAAATTGGGGGAGGGCAGGGGAAGAAAGTCTGCGACTGGTTTTCAGCACCACAGAAGTATTTCCCAAATGACCTAAATGTTGTGTTAATTCTTACTCACTTGTAGAGCTGTGTCATTTAATTAGAAGAAAAATGGTTTTGTGTGCATTCTTTTTTAAATAAATGTGGATTTAATTGAAGCTGATGGGTGGTTCAGACAAATTTTTTCAAACAATGGTAAATATAGCATGATCTGAAATGGTGCAACTATAATCTTGTGAATTTAAGAGATTGTGTACACAATGCTATGGATGCTCTGTTATAGAGAGGAAGATAGCAAACAGAATGTAAGACCTCTTATCTCATACTTTTGATTGGCTGGCAAAAAAATATTCCTTTGATTTGCTGTTCTACTGGTATCCCCCACTGTCATGCCAGAATGGTGAAGAGAAGAGTTCCACACCCAGAGGTACCATTCATATTTTCCCTGACAATATCCTTCCTCCAGCCTGCTTGGCATGGGTTCAAAACAGTACAATGGGATGGTTCCTCCATTATAGTCTGTAGAGATTTTCAGTTATCCAGGTCATGGTTGTCCCAAAGGTGCTTTTTCAGGAGACAGCTGGACTTTCTCGTTTATTCTTTTGAAGATGTTTCACTTCTCATCCAAGAAGCTTCTTCAGCTCTGACTGGATGGTGGGGAATGGAAGGATTTATATTTCATGCAAACAGCTGGTCAGAAATCCTTCTATTCCCTACCATCCAGTCAAAGCTGAAGAAGCTTCTTGGATGAGAAGCGAAACATTTTCAAAGAAAAAACAAGAAAATCCATGGGTCCTCTATTATAGATTCTCCCTCCCTTTGATTCTTGAGATTGCTAAAAGGATGAGAGCCATTTCATGCACTAAACAGGCCTAGATGGGATTTTTCCATTGGGGAACCTCCTGCATTTACATTAGGATTGAAATGTTTTTGCAAATAAATGCTAATCGCATTTACAATGTACACTTTTATGAGAGGACATTTAATGACAAATGATTCAAACATTTAACACGAGCAATGCCATTATTTTTCTAATATCAAGCTTGCTAATTGGAAGTAAATCTCCTGCAACCTAGAAATACAGCCTATATAGCCTAGCATACTATGTATGCTTGATGGATGAATAGACTTAATGAAGTCATTTTTATGGGTAATATGACTTTGATTTTACATTGCTTTTTAAATGGGGTGGTATAGAGCCTCCATATAAATAATTCTGTTTTTTAAATCATTTTTTTTTTTTGCAAATTCAGACTATTATTTCCTAACTTTTATTTTATGCTATATCTTCATTGCCAAATCCATTCCATGGGGCAATCTGATGTTTCTATGCCAAAAAGAATTTCTTCCTATGCAGAGCCAATTAGATCTAGTAGTTAATGCACCAGGTTAGAAACAAGGAAATTATGAGTTCTTCTGCTGCCTTATATGTGAAAAGCTGGCTGGATGATTTTGGACCAGCCACTCTCTCAGCCCAATTTACCTCACAGGATTGTTGCTGTGGGGAAAAATAGGAGGAGGAAAATGAATTATGTTTGCTGTCATAAAAATAATAAAGGTACAATTTTAAAAATCTAAAATTTAAAATAATATATTGATCTTCCTACAAAGGCAAATTGTTTGTTGTGGACTATATGGAATAATAAAAGAGAATGAAAAAAGGTACCCAACAATATCCTGGAGCAATGAAAGTTCATTGTAGATTTATTTGTGATTTGAGTTAGGGGATTTCAGATTCCAAATGTTTTTCAATGAGCATGTCTAGAAGTCCCAGCCAATATAAGCAGTGAGTGTGTGATGATCATAACTGCATCTTAACATCTGAAAAACCATAAACTTCCTATAGCAGGGATGTCAAACTCGCATTGTCACAGCATTGTTTAGTGACTTATTATGACTTTCCCCCCTTTCGCTAAACCAGGCATGGGTGTGGCCAGAGGGTGATGCATCCAGCCCACAGGCTGCAAGTTTGGCAGCCCTGCCCTATAGGGTCATATATCTTACAGGTCGTACAAATCTAGGACAGTGTTTGTCATCCATAGCAATTTAAGATGTCTGGACTCAACTGCCAAAATTCCCAAACCAACATACTGGCTGGGGAATTCTGGGAGTTGGCAACCACATGTCTTAAATAAACCCTCTTTTAAGTAACGATACTGAAAGTCACTTGGATGAAATGATATTTCCTTGTGTTTGCATATTGCTGTGTTATGTGTGGTATGTACAGTGTAATCTGATAAAATCGTTTTCAGTGAGCATATGTATAGTGTTGAATCTGCTCATTTTACACATTTCAAACTAACCACTTCACCTTAAACTAAGAGCTACTTTCTAGACAGCCACAAATATTACAGTCCATCAGTGTTGAAACCTCAACATCCTTCTTCATCTATCTTATCACCGTCAAGATGTGAAAATTATGAGCCAAACCAGCAACTGCATCTTCCAGCTCTTTTCTCCTCTTATTTAAGGCAAATCAATAAGAATTTCAAGCAGGACCTCTCAGATCTTTAAAATCAGATTACTTTTATTCAGATATAGTTAGTGACAGTTATCACAGCTCAGAAGCACCAGAGGCAAAATATTTAAAAAGTACTAATAAAAATTTCAAAATAGAGAATGGCACAGGGTTTTATCTTCTGGATTATATTCTGTCCCCCCCCCCCCTTCATTCTTCTTAACCCATATAGTTTGGCAAAGCTTATTTTCTTGCTGCAGCAGCTCCAATAAAGGCATTTCCCAACCAAATAAGTTTTATTTTGGCACACACACAATATCACACAATGTCAAGTAAAATGGCTTTCTTAGAGGGGCATTATGTACAGAATTAAAATGATTCAGGGATGCCATGTCTTAGGCTCCTCTCTGAGTTACTGATCACCTTTCTAGCCCTTGTTTAAATCTAGTGCAGTGCAATTATCTAATGATTGTCTGCATAAAAACTGAACAATGCCATTGCACAAAAACAGACAATTTGCAGCCAAAGTTATTCCTACATGTATTTGCAGCTGTTGAATTTCATCAAGATTTTATTCTCAGAAAATGGTTTTTGGAAAGAGGTTTTTGTTTTGTTTTTAATTCTTGTAATAAGGAAAAAAACAATATGGGGCTTATAATAGATACCTGAATGAAAATCCTGTTTTATTTCAAGACCTTTTGTAAAAAACAGTCAGCGTTCAGCACACAGACTAGAAGCTAATCGGAGTTTTCTTGTGCCTCCACTTGCTTCTGATGTCATATTCCTGACTGAATTAAAGGTTGATCATGAGTTAGGAACAGCAACATGGACTTTGTGCTTCCCCATGAACTGTTAACATCTGAAAATTAAATCTTGGAAGATGCGTTATTTACCAAGCTACATACTTTCTCTCCAAAATGAATATCAAATTGGATTATGTTGATACCTGGACAGCAAAATAATGTTTCTTGCCAGGCTGCCCAAAAGCAATGGAGTAATAAAAATGGCAATGTTACAGTTGCTTTTTCTTTTCAGGACAAGCAGTTCCATTTTAAATAATAATAATAATAATAAATGGGTGCTCATGCCATTCTTTTTTGGATCTCTAACTTTTGAGGAGCCTCCCATGGAGTGAATCTCACTATTTGAGAAGTTAAAACAAGGGTATGATGAAGTGAAGTATATCTACCCTGGCTTGCTCCAAGAAGCATCATGAAGGAACATCCATAGCAGGGAAGAGTGTGGGTGTTTCTTTAAAAAGTTGTTATGATATGACAGTTAAACACCTGCATCTTTTTTAAATGTGTGGCATGATTTGCACCAAGACAAATTCCCTGTGTGTCCAATCACACTTGGCCAATAAAGAATTCTATACATACCTTGAAAGGATTAGGGCTTCAATTGCATCTGCTATCTCTATTTGTTGATCAACCCTCTTCCTTGAAGATACTCCTGTGGACATGATTTCACTGAATGAGTGATGGCAAAGAAGCATGGATTGGGAATGCATAGCTGAAGGTAAAGACAAAAATAAGCTAAATTCAGAGACAGTGAAATTGAACTTGCTGCTTTAAAATAATCAGCTACATTGATATATTTGGGCTGGCAGTTAGGATTTAAAGAAAATTTTCTGATCAGATCATGAAAAAAAAACCCTACAGAAATCTGGTTTAGATGAAAAATGTGGGCCTCATACACTGATTTGTTTTAGTTAACTTTTTCAGCCCTGTGGTTCTTCAGATTAAGTCACTGTAAGCAGTATTACAAACCACAGGTAAATGTGTGTCACAAGCCTACATGTGCTGTCTAAGCAGTCTCAAATCTGTACTAAGAGAATTAGAGATTGAGTAAATAAATCCTACAGTTGTTTTTGTCCTTATCAAAACCATTACATAACTATTTATACAAGGACAAAGCTACATCTTGCACGTGGTTTTTCTTTCTTTATTATGAAACTCCTAAAGCTATAATTGAACTTTATGAAGCTTATGAAGCTCCTAAAACTATTGTTAATCTATGAAGCTAAAGCACTAAAAGACTATGAGAAGGACATCTTACTACCCTGCCCTATCTATGATTGCTTTCCTCCTGGGAAAAAGATGATTATATACTTATTTCTGGCCAAGCAAGCATATATAGATAGACGTCAATTTAGTCTGAACCTCAACTCACCATTCAGTTAGCAACCATTCAAAGTTACAACGGCATTGAAAAAGGCGACTTACGACTGGCCCTTACACTTATGACCATTGCAGCATTCCTTTGATCACATGGTCATAATTTGGGTCCTGGACAACTGGCATGTCTTTATAATGGCTGCAGTGTTCCAGAATCATGTGATCACCATATGGAATCTTCCAGCCAGTTTCCAACAAGCAAAGTCAATGGGAAGAGCTGGGTTTGCTCCGTTGGCCGTATGAGTCCCTTAACAGTTGTAATGATTTGCTTAACAACCATGACAAAAAAAAAGAAAACCCACAACCAAGTCTGTAAAATTGACATGACTCACTTAACAACTACTTTTTACTTAAACACAGAAATTTGTGTCACAATTATGTTCCTAGGTCAAGGACTACCTGTAAAATGTTGGGAAGAAGTGATCGTTTATTATTTATTAAATCTATGTGTCCTGTTTCTTTATCAAGTGATTCTGGGTGGATTATAGCACAGTAAAACAACAATATAAAACAGTGACGTTGTTAAATTTAATAATAGTAAGTAAAACATGAAATGTTAACAAACAAACAAAACCTAGATAAAAAGGATTTTAAAAATTTCAGTAAGAAATAATTTTCTTTCCGAAATCCTGCCCATTATTTGATTGCCCTGAAGAACTATCATTATTTGACTGACAGGAAAGATTACAAAGCAGCCTGTGAAGGAGAAAAAAAAAAAGCAACCATTTTTGTCTTTTAAGCCTTCCTCACAAATTCTGGTCTGCAGATGATAAACCAAGGCGGTAGCAATGTTTAGCTTCTTCGGTTCCGCTTCTTGGATGAGAAGGGAAACATTTTCAAGGAAAAAGCCAAGAAAGTCCTGTTGCCTTTTGGAAAAGCATCTTTGGTGCAGCTGTGACTTGGATGATTAAAAATCTCTATAGACACTTTCTAGAACTTTCCAATAAAGAAGATCATATGAGTGTGTTGTCCAGGTATTCAGCTGAATGTACTAAAGGACATTAGAGATACAGTAGGTACTCTGACCTGAAAATCCTTTTAACCTTCCCACTTTTAGGAAAGGAGAAATACTTTCCCATTGGTTTGATTTTAAGTGTAGCTGTATTATTTGATTTGAATACAGCAAACTCGCCTTCCAATTGCCAACTAAATCTATGCAGATAGGGTGAGAAAGGAATTGGGCCACTCTCTCCCTCATAAGCCCTACATACATTCTACTGATAGATCTTCAGGGCTGCCTATCCCATATGTGGTATGGTAGAAACAGTGATGGGCTTGGTGAGCGTGGCTTGGATACTGTGAAATCTTCATTCCCATCCTACTCCAGAGGAAGGATACTGCAAAACCCCATTCCTTCCCCACCTCACTAACCTGCTTTTCAGCTCCATTCTTCTGTGCAGGGAAACAAAAGAAGACCCAGCCGATCAGCTGGGACTTGGGAGAAGAGATGGGGGTGCACCAGGTCAGAGGTGGTATTTTCCGGTTCTCCAAACTACTCAAAATTTCCACTACCGGTTCTCCAGAACTGGTCAGAACCTGCTTAATACCACCACTGGGAATAAGCTGCTCTTTCCTTCACTCCAAAAAACATAGCAAACATTTGCAAATGAATGTTCAAGATTGATGGAAAGAATCTGTGATTTAAAAACAAACAAACCAATCAGGGAAAAAAACCCCAAACATTCAAAAATTAAAGTGAGGATTTTGTATGAAACCACTGGGTTCAAATGCTTGCCTCGTTAACTAGACTTTGGATGAAATAGGTCTTTTTTTCCTAAACATTGCAGATAACCATAGGAGGGAGTCAATAACTACACTGTTACTTTCTTCATGGATGAGATAGAAAAACCTCAAAATTAAATTATCATTCGAGACAATGATGAATCTGCATACAGACAGGAGGTTGTACAATTTGCCTCGTGGTGTAACCAGAACAATCTGGAGCTGAACACATTCAAAACCATAGAAATGGTAGTAGACTTTAGAAGAAATCTTCCCATACTACCACCTCTTACAATACTAGACAACACAGTATCAATAATCGAGACCTTCAAATATCTAGGTTCTATTATATCACATGACCTAAAATGGACACCTAACATCAAAAACGTCATCAAAGAGCATAACAAATCATATTCACGGAATCATTCTAACAACTAGACACAAGGACAATTTTTTTCCCAAAAGCCATCACTCTGCTAAACAAATAATTCCCTCAACATTGTCCAACTATTTACAAAGTCTGCACTACTATTATTATTGATCTTCTCATCACTCCTTATCACCCATCCCCTCCCATTTATGACAATATAACTGTAACTTTGTTGCTTGTATCCTTACAATTTATATGGACTGTTTCCTAGTGTTGAAAGGTGTCAAAATGCCTTTCTTTTGAGGATTCGATTTTCCCGTTGGGAGAGTTCCGGCGCAAGTATACAGATAACTGCTTGAAAGCTGGATCTTTTTATTTTTCAGGAAGGTGGAAAACAGTGAGAAGTCTGCGTTCCTGGGCTAGCTAGCTTCTTATGGTAAATCCCTGGGTTTTTTTATACCCTTTTCTCCCTTTGTAAGTTGATTTTGTGTGAGTGTTTATATTTGTGCCTAATATTTCAAAACCTGTTTGAGTTTGTCTTTATTTCCGCTGGAGAGCAAACTCCTTGGGGTGGCGATATTGTATTATTGGTTTTCTGTAATCTCTTTTAGCTTTCAGATAGTTTTTCATATTTGTTCTGTGGCAATCTCCTGTCTGTCCCTTTTGTAATTTATGTTTTGTGTCTTTTGTCTGTTTGTTTTGCTTATTTGGTATGTCCTGTGTTTGTAAGAGTTTTCTAAATTATCTTTTGTTTCCTTTTCTTATTTGTCTAGTTTTCTTAATTACTTAGGCTTTTGTCTATAGGGATTCTTTAATACTTTTTATTTGATTCCTTTTCCTATGTAAGTTTGTTTTCTGTCTGATGTTCCCCTTGGGCTTTTCCTGTTTTTTTGTGACACTTCTGCCTTCGTGAAATTCCTTTTCCACACTAGTATGATTTGATTTCTCATTGTACCCTATGACTATTATTAAGTGTTGTACCTTATGATTCTTGACTCTTGATGAATGTATCTTTTCTTTTATGTACACTGAGAGCATATACACCAAAGACAAATTCCTTGTGTGTCCAATCACACTTGGCCAATAAAAGAATTCTAATTCTAAATGGGAGAGAGGGAGACAAGGAGGGAGGGAGGAAGAGGGGGGATGAGGGAGGGAGAGAATGGATGAGGAAAAGAAGTTAATATATTTGCTGAACTGATAGTTGTAAATTTTAGTTTCATCTCAATGGGATGTTCAAGATGGGGACTTCAATCAAGAGAAGTTGAATTAAGAGAACAAGCACTTTTCATAGTACTTAAGACTATACAGACCATAGTAGTATCCTTTGATCTTAGTTCACTCCTCCACAAGCACTTTTGGGGGGAGGTTTCCTGTTTCACCCCATGCCTATTTGTATGTTTTTACTTCCCGTTGCCTGTGGTTACTTTATTGATGAGTGCACTCCAGAAGGAGTTATAAAGTCACAATGCAATCTGATCTTTCTCAGATTTAGTTTCTCTTCTCCTCCTGCAAGGTAGAAAGAATGTGAACTTGAGAAGATGGCAAAGCCAAATCTGATTGTGTACACCTACTTTTTTATCTTCCTTCCTTTTACTTCTTCAGAAAGTGGCTCTGGGTTGGAAACATTTATAGGATACGGTAAGTCACTCCAACTTTTTCCTTCTCACAAAAATCCAAACAATGGAAGTGAATCTTTCCAAATATGTAATTCAAAGAATCTTGAATCTTGTTATCATTATGTATTTTAAAAGACAAATATCACACCACCTTGATGTACTAATTGACTGTATACTTTTATTTTTAGTTTAGTTTACAATGAGTGTGTATAGATACAACAAACTGCTGCACAATTATCAGATATAGGCACTAGTGTTCTAACTCTCAACCAATATTTATTAGAAATGTAGCACAGAGTTAGTTTTTCTTTCAGAGTATAAAGCTGACACTTGTTTTCTTGGATTTTGCCAACAAAAAGTGAGGTAAGTTTAGATTTTATTATTGTTATTTTATAAATGAGCATTCTTTAAAAGGTTCAAGCCACCAGTTGAAAAATGCTGCTAAATAAAATCTGAATTTTAGTATACAGCAAGAACCAGAATTTTTCAGTATTCAATTGTGTGTCATATTATTTCAGACTCTTAATAATCTTATTAAAATGATCAGGTACAATGGGTGGAGAAAGCAACAAGCACTTTGTCTTTAATTTGGGATGTGTATTTAACCTGAGTGCTTTAAAGTTTATTTTTATTGGGCTAGGATAAGAAACTTACTTTGAAAAATTCAAAAATATGTATCTCTCTGCAATGGGGACATTCACCAAATGTTTATAACTTCATATACAATTAATGAAATATGCAGGCACAGGATTGTATACAGGATTCTGGATTAATTTCAGACAAGGCATTCTACAAAGGATTTTATGTAAAGGCAAGTTGCAAGCAAGAGATTTATGTTCCCTTTTCTGAAAATCCCCCTATACGAGGTTATATTTAGCATATGTTACATGATAATTAGACAGAATGCCCAGTTCATAAAGCCAAAAGAAATACATTTAATTAATAAAACAGACAATGAGTAATTAAAAATGCCCCATCTCTTTCTCCTCTTCTGCTTCCTCCTTCACCTCTTTGGTGGTTAACAAAGTAATAAGAACAGAAATCAAGCTGAAGTTATTTATAAAACTGATCCTCAACTGTTTCTGGGAATTGGTCATAAGAAGCACTATTTTATAGTGGCTGTCCGCATGTGGGACAGGTTCTAATGGAGATATGGGAGGAGAGAGGACAAGTTCTAAGGCCTCTGTTGTGGGGTGAAGTCTCAACTCAATTCTCTCTCCTCTCCTATTTAATATCCAATGAATGGGGGGAGCCCTCATCCATTGACATGGGTCAGATTTCATCAATTGTGCTAATGATATACATTTGTATATTGCTGTTCAAGTGCCTGAAGCCTGCTAGGTTTTGGATGGGGAGAAATAAACTTAGGCTTAATCACAGAAAGTCCAAGTGGATTTGGGTTTATAGACTATTTGAGACTAGGAAACTCCATCTTTTGTTCTAGATGGTGTTACACTCCCCTCATTTGGAACTGGTAATCTGGGGGTTCTTTTGAATACATGGCTCCTGTTTAAACAGGATCTGGTAACTGTGGCCAAGAGGAGCTTTGCACAAGTTCATCTCATGTACCAGTTATGACTACCTTGCATTCTCCATGGGCATTCATGTCTGGGAAGAAACGTGTTACTATGATGTATCTTCATGGGAATCTGAATGCTACAGCTGCCCCAGAATGCAGCAGTTGAATAGCTATGCACACTCTGTTTTGCCCATGTAACACTAGGACAAAATCAGTGAGAATTGAGCTGCTTGTCAATGGGCTTCCAGGTGTGATTTAAGGTACTGATTGTTGTCATTAAAGCCTTGTGTAACTTAGTTGAATGTCTCTGCAGAACTCTATGCTCTCAGTAATTTGGGATCACTAGAGTATGATTCCTATTCTAAGAGAATGTTATCATCAGGTGCTCTACAAATAGGCCTTTTCCCCTCCATCCCCATCCTGAAAGAATATTTTTTCTTAAAATTACTTCAGTTCTAACCTTTAGAGTTTATGAAATTCTGGTTGTTCCAGAAAACCTTTGGCGATTATAAACTTTTGTTGTGATGGATTGTTTTAACCCTTGTTATAATGGTTGGTTTTCTTAATACACTGAATCTCAAACTTAGCCAACACTTTTAAAATAGGCTTTTTCTTAGTGGTAGTGGTGAGTTGTATGTATCCATCTACCTGGTCTATACACACAATTGTTTTGGAAAGAATGTGGATGCATTTCTCATGGAAAGTCTGGTGGTCTAGGTTGCTCTGAGGGTTTATAAAAGCATAATATCCAGAAAAAAACCCTAGATTCTTTATTATTGCTAGTAAGATGCACTTTTATTTATATGATTTCATCTGTTTATCCCAATCATCTATGGGATAAATAATGCATCAGATATGTATCAAAGAGCAAGCATTGCTGATCTTTATGCTAAGGTAAGCTCATAATGGACCGAGCATACTGAGAAACTAGCATTCACAGGAGAAATAGAATTTTTCCATTTTCCAAGTGATATTGCAAATTCACGCTGCGTTTTAAAATGCGAATTTGTTGGCATCGCAAATGCTCTTCAGAAAAGGATTAAAAATACCCTCTGCTCTCAGTACTTTCAATATGGATTTATTTATTTACTGTAAGAAAAAAAAATGCTATTATAATTTAGTTCCAAAATTATTCTATTATATACAACAAAGTTATGAGTGAAAAATTAATTGAACAAAGTTTGATGAAAATTCCCATTTGATGTGGAGATATTCTCACAAAATCTGCTTCATATAGTGTATGCAAACTATTTCCTACCATATCCTTTACATTTTCAAAATTGCATGGTGACCACTGCAACTTACAGCTTGAAAAGTTTTATTTCTAGGGAATATACAGATGAAATAAGAAGGGCAATTTCCATGAGTCATAAGAAAAGATGAGCTGCTCAAAAGTTTTCTTGGTAGTCTAAATTCTTTGATCTAGAGAAGAATGTGTTGACACTTTTCTTTAAATACCTTATTAATCAAGAAGCAATTGCTTTTTCATATATATGTGTGTGTACATTTCTCTTTAGTAAGACAAAAGGGAAGCCTACAGCTCATTTTGCAAATAGAAATTAAAAATTTAAATTAAAAATTGAAAGCATACAATGCATTGAGAAAAGAAAAATTATTGAATTAATTAATTAACACAAAGTCAATTCAATGGAGAAAGCTTACAAGAAAAGAAAGTTTACAGGATACTAAAAAAACAACAAAAAGAAGGAACAGTTGGTTTCTTGAAAGGGAATTTCAAATGCAACCACATACATCCCAAAAAACTTGTTTTCTGTATCCCTTCAAGAGAGACCTATCATTTGAACTTTCTTTTTACTTCATCAATATCAGAGGAAGCATTCTTGAGATCTTAGTGGTAAGTCACATAATGTCCTAAAGAAAAGAGCATTTTGAACTGAAACATCTGTTGTGATGGGGAATTATGCTTCTTTTAAAGTTGGATCCAGTCAAAACCTACAGACTGCTTTCAGTTCCTGAATACTTTTCACAGGCAATTCTTACCATAGTATAATAATTAAATAGAGGAAGAAATGGAGGGAAAGAATTCAGTTTCATTTTCAGGAATGAAAGAAACTGTATAATCTACTTTGTTTGATAAGTGCTTTAAATCTTGAAATTTGAGAAATGTTTTGTGATTCTTTAGGTACTTGTGCAGATGATGAGCAAGACAACAGCTTTAAGTGTTTCACTCAAATGCCAGGACTCCTAAGCAATTTCTTAATTTGTGAAGCTACTGGGACAGAGATTAACCTGAATGAGACAAATGCCAGTTTTTCTGTGTAAGAACTTTTCTAATGTATTCAAACATCATTAATTGGATGCTAGAAGATTAATACAATGAAAAAAAATTGAATGTAGAATTTGGGGTGTGTGATTTTGGGGGCTGGTCTGGAGCTACACAGATTGGTTAGGAAATACTTATTTGGCCTTTGGGTGAATGCTTATCTAATTTTAACTTAACCTGTCTTTAGAGTCTAGTAAAACTTACTGATTACTTCTCAGAAGAATGTATTTAAATGCATAAAAGAAAATACATAGGTACAGAAAAGACATAATGAAGATCAAACAATGAATTCTAGAGCTCCAGAATGCTTTGAATAGATTTTTAAACACAACAGCTATTTTGAAATGCAAGCTCTGTTGACTATGATCAATTACATGTGTTTGGTGAAAACAATACACGTAACCAAATGTATTCTGGTTTTGATTTTTCAATGTATACCAATTTTTCTGAATGTTTTTGGAATGTAGAGTTCATAATGGTTGCTTGCATTCATTATTGAATGAAAAGCTAAATTTCAGTTAGAGGTTAGTGAAAATAAAGTTGTAATCTTTTTTTACATCCAGATTCATGGACCTTCTGAAATCTATCTAAAGATTCCCTTGGTTGCAGATTAAGAACCCCTTACTTACACCATAAATCCTGAGATCATAATATATCTGCAACTTTCTTAGCCTCATGTTCGAAATAAAAAGGGTAGATTTTGAGATACTTTAGCAAACGATGTTAAAGTTACTGAGAAACTACAAGAAAGTTTTATATAGCATAAAGTTGCTGATTATTAAATTGGCCCTTGCTTTTATCTTAATTAGCTGATTAAATACATTATTTTTTTCTTGGCTTTTTGGGACTATAAAGTTTGTAAAGAAAAATGGAATTTGCCATAAAAATGAATGAATGTTAAAAATAAGAAAGAAAAGATTTCTTAATGCTAATAATCCAAGAATATTAACTGGTTGTTCTTTTGGGGAAAGGTGGAGGGATGGCATACATGAACCCCACAACTCAAAGCATTTCTATTTTAACTACAGATATATAACATGACTTCATTTGTAGAACACCTGACCACACTGAAATGTAGAAGGCAAGAATTGATTCACTAGATGTAATATTTGGTCACAAGACAATTGGGGAAATTCATAGACATTGAAAGAATCATTTTGTCATCAAGAGTACTTAATGTCCAGCTCGTTTGGAATACAGTGTATCAGGAAAAGTGTAGGACAGCTGTTGTATCTGGATAGCTTAAGATTGTGTATTGTTGGGTAAACATACATTAACTCAAAAAAGCAATAGCAAAAGCACTGAGACTGCTTCATAGTGTTTACAGCCCTCTCTAAGTGTTTTTCAGAGTCAGGATATTGCCTCCAACAATTTGGGTTCTCATTTTACCAACCTCAGAAGGATGGAAGGCTGAGTCAACCTTGAGCCTGGTGAGATTTGAATTGCCAAATTGCAGTCAGCCGGCAATCAGCAGAAGTAGCCTGCAGTACTGCAGTCTAACCACTGCACTACCGAGGCTCAGTATCATTTTTTTGTACTTGTCTACTGAACTATAAAATTAATATCCTGCCCAAAATCTTCACATGGTCTCTCAATTACATGACCAAAACAATCACAATGCATTCTCTGAAGCTTGCAATGAATACAGTTTCCTCACCATGAGACTCTATGGCAACTTTCAAACTATAGTGTAAGTTCTAATGAACTGACTAGCTCTCGGAAGGTCTATGTTATCCTGCTTTTCAATTCTTTCCAGAACCACTTTGTGTGGACAGGTTTTTCAAAGTTTCATTGCTCCATCATATTTTGTCACAGGTATGGGACTCAACCCCGGTCCTGCTTCATGAAAAATCCCCTTGTCGGCAATTGTTCTATATACAGCAGCGATCTTATTGATGTTTTGGATGTTTGCTTGACAATAACTTTGATTAATCCTTGCAAAAATTGCCTGAAATTGAAAGCTGTTCATATTGGTAAGCAAATGTATAGTGTGGGGATTCATTTTTGAACCTGTTCAAAACTGGAGGGACATGAAGTTTAGTTACATCAAGACAGAGTCCAAAGGCTCATAGCCAATTTTGTTCTTCCATTTCCAAATTTGGAAGACAAAGATGGGAATTCTCCAACCACGAGAATGTTATGGTGTTGCTCCAAATCATGGAAAGGGATCTGCTTTGTAGAATTGCTTGTACAAAGCAATTGTCCTCTAGATTAATTTTGTTCAACGTCAGCAACTTTACAATGTTTGGACTTCAACTCCAGAATTGTATGCTGACTGAGGAAATCTGGGAAATGAAGTTCTCAGATCTTAAAGTTACTGAGGTTGAGAAACACTGTTCTAAATAACAGAAGCAAAATAATTATAACACATTGTTTCCTTAACTACTTAAAGTTGTATATTAACCAGTGAATTAACACTGTATAATTGTATCTGGGTTCACAAGCTGTTTAAACAGCAGAAGTTTAAGAATTGTACATGCAGAGTATAATTTTATGTGTGTATGTGTTGTTTATCTTTACATTGTCCTTTGCAGTTAAACCTGAAGCACCTTTTGGTCTAAATATCACCTACCAGGAAAAAGCAAATGAGTACCTTGTTCAATTCTCAACACCACACGTAGCAAACTCATTCCTTAAAGACAAATTGATACATCAGTTAGCCTACCGACAAGAAAATACAAACTGGACTGTGAGTAAAAATAAATAGTTTTGCATTTTCTACCTATTTTCAGTTGTATGCCTGCAAGCAAGGGCTGTTGGTTGTAGCAGGATACCATGCAAACTATGTTCTGAGTGGTTGGGTTATTTTTTCTTTAGCCTGTGCCTAGATTTAAAAAGTTTAGAGTGAATAAAAAGCTGATAGCTGTTTTTAACTTCTAACGGGGACTCTAGGCAAGGTTTTTATTTTCAAAAGTCAATGGAAATCAGTATTTGAATGATGCTCTTTCTATAAATATATTTTTTAAAAACCATATCCTCCTAATAATCAATAGGTATCCTGGCCTATCCGACACTACTTATCTCCATTGGCTGCTTAAAGATGAACAGACTGTGATTACAGTGTAGGTGGCTAGATTCTGCAGAACGAGGGATTCATCAGGAATACATGTTTAATTCACCATAGCTATTTTGCATAACTAATGTAGCAAAGCCTTTTGGATCACTACTTTTTTGCATTTTAGTATTTAATGACTACAGGCCTCACAGTTTAAGGATTGATACAGGCCTGACAGTTTAAGGATTGTATTGGAGGTAGTGACAGATTTTATTTTCCTGGGCTCCAAGATCACCGCAGATGGGAACTGCAGCCAATAAATTAAAAGATGCTTGGTTCTGGGAAGGAAAGCTATGGCAAATCTAGACAGCATACTAAAAAGCAGAGACATCACCTTGCCAACAAAAGTGTGTATAGTCAAGGCTATGGTTTTCCCAGTTGCATTGTATGGCTGTAAAAGTTGGACCATAAGGAAGACTGAGCGCCAAAGAATTGAGATCTTTGAACTATGGTACTGGAGAAGACTCCTGTGAGTCCCTTGGACTGCAAGGTGATCAAACCGGTCAGTCCAAGAGGAGATCAACCTTGACTGCTCTTTAGAAGGCCAGATCCTGAAGATGAAACTCAAATATTTTGGCCACCTAATGAGAAGGAAGGATTCACTGGAGAAGAGCCTAATGCTGGGAAAGACTGAGGTCAATAGAAGAAAGGGATGACAGAGAATGGGATGGCTGGATGGAGTCACCGAAGCAGTAGGCAAGAGCTTAAATGGACTCCAGAAGATGGTAGAGGACAGGAAGGCCTGGAGGAACGTTGTCCCTGGGGTCGCGATGGGTTCAGAAACAACTTCATAACTAACAACAGCGATAGTATAGTTAGGCCATGCATAACTGACAGATTGGTTGCCAAATTGTGATTTTAATATAGATTTAATCTGTTATTTATTATTTTATTCTAAAAATTTTAACTGGATATTCCTTTAGTATTTTATTTGTTCTGGTCTCCAGTCTTTGACTGTAATAAACTTGATTTGATTTGATTTGATTTGATTTGAATGTTACCACTTGATAATATAAATCTTCAAAGATATTATTCCTTGTTTTGATTAGAAATTCCCCCCTGCTGCTATATCCAATTTCACCCCTAGTAGTTTGTGATGAAAATAATTAACTAGCTAGGAACATGGAAAACTTAACGAGAAGCATTACATTTTTTAAGGAAATGTTTTCCCTCCCAAAAATGTTTCTGTTAGTCTCTTGTAAGCTTGATTACAACAAAAGAGATTTGTAAATCAGTTTACCAATGTTGTTCGGACAATGCTTTTGATCTGACCCAAACATTCTGATTTAGCATCTGCTTAGCTTAGATTCTGCCTCTAGAACATTCAATTTCATTGGGGGTGCATCAGGGTTGTGTTTGACTTTGGGGGGCAGAGTGGGTGTGGCAGGGGTGTGTGGCCAGCTCAAAGTCACTTGTGTCAGGGCCGCCTATGGTGGCCCGAGCCCTCTGCCAGTGAATATGGGCTCCTGGGCTCTTTTTTTGACTGCAATGGCCTTGTGATGACCTGGGGCATGGCACAAAGGCAACACAGTCAGATTATCAGTAGGAGTCCTTTTATTAGCTCCAACTTCGCCCTCATGTCCTGGCTACCTTCTGGGCTAGAGAAAAACTCTCCCAGGAACAGCCTTTGGCTGCAGAGAATCAAGTCCAAAACGTGGTCACCAAAAACTGTAAGTCCAATCAAGGTAAGATGAGGTAATTAGTCTGGCAGGGCAAGAGAAGGAATTCCAGACGTGAAGGAACAGCAGTAATTCAATATAGCTGGGAGGCAGTCAGGAACACAGATAACCAAAGTCAACACAAGATAAACCCACATTTGTTCCCACCAGACGCTGCACTCAGCTTGCATCTCTTCACAACTCTCATTCCCAGTTGTGGCTAATGAAGGGAATCAGGGCCCTTTCTTCCCCTGTGAGCCACGCAACCCACATTGCTCTCTTCTCCATTTCTTCCTGCATGCCGTAAGATGAATAGGGAGGGCCTGGGTCTTCCTCTGATCTCCCTCTGCCCTGCTCTGCCCAGCCAGACTTTTCCCTTTCCCAGTTTCCTCCACAGCCAACGGAGCCACACTCCCACTTCCTATCAGCTGTATGTCTTCCTCCTGGGATTCAAATTCCGACAGGGGAATGACAGGCCTCCTGCAACCCTCTGCCAGTGAAAATGGGCATGCAACCCCTCCCACAAGCAGCCCTCCTGGGATCAGTTTTTGCTGGCAGATGCACCCTGTGCCAGTCCCTCACTGTTTCCAAGGTGGCCCATGGGCCAGATCCAAGCACCCTGCAGGCCAGAGTTTGGCACCCCTGCTCTAGCAGGATAAGGTACTAGGGTAACTAATGCAGATGCAGTCTCATTTCTGCTAATAGATTTCCTTCTGTTTTGAATCCAAAACTTTAGTTGGCCTATTATTACTACAGAGTGTGAATGTCTTACACTGTCCCAGTCCCAGGTGCATTTCACTAACATTTGTACAGGTACTCCCTGACTTAGGACTACAATTGAGCCCAAAATTAAATGAGGCATTTGTTAAGTGAGTTTTGCCTCATTTTATGACCTTTATTGCAACAGTTGTTAAGTGAATCATTGCAGTTCTTAGTAAGTGAATCTGGATTCCCCATTGACTCTGCTTGTCTGAAAGTTACAAAAGCAGAGGGAACTACTTTTGTCGCATCAGACTTATTCACAATAGTCCTTAACTCATGATCAATCCCTGTCATGCCCTTGGTAGAGTCAGAGTCTGAGGGAGAGGAGGAACAGCCGACAGGGAGTGGAGGTGTGGCTCTGGAGGTAGTGGAGGAGCTGGGGAAGGGTAGAGGCTGGCTGGGCAGTTGGAGGAAGAAACAGGCCCATCTTCTCTGCATCCTAGGACACACGGGGGAATGGAGAAGGCAACAACTTGGCTTACAAGAGAGGAAGCAGCCATGATCCTCCTCATTGGTTGCAGCTAGGGAGACTAGTATATAAGAGAGACGATTACAACACAGCATTGCCAGAAGCAAAGCATGTGTTATTTTGGGCTGAAGTTATCTTGGTTGGCGTCTTTCTAATAGTCTGTGCTTTGTTATCTCCTTGAAGTTGGTAATTACTTATCCTGGTCCATTGTGGAAATTTCATCATTGCAGTTTGTTTATTTTTTTATTTCACCTCTATCTGCTCATTAAGTTTGGACTGTATGGCTTTCTTTTGAAGACTATTTTTGAGTAAGTTTTATCTCCAACTGAGAATTATTGAACATTGGGTCCAAGTTGGAGGCATTAAAGGACATTTATTTACATTTTGGATTTTGTTCCGTTTGTGTTATACTCTGGGTCATCACAATCCCTTTAAAGTTATGATGCAGCTTCCCAAAGTACTTGTGACTTGATTTCAAAGGACCGGTCTCTATAACTTGTCCCGCTGTCATGTGATGATATTTTGGGAATCAGCTCACTTTTTACAGTCATTTGCAGCAACCTATGGTCACGTGACCATGGCTTTCATCATTTTTTCCCCTGGTTTCAAGCATTTCTTTCTGCTTTCTAGCAAAAAATAGCCCATTGGACAAAATGGATTCATTGAATGACTGCCACATTCACTTAATAGTGACTGAAAATTTTTTGATAAAATGGAGGGGGGAGGCAGAGGTCACCTGCATAGTGACTGCAATGACGATCATTGAGCCCTGAATTCTAGATTCCATTACTATTGTAACTCAAAGTTTACTTTTATTGGCTCTCTGAGTCACTGAGAATGAGTGGCAACCATATGAATTCTCATAAACAAACAAGCAAGCAAGCAGGCAGGCAAGCGAACAATATTGATGTCAATTCAAAAATATTTCTGTTTTTTTAGTGTTGTCAGCAAAAAGGGAGTGAGAGGAAGAAATGCATACCTCAAATATTTTCATAGATAATTGCTAGGCGGCTGAAGCTTCTGGTACACAAGATTATTACTGAAGAGCATGGTTGATGACTTTTGGCTATGGATATGTCCCATTGGAGAATATAAATCCGGGGAGTGGGGGAAGACCAGAGATGAATGACGTGTCTCAGTGTTGGCTGCATCCAGGTAACACTGTCATGTTCACTCCTAGTAAATGATTTTTTTTAAACTCTGAGAGATGTGCCTAGGCCTAGCAATTATCTATGAAAATATTTGAGGTATGCATTGCTCCCCCCACTGCCTTTCTGCTGACAACTCTAAAAAAAACAAAAAAATACTTTTGAATTGACATTTGACTTTTCTTGGCTCTTCAGAATTTCAGTTAGATATTCTTCCCAGCATTGTCCACATTAGCTAGAGACCGAACCATTTTTTAAATGGATGTATGTGGTCTGTCATTGGGCTGCAACATTTTGTTGGAGAGCAGACTATGAACAATGGAATAAGATAAAGAAGTGACGTCCATACTTCTTCATTTGTGGTATATGAATGCAGCCAAACATTTGGATCCTTTCCTGATCATGCACCAGTCAAATCATTTTCCATGAACAAGTTGGTATATTTTCTTGATGTAAAATAATCTATTGTATTTCGGATGCCAGTATAGGATGTTATCACATTCCCAGCAGAGTTTGAAGAACACATTCAGGTAAACATGATTTCACTGTATAAAAATAAATGAATGTTGTTACAGGGAGCTAAGAATTTTTGTTTAACTTAAAATGAAATTCTCAAATTTATTCCTGTCTTAGACGATCGAATCTAATTTCCTTAGATTCAAACTTCTGGGGAAGGAATTCGAGCCAGAAGTCACATATGAGATGAAAGTTCGGTCAAGGCCCAACGGACATTATTTCAAAGGCCATTGGAGTGACTGGAGCTCATCCCAATATTTCAAACCTTCAGCCAGAACATCAAGCAGAATAAGTGAGCCCAGATTTTTAATTTAATTCTTATTGGAAATCAAGAATGTCGGAAATGTTTATAGCCTGGTGCAGTGGTGAACCTGTTGTACCATGAAAGGAAGCTCAGCCTTAAGTTCCTGCCTTAAGTTTTCATGGAACTTACTGGGTGACTTTGGACCTTTGTCCCTCTGAGCCCAACATCTGCGATGGAAGGTGCAGTTGGAGAAGGAATAGTGGGTGGTTGGGAGCATCACTGCTTCCCAAGGAGAGAGAAGAGAGAAGGCCAAAACCAGAGACTGAACAGTCTTGAACAGGATGGGGAATGGAGGAGAAGGTTCAGGGTAGCCATACCCTTGAATCCCCCAGATCCTATCTATAAAGTTAGAATGTTTAGCTTTAGTCTCAATTCTGTGTAAACAAATAAAAAACTGGGCTCGATTGATCTCACTGTTTCATCTTTGGACTTAAGCTTGATAACAACCTGGTTAAAATGGGAACAGAGTCCCCTTTCTCCTAAATTGTCAACATAATACAATTACTCTGTTCCAGTAATGGATACAATACATATGTGATACATGTGTGTGTGTATGTATGTATGTATGTTCAGCCTTGTCCTTGCAGGAGAAAAGGGAATATATAAATGCAATTTAAAACCTTGATAAAGATTTATAAATGTACAGCATACTAAGAGTTATATACAAAATTGGAATTAAAATCCAGTAAATAATTGAATTTGGATAAATTCACAGAATCCTGACTGAGAAAAAATTATATATCATACAGTATAAGCCATTATGGGTCCAATTAAATGTTTCTAATATTTGGTGGTTAGCCTTGAAACACTGGTAGGTCAATCAGACCTTGGTGTCCTCCAGGAATGGAGGGGAGGGGGAGTCAATCAAAAGGTAAGATGGCAGAAGTAGTCCTCACCGGAAACTTGTCCAGGCAGTCTCTGAGAATCAGATGCAATTGAATGAAGGAAAAACAATACAGGTAATCCTCCACTTACAATAGATTGCTTAGTGACTGTTTGAAGTTACAACTATACTGAAAAAAGTGGTGGGATTCAAAATTCCCAGCAACCGGTTTGCTGCCCAGTTGCTGGGTGGGCATGGCCATGGTGGAAGCCAGAAACAGGCCCATTTCACAACTTCTGGTACTTCCGGTTTGGCTGTTTTCCACCTTCCCAAGGGTCTGGAGGCCTTCCCCGGGTGTCTAGGAGGGCAAAAATGGCCTCCCCTGGGCTCTAGAGGCCCTCTGGAAGCCAGAATAGTTTATGAATTCTGATACTTCCAGTTTGGCCATTTTTCACCTTCCCAAGGATCCACAGGCTTCCCTCGGGCCTGGGAGGGTGAAAATGGCCTCTCTGGGCAATGTAGGCCTCCAGAAGCCAGAAACAGGCCCGTTTCCAGATTTACGGAAAGCCCATTTTTCACTCTCCCAGAGTCTCCACATGGACCCCGCACTTACCTTCATCAAAAATGGGCCACGTGGAGACTCCTGGGAGGGCTGGAGCAGGGTGGAGCAGGGTGGGTGGGGCTAGCCGATTGGTTTAAATATCGGTTCAGTGAACCAGATGCAAACTTAACATCTGGTTCTCTCGAACCAGTCTGAACTAGTAGAATTCCACCCCTGCTTATGGCCATTTTTTGCACAATTAGGACCATTGCAGCATCCCCATGGTCATTTGATTTACATTTAGATGCTTGACAACTGACTCACATTTAAGATGGTTTAAGTCCTGGAGTCATGTGATCAACTTTTGCAACCTTCTGAAGAAGCAAACTCAATGGAGAAACCAGATTCACTTAACAACTGCGTTACTAACTTAACAACTGCAGTGATTCACTTAACAACTGTGGCAAGAAAAGTCATAAAAATGGGGCAAAACTCACTTAACAACATAAATTTTGGGCTCATAAGTGATTGTAAATTGAGGACTACCTGTACTTTCATTAGAGCCAAAACTTTCTGAATATAACATGCTATTATTATAACAACTAGGAATATCAATTAATAATTGACCAATAGTACCATGACTAAACTCAAGGTCCTACCGATCAGATATGATGTTAAATGATTAACATTTCTTTTATCATGTATTTTTCAAAGACTCAAAATAGCTGTGGGAAAGAATTTTTGGCAGGAAAATTCCAGATCCCTCATTTCCAGATCCCTCCTCCCTTAGAGCTGTTTTGTCAAAGTATACTTTATGGAGGAAAGCGTACTGTAACAGAGTAATTGTACAACATTAATAATTTGGGATTTGTTTTCAGTACATATAAAGAAACAGAAGAGAAGCAGGATGCTTAGTTTTAGGTCAAGGATGTCAAACTTGATTTCATTAAGGGCCACATCAGGTTGTGTTTGACCTTGGGGGGTGGGGAGGGGAGCGTGACCAGAGTGGGCATGGCCAGCTCAACATCACTCATTGAGGCTCCATTTTCGGCCACGATGGCCTCCTGCAGCCCTCTGCCAGTGAAAATGGAGCCCTCCCGAGCTCCGTTTTCACTGTCAGAGGGCTGCAGGAGGCCATTGTAGCCAAAAATGGAGCCCAGAGGCCCATGCATGACCCTCCCAAACTCCATTTTCACTGGCAGAAGCACTGCGGGCCAGTCCTTCGCTATTTCCAGGGTAGACCTATGGGCCAGATCTAAGCATCCTGTGGGCCAGATCCAGCCCTCGGGCCTTGAGTTTGACACCTCTGTTCTAGGTGAATTGGAAGAAAAACAAACAAGAATTAGAGGCCAGAGGTATCACCACAAAATCAGAAGAACATCATGAGACCACAAAATCCAAGAGTCCTTGATAATTAGAATGATTGGAGGTTGGCCATCGCCAGCTTCTGCTGTGGGAACTTTGGTGGAAGCAAAGCCACCAACTTAATTCATTCCGTTGCTGGATTACTCAGTCAAGAATTTTCATGCAGTGTTGAATTAAAATTTGCTGTATGGTTGATTAAACCTAATCTTCACTTCCTCAGCAGCGATGGACAAAACTTTGTTCCTCTTCTATACAATGCCTTTTAAGCATTTAGAAGACCGCAAGAATTGTCTTTGCAGTGTTCTTTCCTTAAGCATAACATTTTTTTGCTAGGATTTGTTGGATTATGGGTGAGCAATTATGGGATTTGTTGGCTTATTGGGGATAAACATAAAATTTTGCATTGTTACAATGAGACCTGGAGCAGAGGTGGTATTCAGCAGGTTCTGACCAGTTCTGGAGAACCAGTAGAAGAAATTTTGAGTAGTTCGGAGAACTGGCAAATCCCACCTCTGACTGGAGATTTTATAGTATCCTTCCCCTGCCATGCCCACCAAGCCACGCCCACATAACCAAAGGTAAAAAAAAATTGAATCCCACCACTAACCTGGAGTCATAATTGGTGTGTAAACATCTTCAATTTGATCCGACCATACATCATAAGCTAGATGGTCAGAAGCTAAGCTAATGGAAGTTAGAAGCTAGGCTAATAGATGTCTCATATAAAATGGATGTGTAATGGATGTATCATTAAATGGCGTCTCATATAAAATGGCTATTCCCTCTTATGTCATGCTTTGATTACCAATGAAGAATCTATTACTATTTTTAAAGCTAAGATTTCTTTCTTCAGACAAAGATGTCCTGATAATCATATTCACTGCAAGCTTCTTTGTACTTTTTGTTGTAATTCTTCTGGTCCCAATATTTTGGAGAAACAGGTAAAAAATTTTTTTTTGAAAAAATCACAATTCTAATTCAAATAAGACTCATTCACAAAGGTTATTGAAAGATTGTTCCTAATTAACATTGTTTTTATCTTCTTCAGGATCAAAGCAATTATTTGGCCCACCATCCCTAACCATCAGAAAACTTTGGATAAATTCTGCAACAAACTAAGAAAGGTTAGTATTTTTACTTCAGGAAAAAGTAGCCTTGCAGGCCTTTAACATAAAATGAAATACAGGTAGTCCAGAGGTGGTATTCAGCAGGTTCTGACCAATTCTGGAGAACCAGTAGCAGAAATTTTGAGTAGTTTGGCGAACTGTAGCAGAAATTTTGAATACTTCGGAGAACTGGCAAATACCAGTTCTGACTGGCCCCACCCCCATCTATTTTCTGCCTCCTGAGTCCCAGCTGATTGGCTGGGCCTTCTTTTGTTGCCCTGCACAGGAGAACAGAGCTGTAAAGCAGGTTAGTGGGGTGGGGAGGGAATGGGGATTTTACAGTAACCTTTTCCTGCTAGACTACCAAGCCACGCCCACCAAGCCACGCCCACCAAGCCAAGCCCACAGAACTGGTAGTAAAAAATATTGAATCCCACCACTGAGGTAGTGCTCAACTTACGAACACAACTGAGCCCCAGACCTCTATTGCTAAGTGAGATATACTTATCACAGTTCATTTAATGGCCATTCGAAGTTACAACATCATTGAAAAAAAGTGATTTATGACCATATTTCACACTTAGGACCGTTGCCACATTCCCCACTGTCACGTGATCAAAATTTGGATGCTTGGCAGCTGGTTCATATTTATGACAATTGCAGTATCCTGGGATCATGTGATTCCCCTTTTGTGACCTTCTGACAATGCAGATTCACTTAATGGCCACATTACTAACTTAACAATGGTAGTGATTCATTTAACACCTGTGGCAAACAAGGTCATAAATTGGGGCAAAACTCACTTAACCAATGTCTCAACTGAGCAACATAAATTTTGGGCTCAATTGTGGTCATGTCAGATGGTGCTCCATTCAAAATCTAAGAAAGACACTCTTAGAGTCCATTGTTATAGAGAAAAGGAATTTTTACTGGAAATCAAGTGGTAGCATCAAAGGAATTCTAGATCTAGATTTACACGCGAAAAAACACATATACAAAGTGATGGCAACATTCCCACCCACCATAGTTCATATGGTCCATCCAATCGAAGATGTGTATAATGTCATGTGGAACATCTTCAGGTGGTGATACAGACATCTGGCTGTTGACCTTGACCTGGTTTGATAAAAAGCTGCAGTTGCACAGTAAGCAAGCATATGCAATAAAGTTTTCCCCAAGTTATACAGTTCTTTTTCTAAAACCTCCAGCACATTTCCCACCCCCACAAAGCCCAATTATTTCTCCCTCCCCCCTTTACTATGGCAGCCAAAAAGATACGAGAGAAAGAAAAGGAAGGCTGACAGTAAGTCAAGGACTACCTGTACTTTTTTTTTTTTAACAAATTAATGTCTTTGCTTAACTTTGGATATGCACTGACCTAATTCCCTGATAAACATCTTCTTATCTGCGCAGAATTCAGGCAGCAGTTTCTTTAATCTTGAGAGTTTGGGATATGCTCACATCCACAAGGTGGATAGCGTTCAGGCTAAATCAGAAGTTGCCCACCTTCAGTCCCCATCATATAACCTGGATGCAGAGGCTGAGGATTTAGTGGAACAAAAA
Organism: Laticauda colubrina; assembly: GCA_015471245.1. Lineage (NCBI taxonomy): Eukaryota > Metazoa > Chordata > Lepidosauria > Squamata > Elapidae > Laticauda > Laticauda colubrina. The sequence continues at coordinate 15,357,779 of BLBF01000010.1, forward strand.
AGCAACTTGAACCATATTCATCACGGATGGTTGAAGGTCCCTCTGGCTTATGAAGGAATGTTATCAACAGAGGTGATGAACAAGGTCTACGGCGGAAGCGAGGACACCTCTGCTAATCATTCAGTCCTCAGCATCAATCTATACAATGAGGGCAGAATTGCCGACCAACATGGCTGGAATAGCCATGATCTGTGTAAATATTCCATTGTTCCAATGAACCACATTTTTGTCCCTGACTTAAAAACAGGCTCTTGTGACCACACTTATTCCAATGGGGAGACCAGGGTGTTAAATAAAGAAGAAACCTATGTCACGATGGCAAGCTTTTTTGAAAATAAGGGAAAATTATGAAATTGATACTTACAGGCATACAATTACCAAGGGGCATTTCTAGATGTCACACAGGGCTATAACTTCTGTTACATTATTTTTTTCCTCCTTCCAGTGCTGATTTTCAGCATCGATTTGCAGAATTTTTTTTAAAAATAAAACTAGATAGTTTTCCTTTAAAATGAAATTCTCTTGCAGTCAAAAATTTTATCAATACTTAGCTTTCTACTGCAGCTGTATTTGTTCCCTTGCTCAAAATTGCTTCCGAGCATTTAAAAACCATCCAAAAGTGCTTGGAAATCAACAGTTTCTGCTCTTGTACCTTTAGGAATCTGTTTAGAAAGGCTTCCACGACATTGAGAAAATAAAAACTCTGGCCTAAAGCCAAAATATGTTCATTGAATCATACAGGTGGTTTTTGTTTATCGACTGCTTCATTTAGTGAATATTTGCAGCTATGACAATGATGAGAATGTAATTTTATTATCAATCCTCACACATATGACTTTCACAGGTCTATAAAGAAAGGAAGGCTGAAGTAAGATCATAAGCCCAGTCTTAAATTTACTTAGTGATCACTTTGCTTCATGACTGAATTGCCAGTCCAACTGTAGTTGCTAAACAAAGACTATCTGTATCATATTATGCACATTTTACATAAATTAATCTCTATGACATGAAATCCAGAGAAATGCTCAACTTCATGTATCACAATTTTAGCATTATTTTGTGAACCCTAAGGTGTTTTTTAAGTTGGACTTTCTTTGTTTTTCCTTGAAGATGTTTCAATTCTCATGTAAGAAACTTCCTCAGAACAAACTTGAAGAAGCTTTTTGATGGGAATATCAAGAAGCTATCCCTCTTTGATAAACACTTACAAATGTTACTTTCATGGATTGAATTTCTTATGGGCAAGTTCTTTGCAAAAGTAAAATCACCTCCCCAGCCCCAGTCACTGCCCACTCTCATCGCTCCTGCACATTCTTGAGTTACTTTGGCTGCCTTAGCTTTTTGGTGCCCATGTTGGTCACCTCACCTTCGTCTTCAGCAGAAAGGGAAGAAGCCCTGGGTCCAGGAGGAGAGCTGCCACTCTCCGCAACCAGCAGGGTGTCCTTCCTTGTTGATCACCCCTACAGGGTGACTTTAGCCCCTTGAGGGCCCTTCTGATGAAGAGGGTTCGGCATGGGTATGCAGAGCCCCGCTTCCCTGCACCGCTCATGCTGCAACATCAACCAGCAGGGAATTAATTTTCTATGTACTGCCATTTTTATTTGGGTTTAAGAACCCAAGGCTGTATGACTGGATAGGAATTTTGATGGTGCAGATATTGGAGACTTTCCACATCTTCCTTATTATGATTCAGCTGTAATCAGACAATGCTGGACCACTTGATCTTACGGATCTATCTTGTGATTCCTTACTGTTTAATGAAAAATAAATCCTGCTGAATTGGACCAAAGTCCAGCAATGTAGCATCCTGTTTTCCAGAGTAACTAACAAGAAACTCTGAACATTCAGAAAAAAGGACAACAGTGTCCATCCTTTTTGCTGCTCTCCCAACATTTTCTAAGAAGGTCTATGTTGTTATTAGGATTGATAGATTTCTCCTGTCTCAATTTGAGAACTTCCCTCCTAAGGCGATTTCATGTTTTGGTCCACTCAGTGCTTTGTGGACATAAATAATATAAACTATATGTTATGTGAAGTAGTACTTTATTTTTCCTGTAATAATTTCAAGAAAATTATACCACCAGTATGACTATATTACTAACTATAGTGATAAGTTCATTAATACAGTGCCCCCCCCCACACCTTTTGGTTACCATGGTCTGGTTCTGTGGAGAGAGGTTTTCCCATGGACCAAGGGGGGGGGGCATGGTTCTTGTGCTGCTTGCATCCTGCGGATGGGACTTTGCTTATTTGCATGGCCTGGTTTCTGGAAAGCTGCAGGACAGGGCCGGTCCACAGACCGAGGGTTGGGTACCCCTGCATCTATAACTATAATACCAGTTAAAACTTGAATTCCACTATAAATCACTGCTGCTTTTGATTTAGCTTTCTCCAAAGAAATATTCAAGGGACGCTAAAACAATTTATTTTTTTTATTATTATGTGTTTTATATTCTTTCAATAGATGTATAATCTTGCCCTATACTTATCATGTTATTCGCTGCTATGTTTCATTTTGATAAGGAGTGGTTTCGTATGGTTAATTTTTATTTTGATGGTTTGTATGAATGTAATAAATGTCTTTGAATTGGATGCTGAAGTGGCATTTAAATAAAGTCATTAAGAAACAGTCAATGTAAGGCAGCAGATTTAATTTTAATTCATGAGCATTATTTATGAATAATACCAAAAGCTTTCTTCCATCTGTCTTGCCTAAACAGAAGGCAGTAAGCCAAATATTTATTGCCAATATAATTCTGGACTAGGGTGGAATCAATAATTAAAATCTATTAAAGGGTGGGCCGCTACCGATTCACACTGGTTTGGGTGAACCGGATGTTAATTTTACATCCAGTTCACTGAACCGGTAGTTGCAATGACTGTCAATGCTCAGCCTGTCCTACCCCTCCCAGGAGTCTCTGTGTGGCCCATTTTGGATCCCAGGTAAGTGCAGGGCCCATGTGGAGGCTCAGGGAGGGTGAAAAATGGGCTTTCTGGAGGCTCTGTTTCCAGCCTCCAGAGAGCCTCCGGAGCCTGGAGAGGAGGGAAATGGGCCTCCCGGAAGTTTCAGAAGAGCCCAGGGAGACCATTTTCGCCCTCCCGGAGGCTTGAGGAAAGCCTCCAGAGCCCAGGGAGGGTGAAAACACACACACACACCCCACCTTGGTGAAGGAGGCTGACAAGGCCATGCCCACCATGGCCACACCTACCCAGAAACCAGGCAGATAACTGATTCTTTGAATCCCACCCCTGAATCTATCCAACTTCTCCTAACTAGTTACAAAACTTTGAATAAAGAAAAAAGTGTACAATGAGGATTCCCTTAGCTATCTTTTGTGCACTGGTAATCTTCAACTTGCAACCAATTTTTCAGTGACCATATGACGTTACAGTGACACTGAAAAAAAATGGCTTGTGACTGGTCCTCCTACTTATGACCATCACAGCATCCCTATGGTTCACCTGATCAAAATCTGAGTATGATTAGCATGTATTTATGATGGTTGCAGTCCCTGGGGTCATGTGACCACCACTGGTGATCTTACCAGCCAGCTTACGATAAGCAAAGTCAATGGGGGAAGCCAACTTCACTAACAACTGCATTGTTCACTTAACAACCATTGCAAAAAGATCATAAAATTGAGCATGACTCACTCAATAACTGACTTGCTTAGCAATGGAAATTCTGGTCTCAGTTGTAGTACTATGTCAAAGACCAGCTATTCAGCCAAACTCCATGGAATCCAAACTCTCTACTGGGAGTTGAACTCATGAACCAATACACTTTAGATGACCATATAGAGTACATTAGCTTTAGAAGCTCTTCAAGGCCAGGCATTTTACAGACAGGGTACCTGTATCAAGATTGTACATGAAGTCCACTTTCACTTAAGCTCTCAAAAAGAGATATTTCCATTGGGCGATGTTGTTCACTTAGAATAATTTGCAAACCAATATTGGATTGTATCCAATGATACATTTGTCTTTGCAAAAGGGGGCAGTGTTGAATTGATTTAATGATTCCCCTCCGGGCTATGCCACATACATTTTTTGTGAGATTTAAATGGATTTGAACAACTAGCAAAAATTTGTTAAGCGGTTTTTAAAAATATGGCACAGTAATGAGGCCACGAGGTACAATTCACAGTTCCTGGTTTTATGTTTCCTGAACTTCTTTCAATAAATAAACAAATGAATAAATACACTGAGAGGTGGTGTTCAGCAGGTACAGAACCGGTAGAGGAAATTTTGAGTAGTTTGGAGAACCAGAAAATACCACCTCTGACTGGACATATTACAGTATCCTTCCCCTGCCATGCCCACCAAGCCACGCCCACAGAACCGGTAGTAAAAAAAATGGAATCCCACCACTTAATACATCCTCTTTTCTTCCGGCAACATCTCCTACACGATGTTCCCTCAACTTCTACCAAGTATTTTGGGGAATAAAGGAAAAGAGGACAAACATAGCTGGAGCAGGTGGGCAAGGAATCTACTGATACAGAAACAAAGATTCTAATTGAATGTTATCAAAAACTTCCTAAAAGGTGGCAATTATCTAAGTAGTTCATGAAATGTATTCAAGTTGAGATTGGGAGGTCCTCTGGTGGAGATGTTTGAGTTCCAGCCCAGCCTTTTTTTTTAATGCTAGGCTTGTAGCTGGAAAAAGGTTTTTTTTAAAAAAAAAAAAACTCTGATCCCACCACCATTTATTTTTGGGAATATTACTAACCAATTTGCCACATTATATGCACTGAGAAATCTTGCTTGCTGAAAAATCAATCCTTCCCTGACATTGATGGAGCTAAAACAATGGACACAAGGATTAACAGTTATAAGACATTTTAATTTTTTTTGGTAAAGGCTGGCAATGTCATTCCATGTAGTATAGCCACTATCCTACATGTTGGATGGAGGGGTTGTTTAGAGTAAAAGCACAAAAATAACAGAGTCATTTTAAGATATCAGATTTTCCAAGCATTTTTCATCATCACAATGAAATAGACATCGGTATCTATCGAAGCACTGACACCAGCATAATAGTTCATGAATTCCTCGTTTGTGACCTACGATAGAAAAGTTTGAAAAAATAAAGTTTTTATTTAAATAAAATGTGTAAACTATTGCTTGCAAGAATTAAATGATACATTATGTTCTGTGGGGAGATTTTCATTCACGTATATATAGCCAGTACCTCAGCAACACAGGCTCTTAAGAAAAAGCCAACCAATCTGCAAACATCAACAATCACCAATCAATAAATAACAACACAGCCAACCAGCCCACTTACAACAAAGCTAGCACACAACTTCCTGTCTGAGCTTCTTCAGTGACAGACCAAAACCTCATCTCTGCAAGGCTTTGATCCGTGCTCACCGCTGGAGTGCCCCGTGCCGGCTGGTTTTGGGGCTAAGCCACCCCATAGAGGTGGTGAAGAGGGGGGAGTCTGCCAGCAGGGTTGAGGAGAGCTGCATCTCTCCTCACCAGCTGGCCATTACTCCCTTTCCCGAAGGTGGTTGCAGCGGTGGTCAGAAATGGCCACCACAAAGGAGAACTTGACCAGAAAAGAATGTGCAGGAGGAAGATAAGAAGAGAAAGTTTTGGTTGACTGGGTCAAACAGCAAAAGCAACAAATAAGGTACCCTGGAATTGAAACTGTTAAAAAACAATAACATTGTTTCCTAAAAAGATTTTTAAGCTGCGAAGGAGAAAAAAAAGGGAAAAGATTTGGTTTTCTCCTTTTCCTATACTGATAGCTAAGAGACTTAAGCAAGAAATTGGAAAAAAAAAACACTTTGACATCAATAGGCATTTAATGCTGAAAAGAAAAAGTCAAAGGGATAATTAAGATTTCTGGATAATTAAAAGCTTTTGAAAACAGGAAAGGAGAGAAAAAGAATAAAAGGGTAGGATCTGGAAGGAGGAGGAGACTGCCTGGAATTAAAAAAGAAATTACAGCAAAATCTCAATAAGACTTCCAAAAGATGCATTCTAATTGAAATATCGCAACAAAAACCCCAGGAAGAAAAAGTCAAAAAAGAAATAAGATATAACTCCGGACTATCTGGATTACTTGATGATTTCTGGATTCTTGGTTATTTTTTTGAATGACTAAAATCAATCAGGTGGTTGTTTAAAACTGTTTAAAATGACTCCACTTTTAGAAGAACTGAAAATGGAACTTAAAAAGTACAAAGAAGATGTACAAGAAGGGAGAGGTTCTTTTGGCTTCGTATTTCAGTTTTTAGAAATGGAGATTTGGAATTATGAGAAACAACAAGAAATGCCTGCAGAACAAGAAGACTGCGACAAAGAAGAAGCCATCTTTAATGAACAAGTAATCTTAGATGGGGGGAAAAAAGGAAAGGGGGAAAAGAGAATGGAAAGTTTAAGATTGGGAAAAACAACTCCAAAAAAAATAGAGTGAAAAATAAATATAAATTCAGAACGCAACAGAAAAAGGAAATGCAGAAGAGAGAATCAGAACTAGAGAGACAAGGGGGAAAAAAGGGGAGAGAGAAGAGAGGGAAGAAAGAAAGGAAAAGAAGTTATAAAGGACAGAAGCAAAATATAGAGAAACAGGGCCTATTTAGAGATAATGGGTGAAACTTTAATGGAAAAAGGGATTCTGCAAAGGTACATAAGATAGTATTGTTATATTAGA
>BLBF01000010.1:15367159-15388948 GCA_015471245.1 Laticauda colubrina
GAAGGAAGGAAGGAAGGAAGGAAGGAAGGAAGGAAGGAAGGAAGGAAGGAAGGAAAGAAGGAGAGAAAGAAAGAACATTATTGAAGAACATTAGATGAAATGTAGAAAAATATGACATAACTAAATTAAAGCAGAGGAACATATGTGCAAATTCCAAAGGTACTTTTTGGATGAGAAGCAAAATGTCTTCAAAGAAAAACCAGGAAGACCAGTTGCCTCTTGAAAAAGCACCTTTGGGCATAAGCATGACCTAGATGATTCCATAGACATTTAGCTATATGCAAATCATGATTAATTTCTGGGTGAATTTCATACCTTCCAAAATGGTGCTTTGGGGCATCTGGATAATTCCAGTTATTTATTATGATGTGCACCATATTATTGGAAGAAATACATCAGATGCAGGTATGCAAAGATCACTGATCATCTGTGAACAAGTGCTGTATTGCATCATCTGATGCATTTAGCTACCAAACCTTCTCCACAAGTTTACTATCATTTTTATTTGTATTTGAAAAGAGCAACAATCTCCTGGTTTATATTCCACTGCTGTCCGCTGGTTGTTCCTTGGGATTTGGCGATTTAGGCTCAATTCCCTTCCAACAGAAACAGTGATTTTTGAGTTGGTGGTGGGAAGAAAGCACTGCTGGCATCTGAATAATATTTGTATGCCACTCACTTTAAGACTGAAGGCTGAAAGAAGATGGAAAGCAGAATGGATAGAGATGTGGGGAGATATAGAAAATGTTGTGTTCGCGAAGAATGAGACTCGAGACCAGCGTAACTTCAGCTCTTTTATTTGTTGCTAAATTCCATCTCAACCAGGAGCCGCGGCAGCCCTTTTTTATAGAGAGGCTGCTCGCGGCTCATGGCCAATGACGGCTCCTTAATTCTCCTGCCGCTGGGGCGGCCAATCATATGCTACTTATTTTTGACCAATCACCGTCGAGTAGGACACCAATCAGATTCAAGTATTTGTGGATCAATGGGAATAGAGTATTTGGAGTATGTTAACATGTAACAGAAAGAGCATGTGCGGGATTGCAGAGGGCCTATAACAGGACCTTTCTTTCTTTTTATTGAAATTGACATGTATGGTTGTCCATTTCAGAGACGCAACTATAGGCAGCAAACTGGGGTTTCAAAAAAGATAAATACAGCATATTGATGGACCATCTGCTAAAATAAAGCCAGGTAAAATAAAGCCAGGCACATATTTCAAAGTAAATCAGGAAGCCTGTAATTGTGGAGTCTGTCTGGCAAGAACAAAGAATGCTTATTCACAGGAGGATATGTGTGTGTAAATCTTGTAACAATCCTGGCTAATTGGAAAGCTGAAAAAAGTAACATGAGTTAGCCAACTTGCAGACCTCAGCTAAAAATTAGGTCTGCAGCAAATCAGATGTGTATTAGATAATTCCTAGGGCGTTCATGAGCCAAGACTTGGGAATAAGGACAGCTAGAGACCAATAGAATAAATTGTAAAATTATTACTAAAATGTTTATTAGATGATATTTATTATCTCACTTTGTCTCACCTTCTCCTTTAGTGAAAATGTATAAAACTTACTCAATCCTTTGTTCTTGGCTCTTGGCATTTTGACCAGGGGCCCTTTTCCTTGGAATACTCCAATAAAAAGCAATGAGAAAACCTGCACCTCGTGTCTGGCGTCTATTATTGGCTTTGGCACCAGGCTCAGACCCGAAATGGGGACTACAGCATAAGCAATAATAGATCATATTTTACCTAGTGTCTCAATCTACTGCAGGGGTATCAAACTCAGGGCCCAAGATGCCTCCTGTGGGGTGCTTAGACCTGGCTTGTAGGGCCACCCTGGAAACAGCAAAGGCCTGGCCCGTGGTGCCTCTCCGTGCAGCCCATTTGAGCTCTGTTTTGGCTGGTAGAACGCTTGGGCCACCACAGGCTCCCCTGACAAGAGTGATGTCATGCTGGCCATACCCACCCCAGGCACACCCACCTGGCCCTCTGAGGTCAAACACAATCCTGAGGCGGTCCTCAATGAAATCGAGTTGACACTCCTGATCTACTGTATCTCATGTAGTCGAAAGCCAGTGTAGTGTTTGACATTAAAGGCTCTAAAATTCTTCTCTGTAATATTTATATAATCAGGTACCTGACAGAAGCCAGCTATCTAAGTCTCCCTACATGATTTGCAACCTATTTGAGAGGGATATCAACCAGTGAATTAAAGTCTCAGTTAGTCACTATTTTCTATCCAGACTTTTTTTATTTTAAAAAAAAAAAAAAGATTTCTTTTAAGCTGTTGCATACATGTTAATTCCACTGAATGTATATTTGTCCTTCCTTTTCTTCGAAGAAACATATTTTTTTTTAGCTGATAGGAAATGTGGGTGGAAATGGGTTCACAACAGCACTGATCTGCAATCAATTAGCATTGCACAGATCAAATGCCTGGATCAGATCTGCCCTGACTTCATTCTGCCTGACTTTGACTCAAATGTGGAGAGCTCATTTCCATTGCAATTAGCACTTCTTGGTAGACTTCTCTGTGTGTGAAGCATTAACATTTCTGTACCCAAAAAGAGTGTCAGCATTTAACACTGACATTGAAATGCTCCGGTTACGTTCCTAGCAAATGAGGGATTTCCCCAAGATATTTCCCCATACCAATGAACAAATTTGTCCACTAGATGCACTAATTTCATTAGCTTTACCAGGTAGACGAGACAGGAAACACAACCAGATGAGTTCATTCTACTTCACTGTAAAGATACTGTATATTAACAGCATCTTGCAAATCTGAAACTACCTATATTTTTTTCTACTATCTCAACAGTTGAAACCTTTCTGGCTGGGGGGGAGGGAAACTGGGTTATGTGAATGAATGTGCATGCATTTGTGTGCCCATGCACCCCCTATGGGCTAGCGTGAGTGGCAGAGTGACACTCACGTGTACAAGTGCACACCAGCCTGCCACTTGAGCAAGTTGAGCTGCACGTGTATGTACTCACCAGCCAACCATTCATGTGGTCCAATTCTGAATAGGACAGAGCCTGGTATTGGACTGTGGCCTGGGGGTTAGGGACCCCTCTACTATCTCCTTTACATGGAGAATTAGAGACGGTCTCTTCTGAGCTTTTTGCTCTGCCCACTATCCAGTGTGGGTTATGCAGGGGTGGGATTCAATTTTTTTAACAACCCGTTCTGTGGGCATGGCTTAGTTGGTAGGCGTGGCTTGGTGGTCACATTATTGGCTGGGTGTGGCCAACTCAATATCACTCACATCGAGGCATGCATCTCCTCGCCTGGCTTCTCATGACTGTGGGGATGCTTCAACAGTCATAAGTGTGAAAAATGGTCAGAAGTCACTTTTTTTCAGTGCCATTGTAACTTTGAATGGTTACTCCACACACGCAAAGTACCAGCAAAGAAGAGGAAAAAAACTCCAGAGACATTCCTGAGACAGGAAGTCTAGTCCTGCCAAGAATGTAATAAGAATTAACAGAGAGGCAGTTTCTGTAAGCAACACCAGAATGTTTCCTTCCTGCTTTCCTTACAGGATTAGCCCAGTAATTTCTTCTAACAACCGGTTCTCCGAACTGCTTAGAATGTTAACAACCGGTTCTAGAGAATAGGCGCGAACCTGTAGAATCCCACCCCTGGGGCTATGCTGTCTCTTATCTGACCATTCCCCTGGGCAGTAGCTCTTCACCTAGCCTCCCAAGGTCTTTCCCACACACCATGGTAGAGTTGGGTATGACATAGCATGTTCATGCAATAATGTGGGAAACTGTTTTTGTTGTTGTTGCTTAAAACTCACTCTTAATGTTAAGAGAAATTCATCAAAGTCAATTGTTCCATTCCCATCTTTGTCAAAGATTTGGAAAATCTTTTCAGCTTCGTCTTTGTCGATCAACACAGCATAATCATGGAGCCCTTTCACGAACTCTTTGAAATCAAGGGTCCTGCTGTTGTTGTCATCCATGATGCGGAAAACCCTGAAGAAAAGAAGGTTGACTGTAAAGAAAAGAGTTACAAAGATCAAAGAGGAAGAAAAGCAGGACAATGATGTACAAATCTAGGAAAGAAACATTTAAGGAAAACAACAAGAGCTTTGCTTCTGAGATATAGTATATATCAAGACATTCAGCTGCATAGCACTTCCTTCTTATCTGACTCCCTTTCCAAATATCACAATGGGAGTCTACAGCTTTAGGTGCTATAAACATTGTGCTGTTTGAATGTTTATGTTACTTTATAGTAACTAATTTGAACAACTCGTACGTAACCAAGCCCCATCTTTACCTGATGTAGAGTGATATTTCTACTATTAATCAAAAAGGAGATATGTGTAGATATAGTAAACGTGGGTCAACCTACTCATCCTTGAATTAGGCCTAAATAGCAGCATTTGGACAGTTACATGCACATGTATGAAAAATCTAACTAACAACCAATAAATTATTTGAATTTATATGAAAATTATTTCAAATCAGTTGAAATAAGATCTATGTGGCATGGACAAATGATCCATTTGGATCATGTGGGTATCATGGCTTTTCCCTTGAAAAGTTAGATCAGCAATCCTGGATTTTTTTTTCTTTTAATGACCAGGTAATCCCTTGCATTGGGCTGGAGTATTTCCTGGCCAGATGCCCTTTCTGACACCTATGTGAAGCAGCAGATATTTTATCTTTGCACCCAGAGAGAAATAACTACCCAAGATCAAACTCACAGCTTTTTCATTATGAGGCAAGAGCTCCAACTCTAGGCCACCACACTGCTCAGATCAGTAATCCTGAATATGAGTGTATATATCAATGCTATCCTTATTTCTAATTTTTACACACCCTTGTCGAACTACTTTCAACTACTCTTGCTAAGGAGCTAATTGCAATCTTACTGTACACAGATTGCTTGGGCAAATTATCTTTGAACTGATAACATCTTATTTATCTGACTACTAGATAGGTCTATTAGAACATAAGCAGTGCTCTGATAGATTAGACTTCCAGCCCATTTAGTAGTCTGTTTTCACAGTGACTGTGAGGTCCAAGCCCATGGAAGATGCATTGATTTCCAAGAGTGCAATCCTTTATTTGTTTATATATCTAATGGACAGAATCTTGCCAAACTAAATCTATAGTCCTCCACCTGATAGATGTATCCTGATAGATGTATCAGGATACATCAGATGTATCCTCCACCTGATAGATGTATTCTAAACTGTGGCTACCCTGTACCTCTCCTCTCCCTACACCCAGGGGTGGGATTCAGCCAGTTCAAACCAGTTCAGGTGAACCGGGTGTTAATTGTACAATCTGGTTTGCCGAACCGATATTTCCAATGACTAGCTGGCCCCACCCACCGCACCACGCCCCTCCCAGGAGTCCCCACATGGCCCATTTTGGATTGCAGGTAAGTACAGGGTTTGTGTGGAGGCTTGGGGAGGGTGAAAAATGGGCCTCCTGGGGCCTCTGGAAGGCTGGAAAAAGGCCTGTTTCGATCTCTGAAGGGCCTCCGGAGCCCAGGGGAGGCCCGGGGAAAAGCCTCCGGAAGAGTGAGAAAGGCAAAAATGCCTCTGCCATGGTGCAGGCCATACACCCACCATGGCCATGCTGCCCCACAACTGGGCAGATAATGGTTGCTAACATTTTTGAATCCCACCTCTGCCTACACCCCATATGTACTTGGGACTGCACAGTCTCTTAATATAGGCTTCTCTCTGGAATGTACCACCTCCTCTCTGTGCTACCAAGATTGTCCTCCACTGTTTCTCCAATACACATTCCATCACAATGGCCAACCAATAGCCCAAGGGAGCCCACAAGTGTTCCACCAGATGCGGTCGCCTTGCCAGCAAGGAGCCCCATGACTTCCATGAATTGGTCCAATATTTATTTGAAGCCAGCTAAGCTGGTCGCCAGCACCACATCTCAGAGTAAAAATGTGAGCCTGTCTTTTAGAAAATAGCTCAAGCACTGCAGTTGTTGCAAAATACAACAACTGCTAACTGAAGTGGGTCATGTGGTTGTGCCAATTTTACAATAAACAAAGGTTTGTTTCTAGGTATAATTAACATTTCTGAATTTAATGTTGAACAGTAAAAATGCCTTTGGTTGGAATATCTCAAGGCTCATTTTCTGTTCTTTGTAGGCTTTATATCCTGCCTGAGAAGTGATATACTATAAATTAGAAGATGAGTAAATGTGGGCATTTTCCATTTTAATACTCTATTTATGGAATTTTTCCTATTAAGAAGTTTGTTTGCAAAGCCTCAAATGTTGTTGGTTTTTTTTTGTTACACGAGGAACAACTTTTGTTAAATATAAAGATATTTTCCTTTTCACTAGATTTCTACTGCCTGTTGTGTATTAATCACTCACAGTGAACATAATGTATTTATTTCGTTCTAGTCTAGAAACCAAGATAATAGAATGACTTACACATTTATCTAAAAAGGTTAAATACAGTTCAATGCCCTATGGAGATTCTCAGCTATCCAGGTCACGGTTGTCCCAAAGGTGCTTTTTTTCAAGATGCCACCGGACTTCCTAGGTTTTTTCTTGAAGACATTTCGCTTCTCATCCAAGAAGCGAAATGTCTTTGAGAAAATGAAAAATAACTCAGTTGCTACTTGAAAAGGTACTTATGGGATAAATACAGTTCAATACACAATAAGCACACATTATTCACAGAACACACAGTTCGGTCATTCTGAAACTTTTTTAGAGTTTTCAGATAAAACCTGTACAATGCAATTAACCTTTCTTGGTTGCATATTTTTTTTATTAGATGGCATCAATGATAATTTGTTTCTAGATGTCCTAGCTATCATCTTGTCATTATCTGGAATTTTCCATCCAGATATAATGAGTAGTAGCACCAGAATCCATCCTTCCTTCCTTCCTTCCTTCCTTCCTTCCTTCCTTCCTTCCTTCCTTCCTTCCTTCCTTCCTTCCTTCCTTCCTTCCTTCCTTCCCTCTTTCCCTCCCTCCCTTCTCATTCAGATCTTCTTATCTTTTTCTTAATTGTTTCTTGAATGTGTTAAAAAATGTGAAAGAAAACATGAGTGCAAAGAGGACATTAAAAACTCCAACTAAAGAGCAGATAGATTCTCACTCACTCCAAAACAGAGTGGCTGGTTCCCAGTCTTAAGCTCTCTGGGACATTTCAAATAAAGCTGAAAAGAGGCTGAACTAGCTAACTTAGTGATGCAGGCTCCACCACTGTGTGTGTTTGTGTGTGTGTGTCTGGCTGCCACCAGATTTCCCTTCATCATCTATTTCATGGATCCATTTACCTGCCCAGGCCTTTGATGCCTGCTGAGCCCCTTGCCAGGCATTGGAGACGTAGCCTCTCGATTGGATCGGTGGTGCGGGTAAGGTTTTTCTTGGCTTGGATGGCCATTTCCCTGTCATGTCGTGCAGTGCCCGGCATCTAGAAAAAAGGGAAGTCAGTCATCTTAGAACAAAGAATAAAAGGCTTGGAAGGGACCTTGGAGGTCTTCTATCCAACCTCTTGCTCATGACAAATGGCTGCCCAGTCTCTTCTTCATAATCTCCATTTATGGACCTCTCACAACTTTTGGAGGTAAGCAGTTCTACTGATTAATAGTTTTTACTCTAGGAAATTTCTCCTTCCTTCTAGGTTGGATTTCAGTTATGTCCTTCTACCCAGAGGTGGGCTGCAACCAGTTTTATAACCGGTTCACTGAAAATGTGAGCATGTATGTACACACCCTCTTTATGTGCATGTGAACCATCCAAGCTTGCGCACGGCTGCAAAAACAAGAGAATTTCCTACACATAGCAGCCAGGGTGAGTAGATCGTAACTACCAGTACAGGCGAGCTGTTCCGAACTGGCAGCAGCTCACCATTGCTTCCACCCGTTACATCTTGTCTTGCCTTCAAGTGCTTTGGAGAATAAGTCAAACCCCCTCTTCTCTGTGACGGCCCCTCAAGTACTGGAAGACAGCTATCATATGGGGGACATAGAAGGAGCGTTCACATCGTGGCCCCTGTCAGGTATCTGTTTACCTGCAAATCCTTCTACCACGCTACACCAACCTACACCAATAGTGTTCTACAGTGGCTGGGAAAAGTGTAGCAACACGAGAGAAGAAGAAGCTATCATATCACCCCTAGTCCTTCTCTTTGTTAGACTAGACATACCTGGTTTCCTCAATCTTTCATCATATAGTTTAGCCTTCAGATCCCTTATCATCTGTGTTGCTTTTCTCTGCACTTTTTCTAGGGCCACAACATGTTTAAAAAAATTAAAAGGCAAAGAATGTAAGAGAGAGAGAGAGACAGACAGATACAGACACACACACACACACAGAGACAGACAGACACAGAGAGAGGCACACACACAGAGAGAGAGAGAGAGAGAGAGAGAGAGACAGAGAGACAGAGAGACAGAGAGACAGAGAGAGAGAGAGAGAGAGAGAGACAGAGACAGAGACAGAGACAGAGACAGAGACAGAGACAGAGAGAGAAAGAAAGACACAGAGAGAGACAGAGAGACAGAGATAGAGAGACAGAGAGATGCAGAAAGAGAAAAAGAAAGATTATATATAAATGCCTGGCAGACAAGACACACATAAAGATTGAACTATGCACCCTGACTAAAGTATTGACAGCCAACGGCTTCCACAAAAGCAAAATCACCGGCTTGATCCACAAAAACAAACTAAGACATAATGGAGACTGAGAAGATGAACAGACCTATGGAACAGCCATCCTGCCCTACATAAGAGGTACTACAGACAAAACCAGTAAGATTTTTGAAGGTAAGATGTCATCAGTAAGATGATGAAGGCATCACATCAAGACTGCCTTCAAAACAGACAGAAAAATAGCAGCTATCCTTAGAAACCCCAAAGATAAAATTGACCTGGAAAACCAAGGCATATATGAAGTCCCCTGTGCATCATGCTCTGCCACATACATTGGACAGACCAATCGAAGGATAAGTACCCACCTGGATCAACACAAAAATGCAGTAAAAAAGCTGGAACATACTTCCTCACTAGTTCAACACATGAAAGCAATAGGTCATAGGCAATTCAATGGCACCAAAGCCCTTCAATGGCATCAAAACCCGAGCCACTAAAGAAAACCCCAGCTACAGAATTATCAGAGAAGCCATAGAGACTGAAAAAAGACCTTAGAGCATGAATAGAAGAGATTATTCCACCAGACTGTCAATTATTTGGAAGCCTGAACTCTCAAACAAAAAAATCTCCACACCACAAGCCAGGCAAACACCTGGGCACAAACAGACCCCCCCCCGATACCTCCAGCTCAAACACACCCCAATCAGTCACCCAGATGAAACCTAGTTTTCAAATAAATGATAGCAGTCCATTTACTCGGAGCCAAGCCGCACAAAAAGCCTCCAATAAAGGAAACACAATGTTGCCAGCCAATCAAGACCAAAAAAAAGCTCTACAAAACAGACAGAAGATATTAGAAACACCAATCAAGCAGAACACTGCAAACTCCAAGACTAATAAACACAGACTAAGACTCCCAACCAATCAGGATGAAGAAAAAACCATTCTGGCACAGCAGGGCTAGCACCAAATTTAAAACAGAAAGGGTTGTGAAAGTTTGACTCATAGACGAACACTATACAGAAGCCTGTTGATGGCAGATGAGATTCTGCCGAAACATTGCTTCAGCTTTAAAAGCACAACTATAATGACAAGGGAAAATACCCGAACAAAGCTGAATACCATACATATATATATGTGTGTGTGTATGTGTGTGTGTGTGTATTTATGTATATATGTATATTTGTTTTCGTAGATTTTCACAGGTACAGGTATGTAGGTCTAGGTGTGTTTGGGTCTTTTCCCATATAAGATTAAGAGTATCTTGGCGATGTTTCGGTGAGGTCCCACTCGTCATCCTCAGGCTGGTGCTTTCGGCTTCGTGCCAGTGCAAGCAGTGTATGATCGGAGCTGCCGTTTCTCTATAAAAACTGGTGGTGGGGGCTGGTGTGCTGGGATGGTTGGCTGCGCTGCTGCCTCTTGATTGGTTGATGGAGTTGATGTTGGTATAATGGGCTGTGTGATGGCCTTGTGAGTTTTGTTGTGCAGATATCCTGGATCTTGTGCTGTAATCTCCTGGGTCGTTTGTTTTGTAGTGATCTTTTTTCCATTAGCCTCTTGTGTTTTAACAGCTTGGGTAATGTGTTGTGTGATGGGCTTGTGAGTTATTTTGTTGTGGTATCCTGGGTCCTGCGTTGTAATCTCTTGGGTCGTTTGTGTTTTGATCTCTTTTTCCATTAGCCTCCTGTGTAATAACAGCTTGGGTAATGGGTTGTGTGTTGACCTTGTGAGATTTATTGCTATGGTATCCTTGGTCTTGTGCTGTGATATCCTGGGTCATTTGCTGTATTGTAACTTCTTGAGTTCTTGTGGTGTAATTTCCTGAGTTTTCTGATGTGATGTCCTGAGTGGGTGGCTGTGATGTAGCATTCTGGGTTTTAGTCTGGCTTCGAGTTTGGGGTCTGGGTCTGTGTTATTGTGTGTGTCAGCTTGTTTGGTTTTGGGTCCGGGGGGGTGCAACAGCTGGTGAAACAGCCATGGTCTGTTTTCTGGATGGTGATTGTCCTTCATTTATAGGATGAGCTTGGGCCTGGGTCTGATGAGGGGGATTGGCGGTGGTATCCCACATTGTTTTGGGTCTGGTGTTGGTTTTCGTGGCTGGAACTCATTTGTTGGTGAGGGCTAGCTTCCAGATGTTTGGTAGGTGGAGGTATCATCCCATCTATTCATGTTATGGGAGTGTTTCTCTATCTCGATGGCTTCCCTGATTATTCTCTTGCTGGAGTGTTCAGTGTTGAATATTAATTTGGTTCCTTTGAAATTAATTTAATTTCCTGTGGCTTTAAGAAGGAAGAAGTATTTTCTTTAAAAAACCAACACCATACCCAAGACAACGTGGGATACCACCACCAATCCTCCTCATCAGACCCATCTACATATATATATGTAGGTCTAGGTGTGTTTGGGTCTTTTCCCATGTAAGATTAAGAGTATCTTAGCGATTCTTGCATGAATTTGAATACTGTTAAAGGCACCTAAGCCAACTGGAGCAAAAGTGCTGATAATTCTATCTGTAGAAAATGGCTACTTTGCCACATAAAAGAAGAAAACTAACTTTTTCTAGAATATAATAAATATGTGGCTCTGAGGAGGAAAGAACTTTGCAAAAGGAATTTAAGATTACATTTTTCAATGTTTAACACCTTTTTAATGAGTAAGGTAAGTAATACATATATATGTTAAGCTAGTTTAGGCAGCTTCATCCTTCATGAGTCGGACAAGGGTCAAACAGAAATTTCAAACCAAAGTTTAAAAATATAATGTATAATGCTAAAGTTGAGGAAAAGCAAGCAAAGCAGCTAAGATGTCCTTCTTTGCCAAGGAAATAAATGGACAAGGTCTTTGCATATGGTTATCACAGAGAAGGTAGCAGCTCTCTATATAGTAAGCATTCATTCCTCAACTACAAATTGATCAATTATGTGCTATCAATTTGGTATTGACTTTTAATAACCACATAGCAATGTGATAAAAAGACATAGTGGAAACGTACAAACACACACACACACAAACACACACACACACACACCATGATGTTTGCAACCAGATCCTAAGAATGATTCCTTGGAAGCAATCTTTTCTATTTTACTGCAGCTTATTTTCTTTAGCTCAGTTTGCAAAGATTGAACTCCCAATGGTTTGAGAGTTATTCACTTTGCACATCTTATTTATTTATGAGCTATTTATTATGAACCATGGTGGCACAGTGGTTAGAGTGCAGTACTGCAGGTTACCTATGCTGCCCGCCAGCTGCCTGCAATTTGGCAGTTCAAATCTCACCAGGCTCAAGGCTGACTCAGCCTTCCATCCATCCGAGATTGGTAAAATGAGGACCCAGATTGCTGGGGGCAATAGGCTGACTCTGCAAACTGCTTAGAGAGGGCTGTAAAACACTGTGAAGCAGCATATAAATTTAGGTGCTATTTCTGTTTGTTTGTTTTTTATTCATACATTCATCTATCCAATATGTATAGCTGCCCATCACACATTTGTGATTTTGGGTAGCTTACAATTAAATCATAATGCCAAAAAAAAAACACAACCCACTCAAAAATAAAACAATATGAGCAATAGCAAATATTTAAATAATTGCAAAAAAAAAAAAAAAAAGCACACAAAGCAATTGATGGTAAAACAGAGTCAATCAAGAATAGTGCAGCCATTTTAGGAGTCCCACACCAGTCTCTGATCCCCAGGTCAGATGGCAAATCCATCTTCAGGCCCTTCTGGCAGGTCATCAAGATTGGGCCAAGCATGATCTCAGGAGGAATGATGTTCCATAGAGCGGGTGCAGCAACAGAAAAGATCCTCTTGGGTCCCACAACAAACCACTTCTGCGGATCTGATGGGATGGAGAATCCTTCAAATATATGGTTGTATGTATGTAAGTCTGTCTGTTTTGGTGTCAGTTCTTTTTTTTTTTTTTTTTGCCACCTAGAGCACAGGGGAGGTGATTATGGTGTAGAGGGCAGAACCTCTCCTGGTTCAGGAATCAGTGCAAATGGCACACAACTTAAAGGTATGCAAAGGCCCTTATAGCCATGAAAGTCACCTATTGTTCTAGTAGGAGTTGTGAGTCCCCAGATTGTACACCTGGCCTGTCTGGGAAAGTGCAATTTCATGCAGAACCAAAGATGTCCAATTCTCAGATCCAGACAACCCCTGGATTTGGAACTGTCTGGGGAGCATTTGGAGAGCAGCCTTCTGTCCCTCCTCTCTCTAGAAGACCCCCTTCTATCAATTTATACAAGTGCAAACTTAACTTTGCTGAAGTAAAACAAAAAAAAAGGGCAGATTCCAGCAAGTGTGCTTATTACAATTCACGGAATGTGTATGTGTGCGTGTAAAACCACAGTAGCAATAAAATATAGAGCAGTAATTTCATAATGTCTTCACAAAGGCTTTACAACGACCTGATAGCATCAATCTGAGAGTTCAGTACGCAAAGCACTTGGTTTCCTTCGTAAAGTACAAGAGAGTTCAGACAATCTGGCAAAGTCAGTGAAGCAAAGAAGCAAACAGTATTTAATGCTCTTCTGTCCTTTAAAAAAATACCATGAACTTTTCTATTGTATACCACAAAGAAGAACTACTTTTTTTAGGTTTCTGTACATTATAAAATTTTATCTGTCATATGTTTTAATTGGTTGTTCAGCATCTGGGAAGGTTAAAAAGCACTTTAGTCATAATTTGATGATGAACACGTCAAGGAATTCTGCTATATACAATGAGAGCTCTCTCACAGTACCCAACTCCACCTTCTCCTGAATCTCAAAGTGACATATCAAATGATTGCAATTATTCTTAGTATGTTGCGTATTTCTTTTTTGACTCTTCACAACACACACTATTTATTATCCCAGATTTTTTTTTTTTTAATTGCACAAAATTTCTACATAAGTAATGCCCTTAATAGCAAAGAGGGGAAAGGTAGGGATATAAATTATATCCTAACTTCTGGAAACCCACTGATGAAGGGGAATGAGAATGAAATGTTTGGTTACCTTAAATCTGTCACCTGTTGCTTCCACCTGAAACTATGGACGCTTTCCTATAGAGAAAACAGGCCTACCTCTTCCTTGCATTTCCTCCCTTCTCCTGGCCTACACCCTCCTCCCCTGATTGGGCTGTGGGGGAAGGATGAACGCAGAAACCAACCGGCAGCGAAGCCTGACTGGAAGACATCAGCTGTCCATCCATCTCAGGTTACTTGTTTACATATCACTCCCCTGCTTGAAGTTTACTACCTTGTTTCCAAGGTGATGTGGGTTGCCCAGAAGGGCCTCATGCAACCTGGCTGGGTTTAAATCCTTCTCTTCGGTGGCTAGAGATGCTCTTTCATGCTATGTTCCTCTGTTTTGCATCTGGCTTTCAGGATGATTACAGATCCCATTGTCTTAGGCAATACTTTATTTTTTACTGCTAGTGAAAACTCCCTCTCCTTCGGCGCAGAGGAGGAAAAGGGAATTCACCTGAACTTGCTTTTCTGTTAAAAAAATGGAAAGAGAGAAAATGATATGGAAGGTTACAATTGAAGAGAAAAGGTTTGAACCTACATACGCCCATGAAATGCCAAGTTTTCTGTGTGGACTGCTGGAGAATCCTCCAGTCACTATTATGGAAGGAAAGGTAAGTTCTAGGCAAAGAATTATTTATTTGAAATATTTAATAGAATAGAATTCTTTATTGGCCAAGGGTGGTTGGACACACAAGGAATTTGTTTTGGTGCAAATACTCTCAGTATACATAAAAAAAAAGATACATTCGTCAAGAATCATAAGGTACAATACTTAATAATAGTCATAGAGTACAATAAGCAATCAAATCATACTAGGAAACAGTCAATATAAAGCGTAAGGATACAAGTGACAAAGTTACAGTCATACAGCCACAAGTGGGAGGAGATGGGTGCTAAGGAGTGATGAGAAGAACAACAGTAATAGTAGTGCAGACTTTGTAATAGTTGAGCAGGGTTGAGGGAATTATTTGTTTAGCAGAGTGATGGCTTTCGGGGAAAAACTGTCCTTCTGTCTAGTTGTTCTGGTGTGCAGTGCTCTATAGCGTCATTTTGAGGGTAGGAGTTGAAGCAGTTTATGTCCAGGATGTGAGGATGTAAATATTTTCACAGCTCTCTTTTTGACTTGTGCAGTATACAGGTCCTCAATGGAAGGCAGATTGGTAGCAATTGTTTTTTATCCTCTGAAGTCTGTGTCTGTATTGCTGGGTTGCAGAACCAAACCAGACTGTTATACAGATGCAGATGACAGACTCAATAATTCCTCTGTAGAACTGGATCAGCAGCTCCTTGGGCAATTTGAGCTTTCTGAGTTGGCGCACAATTAACACAACCTACAACAAATGGTACACTTGTACAATATAGGGTTATAGAAATCTTTCGGTCAGAGACCATATACCTTTTAGGTGTAGGTAGATCAAGATTTAGTTTACTAATGACAAGAGCACAAATGCTTTTCATCTTAATATTATAATGATTCCGTGAATATGATTGATTTTTTGCTGTAGTGTAATATATACTTTTTTTGTTTCTGAAATAACAGAGAAGCCCAATAAAATAATTTTTTTTCTGTTCGCATTTTAACCAGTAGGTTTGCAGGTTTAGTGCCTTCCTGCAAAAAGAATGCAAAAGTCAGAAATTTCTGCAATATAACGAAACTGCCACATTATCTGTGTTTCCAACTTGCAATTAGAGGTGTCTCCATGTTGTAGTTAAAAAAAGGTCAATTTGAGATGTGATAGAAGCCACACTTGTTTTATATGCATAACATACATGCGATGCACATAAAAAGCAAGCAGAATTTTGATAATACAATCATAAAGCAATCAGAATTCACCCCGAAATTAAGTTGTTTAAAAATGCAGAAAACACCAATCTGAAGATGCAAAGAGTACCATTAAATCAGCATCCCACCCTCTGAGCTACCCTTATAGAGACCCCCCTCTCCAATTTTTACTCCAGATGAAAAAAGTCGATTAGCAGCTACTCACCCCATGGATGCTTTTTTATACCTGTATTTGTCTGCACTACTCCAGTAGTTTCCAAAATATTGGACTGGTTTGTGGAGGTTATGGCAAGCTTGATTATAAAAGTGTAAATCAAACGACAGAAATCTTTCAAGGCTTCTCTGCTGCCTTCTTGCCATTTCCTATGTTGTGTTTGAAAGTTGTATATATGAAATGGTAGCTGCCTGGCAATTTTGAAACCAGATGATTTTATCCTGGACTTTTGACCATGTCCGCTTGTGATTATTTGGGGAATGGGGGACAAGAGAGTTAAATGATATAAGAAGAGACTCTGGAAGCTGCAAGATACAAATCCTGAACCTTGAGGGGAAAGTTAAGACATGAGATTAGGTTAAGATCAGAGCCTCAGTGGCACAATGGTTAGAGTGCAGTACTGCAGGCTACTTCTGTTGCCTGCCGGCTGCCTGCAATTTGGCAGTTCAAATCTCACCCGGCTCAAGGTTGACTCAGCCTTCCATCCTTCCGAGGTGGGTAAAATGAGGACCCAAATTGTTGGGGGAAATATGCTCACTCTGTAAACCACTTTCAGAGGGCTGTAAAGCATTGTGAAGCAGCATATAAGTCAAAGTGCTGCTGCAATTTGCGTGTATAGGGATCTTTTTCATTTTCTCTATGTACTGTTTAGGTCTTTTATTGTATAAAAACATTAAAACCATTTAAATGAAATTAAAGATATTAGCTTTCTTGCTGTACACTTCCCTAAAATACCAGGTTTGATCCAGAATGTTCTTGGTAGGAATGGAAATACACACCACAAATGTCAGAAGGCTCTTTCCCATCAGTGTTGGAGTTTAGTGTTCAAATGGCTATTCAAAACCATCCAACTGATGAAAAGGAAAGAGATCAATTTTTCAAATTAAATAGTTATATAAAAGATGTAAATTTATTTCGGTTCTTTGTTCCTCTGTCATTTTTATTTATTTACCCAATTTATCTTCTTGTCCATCTCCACAAGTTTCTCTGGGTTACAGTAAAATATTTAATTACAATTCCATTTAAATTATAATTTCATTTAATTATAGAAATTATAGACATCCTCTGCAAAGAATATCCAGACCATTCAATTGACACTATTCATTTAAATTAATTTATTCATGAATTAGCCCAATTACATTGGATGCATGAATAAACAAGAGTTCTATTTAACATTTTTTTCCCCAAGTTTTATTGGTTTTTTTTTTAAAACAAACATGAACAAACAAAAACATAAAAACATCAAACTTTCTTCCATATGTATACAAACAGTGTGTCGGTTGGTTTACAAATTATTTTGTGCATCCATTTCTTAGTCTTTGATTACAATTAGATTGCATAAGAATTCATATTATCAATCAAAAAATTAAGTACCTTAGTATCATTATCAACCCAACATTTGACTATAATTTTATTCATTCATATTTTATGAGGTAACTATAGTTTACTTAATTTATTTTATGACACTTCATATTATTATCCCAAATCTATGCTAAAATCATTTTGCAGATATGAAAAAGTACACCTTAATATATTTATTATTTTCTAAAAATCTACATATTATATTACTGTATTTTATTATCTAACCATTGGTAGAAAAGATCCCAAATTTCATAAAATTGTTTATCCTCTTGCTCTCTAATTTCAAATGTCAATCTAATCATTTCAGCACATTCCAATATTTTCTTCATGATTTCCTCCTGCAATGGTGTTTTCTCGTTTTTCCAGTTTTTACCAAATACAATCCTAGCTGCTGTTAACACATTTACAATCAAATATTTCAAATCTTGGCTCCATGTTTCAGGTAAGATTCCCAATAAAAATATCTCTGGTTTCAAATCTATATGTTTTTTTGTCATTTTTTCCAACCACGTGTGGATTTTAGTCCAATATTTTTTAGCATCTGAACAAGTCCACCACATATGGTAATATAAGCCAGGTGTCTGATGACATTTCCAACACTTTTCGGGCTTATTCTTGAACATCCTTGCTATTCTTGTTGGGGGAAAGTGCCACCTATAAAACATCTTATACAAATTTGAGACCACAACTTTTGCCATTTCTCTAAATCAATCCCCATATCCAAAATTCTTCCCCCAAGGAATCATAGTTTAACTTGTTCTTCTTCTAGTTTAATTTCTAATAAATATCCATACAATTTTTTAATCACCTTTTCATCAGTACCTGTCAAAATCTTATCTAAATCAGTCAGTTTATCATAGAAACCTTCTGTTTTGGAACCTTTACCATACCTTGAATGTATTTGCGCATATGAAGACCAATTCATCTTTATACCTTGTACCTCTAATTTTTGCACAGATTTAATTTCACCCTTTTCATTCAATATTTCACCATATCTAAATGTTTGTTCCTTTTTATATATTATAAGAAAATGCTTCAATAGTTGATAGCCAGACTGGAATTTTCAAATAACATTGTCTTTTAGTCTTCTCCCAGTTTAACCACAGAGACTCCCTTTTATAATGTCTTCTAAAATACCCCTGTGTTTTAGTTCCTTTATACATAAAAAAGCATGCCACCCCAACAACAAATCATGTCCTTCTAATGTCAATAATCTATATGTTCAACAATCATATGTTCTTCAATACGCTTACATCAAGCAGAAGCCAGGATTTAAAATAGAAGATAATTAAGAGTAGTAGTAAAAGTAGAACGCTTTTCTGGAATATCCCACACGTAGAAATAATTATAACTGCTCGAAAGTCTATATGATAAATTAACATTTAAACAATCAACAACCATATTAGGAGCATTTTCTTCCTTTAAAATCTAGCCATCAAACAACCATAGAATCACGGGTGGCAATAAACTTAAAGATTTATTTTGAAGTAACTATGTACATAATTGTTTCAGTCTGAGAATTATAGGAATACATAACCAAAGACAACAGGCTGGAAAAGGTTCTTCTAGATAAAACAACTGGACATGGGACAGGAGACAATGGCATCATTATACCAAAGGCTTCATCATTGATTCTTTCATCTGCACAGAGCCAGCATATTCTATGTAGAGGTGTTTGCTAAATGCAAAGGAATTGTACAATTATGTGAATATTCACATAATGTACACCTGCCCTAATGTTAATCTAAAATAGTGTTATTAATACAGTATATAAATAAAATATTGCAGAAAAATCAATTCAGGCAAACTTTATTCTAATTAAGCCCATGTCACACTGGCCAACAGATGCAAAAAGGACACAGCGGATGAGCAAAATGTTCCATCCGTTGTTATCTGCTCTCAAAAGGGGCAAAAATTTGCATAACCGGAGCGGATAACACGGATGCGGGGAGGACGCAGGGTGGATGCAAAGCGGATGCGGAACAGAAGCCCAGCAGATGGAAGTGGATGGGAGCGGATGGCGCAACTGCAGGGGGGCCTCAGCGAAGCGGACGCGGAACGGAAACAGCGGATGCACAGCGGACGCTGAACGGATGAAGCGGATGCACAGCGGAAGCCTAGCAGATGCACAGCGGAAGCCTAGTGGATGCCTGGCGTTAATTGTGCATGCGGGGAGGATGCATTGCTTCAGCCCCGCGGATATAACGGAAGCAGCTCAGAAGCAGGTTGCCATTCAGAGGAAAGACCTGCTGCCGGAAGGATTGCCTGCCTTGCCTGCCCTGCCTGCATGTCTGCCTGCCAGCCTTGCTGCCAGCCTTGCTGCCACCCTCCCTGCCAGCCAGCAACCCCACAACCATGCTGAAGCACAGCAAGCCTCAGCCATCTGCTGCCAGCCCTTGCAAGAGGGACAGGGCTATCATCCCGCCCCCTGGCCCTCACTCTGGTTCTGCTGGGGCTTCTGCAGCACAGGCTCGCTCTTCTGGGGCTGGGGCTTCTGCTGCTTCTGCTTCTGGAGGAGCTGATGACAAGCACTCCAGCACCAGCCACCTCCACAGCACCTGCATCCTTCACCCCTGAGACTGAGCGACCAAGAGGAGTGCCAGAGACTCATTTTTGTCTTATAGCTTGTTGTTAATAAAGTCTATTTTTAATTCACACACTTGCTTCATTTCTTTTTTTTAATAAAGTCTTGCTGGAAACTTTTATAAATGGTTTAAGCCTTTGCTTGCTTGTGGGATGGGTTAAGATAGCTGTGGGATGGGCAGGGATACCTTTGAGATGGGTAATAGCTGTGGGATAGATAAACCTCCAGTGCAAGCATAGTGGGACTGTATGGTCCACCCTCCCAGGTGCCACACATATGGCCCTTTATTTTCAATAACAATGTAATCATTGATCCACACATGTCAACATAAACACAACTCTTTATTAAACGCCTTGTTCATTGTAGCCCAACCAAACATACATGGCCCAATCTCATCTGTGTGATGAGACAGGCTAAAGGAAGCATCCATTAAGCATCTACCATCCTGTCTTGCCACTCCACTGCTCCAGCTGGGGAGTTGCACCAGTGTCTCAGGAGGTTGCGCTGCTTCTTTGCCTCACGTGAGGCTCTGTTGGGGCCTTGCACATCCTCAGTGTCGATCAGGTTTTGCCCTTGCCTCCATTCCCCAGGCTCCATGTCCCCATTGCCTTGTTGACGGTCCACAAGACTGCAAGACTGGGTAGCGGGTGCGCATGAGATTGTGCAGGATGCAGCAAGCTTCCACGATCCTCCTCATGGTCTCTGGGTATGCTGCATGTTGGTGAGAAGTACCTGGAACCTGTTGGCCAGGATGCCAAAGGCGTTCTCCACCACCCGCCTTGCCCTGAACAGCCTGTAGTTGAAGATCCTCTCTTCACAGGTGAGGTATTTGGAGGTGTAGGGCTTCATGAGGTAGGTTGTGAGGGAGAAGGCATCATCCCCCACGATGAAGTAGGGCACATCTTGCGTGTCGTTGGGCAGCGGGTCTGGATCTGGGAAGCCCACCATGAGATTGCTTTCCAGCCCCTCCTTGAGGTGACTGGCGTTGTATACCTGGGCATCTGAAGATGAGCCGTTGCCTGAAGCATCGATGTACATGATCAGCATCGACCATGGCGAAGAGGATGATGCTGAAGAAGCCCTTGGAGTTGTGATAAGTGGACCCCGACTTGGCTGGCGCTTTGCAGGCCACGTGCTTGCCATCTATGGCTCCAACGGTGTGGGGGAAGTTCCACTTCTGATACCACTGCTCTGCAACTTTCTTCCATCCTTCTTCAGTGGAGGGGTACTGGAGGAGCTCCTCCTTTTTTTTTTTTTTTAAGGATTTTATTAATTTTCTACAAACAGACATAACATACAAAACATTAAAAACATCTACTCTCATATATACTTCCGGTGTGTCGGTTGGTTCATCAGTTTTGTGCATTCATTTTATAGTCTCAATTACAGTTATATTACATAACCAATCATATTGTCAATCCATATCCTAATATTACCAAACAAAATTAAAATAAAGTCTTTTTCTGACTATACTTTTAATCATTCATGCTTTGTGAGATAACAATACTTCAAACAGTTTATTCTATAACAAATCATATAGTCATAACAAATCAATCCTAAAAACCCTTCATAGATATAATACTAATGCTCTATTATTATATTTTATCATCTAACCATTGATAAAAAAAATCCCAAATTTCATAAAATTGTTTATCTTCTTGCTCTCTAATTTCAAATGTCAATCTACTCATCTCAGCACATTCCAATATTTTCTTAATAATTTCTTCCTGCAATGGTATTTTCTCATTCTTCCAATTTTTAGCAAATACAATCCTAGCCGCTGTTAATACATTTACAATCAAATATTTCAAGTCTTTATTATATATATCAGGTAAGATTCCCAATAAAAAGATCTCTGGTTTCAAGTCTATGTGTTTCTTTGTCATTTTTTCCAACCACATGTGAATTTTAGTCCAATATTTTCTGGCATCCTCACAAGTCCACCACATATGATAATATGAGCCAGGTATCTGATGACATTTCCAACATTTTTCAGATTTGTTCTTGAACATTCTTGCTATTCTTGTCGGGGGGAAGTGCCACCTGTAAAACATCTTATACAAGTTTTCTTTATATGCTATTGACATTGTCATTTTATAATTTTGAGACCACAATTTTTGCCATTGCTCTAAATCAATCCCATATCCAAAATTCTTCCCCCAAGCAATCATAGTTTCTTTAACTTGTTCTTCCTCTAGCTTAATTCCCAATAAATAACCATATAA
>BLBF01000010.1:15393948-15424547 GCA_015471245.1 Laticauda colubrina
GCACCCAGGTGAAACCCAGCTTGCTAATAAAGAGCAGCCGTCCCTTCACACGCAGCCAAGCTGCACTGAAAGCCTCCAACACAAGAACAGACTGTTGCCAGCCAATCAAAGCCACAAAACAGACAGAAGAAACCAGGAACACCAATCAATCAAACTCCAAGTCCAATGAAATAGGTCCAGGCTCCCAGCCAATCAGAATGAACCAGCCTCAAATTTAAAAACCAGGAGCTGTAAGACCCACATCCATACAGAAGCCTGATGATGGCAGATGAGATTCTGCTGAAACGTTGCTACAACTTTAACAGAACTACAATGACGTGGGATAATACCCGAAGGAAGCTGAACAGCACATATATATATATATATATATATACACACACACGCACTGCACACTGCACTTTATTTCCTTATCCAAGGCTCTTATTATGACTGTCTTCTCCAGCAGCTTCAAAGCCAAGCCTCAAGTGTTGAAATATTGATAAGAGTCCAAGAAAGCACCTGTAATAATATTTTACTGCGTTCTCCCTCTATCTTATCACATTAAAATGTCCTTGAAAAGGAGTGCTTTTCTCCCCAATTCAAATAAAATATTTTCAAGCCTCTAGTTGGCAGTGTTGCAACATCTCTTACTACTCTTTCCCCCCCCAGCCAGAAAAAAATATTTTTAAAAAACTCAAACAGGAAGAAAAAAAAAGATAATCAAAGGGAGCCTCTATCCTAAAAAGAAAATAAAAATAAAAATAAAAATAAAAATCAAGAGAAGCATAAAAATATATATAAGAGAAAATTCAATCCGGTTACCTACAAAATCACATTAAAGTCCTCAGAAAAAAAAAAAATAAGGAAAAAATCCAAGTCTCAATTTGACATCACTTAAACGGCGCTCAGCCAAGTTTCAGTCAAACAAAAATAAAGTCACAGATTTCTTCTTTGTTCAGGATGTCCTTTCAAGTCTCAATCAATTTACTATACAAAAGAAATTTCTCACCCAACCGATACACGCTCATTTAAATCACTTTCTTTCCGGAGCTGTCCCGACTTCAGCAGCTTTGGAGGCTGCCTTTCCGCTGCCAGCAAAAGGGCTTCTCCCGGATCAAACCAGAGATTTTGCGATATCTCTGGGATCCTGGGACTGTGCCCTTCACAATCCCCGTCTCTACGGGACGGTTTAGGTCCGTTAGGACCGACCAGGGGCGAAAATATCAGCTGCGATCTCAGAGCCCCGAGATCGCAGCTGTAACACCGAGACGAAGCTCCGCCTTCTCCCGGAGGAGCTCCTCCTTGTATTCTTCGATGATGGCCTGCACCACTTCTCCGACAACAAAGCTGATGGTGCTGGGTGGCACCCTCCAGCCGTACTGCATGCTCCTGTAGGTGGTCCCTGAGGCCAGGTGGCACAGAGTGAGTGCCACCTTGAGCCCAGGTTCCAGGCTGGGCGGGAAGTTGGTGTTTGTCTTGGTCAACCTGGGTGTCAGCCGCTGCACAACTTCGTCAAACATGGCTGGAGGCATCCTCATGAAGTTCTGGAATGCCCGAGTATCTTCGCTCCTGAGCTCCACCATCAGCTTGTTGTACAGTCCGTCCTGTGCTCTTCTGGTGAACCATCTTTGGACCCAGACTTTTTTTGGGTGGCTCCTTTTCTTCCCGTAGTAGAGTTCACAGAGCCTGTAGATGGTTTTGCACTGTTGCAGAAGGATGGTGGCTGCCGAAAGGACTTTGTCACAATCCACAGTGGACATGACTGGATGCTGTGGAAGAGGAAGAGTCAGATGAAGGCTGCAGAGGTCTGCACAGCTAGGCTGCTGTTCTGAAAGTGAGATGCAGACGAGTTGCTCCCCCTTTTTATGGGCAGTATAGGTGTCCCTTTGCATCCTCTAGGCATCCTCTAGACATACTTAATATCCGAGATAGGTCCCCTCTGCGAACATTTTTTCCGCTTTAAACACTTTGTTTCCGCTAGGCATCCGTTCTGCATCCTTTCTGCATCCGTTCTGTGTCCGTTCCGCTTCCTCCCTGCGTCCGGGCGGATGCGAGTTGCGCGGATGCGCAGCGGATGCCTAGCGGATATAGCGGATGCGTTATGGATGCAGAATGGATGCGTAGCGGATGCAGAACAGACGAATTGGATACATTTTCACGCGCAAAAGTTTTGAGCAGCTCAAAACTTTCTGAGCGGATGAAATGTCCATAAACGGATGTCCGTTTTACATCCTCTTTGCATCTGTTGGTTCAGTGTGACATGGGCTTTAGATTTAAATGTGTATTAAAAAAAAGAGATCAGTACATAATTTTACAGGTTTGCAATTTTGGATATCCAAATCAGACATACATGTCTGCACTGAAGTGATGAAGACAAAGGGAATTCATTTAGTTGTGCTCTCAAAGCCCATGTGTAACATGCACAAGGCAATTTTATAAATTCATCCAAATTTCCCTTATTTTCCAGAGAAATAAATTATATAAACAAAAACAAATGAAGTTAAAAAAAAACAGAATGAGTACATCAGTTTGTAAATATACAATTTAGGATTACTGAGACAAAACCACAATTCTTAGGCTTCAGTATTTCTGATTACCTATCATGTTGTTCAAGATAACACAAGATTGCTCTATTATTAGTGAGATGGTATTTGTTCCACTGGTAGTGTAAATCATCCTCTTGATTTCTTTTGGTAACTTTTGATCTACAGTCATGTCATCCACAAATACAAATAAAAATCTAGCATAACTTCTATATTTTCAAGAGGTACAATTCTGGCAAATTTCCTTCACATTGAACACTTGTAGTATGGCTAATATCAGTAGATACACTACAGCAAAAGGAGCACTTATTGGTAAAATAAGAAACTCACACTCAAAATTCACGTTACACAGAGAGAAATCATGATGTAATTGAAATATTTTCTGATTTAGGAAGCATAGACAGAAATTGCAGAAAGAAGTAATAGAAAGTAACAAAGGTGGGAAAAGTCCTTTAAAGACAGTTTGGATGGACATATTCAGATCTCTCAACATTTTTTACTTTTCCTTTCTTTTTGTACATTTTTAGAAATAACCACAGAAGAAAAACTAGCACCGGAATTGCTAAATTCAGAACACAGATTTTTTTTTGCATAATTCTCCATTTTATTCCACAAATGATGCTTATTTTAATTTTAAATGAACCATGTGTCTCCACGTATTCTTAACGACAAAAATGAAAATCATGGCATCTTGTAACATATACAGTATTATATACCAAGATTGCAAAATAACATTCAATTAACTGATCTTCATGATTTTGAACTGTGGAAAATGAAAAAAAAATGTTTCAACCATTCCTTGACAATACCATTAGCAGCATAATTTTGTGCAAATAAAAATTGTGAAAATTCTGTTTCAAAGTGATTTCTTCAGTAGTACTACACATTTTGTAATGTTTCCCACAACAAAAAAACTATTTACGATACAGATGCCCCTTATTTATTTATTTTTAATTCTCTGCACTCAGTTCAGGCATCTCTTTCAGCATTTCAGTTACACACCAAACATTGACAATTAGTGAAACATATTGTAAAGTTCATTTTAATTCCATTCATATACACCATTACATTTTACTTTAATTTATACTGCAGTAATGCACACATCCCTAATTAGATATAAATAACAATTACTGGCAGCAAATATATATTTCATTGATCATGACCCCAATATTATTTACAAAGCAATTAGTTCCAATACTTACCATTAGGTATAAAGAATTCAATGGTGAATATAAAGTTTTGCATGAATGTATCTGCTAAAAAGCCACATTTTCCAATTTGTTTTAAAAGAAGAAATCAAAATTCTTGACACTCTTACAAGTGAAAAAATGAGTCAGCTTCAAAAATATTTAATTTTTTTTAAAATCTTTTGTGTTGTGGCATGAAGTTCCAAAGCAGCGCGCATAAAGCATGACACTAAAGTTTTAATACTTAATGGATGAAGCAGTTTGAATGGCTGACTGGAATGTTTCATATACTTTTATACAAGCTGCCTGATTTCAATTTGAAGGTGATTCCAGATAAAAACATGTTTGTCTCCCAAAAAGAAAAAAGTACTATTTTAAACCCAATCTCCTTCCCTTGATCTGCCAGTCACCTGAGAATATCCCATAGCATAGTCCATTTCCAAATTTTGAAGGAAATTACATGTGAAATTCCAGCTCACTCTTCAAAGCAAAAGTGAGCATCTAGTCTGCAATTGTGCACTTGAGCCAAACATGTCAACAACCTTTCAGAAGCCTGTTAAGTTCTCAATTTAGTAGTTAACAAAATTTCTGTTTATCTAAACAAATAAAGCATTAAAACTATTGGACCTTTTTGGGGGGATCAAAAAATTTTTGGAAGAAATTTGGTAACTCTAAAGCAGCTTTTCTTAATAGACTTGAGATGTTTGGAACAATTTATGGCATCAAAATAATTTCTAAATTCTAAGCTTAATGTTAAACTGGGACTAATGTAATAATTTGCAAATTCCTGTTTCATTCCAGTTTCCATTTATCATATATTTGGTAGGTTGAGCTCGGAGTGTAATTTCAGCATTCGTGAAAATAGTATCCCAAGTCATACTTTACAGATAAGCCATTCGCTTTCCAGATGCACATCGCTTAAAATGATGCTTCACTGAAGCTACTGTGAATCACAATAACCTTTCTCCCTCTAAAATGAATGTTTTGGTTTACATGTTATAAAATACATGGATCAACCATTACTGTGTCTATTTTCTTCCATCTCTTCCTTATCACTTTCTCATGCTACACCTGAATTAGGACACTATAAGGAAATGCCCAATAAATTATCACACATTAATTATACGGCTGTTATAAACAAGAATGCAAAAACATCTCTTTGTACTCATAAAAATTCTGCCAAGCACTGTGGCTTTAAGGCTGCATTGTTCTGGGATGTTTAACCAACAATAAAAAAAATCTGTTGTATAGCATTATATTCAAAATCAAAATATTTACGGTACATCCTTTGCTTTTCTAAAATAACAAAGAACCTTGTGGTGAGTTGGGCAGCAAATAAGTAAAATAAATAAAATAAAAATGCAAAGTCCCTTCCAGTATGAAACACAGGATAGAGAAAGATGTTTAAATCCTCATGATAATCAATATCTAATCACTGGATTTGGCTTCAAGAAAACAAACAATGGCAAATGCTTATTTTTTCTTAACATCCTCCAATATTGTCTGGCCCCAGTAATACTGTACACATTTCTATATAGTATTCATGAATGCTTATGAAAATTATTTTGAAAAAATCTCATGGTCTCCATTTGAAAAGGTATGGGTTTTTTTTTCTAGTGAAAAAACTGCTCTAGCAGTAAGAATACAGTCTTGATTAAAACAGATTTTCTTTGTAAGGCAATCGCTGGATGTCATTTTTTTTCAGTTTCATATTAAAAGTATTCATTTTTTCAAAAGGCAAGATCCAAACTGCAAAAACTGTTGAATTATATTGAAAGCAATGGACTTTAAACTCCAACTTTGCAATTCAGAATGGCAAAAATATAATTTAGCTGAATGATTTTAATTAGCAGCTTTTATCAATTAATCTTAAAATATATTTTTGTGATGTTTTTCCCTTGTAGCTATATGTCAGTATATGTGGTTAAATATTGTGTTTTCAAACTGTTAAGATATGATTAAGATTTTATCAATATTCTTATGCGTGCAAATATCATTTGCTATATAGATAAAGAAAACATAAATTGTTTTTCTGTTCAGTAACTCTCAGGCAGGCAACGAAGAAAAGTTATTTTATGTAGATTTGTAAAATCTCTCCAGGTCTTCAAGAACTTGAATTGAGAGCCCAAACCAACCTGAATGGCCTTTCACAAATCATACCAAAGCTGGAATAGAAGCTAACCATAAATATTTGCATCAAATAGGGCCAATCTAATGATTGCACTTAGGAAAACCTAATTGTGTTATTCTTAGAAATCTCTTTTGAATCTGAAGACTTCTTCTTCCCTCCATCCCTCCCACCACCCAAAAAGAAAACTTCCCATAGGTGCACATTTACAATTTTATTCTGGGCCCAGCATTTGTTATTTTAAGACTGCATCTGCATTACCTTTATCTTGATTCAACTCAGTAAGTCAAAACCTTACTCCTTTATGTATGGGCAGCTTCTAAAATCTAGGAAAGGCATTTGAGGTTGACTAGGTTTCTTCCATTAAGAGGTAAGAATATCCCCAAATATCAAGAACTTTCTGTCTCTGGGCCATCTGGCGCCCCTTTTTCTTCTTATTCAAATCTTATTCAAAGTTTGAAGGAGTGAGGGGGAAGGTAGAAAAAGCAGCACTGCAGGGGTTAGAAACCAATGCTCTAAACCCGCCTTGAAACAGGCAACTAATTCTACAAAGTGTGTTTTGTTTGAGGGAAAAAAGTTCCTTCTTCCTCACGTTCCATTTTCTTTTCTTGAAAACTGAAGCTGATTCGATTGCAGAATGAGATATGGAAAGGGCGTTTTTCCAGTGTGAGATCCAAGCGATTTGGGGCTTTAGACATCATCAAATATTCTACTTCGAGACATTGATAAGTATCTTCCACCAGGTTGGTACCTATAGAATACAGAGAGGCTTTAAATATGGGACTTACATGGCCCTGTTTTTGAGCTGAAGACATTGAACGAGGAGAGCCACATTAGCTAGCTATGCAAGTCCAAAATCAGAAGAGATCTGGTAGCACCTTTTCAGACTAATAATGTTATTACACAGGGCTGTTGTTGGGGAGAAAATAGGAGGAGGACAGTGTAATATGTATGTTCACGCCTAGGGTTACTTATAAAGTAATAAAGGCAAAATAAAAAAGCTAATAAATCAAAAACAGAAAACTTTTGATCTACACCTCATTTATCACATGCATGGACATGCATGGAATAGCACTATGAATTGTGTAAATCTTACAAAGACCAATTGACAAAAGATCAATGATAACATCTCTGCAATATTCCAATTTATACAGGTAGTCCTTGACTTATGACCACAATTGAGCCCAAACTTTTTGTTGCTAGGCGAGAAAATTATTATGTGAATTTTGCCCCACTTTATGACCTTTTTTTTTTGCCATAGTTGTGAAGTGAATCACTGCCACAGTTAAGTTACCAACACAATTGTTAAGGGAATCTGGCTTCCCCATTTGAAATTATGAAATGAATTACAACATTATGAAATTATGTGTATTACATTAAGTTTTCTTGGTAGAATTTCGGTACGGGAAAATCAGAAAAGAGAAAACAGTAAAATCTTTTTTGGATCAACCTTCTATAACTCTCTCTTTCCTGGACCTGATGTTGGAAACTTGCCATGAGATAGCCTGCTTTGGTTTGGGTATGTTTTAACAGAACACAGTTAATGAGAAATCTGAACAGGAATTTCCTGGCATCAAGGAAATTATTGTGACTTAAAGAGTATTTACAGACATTGTCTATCTAATCTAGATGCTCCTCACCTTCCCGATTCAGAGTCAAGAGGATCTTCATTGACTGAATCTGCATTGAAGTCCAGAGGTTCTGCATCTTGAAGAAGTTCTACTCTGTCCCTTTCGTTCCTTCCATTTGACCTGGTGTATTTGGATGTCACTGCAGGAAGACATTTTACAATATAGTCAAGGGGCATGTTGAACTCCAGCAAATAGCTAAAAAGGTCTTTGCCAGGAAAAAGAAAAATGATTTGGAATAGATAGATGGTCTAATATTTTCAAGTATATTAATTATTAAGATTAATATATAAGACAAAAATCCAAACACCATTTCAAAAATAATGCAATTGTTATTATATGTATTTATTATAAATATAATAGATTGTATAAATAATAAAGTATGAATAAAATATAATTACTCAATCAACATTTGATCAATTAAATCACAATGACTCCAATTTACTTCTAGTTTGATGTCATCAACTTCACTGAAAGTTGTACCAACCCTCTTGGAACTGAATGAAATAGTGTAGTCAAATATTATCCAGAATAAAATAGGATAGGATAGAATTTTTATTAGCCAAGTGTAATTGGGCACACAGATAATTTGTCTTGGTTCATATGCTCTCAGTGTACACAAAAGAAAAGATACATTCATCAAGAGTCAAGAATCATAAGGTACAACACTTAATAATAGTCATAGGGTAAAATAATCTACAGAAATATTCAAGTTTCATCAGAGCAAGTAAGAGAATTAAATGAGACCCTACTCAATTACATTTCTGAATTTAAAAAAAACCCCTCTTTTTTTAAAAAAACTGAATTTTAAAAAAAAACCTCTTTTGTCCAAAACAAAAAGAACAATTAAATTGTTAATGGTATGCTTACATCTGTTTGTATTGATCTCTGTGAGAGTAGACTCTTTTTGGTCTGCTTGAATAATTCTGTTCCTTGTTGAAGGTTCACGATTGTTTCCATACCGTTCTTTCCACTCCTATCCAAAAAATACACAGTGAATACACACACATTAGATAACACAATGATTTTAATGTCTGACTTTCCAAAGTATTTTCTCTAAAGAATGAGAAAGTGGAAGAATGTAGCACTCAAAGGAGGATTCAACATCAAACTGCCAATTAAGGCTACCACATCCAAAATGGGACCCTGCTCCACCTACTAATTAATAATAATTTTAAACGAGTGAAATTCTGTATGATTTCACATACTAGGAATGCCTAAATTTGCAAGAGTTTGGTCTTCTCGCAGGAGATAGCTGAAATCTTGTGAGAACTGAAGATGCTTCAGTAATTGGGGCATTTATAAAAAGAAAGGTACCCATGTTCAAAATACCAGCATCTGGTACCAAAAAAGGAGTAGGTACAAAATACCAGGGAAATCTCATGTTTATAACCAAATGGTTATAATTCTGCTCAGAAAAAATCCCAATGTCTTACACAAAATGTAATATGCTACC
Organism: Laticauda colubrina; assembly: GCA_015471245.1. Lineage (NCBI taxonomy): Eukaryota > Metazoa > Chordata > Lepidosauria > Squamata > Elapidae > Laticauda > Laticauda colubrina. The sequence continues at coordinate 15,402,870 of BLBF01000010.1, forward strand.
TATTTTTGCCTATTTAGGATTGGATTACATGCTACAGACAAGACCATATTCTCTAAAGTTAATATTACTAAATTTTTACTGCTCAGAGAAAATATATTCAACTGTTGTCCCAAAGATGCTTTTTCAAGAGGCAACTGGACTTCTTCAGCTCATAGCTTAACCATGACCTGGATGACTGAGAATCTCTATAGACATATTAAACTGTTGCACATACCCGTCTCCTGTTATCACCATCTTCCTGCCTTTGCCGTTTTCTCTTTTCTAGGGAGAAAAATGTTTTCATTTAGATGTACAGTGGATTTAAGAAAAAAAAAACTTAATATACACTTGCAGTGAAATCAAATTTCTTCCATTAAGAATTACAAACTCTGGGGTCAGTAGAAATGCATGATGCTTTAGTTCCATGGTCTTCAAACTTGGCAAGTTTAAACTTGTGGACTTCAACTCCCAGAATTCCTGAGCTAACATGACTGGAAGATGAATTCTAGGAGTTGAAGTCCACAAGTCTTAAAGCTGTCAAGCTTGAAGACCCTGGTTTAGTATGTCCCCTATCTGTTATAAACGCATTATGGTTAAAGGAGCCTGGTGGTAGCTGCTCTTTGGAAGACTATGTTCAAATTTCCTGACCAGCAAAAAAAGTGAGGCACTATTGAGTAGTGGGGCCAAAGTATAAATTGGACATGTTTTGGCAGTGAACAGATTCAAAACAATGCCCATTTTTACCACTGTGAATATTCAAAACACTGTCTAATCTAAACCAATCCAAAGAATTGTCTAATTTTTGTCTTTCTATCCCTTTACTTCCATACACGACAATAATGTTGAACATGGAGCAAGGGGAATTGAGGCCAAATTCCTTGATTTTTGCTCAGAAAATATTTCTCCACATGGGAAACAATTATTACAAGTGCCAAAATCAGGTCTAAAACTAGATTTTAAAAAACCACATTGCTAGTAGAATGAAAATGCCACTATTCACCTCTATTTTTTTTAGTGTAGATTTTACACATGTACATTAAGCCCCTGTCACACTGCAGCAACGAATGGAAAGAGGATGTAAAATGGAGAAAAACACTTACCATCCGTTGGTGAACGCGATGCTTCCGTTCTGTACTCACTGCCTCTGTTTTGCTTCCTCTCTATCCGTCCAGCATCCGTCTATTGACATTTCATCCGCTCAAAAGGTTTTGAGCTGCTCAAAACTGTTGAGCGGAAAATGTATCAAACACGTCCGTTCTGCATCCGCTTGGCATACGGGGGACATCCGTTCTGCATCCGTTGTCATCCGTTACGCATCCGCTATATCTGCTAGGCATCCGCTGCGCATCTGCGCAACTCGAATCCACTCCAGCGGTAAACGGACGCAGGGAGGAAGCGAAACGGACACGGAACGGATACGCAGCATTAGTAGCACGGATGGAGAAAGGATGAAAGCGGATGCAGCACGCAAAGAAAGCATTTAAAACGGAAAAAACGTTTGCAGAGGGGACCTATCTCGGATATTAAGGATGTCTAGAGGATGCCTAGAGGATGCAAAAGGATGCTTCCGTTCCGCATCTGCTTTCCATCCACCCTACATCCTCCCCCCGTCCGTTCCTTTCCGTGTTGTCCGCTCTGTTTATGCAAATTTTTGCCCCTTTTGAGAGCGGATAACAACGGATGGAACATTTTTCTCGTCCACTGTGTCCTTTTTACAAACGTTTTGTATCCGTTGGGCAGTGTGACAGGGCCTTTAGAAGGGTTGTTTATGTGTTCAGTCGAAAATGCACAAAGCAGAATTAGGAGCCTGCATTTCTTAACAATGTAAGGACGGAAATACTACTTTTGCCTTAAAACTATACAGAAACTAGAAAATGTACCAAACACCGGCAATATTAGCAAAAATGTTTAACAACATGTCTACCAAGTGTTGGAAATGTAATCAGACTGTGGGTACCTACTATCATATGTGGTGGACATGCATAAAAGAAAATATTGGACAAAAATATACACACGGTTGGAAAAGATGATAAAACAGCATATAGATTTAAAGCCAGAAATATTTTTGTTAGGTATAGTACCAGAAAGCTATGATAAAAGGACTATATACTTAATGCTACATATATTGCCAGCAGCGAGAATTGTATTTGCAAAATATTGAAAAATGAGAACACCCCATCTGATGAAAATATAATTCGGAAAATATTGGATTGTGCAGAGAGCACAGATTGACATAGACAATAAAAGATCAAGGAGATACTGAGTACTATTCAACATGGAATAGGTTTTATCAATGGTTAGAAACAAGAGGTAGAAATTAGATGAATAAAGATTATTGTTATGTATAAGTAAAATATGAATGTTGTTCATAATTATAAGTATGCTAATATAATATGAGAGTAAATAAGCTAATATAATTATAAATATGGCTATAATTACTATGTGTGTTATTATTTACTATCAGTATATCTGTTATTTTTCTTATTTTTGTAAAATGAAATGCCCGGACATTACACTGTATTCAAAATACTTATAAATAAAAAAACTTGACATGAAATAAAAGAAAAGAAAATGTACCAAACAACATTGCATGCATGTACTGTATTTTTTATGTATCATTGGCAACAAATGCCAAGTGGAAGGTGAATCTATAAAGAGAATTTTCAGAAGAGTTGGCCCTCCTGACTTACTTGCAAAACACAACAGCCCTGCTTCTCAGTTGTGGAGTTAGCTATTGAAAATATTAACTATCAAGAAAGCATGTCATTAAAAATCATTAAGCGGTGCTAACAGAGCTAAAAGAGTCTATTTATCATGTCCTGCTTTGCAAGATCATTCAGTTGACCTTTTTGGGGGAGACAAGTACAGATACATTTTTGATAGCAGGGTCCATGGTGCTCTGTGAACCTTGTTATTTTCTTGCAGATGTTTTATTACCCAAATGAGCTAATTAGTGCAGTGATGCTGCCACCTAGTTTGAGTAATGAAAACCTGCACGAAAACAACCAACTCAGAGGGCACCAAAGATCTGTCGGTAGAACCCTAAATTACAAATAATCTCCTTTATCGGCATATTTGGTATACCCCAGGAAGATAGTTCTTTAAAAAATGAGGATAAAGGAGTAATCTTTAAAATCCCAAAGTTCTGTATTAGAATGATCACAAGCAGCCTCTCTTGTACCTCTTCTGATTAACTCTTTCCCTTCATCTATTAGGTCTGAAGTCATCTCATTGTCTCCCATGAACTGCTGGAATCCCAAAAGATTCAAACACCGAGTTCCTAAACTGGAAAAAAAAATCATTGCCAAACAATAAAAACAAATAGAACAAAATAAAGATATTTCTTGCAATTATCACAGTGGAGGGGAAGTATTGATTTTGTATAACTGAGGTTACCTGTTGATTGCTCCCAAGAATGCTTCTCAGCAATGAAATAAGTCTTGCTAAGTCTAGAATCACCTGTACGACAGAGAACTTTATGGAATTACTTCCATGGGAGAGAAAAGGGGAGGGGAAGGACAAAGAAACATTGGCCCCATCCAATCTCAACAAAAAGAAAATGATCATTTCATAAACTACCGTATTTTTCGCTCCGTAAGACACTTTCCCCCTTCTGCTCCCAAAAGTGGTTGAAAATGTCTGTGTGTCTTATGGAGCAAATATAGCTGGGCCTTTGGTGAATAGCAGCCGGGCTGCGGCAGCGGAGTCCTTTTACAGTGCTGACTCCCACCTCTTCTGTCTCTTTTCCGCAGTGCAGAAGTCAATAAGCAGAGCTGGCACATGAGAGAACACCTATCTGTGGTCCTCTCAGGCTCCGCCTTCTGCCCTCACTACACCATTTTTCCTCCTCTAAACCTAGGTGCGTCTTATGGTCAGGTGTGTCTTACAGTGCAAAAAATATGGTATATGAATTGAAATTAAGAGTCAAGAAAGATAAAATATGAAATGTTTTACAATGTTTAATATATCTTTTTAATTTCAGTTCATAAGACCACACCTAGAGCACTGCATCCAGCTTTGTTCACCACATGATAAAAAAGATGTTGAGACTCTAGAAAGAGTACAGAGAAGAGCAACGAGGATAATTAGGGGACTGGAGACTAAAACATACGAAGAACGGTTACAGGAACTGGGCATGGCTGGTCTAGTGAAGAACCAGGGGAGACATGATAGCGGTCTTCCAATATTTGAGGGGCTGCCACAGAGAAGAAGGGGTCAAGCTATTTTCTAAAGCGCCTGTAGGCCAGACAAGGAATAATGGGTGGAAACTGAACAAGGAGAGATTCAACCTGGAAATAAGGAGGAACTTTCTGGCAGTGAGAACAATCAATCAATGGAACAGTTTGTCCTTGGAAGTTGTGGGAGCGCCATCACTTGAGACTTTCAAGAAGAGATTGGAATGCCATTTGTCAGAAATGGTGTAGGGTATCCTGCTTGGGCGGGGGGGGGGGGGGATTGGACTAGATGACCTATAAGATCCCTTCCAACTTTGATTATCTGTTATCTGTTACATCTGAATTAAGTAACATTCTTATGATTTGTCAAGCATGAGAGCTATGTATTTTTTGTGATACAAATTTATTTCACTTATCACCACCCAAACAATCTGAGGAGGCTCACTGATTATTGTGCTTGAAACTCTAAAATTTCAAAGTTAGGAAAAGGGAAAAACTCAAGCTGATGTTAAAGTTCGCTCTATTTTTTTCAACATTTTCCAAACTTGCTGAGAAAGGCCTCGAGAAAGGAAGAGCAATTTCAGAACATACAATATCCAAACAATACAACTTTGAAAAAAAACTATTTCCTACCTGAAGTAAGTAGCAATGCAGAGAATGACAACCAGCATGGGATAATAAATATAAAAGCCATCTGCTATGAAGGACAACACTTTCATTGATCCCATAATCTGGGAAGTAAAAAGTAATCAAAATATTTTATATACTGATATTAAATAAAGTCTAGCTTTAAATCTATAATTTTAGGCAGTATGTATTATATGGACACCTCATTATACCATACAAAATAGGATTATAATTTGATACTGCAGAGAATGAATAGTGTATTTAATGTTTTTTTAAAAATAAATCTATCAATATAATTAAGGAAGAACATTTTATGTCTGATATTCATCTTCAAATATTGTACAGTATATTAAAGAAGTAAAAATATTTGCACACATTCAAAATTGCAGCTATAAGTTAACTCTCTGGTCTCTGCCAGTAGAAAATGGCACAGTATAAGGTAAGTCTGATTGCTGTTTTATTACCCAAATTGATTTTTTTTGTCTTTTAATGACTCCATAATTCCTTACATCAGGGTGGATTCAAGGCAACTGAATGGAACAGAGTGCTTACTGGCTGCATGCCCTTCCTGTGGCCAATGCAGACTAATCAACAGATAATTACTCACTGTGCCCAGAAAGAAATATCTGCCACTACCTAGGATTGAATTCACAGCCTCCTAATCGTGAGACACCTCCAGGCCACTGCACCACTCTATTACCCAAATGAAATGATTTGTATAAATAAGAAGAGAATGTATAAGAAAGAAGAGAATCTGTAACTGGGAAAACTGCAACTAAGTATGGTCAGCCAGGTTGCCCTCCAACTTCTGCAGGCAAACCCAGAGCTCAGACATGCTAAGACAGTGCTGGAAAACTGACTGGATTCAACCATCTTCATTTTTTGTCATCTTTTGATACATGATGAATGAAGTGTATAACAAGAGCCTCCCAACTTACAAACCAGAGCATTTGGAAGGAATCTTAATTCCCAATTTTTCTTTCTAAAATGTACACTAAATTTTGTTTAATGAGATCATCCATACCAGGATAAAATCAGTATGCCCTACCTCAAACTTCAGGAAGGGATTCTGACTAATCTAGACCTTTTCTTTTTAAATTATAATTCACTTACAAGGAAAGAGATTTAAATACAGCAAGGAGAACATGAGGTTGCCTTAAATTGAGTCCTTGAAGTGTTCTGGTTTTTGAAAAGAAGATTATTAAAGCATTAATGTTTGATCTAAGGCTGACTCAAGCTCTACATAGAAGCTGGACTGATGTGGCCATCATCATGAGTTATCAAGGTCATAAACTTTACTTGCTGATGTGTATTCCCCATACATTTATCCTATTCCTAAATAATTCAGGCCCCAGAAAAGGTAAGGAAAACAGATGTTTTTATCAAAGATGTGTCATCTTATCATCGTCCAGCTTTGGTTTATGAAGCATTTTAGTTTAGTTTCCTTTATTGTCATTGCACCTCGTACAATGAAATTAAATACCATCTTCAGTGCACATTATGACTATGAAAATAAACACAGACATCCTTCACATTCTATACACTGAATTGAAAACCCTTGATATTGCATTAATATTGCACTATACAGTAGTGTTTTTTATGCTTTTCTGGGTACAATATCATTATGGGTCATGGAATACATTTGTTAGGCATCAAATGTAATTTCTATTTCCACACTACATGGATATTGAACCAAAATGAGATAGCCTTAAATTTGGACTTAAGCCAACAATGGTTTGTTTTAGAAATCTGCTGTTGTTATTATACATTATATTTATTCTATTAGCTTTACTGAGTGCAAGAAACATAAGTTTACTATTTAATTAGCTGCAATAAATACAGATAAAACACTAATTTTCATCTACCCAGTGATGGACTTAAGAAATACAGGCTAAGATTAATAACAGCTAGGAATTTTCTTTTTGTAGGGATTTCATTTAAGCTTCTGTTAGTACAAACAAATTGTATATAGGAAACTGGGACTTGTATGCAAATGAAACAATTTCTACTGAGCTGAAATAGCCAAAGAAAGAATCAAGTCAGTCGAAACAAGTTTGAAATCCTATTTTCAACTGCTTGGAGGAAATCTCTTAGTACATATATACATAAATACACCACAGCAAAAATAAACAAATACTGTTGACTTACAGAGGTATATGCAGTTGGCTGATCCGTGGTTCTCTGAGAAATTGCTGCATCCATGTGAGTCAAGCCCAAAAAATTCAGACACAGTGGAGGAGTCAAACGACAGAACAACCTGTGTGAAAAGTAGCAGCAGTTGAAAAGTAATTGCAAACTCTTCCTTCCATATGAATAAGGGTGCATATGTTTATGTTACTGTATGGAACATTTTTTATTATTTTCATGCAGAGTAAATTAGGGAACATTTATGTAATGCAGGCAGTCCTCAACTTATGACTGTAATTGAGATCACACTTACAATTGTATATTATGGTTGTTAACTAGGTCACCATGTGACTGTGCCCAATTTCATGGTGGCCATTATAGTGAATGCCATGGTAATTAAATGAACCTATCGTACACTAATCAGCATTTTTTTTTGCCAGAAAATGGAAGTGATGTCAGGTTCCATTAAAAAAAATGATGTAAATTGTGCTTATGTGACTCTCAGGGTTCCAACCGATGCCCTAATTAAATCATGAGTCTCAGGCCAAGCTTCAAAAGAAATCCAGTTATTTATTAGGAGCTTCATGTTGGCATGGACCAAGTGGAGCCAACTCTGACCTCAATTTATGCTCTGGCTCTGACCCTGTTTCCCCCTCCTCCTCAAGATGTGTCATCAGTCTCATTCCCCAATGAAGCAATGACACAGGTTGTAGAAGTCACTTCCTCTGGCCACTGTGGATTTCCGTGCAGATGACCTTGACGTTACCGGCTGAAATGTGCTTTGTTTTGACTGAAATGCAAGTTCCTTGATGCAGCTGCGAGGTTTGATGCCCCATGCCCCTTGCCTGTGGTAACTCAAGAGCAGGTCAGGGATGCTTCACAAGTTGACAGTAACAGTAGAATGCTGCAGTTGACCATAAATGTAGGCTATCGAGTGCCCAAAATGTGGTCATGTGACTATATTGGGGGGGGGCAGCCATCAAAACTTCAAACCCAGTTTGTAAGTAGTTTTGGGATTCTTCATAACTTTGAATGGCTACTAAGCAACCAATTATAAATTGACAACTGCCTGTATTTTGCTTCACATACAACTGTAAGCAGTATTTGGGCTCAATCTAGGTATGTGCTACTGGAAGAAGATGAATCCAAACCGATTTCCTCTTTCTGTTCCTAGCAACCTCCAGAAAACGCTCTTCTGAGAGGTCCTTAGCACTTTCTGAGCTTGGTTGCTTTCTTTGCAGATGTTTTATTACCCAACCTAGATAACATTGTCAGTGCTAGTACTGACCCTGGATGTTTTCTTGTAAACTTCATTATTGGCAACAAAACATCCAAGCTCAGAGAGCACCAAGCACCTCTCATTTCAAACCTGAGCTGTAAATATACTTTTTTATTGATAAATCCTTTTCCAAAAGTTGGGAGTTGAGTCTCTACCGAACGGAGTGGAATGGGTAGGAAGAAAGGAGATATTGTACAGGAGATCCCTCTGCCCAGTTTCTCAGTGCTTCTCTCCCTTAAGTCTCCTATGAATGAGGCTCTTCTGCACAGCATGGAGCAGTTTCTGAGATTCTCCTTCTGCTAATTACATAATTATCACATGTACTAATTGATGATCTAATCTGATTAAAAATTAAATCAAGAGCAATTGTGGACTCTGGGTTTTGACCAAGATCTAATTATATTTCAGTGCATTCCTGCTTTACATTGATTGTAATTGGCCAAACAGCACAAGTAGCAAAATACTTACATGCCACTGAAGAGTAAACTATATGCGTCTGTCTGATGGTGTGAAGCTAAGTAATAATAGTTGAATACACGGATCCTGAAGACCGTAGAATAAACGCAGATACTCAGGAAAAAGATTGTAAAAAAACAAGCCATCTGCAAAACAAGAAACTAGAGTTGTTATTTGGTTCAATTAACAGCTGCAGACAGATGCCATGTGAATGACCTAACCAAAGTAGTGAATTGCCTTCTAATCCCAAACTTGAATAGCTCTAACAAATAAGCTTAAGGCTAGGTCCCACTGGCCAACGGATGCAAAACGTATGCAAAAAGGACACAGCGGACGAGCAAAATTTCGGGGGTGGCTCCATCCGTTGTCATCCGCTCCAAAAAGTGGCAAAAATTTGCATAAACAGAACGGAAAAGAAAGGAAAAGAACGGACGTGGGTAGTATGTAGTGGGGATGTTAAACGGATGTTCATAGGAAGCCTAGCAGATGTATATCGGATGCAAACCGTTCACTGCGCATCCTTTCTATTTCTGTGTTACTAATGCTGTGTAGACGTTCCGTGTACCTTTTGTTTCCTCCCTCTTTCCGTTTTCAGCTGCAGCGGATGTGAGTTGCGAGGATGCCCAGAGGATGCAGAGAGGATACAGCGGACGTTTAACGGATGATAAATGGACATAGAACGTTTGTTGCTCGGATGTCGCAGATTTACATCGTACACAGCGGAAAGTTCATCCGTTCACAAAGTTTTGTGCAGCTCAAAACTTCTTGTGCGGATGAAATCGCAGTGGACGGATGCTTGACGGATAGAGCGTATGAAACACGCATGCAATGAGTACACAACGGATGCTTAGCGTTTTCCAATGGATGGTAAGCTTTTTTTAATGTTTTACATCCTCTTTGCATCCGTTGGTGCAGTGGGACAGGGGCTTTACTGTAAATCTAAGCAGTTTCCTCAAAGTCAATGAATGCGGAACTTAACAATAGGTTCCTACATATAAATATGAGAGAAATTGCCAAGCCATCAGATTAACTGACCTCTATGTAAAAATAGTTGTAATTCTTTTCCGCTAGTCGTATGAAGACTGCAAAGAGGGACAGAACTGGCTTTGGGCTGAAAAACGTGCATTCTGACCACACAACAATGATGGAAAAGATGGCCAGGATAATGGCGAGAATCCTGTGGAACCATGGTCGTAGAAGACATTCCCAATACCATTCTAAAGCAAAGCAAAACAAAACAAATGACAAAGGGGATAAAATATGAAAATTGTTTCAGGTAGTTCTTGATTTATGACCATTTGTTCAGCAACACTTTGAAGTTAGAACCTCACTAAAAAAAGTGACCTACATTTATGGCTATTGCAGGTTCACCTTTATGATAGTTGCAGGGTCCCAGAGTCACTTGATTACCATTTTTAACCTTTCCAGATGGCTTCTGATAAGCAAAATCAATGGCGAAGCTGGCAGGGAAGGCTACAGATTGCAATCATGTGACATTTTGCTTAACGATGCAGTAAAAATCAGGTTGTTAAGAATCAGATGGTCGCATGATGCCTCACTTGATGACCAGAGCATTTAATGACAATTTTTCTGGTCCCAATTGTGGTCATAAGTCAAAAGCTATTTATATCTTTTCTAGTAGCAGCCCTTGAGCTGAAGTACCTATTGCAAGGTAGAGAAAACAGCAAGAGGATACAGGATGAACCGCACGTACAAAATTAAACCTAAATAGAAAATGATAAGGAACAAGGTTTGAATGGTTTTTTGAAAAAAATAATGCCATAAACTTAGGATGGAGTGGGTTGAATCCTTTTCATTGTTTAAAATATGTATTCTATTATGGGTATAACAAAACATACCAAGAGCTGGTGAATAGAGATATTGGATAATTTTGTTTTCAGCTTCTTGAGATTGAAAAGTATGAACAAATTGACGAGTGGCACTGGATTCATTTTTTGCCACATCTTCCAGGTAAAAGGCTTGCTCTAAAAGAATTTGCCACTGGACTTGTGTACGACGATGCCTTTGAACTGAATAAATTACCTAACAAAATAAAAACAACATTCTAATTATATATGGCAATAAAAGCAGAATAAGATAGAGATTTCCTAAAAACTCCAACAAGTGCTTTCTTAATAAACAGAATAAACATTCCACTCCATAGAATGAATGAATGTGTATATATGCATGCATATACCAAAATAAAGATAGGAATAATTTTTATGAGGAATATGGCTCAAATTACCAAATATCTTCCTGCATACACATTATATTAAATGCATAGGAAGTTGTCTTCCACCAACACCTTGATTAGCATCACTGATTATGGATATATGTGGATATATTTTCATGCACTAAGCACATTGTATTGTAAGCACACCTGCTTAGAATACAGTGCATGCTTAAAAATAAGATTGGAAATAATTATATATTTTGTAGCATTGTAAATAGCTAAAACAACTGAGTTCAAATACTATTGAACTATTCAATACTATGAACTATGCTACAACTATTCTAGCAAAATAAACAGAAAGAATTTGGAAAGACAGCACAAATTAACTTCATTACTTGGTCATTCTTATGCTCATATAATGAATACCTAGAGGGGGGGAAAAGTATGTAGATTACATGCCAGATTTGCAAACTGCAGCTCAGGCATGTAATTCACATCAGTGAGGAAGACATGTTCTCTGTCAGATGGCCAGCCCTTTTCCCTACTGGAAAGACTGTGCATCTTTGGAAACTGGAGGTAGAATTCTCATGAATCTGTGGTCTGGAGCTGGAAAAATATAAAATTTCCCCCTACTCTGCAGTCTCCAAACTCACAAAAACTGAAGCAGAAAACATTTTCAGTAGAAGAGGAAGCAACAAGACACAGGGAGGGGTAATAAGAGTCAGCCAAGATTAATCTTGTTCAGCTGGAGATCTCCCTAAAAATCAGGGACATCCAGGCAAGAGATGCTGCTGAAACAGAGGAATTACAGCGGAAGGGCAAATACCTCTGGAACCTGAGATTAATTTACCTACTCAGAGAACCTGTAGCAATTATATAATACAGAAATAGATCCTCTGAAAGGCAGAGAATGTATTGAGATGTTGTGATTAAATCTTAGGAGCAAAACAACAGAGTTTAAGAGACAGCAAGATGATAACTAAAAATCTGTCTAAGATTCCAGAGCAGCTTGTCCTGGTCTCCAAGCTTGACAGAAATCTGCATCTAGGTATACTACAAGGATTAGGAAAAGTCAGCATTTATCATATCTTAAATCTGTTTATATGGTATTCTTGTTTGATCTCTAAGATGCACTTATAGCTTTCCAAAGATTGGACAAATAGGTGCTGAGGATTTGAAATGCTTTGTTGGATGGTATGACCATCTTTTCAACCACAGCATTGCCTAGACCAGGGCTGCCAAACTTGTGGCCCGTGGGCCGAGTGCCCATGCCCAGTTTAGTGAAAAACCAAGAAAAAGTCCCAATATGTCATGTAACACCGCTGTGATGACGTGAGCTTGACACTCATGGCCTAGACTAACTAGAAATGTATTCCAGGCACCAGAGAGGCTAGACAAACAATCAAAGGCCCTCAAAATCCCAGACTGGCTTAAATGATACCAGTATATTATTTGGAACACTGTGTGGGTCCCAGGACTCTATCATATTTGAATACCAATGTACAGGTTTTCTAGGAATGTAAAGTCCCTAAAAAGAAAATACAGGTGCAATTGTTCTGACAGAGCTAAAGGATATATGCACCCCAGTATAGCCAAATTACATTAGATTTGGATCTAATCCAAAACAAAACCAATGCAGTGGTATGGCCTGAGGAATATCAGGCTGTATTTGAATAATCATCTGCTCTATGGTGTGATTATAGGAAGCCCAAAACAAAAGTAGCTTGTTTATTTGAGTCTTCACCTCTTAGATTATAACTTTAAATTCAAATACATTCAAGAGAAAAAAAACACAGCAATGGGTGCAAATATCCAGAGGTGTCTTTGAGGAGGTCTACCAAGGAAGGGAACTTTTGGATTATTTGGATTAAATGGAATGCAGGGATATTATTCTCTCACATGTGTATGTTATCCTACCTGCACGTTCTGGTTATACATCTGCTACAATTTCACATGTATTGAACACATGCCATTTACATTATCTAACTACCTGCTTATGAAGCTTCACTAGGTTTTTCTCTGTTGGATAAGTATTGGATCTTTCTTCAAAGTCTTCATAATCATCCATGTTTCGACCCATCCTATTTTGATATTCTGTAGGACACTGAAATAAAAAGAAATTATATTGCAGTCTATATCAAGCCGCTATATCAAAGCCGACCAGTGAGCTCATTTGAAAAAATAACTGAAGCCTTAAAAATGATCTCCCCTTCTCTGATGATACCTGAGCTCTTATTTTCCTTCTTTTTATCCAAAGTTTCTCTCGCAAAGAAGAAAGCAGTGGGCTACCTTTTTTCCTTGATCTGTTAAAACGAGGATTCTAAATAGTGCCTACTACAGAAATACAATCACAAAATTCTGATTACAGGTAGTCCTCAACTTACGAGCCCAAAATATCCATTGCTAAGCAAGACAGTTGTTTAGTGAGTTTTGCCCTATTTTGCATCCTTTCTTACCACAATTGTTAAGTGAACCACTGCAGTTGTTAAGTTAGTAACATAGTTATTAAGTGAAGCTGGCTTCCCCATTGACCTTGCTAATCAAAGGGTCACAAAAGGTGATCATACATTGGGACACTGCAACCATCATCAATGAGTCAGTTGTCAAGTGTTTGAAGGTTGCAAAATGTGACCATGACCCCAAGACCCTGCAACCATCATAAAACCATGCCAGTTGCCAAGCAACTGAATTTTGATCATGTGAACATGGGCCTGCTGCAACCGTCATAAGTATGATAAATGGTCATATGTCTCTTTTTTCAGTGTTGCTGTAAATTCAAATGGTTGCTAAATGAATGTTGTAAGATGAGAACCACCCGTAGTCCTGCAGGAATATTTTTGTCAGAATGTCTATGGAGATTCTCAGTCATCCAGGTCATGGTTGTCCCAAAGGCGTTTTTTCACAAGACAACTGGACCTTCTGAAGAGCTGAAGAAGCTTCTTGTATGAGAAGTGAAACATCTTTAAGAAAGTCCAATTGCCTCGTCAAAAAGCACTTTGGGATTTTTGTCTGAAAATCCTGAGCTTTTGTGCAGTTTGCCTTTTTTTCTGCCAAAGTGGCTGTATACAAGTGAAAATACTGAAATTAGTAATATGATAGTAATATATTTTGATATATTACATATGATATGATAATAATATGATATTACATTAGTAATATGATATTTCCTATAGCTATTTGCAATAATTTTTCTCCTGATTGCTACAGTACAAGTGGCCGTAATTCTGGGCCTGACCTGGCACAATGGAACACTGAGATTAAGTCAAGGTATCCTACTGTCTACTGAAAAAAGTAAGGGAAAATATCCTTTAAGGCCCGGTCCCACTGGCCGACGGACACAAAACATATGCATAAAGGACACAGCGGACGAGCAAAATTTTGGGGGTAGCTCCATCCGTTGTCATCCGCTCCAAAAAGTGAAAATTTGCATAAACAGAACGGAAAAGAACAAACGTGGGTAGTATGTAGCGGGGATGTTAAACGAATGTTCATAGGAAGCCTAGCGGATGGAAGCGGATGACACCCCTGAAGGGGTTCCAGGGAATAATTTCAAAGCGGACGCATAGCGGATGAAGCAGATGCATCACGTACGCCTAAAGGAAAGAAAGGGGATGCCACGCGGATGTATATCGGATGCAAACCGTTCACTGCGCATCCTTTCTATTTCCATGTTACTAACGCTGTGTAGACGTTCTGTGTACCTTTTGTTTCCTCCCTCTTTCCGTTTTCAGCTGCAGCGAATGTGAGTTGCGGGGATGCCCAGAGGATGCAGAGAGGATACAGCAGACGTTTAACGGATGATAAACGGACATAGAACGTTTACTGCTCGTATGTTGCATATTTACATCGTACACGGCGGAAAGTTCATCCATTCACAAAGTTTTGTGCAGTTCAAAACTTCTTGCGTGGATGAAATCGCAGTGGACGGATGCTCGATGGATAGAGTGTATGAAACACGTATGCAATGAGTACACAACGGATGCATAGCGTTTTCCAATGGATGGCAAGCTTTTTTAAACATTTTACATCCTCTTTGCATCCGTAAGAGCAGTGGGACAGGGCCTTTACCCAGGGTTGAATTAGCCTTCTTATGCTGCACTGATAATTTCATACTCCTGTGGCAACATCTAATACTGCTTGATTAAGCTACCTTTTTTAATATTGTATCCACACATTTCCTCAAAGGATGGTTGTATTTGATGCTTTCATTTACTTTACGGACCTCCTGTTTAGGTGAAGAGAAAAAGAAAAAACAATCAGAAATATAATATCTACAGAGAAACTTTTAATATAACGTTCAGTTAAATTTAAAATATTTTACAAAAAGGTTGGACTTTTACAAGCAGTGACAGACTCAATGAAGAATTTATTTTGAAACCTGTTTTAGTAAAAGGATGGAAAAGCAGGCAACATTATTTGTAATGGAGTCCTCTTTTCACTTTGCATCATTTATGCTCTTTGGCTCTGGGGCCTGGAAGTTTTATCTTTAAAAATTAAGAGTTGAAGTTATTAAATAAGGGAGTAGGAAATTCCCTTTACAATATTGAATAGCACTGCAGCTGACATAATCCAAAAGTGCTTGTCATACCCCTGTCAGAATCTGATTCGGAGGGGGAAGCCGAACAGCTGACAGGGAGTGGGAGTGTAATTCAGTTGGCTGTAAAAGAAACTGGGGAAGGGCAAAGTCTGGACAGAGCAGGGGAGAGGGAATTCAGAGGAAGACCCAGGCCTACCCCCCCTTCATCCTGGGGCATGCAGGGAGGAATGGAAAAAAGCAACATGGGTTGCGTGGCTTACAGGGAAAGAAAAGAGCCCCGATTCCCTTCTTTAGCTGCAGCTGGGAACACAATGTATAAAAAAGGAAACTGTACGCAGCAAGCTGTTGGGAGCAAACATTAATTTATCTTGTATCGTCATGGCTTATCTGTGTTCATGGCTTCTTCCCAACTGTGTGAGTTTTACTGTGCTTTCAAGCCTGAAATTCCTGCTCCTGCCCTGTCAAACTAATTACTTCAGTTTGGTTTGTTTGGATTTTAAGTTACAGTTTGTGTGTACCTTGTTTTGGACTGAATTTTCTACAGTTAAAGGCTGTTCCTGGGAGAGTTTTTCTCCAGCCGAAGGTAACCTGGATACTGGGGGCAAAGTTGGAGATAATAAAAGGACTCTTATTGCTTATTTGACTGTGTTGCCTTTGTGCCATGCCCCGGGTCATCACAGTGCTTATTAACTTTCTTGCTATCCTAGATATCAAGAAATTGTATGTACCTTTAACATTTTGTTTCTCAAATTTTTTATCTACTTCCTTTTGTATTCCTCCATTAAGCTGTGGATTTTTACTTGCCTCCATAACATCCTCCAGGTTTTCTTCTGCATCTGCCTTTTCAGTCATCAGTTTAGCAGCCTTGAAGTAGGTCTTCATGAGAAGATAGCCCTTTTTAGCTCCATTCCAGTGAGAACGAGGAATTTCTACTAAGCCATATCCTAACAGCAACACAAGCAGAAACAAGCCCCAGGTATTGGCAGCAGCTATTCCAATTGTCTGTAGCTGACTCCTAAAACAGAAAAAGTGGCCTGAGATTTCACATGCAGTAAGTACTAAATATTTCAAACCACTGTTATATAAAATCCTGGAGAAAATCTACTTATATGGCTGCTAACAGTCAACACCATGTTGATGGCCCATAATCAATCAATCAAATATTTTTATCAGAAAAATATTAAATTATTTTTCTATCATACTTATTATATGACTAATGATTCCTTTTCCAGAATGTAATTTAATACATGGTTGATATATTACAGACTGGAGAATTCTGGGAGTTGAACTCCACAAATCTTAAAGTTGCCAAGTTTGGAGACCACTGATATATTAAAAGTACAATAATTTGCTTTATCCAAGAGATCCATATGAATTTTGATGATACATAAAACATTCTGAATATGAAATGGGTATTTGACTTTGCTGAAGTCTTCTAATGCTGTTTCACCCAAACCAGAAGTGTTCTGAACTAGAGCAAACTTTTATAGTAGGAGCAATCTGGAAGACTCTTGGTAAGAGCAAATTGCTGTTTCAAATTTAAAATGGGAGTGCTTTGAAACATTTTAAACATGACAGACACACCTGTTTTTGCCAGTAGAAAGCATTCCTTACTGAATCAGTGAAGCAAATAGTCTTGTTGGCTTATTTTCTTGGGACTAATTATGCTACTCAGCCAAGGTTGAAACTAAATGTTGAACTTTTGCAGCATCTAGTCATGACCAATAATAATTGATTTCCAATAAATTATAAATCCATTAAAAATAATTAATGTGAAAGAAGCAAGTTGTTTCTGCCAATAAAGAATACACATACATTATTTTAATTCCTGTTAGATATAGCCCCACTGAGACTGGAAGCAACTAAGACCAGCCTAGTACTCATCTAATTGGTACAACTTCTAAAGAAAGCTTTCCCTTTGAATGTTTAGCAGGGCAAGCTTTGAACTCAATCCTATATGCTAGTAGCATTACTACCGTGTTTCTCACAAAATAAGGCCGGGCCTTATTTTTTTTTGATAATGAAAAAACAGGCCGTCTTTTCGGGGGTGACTTAATTTCCTCCCCCACCTAGAGCAGCCCATACGTACGTACCTTGCTGTGAGGCCGCTTCTATTGGCCGACAAAAGCTCCCCGAAGGCAGAGTCCCCAGCTGCTTCAGGGCGTGGCGTGGCTGCCCATGTCCCCTTGCCTTTAGGCAGTCTCTTTCAGGCAATGGAAGCTCCCCAAATGCAGTCACCAGCCACTTCGATCGGCTGATAGAAGCGGCCTCGGGGTGAGCACACACACAGACTCCCCTCAATGTGAGGCCGCTTCTATCGGCAGACGAAAGCTCCCTTGAAAGCAGAGTCCCCAGCCGCTTCAGGGCAAGGCATGGTTGCCCATGTCCCCTTGCCTTTAGATAGTCTCTTTTGGGCGATGGAAGCTTCCCAAGTGCAGTCAGCAGCCACTTCAAGGCGAAGGGACATGGGCGGCCACGCCTCGCCCTGAAACGGCTAGGGACTCTGCCTTCAGGAAGCTTCTATCGGCTATCGGGGTATTCTAGCCTAGGCTACCTGCAGGGCACTCCTAAAGGCAAGTTTTCTCCCCATCTCCCCCGCCCTTCCCCCCCCCCATTTCTCTTCACCTCATGTTGTTCTAAGAAACGATGTGAGAAATGGTGGGGAAACACATGGATTAAAAAGACCTAAATTTTGGGGGCAGGGCTTAATTTCACCTCATGCCTAGAAATCATGCTGGGCCTTCCTATTGGTGGAGGCTGTATTGTTGGAGAAATACGGTAGTATGATGAAAAGACAAAGGTGTCCCTGCAGGTTATACCCTGCTAATTGTGAGCTTACAGATTGGTGCTCATCTCCCTTTCTTAAGCTAACAGGCAGTATTGTCTGGAGTTGTTTCTGTGGTTATGTGGCCAGCATGACATCACACCACAGCACAGAGCATGTGGTAATACATGGAACACTGTTATCTTCCCGCATGCTTATAACAGATAACAGATATTCAGAATTGGAAGGGACATTGTAAGTCATCTAGTCCAACCTCCTTGCCCAAGCGGGAGACCCTACACCATTTCTGGCAAATGGCAGTCCAATCTCTTCTTGGAAGTCTCAAGTGATGGTGCTCCCACAACTTCCGAAGGCAAGTGTTCCACTGGTTGATTGTCTCACTGTCCAGGTTAAATCTCTCCTTGTTCAGTTTCCATCCATTATTCCTTGTCTGGCTTATAGGTGCTTTAGAAAATAGCTTGACCGCTTCCTCTCTGTGGCAGCCCCTCAGATATTGGAACACTGCTATCATGTCTCCCCTGGTTCTTCTCTTTACTAGACTAGCCAAGACTTGTAACCGTTCGTTGTATGTTTTCACCTCCAGTCCCCAAATCATCCTGGTTGCTCTTCTCTGTACGTTTTATAGAGTCTCAACATATTTTTATAGGATGGTGATCAAAACTGGATGCAGTACTCTAGGTGTGGCCTTACTCAGGCTTTGTAGAGTGGTGTTAGTATCTCACTTGATCTCGATTGTATCCCTCTGTTAATGCAATTTAGGATTGCATTAGCTTTTTTGGCTGCTGCTGCACACTGCTGGCTCATATTTAGCTGGTTGTCCACTAAGACTCCAAGATCCCTCTCCCAGTTACTGCTATTGAGCCTGGTTTCACCCAGTCTATATATCTGATACCTATTCATCTACTTACATTTGCATGATTTCTAACTGCTAGGTTGGCAGGAGCTGGAACAAGTGACATGAGCTCACTCCTTCTTGCGGCACTCAGGTCTAAAACTGCCAATTTCTAGAACTGTAACAATCTAAGACTCAGCGTCCTAACCGCGGCTGCAGGCCGGATGCATCATGTGCAGGCCATACTCACCTCTGTTCCACAAAGGCAAAAAATGTCAAAATACATCACATGACATCAATGTGATAAGGTGAGTTTGACACCCCTGCCTTAAATAGCATGAGGCAAAAGCCATATTGGATCAGTGAAGCTCGATATACTTTCATCCACAAAAAAACCCCTAAGGGTAGTAAAAATTACCTGCAACTAGGTATGAAATTAAAAATCATATCTTAAAATCAAATTCAACAACATAAATTCAAAGCCCTAGCTCCTCCAATCACTAAATAACAATCTAAATATGCAACATACTAATAAACTAAAGACTTCGTAATACTTACCATTGCAAGCTGATGTTTGGATTTATAGCTACATATATCAAAAACGCCCCAAAAATCAAAAGGTACGTTCCATAATATATAGCATTTTCAATTAACGCTGTTTTAATCTTCCCAGTTATGGAAAAACCTCCTGATCTAGCATAGGACTGCATAAAGGGTAACAGAATCCTAGGAATGAAGAGGACAATGAATATAGCAAGAGTTTCATCCTTTTTCCTTGGTCAGAAGTAAATACTTGGCCCCCTTATACACGTACAAATAATCCTAAATTTTAGAAAAACTGGCAGTTATATTTCTGAAATGTCTTATTCTAAGAGGCAAAAAATAAATCAAAAGGAAGGAAGCAGTTACTTTACAGAACTGATTTCAGAACTGTAGCATTGGCATGTTAAGTAAATCTATCATTGGCAGCAGGTACCAAGTTCATATTTTGTCACCATCTGTGACAAAAACGTATATCCAACTGACTCAGTGAACATAGCAGCTATTTTATAGCAAAGCCAAGTTCCTTCCTCAGGTTAGCTTCTCTGATGGATTAAATAAATTTATTTCACTTGGATAGAACAGAGAGAAGAACTGTCTTAAAAATGTAAAGAATTTTGATACTTCCTGGTGGGCAAATCTGTCTTTCAATTAAAATGTCCCAAAGTTTTCACGTTAGTGATGAACATTCAAGTGATAAGATATTCAAATGTATAAACTGTAGTTCCTCTGAACATTTTAATGTAGGCTGTTTCAAGCATTCCAGAAATTTCCACAATACTTACCATGTTAAAAACTGTGATGTCCAGTATACAACACGCCAAAAAATGGGCATAATTCTATCAGGGATATAACTCCATGGTTTGATACATTTTTGTGCACTATAAAGACAATGAGAGAGTTAGATTTAACATATGCATGATACAGAAAACAAAGCACTGAATTTTGATTGGGAAGCAATATTCTGAGAAAGGCTGTGTTGCAATGTAAATAATAAGCCTCTCACATAGCTCACAGGAACCCACAAATTGCAAGAAAAATGAAAAAGGTGCCTGAATGACAGCTACCTAAAAAGTACATTTAGGTGATATGAACTCCTGGTGTTTGTGTGTGTGTGTATAGATAAATAGATAGAGAACACGTGTGTATGTGTGTGTGTGTATTCTTTTGACAGCGGGCATCAGAATTTAATTTTTTAATGTGTGCCAGTGTGCTCACAGAAAAAAATGACAATAAAGTTTATCTTATCTTCATTATAAGTATACAGTACAGATATCTGTATACAGTACAGATAGTTCCCCTTTTAACAACTGCAGTTGCAAAAGTGATGAAAAAGTAGCCTTATGACCAATCCTCACATTTACAAGCTTTGGAGGTGTGTAAAGAAATGGAAAGCTGAAGAAAGATCACAAGTACAGTTGTGTTTTCACTTAGCAACCTCTTTAACCATTGAGTTGAGACAGCAAAGGCCAGCTGGAGTAATGGAGGCCAAGGAAGCAAAGGACAACTTGTGTCATGTTGCTGGGCTGGGCTGGGGCAGCTGGGGATTCCCAGGGCAGCTGCGACTGGTCCTACAGCTCAGGGGCTTCTTGCAGGCCCACAACTGCAACGCTCCAAAGAAAGTCCTGAATTGAAGAGAGGCAAGAAGCTCTGGAACTGGTGTAACAAACTCAAGGGCTGCGGGCTGGATCTGGTCTGTGGATACTGAGATTTGGCCCACAGGGCCATCCCAAGTTCTGTTTTCACTGACAAAGCGCTGCAGGAAGCCCTTGCAGCCAAAAATGGAGCTCAGGAGGGCCATGTGTGGTCTTTGGTACCCTGGCCATGCCCACCTCAGTCACACCCATCTGCCCCACACCCTGGAGATCAAACACAACCCTGATACAGTCCTCAATGAACTCGACATCCCTGCTCTAGAAGCTGCTTGCAAGGCAGTGTGTGGAGGAGGGGAGGGGGATTAGGAGGTTGAGAGAACTGAACAGGAGGCAGTGTCTTAACTTGGAAGAACTGAGGCTCAGGGCTGGATTAGGCCAAGCCAAGAATAGTTTGAAGTGTGATGGATTCTTGGATAATCATTGGTGGAGTTCAGTTAACAATGGCGGGGGCCAAAGAAGGAGCGTTCACGTCGCGGTCCCTGTCAGGAATTTCTCCTGCGAATCCTTCTACCA
>BLBF01000010.1:15436871-15517347 GCA_015471245.1 Laticauda colubrina
CTATCTATCTATCTATCTATCTATCTATCTATCTATCTATCTATCTAATCTAATCTAATCTTTAAAAAGTGTTGTGGAGCAATGGACTGCATGAGAACGGTTTCCACTACAAAGAACTACAATTCCCGACAGCCATCGCGAGGTCTTGGAGAACGTTAGCCCGGGCAGATCGAGCGCGCGGAGGTTCTTTTTGTTGGATTTCCGGAGCTTGCGCTAAATTTAACCACATCAACAAAGCTGAGCAAGGCAAGGCGCGGGAAAGCAAAAGCCGAGGGATCGGAGATCCCCGTTCTTCATACATCCCCCTCTTGAGCATCATGCACAGGTAAAGATAAATGGATGCAGCTGGGTAGGCGGATGCAAAGAAAAGATTAGGAGCGGCGGGATTGGCTTTGCGCGCCTTGTTGCGGGTCGTTTGGAGTTTCAGCCTAAAATGCTTCAATTCACAAGTCGGGCGTGTCCTTTTCAGATTATCGCTGCACATCTATTCATTGCAGAGGATCCCCAAGGGATTATGCATCATAAATATTTGCGTAATAAGTGCAAAGAAGTTTGGAAAGTTAGGGTACTGGCGCGTTCTCCATATGCGCAGTTGGCACAGGTGGATAGGTGTGCTAGCACATGGATTTGAACAATGCCGGAATAAAACTCCGCAGGTGTGCATATGGGCCGAATATGGGTCTCTTTTTGTCTTTTGAATCCAGTTGAAAATATACATACTTATGGGAAATCGTCTCATAGTATTGCAACGGTGTTGCTAAACTGTATTTGGAAATGCTGCATTTGAAATTGCAAAAGTACTTTATATTAAAGGTTGTTGCATCTAGGTACAATGATGTCATTTAGGTATTTAAGAGTTCCCGTTGAGTGTAGTTGCATCAACCTATCCATTGATTTTCTTCGAAACAGGATACTAGGGTTTGTAATTGCTGTCCTCTGGTTTGTCCTCTACATTGGTAGTCTTCGATTTACAACCACAATTGAACACAAAATTTCTGTTGCTAAGCAAGACAGTTCTTAAGTGAATTTTGCCCCACTTTGCGACTTTTGTTAAGTGAATCACTGTAGTTGCTAAGTTAGTTAAGATGGTTGTTAAGTGAATCTGGCTTCCCCTCATTGATTTTGCTAATCAGAAGGTTACAAACGGTGATCACATGTTCCCAGGACACTGCAACTGTCATAAATATGAAAGAGTGGCCAAGCGGCTGAATTTTGATCAGTGGTCATAAGTGTGAAAAACGGTCATTAGTCTTTCAGTGCCCTTGTAACTTCGAATGGTCACTAAATGAATAGATATAATACTATGTCTAGTCTTCTGTTGAAACGGTGTTTTATTCTTCCATGCAGAGCTTCCATCAATCCAACAATTTCTGATGATAATTATAACAGCTCTCAGCCTCCCAGTCCAATATGTCTTTTATTTTCTATCTATCTATCTATCTATCTATCTATCTATCTATCTATCTATCTATCTATCTATCTATCATCTATCTATCTATCTATCTATCTATCTATCTATCTATCTATCTATCTATCCTCTTTCCTCTATCTGTCTCTGTCCTTTATATCTATCTATCTGTCTGTCTGTCTATCTATCCATCTATCATCTAGCTAGCTAGCTAACTATCTGTCATCTATCTATCTATCCATCCATCCATCCATCCACCAAATTTACTGGCCGCCCATCTTATCACAGGGCTAAATTGATGAATATGTTTGTGTACTTTACTCAGTATGTACAATATTCTGATGATATTGTTTTGGTTGTAGGAAATCTCCTTGGCATAATTCACCCATCACACAACAAGCCCCCCTTTATTCAAAAGCCACAATTATTTTGATTTAGTCATATTGTTAAAGAATACATCTGTTTTCTAAGTTATAATATTTGATTCTGTGCAACTTGTTGAGTAAAAAATAAAATTGAAAACACAACATATGCCAAAAAAGGTATTTGTGACCAGATTCAAAGTTCCAACAGCTGCCCCCACCCTGACCAAGTGATCACATTTTGGGGGCTTAGCAACTGGCCTGCATTTACGAGCATTTGCAACAGTCCATATTCGTGACTGCAATTTACAACTTTTTTTTGTGGGAAACCTGCATTTACTTTCTCCTTCTGGGAATAATCACCCTTTGCAAACAGTGACTTTACTTGATGACTTCAGTGTTTGCTTAATGATGCTGCTGTTTGCATTAGGACCACAGTGTTTGCTTAATGACAGCTGCAAAAAAAAAAAAAAAATGGACACGATCATAAGCTGATCTTAACGACCTGAACATTTGACTGTAATTTCAGGTTCAGTTATGGTTGTACATCAAAAACTAGTAGTAATGTATGTAGTAATGTATAAAGGGATTCCAGTCAAGTAAAGAATGAAGTAAACATATCTGGAACTTTTAACTCTCTTGTTCCATAATAATAATAATGATTCTGAGTCTTAACTACTTCAATTATTGATTATCTGACTGTTTTCTCACTAGGGCAGTGTTTGTCATACCAATTATTGAATTTTCTGGGAAAACAGAGTTACTTGCTTTGAGAATTGCTACTACTGGATCTAATCAAGCAGAACAAAGTCTCAGCAGGCTGTTTCTAGCAAGATTTGTTTGGGGCATGTGCAACTTGCATAACAAACAAACAAAAATCATTCTTCCTATATTGATATGCCTGTCATTTATTGAAATCTTTGACCAATCCTGTCAGAATAGAACAATCCCTGGCCTCAGTAGTTTTCTGGAGGAGAAGCAACTATTTGTGCCTCTCACAACATTTTTTAAGGTGTAATTTTTAAAGGTGTAATTACAAAAGTATGTTTTTTTTTAAAGGTATAAATTCTGAGTGGCTCAAGGTTGACTTAGCCTTCCATCCTTCCAAGGTCGGTAAAATGAAGACCCAGATTATTGAGGGCAATATGCTGACTATAAACAGCTTAGAGAGGGCAATAAAGCACTGTGAAGAGTTATATAAGTCCAAGTGCTGTTGGTATTAAATCTCTGTTCCTGTGTTGGCTGAAGAGCTATTATGGATAGTAGCTGTGGGGCCTTTGTATCCTTGCAGGAGACATCTTCAGGAAATTCCAGATTTGGGGATCAACATCACTACAAGTATCCCATGGAGCTGGCATCCCATAAAGACTTCAGGTCTCCTCTCAGGCATGGGAGTGTCTCCTCTTAAATTGGACAGTGAGAACACCCCCCAGGATCTGTTGATGTGTGTGGGTCCACCCACCAAGCGGCAGAAAGTGAGGGAAACCAAATTTGTGATTATCCACCAGCCTAGACTGCTTCAAGAGACAGTCGCAGGTGAGACCGTTTTTTGCTCTCCCCTGATGATGTTAAAGTTTAAATTGATAGCAATTTTTTAATTATAAAAGCAGTCTGATTAGTTGGATTCATCTATTATAGATTAGTTTTCCTTCATCTTGGTTCAATGTCAAGAAACAGTTCCTAAAGTAACACAACAGACTTGCTATAAGCCATAATTTGCAAATCAGAGTGGTTGAATTCACTCAGCACACTAACAAATGGAGGGTATGAGCAGGGTATTTCTTAAACTGGTTGACTATACTTCTTCAAATTTTCTGAAAACTCTTTTAGACTGGTTTGTAGTCCCACTGTATTTACCTTGAAGTGAGTTACATGGAACTCTGTAACATTTATTTTTGAAAGCTGTCTGGGATTTTGTGTGTTGTTGTGGATTTTCGTTTCAAACCATGTAAGATCCAAAATTGATTTGAGGCCAGTGCTTCCATTTGTTTTATAAACAATGTTTATAGACACCCTAAAATAGATTTTTGAAAGCACAAAATTCATAGTGTTAAAACCTATACTACTTAAGGATAAATTACTACAGAATGACAGAATTGCAAAATAAAAACAAATTAAAATTAAGCAACCCAAGAAAGTTGAAAAGGTTTTCCCCAGTACTAAAGTAAAACATGTTAGGCACCAGACATTTCTCCCACCTGTAGTTATGAATGGATTATACCTTTTTAACTTCCCCACTATATGTCATCCAGTCAGGATACCACCAATTTAGTGGGCTTCTTATTGTTTTGTGGAATCTGTTAAAATGGAAATGAGCATCATTAATGGTGATTCAAATTTCTTATCAATCTTGTTTAATAGTAAAATGACCTTAACAACCTCAGACAATTATGGGCCAGGTACATACTTCGCTGAAAGGAAGAAATTCAGTGTTCTCCATGAGTTGGAGAAGTCCAGCTGGATTTCCAGTGCAAAAGATGCTGGAAAAATTTGGTTATCAGCCAATGGACCAGTTAAAGCAATTCTGAAGCTTGGCAGCTTTAAAGAATTCCATTCCAGAATGTGGAAGTCCACACATTTTGAAGCATCAAGCTTAAGAAATGCAACACTCCTTCACAATAATTCTTTCCTCTCATCCCCAAAAGGTGTTTCTTGGGATACTTTGCCAGATGAACTGCTGTTGGGAATCTTTTCCTATCTAAACTTGACCGATTTGCTGAAAGTTTCCCAGGTTTGTCAGAGATGGCATCGACTTTCGTAAGTGGCTATTGATTTCTAAATAAAACTGTCTATATAAATAGCATTTTCTTTGTACTGTTTGCTGAATTGGTTTCCATTGAGCATTATTATGATTTGTTAATCTCAGTAGGAATTCAATGATTTGGGACTTTCACTTGTCATATGTGAGGCAACAATACTCCATATACATAAATACTGTAATAGCATGATATTAGGATGGAATTTTAACTGCATGCTGCAGAATTGTAAGATTTTCCATCTCGATCTAAACAGATTTGTCACTTTGACTCTTTTTCTGTTTTTAAAGGAAGTTTTGTGAAGATTTTGCCCAACACACACAATATTTATTCACTTTTCATAGTGTCAATACTTCTTGACACCACTGTTTCCCATATATGTATAGATATATGCATGTACAGTATGTCAACTTACAACCACAACTGCAACCAGAACTTGTAGTGCTAAGCAAGGTGATTAAGTGAATCATGGCTGATTTTTGTGATTTTTTTAGTGAGTATTGTATAATAATCTGCTCATGGCAACCTTAGTTATGCTAATATTTTGGCTTCAATTGCTATTAAATTAATTTCCTTTTTTTCCCCTTTTCTTTTTTAAAGGCTTGATGAGTCGCTGTGGCAGAGTCTTGATCTTGCAGGTAAAAATCTTTTGCCAGGAGTGATTGGCCAATTGTTGCCCTTGGGAATAATCGCCTTCCGCTGTCCAAGGTCCTGCATTGGGACACCTTTGTTTAAAACAAGCAGGTAAATGCCGCACCTAATACACTGTTGTATGTTTTGCAAAAAGAAAAGAACGCTTTTCAATGAACTAGGAAACTTTGTCAGCTGACCTAGACTTTGGCACTGGACATCAATGCAATGCAATGTGGGAATAGACAATATTTTTTGTCCGAGAGCAAAAAATGTTCACCCTGGTTAAGTTGTCTACTGAAAAGAAAGCTGTCATGATGGGCATGGTTAGCCCCAAAACAAAATAACATTGAGGCTATAGACTGATGCTTCGTTTTGGACCATCTAGCTTTCATATGTACAGCTAGTCTTGATTTACGAACATAATTGGGCCCAGAATTATGCTTCAAAATTCATTGCAATCATAAGTAGGGGCACCCATTGACCAGAAGCAATTTTTTGAATTTTTTCGTGGTAGTCAGAAAATGCCTTGGTTGTTAAGTGGACACTTAAGAATTGTATTCCGCGGTTTTCCTCACGCCCTTGCTTGTTTTATTTTTTTTTAGGGCTCTTTGTGTGCAACATCTGGATTTATCGAATTGTTCAATAAAGGTTATAGATCTCGAGGGTATCATTGGCAGATGCCAGAGTCTGCAGAATCTCAGCCTAGAAGGTCTCATACTTTCTTCGGATATAGTTAGGTGAGCGATTAAAAATGTGTTAATTTTTGATGCTGACTTCAGGAAGAGAAAGTTGTAACAAATCCTTGACAAAATCCTTGCCTGGTTCAGAGACCTGGAGTTCATGTGTTGGGGGATGGGGGCTCATTGTTCTGATTGCTATGCTTGTATTTCTGTGGGCTATTATCCTTTATAACAGAATTCCCCAACGTTTTGCTTTGTGAACTGCTGGAGGGAGAGAGGATGGATCTACATGAGTGGCCAGCAAATGTGCGCGTGCCCAGCTTCATTTGCACAAGCAGTGTGCATGCACCTGCAGCTCACTTAAATGGAGCATGCATGTGCTCACCCACTGCTCACACAGTGAGGGTACATACTCGCTCTGCTGTTTCCGCAGCCCGGCTGCAAATCCATTACAGTCCACTAGGGCAGGGGTCTCCAACCTTGGCAATTTTAAGATTTGTGGACTTCAACTCCCAGAATTCCTCAGCCAGCTTTGCTTTCAAAAATTATCTTCATGGTACCTAGAAAAATTATCTTCATGGTACCTAAATTCCTGGGAGTCTATTTCAGCAAAGATCTCATCTGGAAAATCAATACAACCCAGGTGGCCAGAAAGGCCCAATAGAGACTCCATTTCCTTAGGATCTTGTGAAAGAATAAAGTGGAACAACGACTGATGACCTCCTTTTACTGGTCCACAATAGAAAGTGTCCTCACATATTGCATTATGGTGTGGTATTCTGGCTTGACAGCCACAGATAGAAAAATATTACAGAAGGTGGTGAGCACAGCACAAAACATAGTGGGCTGTTCCCTGATACCACTAGATGATATCGCTAGGGCTCGCTGTCTTAGAAGAGTGAGGAAAATTCTCAGGGATGACTCACATCCCGGTCAGCACTTCTTCACTCTCCTACCATCGGGTAGGAGATATAGAAGAATAGCCAGCTGCACTACCAGGCTGAAGAACAGTTTTGACCTATGGGCTGTCAGACTTCTGAATGGAAAATAATTTCATGTTAACATAGTATGATAGATTTGCAGGGCCAGCGTGTTGTGCAACAAGGTCCCATAGTGTAATAAGATTGGGACTGGGTTAGGGACTTCTGTCCTCACTGTGAGGTGTGTTGAGAGGTGTGTGTATGAAGGGAGGTTCCGCCAATCTCATTGTACACGTTGTACTCTGACAATAAAGGTAATAATATTTTGGATGTTGTAAGTTGCCAAGAGTCTTTGGATGTGGGTTGGTTATTATAAATAATAATAACGTAGGGTGGAGGTATTCTAGAGGCAGGCTCAGAGATATTTCAGAGTCATGTAACTATTGAAGATCCTGTGCCCTGAGCTGTAGATCACAGGAAGTATTGGGTTTACGTTCTCATTGGTTGATTTCCTTCGCCTTTGTGTCAGTGATAAAAAAAAAATGTAAGAAATAAAATGGTCTCCAGCTCAGCTGCAGAATCAAAAGCTAAACAGTGTTGTATACAGGTAGTCCTTGCTTAATGACCTCAATTGCAACTAGCAACTCCTATGGCCAAGTGATGTTGTTAAATCAAATATCATGTGACCATGACTTGTGAGTTTAACTGCCAGTTTCTCCATTGAATCTTTTTGTTGGAAGCTGGTTATGTAGGGTGTGAATAGCAATCGTAGGCTGCAATTGTAAATGCCTACCAGTTACTCCCAAATTTTAGTCATATGGCTGCGGGAATGTTGTGATACTCATATATGCAAGGTCAGGTCATAAAATTACTTTTTCAGGACCACTATTACTTCAAACAGTCATTAAACAGGGAAGTTATTAAGCAAGGACTATCTGTACTCATCTTCTGTCCTGTAGCCTGTGCCAAAAGGGCTTTATGGAATCCTTCAATTACTTCCTTTTCCTTCTCTGAAGAATTGATCTGTCCATTCATCAACTTAACAAATGTTTTAGTAGTATATCAATAACAACTCATTAATCAAAAGGCAATATTTTAAAATGTTCTGTTTATTTTGAAGGGAATGCCTCTTTTAAGATGTCTTCTAGTATGCATTATATTACTTCTATTGACTTGAAGATGTACCCAGGTTCAGTCAATTGAGTAACTGAACTTCTAATTAAATTGATCTTAGAAATCCTTCATAATTGCACCATGTTTAAAAATTCAGACTGCATCTGGTTTGGTGTTCCTTGAAATATACAACTTCTTTCTCCCTCATTTTTTACTTAAGATATAACTTCACTCAGTTTTTAGACCCCTTTGCTTCACAATATTGGGATTGATTTTGAAGCTGTAGGATTTTTAGAATTATTTTTGTGATTTGTATTTTATTGCAGTTCTCTAGATCTTTCCTTCTCCACTCCTTCCATGTAAAGCAGAGGTCCCCAACCCCTGGGCAGTGAACCTGTCCTGGTCCATGGTCCGTTGGGAACCAAGCCATGCAAGGAAAGCTTCATTTGTGCAATGCGCATGCACAGTAGCTAAATTGCATGTGCAAAACCATCCCCTTCCCTCACTGCCATCGGCGGTGCTGCTGCTGCTGCCAGTCTGTGGAGGTTGGAGACCACTTAATGGAAAGAACATGGATAAATTTTTATTCTTTTTCCCAACAGCTTTTCTCTTTTATTCTATAAACTGCTTTATTTTGCAAAGAGCAATATATACATTAAATAAATATTGAGCAAATTCATAACCAATTCGGCCCATTAGAAATAGTTGGGTTTCTTCAGATTTTCTTGCAGTTTGGCTCCTGATGATTGAACAAATTAATTTTAGCAGTATTTGAACAATTTGTTCTTTCTCTTTTTAGAAGTATAGCACAAAACCCCAACTTGGCCCGGCTAAACTTATCTGGATGTTCTGGATTCTCTGCAGATACTGTGGAGGTGTTGTTGAAAAGCTGTCTGAGGTAATAACTTACATGAGAGGTTACATTGAATTTAGTACTAGTGTTCTAAATGGGATTTGTTGATAGAAACTCTAATAACAGTCCAGAGTTCAGATTAGAGGGAAACTAATGTATTGTGTGATTGATTTTTATTTTTCAGTTATGAATCTTCCGGCCTTCAGTGCCATGGTGTTTTGTTGTATAAAATTAAATGAAGGTTATTTGATTGAATTTCAAAATAGAAGTGTTTTACATTTTTATTTTTAGAATTTCTAGATATTTTGATGCTTTCAAAACTCTCAGCTGATATGTATTAATCAAATTTATATCTCATGAGGTGATTTTGGGAGGCATGCTATAATTGATAGACAATTTTTAGAATGTATTCCTTCTCAATTTATACACAGGTTAGAAGAATTGAATTTAGGCTGGTGTGATTTCACAGCTGAGCATTTGAAGAATGTAGTCAGTCATATTCCTTCCAAACTGTTGCAATTGAACCTTAGTGGATACAGGCAGAATCTCCTGATCCCAGGTGAGTTTTGTTTTGAAACAGTGGATTCAGGTAACCTACCCCATTCCTCTTATGATAATTTGGGGGGGGGGGGAGATGTTTTCCATTGTAATTGAACAGGACTTCGATTACACACCCATTTTTCTCCTTAAAATCTTAAAACCACCTGGTAAAATTTTTTAATGTGGTTTCTTTCCATGCCTCTCAAAGCATGGTATTGCGCTCGAGCCATCAAAATTTGCAGAATCCGAACCTATGCTGAGACTTGGATACTGCTTTAATCCAGCTTCTACCACATTCTGAATAAATACTATGGTTTACTTTTGGATTCCCACTTCGATACAATACAACCTCCCACATTCTTGGGAAAAAACTTGATTTGTATAAAGGCCAGTAGCAGCTAAGAGCAGCTGTGATTTTGATTTTTGTGTATATAATAATTTCACTTGAACTCAATCACTTTGAAAAAATAATCACCATCAGGAATATTTTACATCCTTTTATAATACTTTTTAACAACATTAAACAATATTTGCCTTCCCCCTTGGGAAGGACTTGATAAGGAGACAAACTTGCAAAATCCAGTCTAAGTATCTGGTTGAGCAACCATAATTTATCCTGACTAACAGAAGTTCCCTGAATTCCAGTCAAAGTCTATCCTGGATCTTCATAGAGAGCCCAACTATACAGATTTGTATATGCAAAGAATAAGCTCTGTCACTGAGCTACAGTTAGAATTGTTTAAATGATGGTTTGGACTTAGATATACCAAATTGAATGGCCCATTTGCTTGTGCCTATGGGATTGTTGAGGTTGGAAGAAGTGGTAGATACTTGATTAGCCTTATCTCACCAATACATAGCCCTGTTCAGGCTGGGTCATTTTCAGAAAGCAGTCTGGATGACAGACTAAGTTAGGGGACAAAGAAGCCCTCTGACCTTACACAGTTTACTTCCCAACTGAACTAGCCTTTTCTGAATGATTCTACAAATGGTAGCATCTGTAAATTCATATAGTAGGAATTAGCAGCATTTTCAGGGGCTAAACATCATTACATAATGCATATTGTCACAAGAGTTCTGGCAAAAATAGTGAACTTTTGCAACAACTGGCAAGCTTGTGAGATTTTGAAACATTTTGTGATTTGCTTTCTAGGCGGTTTAGGTATTATCCTAAGGTTTTCAGAAAATACTGAGTTTTGCCCCATTTTACGACTTTTCTTACTGCTGTTCTTAGGTGAATCACTGCAGTTAAATTAGTAACACAGTTGTTAATGTATCTGGCTTCCCCACTGACTTTGCTTGTCAGAAGGTTGCAAATGATCAAATGACCCTGCAACACTGCAACCTTTCTAAAGATGAGCCAGTTGCCAAGTGTCTGAATTTTGATCACGTGACCAGAAGGATCACGTGCAGTAGTCATAAGTGTGAAAAACAATCAAGTCACTTTTTTCAGTCCCGTTGTAACTAAACCAACTGTTGTAACTCGAGGACCACATGTAGATGTTGCATTTTCTAGTATGAAAAATGTGTTGAAACCAAAGTAGCCTTTTCAAATCCTAGTAGAAAATGTACTTCTGAGCAAGTAATTTATGGCAATTGTTGTAAGGTCATATATTGGACAGTACCACTGAGCAGCTATGATTATATTTCACTTTTCATTTTCAGATGTTAAAACATTACTAGAGAGATGTTCTGGTCTAATTCATTTAGATTTAAGGTAAGCACTGCAACTGAATGCTAGTCTGCATCTTTGAAAGATTTGTGCTTTTAATTAAAAAAAAAATGACAGATTGAATTAAAATACATCATATGCCATGTATAAGCGATAGATTAATACTGGAGTAATGTCAGGGTTCCAAGTAATACCCCCATAGCAAACAGAACTCCGAGGCAGGTAGATTCCTCAAAGAACAATTTATTTGGAGATATCATATTGTGATAGATTGGTGAAAACCGACTCTAAATGTTCCTGCAGTTTTCACCTAATTAAAATTTCCCCCTTTTCCCAAACAAACAGTCACCTGGTGCAATCTGGGTGCTGTCCAGTTGCTTGGTAACTCACTCCTCCTTTCTTCAACCACCTCTTGGAATATCCTTGGTTCCCAGGGGAAAGTATTTTGTTTTGACTCCAGCTATCTCTATTCCCCACTCCCTAGCCCTCATCTCCATTGTGGCAATACTGAAGCCTCAAAATGGCTTCAAGTCAGACCAGTTTCAGAGTTGACAAGTATATTTAAGTGCCTAAATCTTTATTAAAATTTTACTGTTCTGAGTTGGTCCTTCTAACTAAATTACTCATTGCTTCTTTTGCATTTTTAGCCCAGCTATAATAAATCTTGCCAAACTGAAGCATCCCATTATCTATATCAAGCATATACCATTAGGGAGGGGCTGTCTTCACCCTTTTTCTCTCACACAAAATACCTGGACTGCACTCCCTCCCTTCTGGGAATCCAGCCTACTACATTCCATGACAAGTGCTTAGTCAAGTGAAAGATACTTGAATATGCACATCCAGAATTAAATATAAGTTTTATTTTTATAAAGACACTCAATCTCAAATAAATGGAAAATAAAATTTTCTTTAAAACATTCGTTACAGTGACAGTGTTATGTTGAAGCCTGAATGCTTTGCCTATTTCCACCAACTCACACACCTTGAACACTTAAGTCTTAGTCGATGCTATCAAATACCTCCTGCTGCTTTACTGTAAGTAATTTTTGATATCAAATTGTTTGTCCTAAAATTGAGAGCTAATCCTGCAAAAGCTATTTTTTTGCAAGCTATTACAGGTGAAATGTACTGCATAGTGTTTCTTTGTGACCATAAACAATTGTGATAATTTACTATAGTTTTTTTAAAAATGCTACGATTGTTACAAGCTATATTAGCTTTTTCCAAATGGCATTTTTTGTTCTTTGTGATATGTAGAGTTGTTTGTAAGAAAACATATTTTTTAAAAAAATTCCTGTTCTTGGTATCAAGAAAAAGTTTTTCAAGTTTAAAACTTTGAGAGCAGATTCAGAGTGCTCTTTATAAATACCCCATGCTGATTTTTCAGTGTCTGCCTGTCTGCTTTCTTCCTTTACTCGCTTATTATGTTTTAATAATTTAATTACTATATATTGATCCTCTTTTCAAAAAGGATTTTAATTTCTTCTGCCATTGTCATTGACCCAGTTTCCACCAGAGGTCTCCTGAATGCCAAAAAGTATAATTGAAGGACATTTCCCTGTTAACATGGAATGTGTAGATTGAGGGCACACAGATCAATTATGTCCCAGCTTATTTTTATGATAGCTGTAATTCTTTATGCCTTAGTTGGAAGGATACATTGGCAGAAAGGTGAAAAAAAAAAATCAGTTGGAATGCCTAAGTTCCTCCCTTTGCACATTCTGGAAACATACAACTGACAATTTCTCACCTGGAAAAGCTGGATGGGATACAGTATAAAAAAGGGGAAGGATATTTGTGACGTGCATAAGTGCACCATCGTGCCTACCGTCCCTGTCTTATTGTCCCCATTTATTCATATCTATTTTCTGTATTCTTACTCATGTTTATACTTACACCTATTATCTTGTAAGCGATTGACAAATAAACTAATTTAAAAAATCTGACTGAATGCTACCTTTAATCAAGGATGGGGCCAGGGTGGGATACGACAGGGTTAACTATCGGTTCAGGATTACGAGGTTTGGTGATTTATGATGTGCTTCCCTGCACACTGCGAGCCACATGCGTGTAAATCGTCATCAGCGCGCTGCGTGCAGAGAAGCAGCCTTTGAAACAGCCCTCTTTTCCTGCTTTTTTAACTGTAGCTGTGCCTCGTTTGGCAGTTGAAAAATCAGGAAATTAAGATCAGGTAAGAGCCCAGGTGGGCGGGTGGGCAAAAACATCAGCAGACATAGAACCGGTTCTATGTCTGCTGCTCTTTAGAGCTACTGGTTCTACAGAGGTGGACAGAACTGATAGAAACCCACCCCTGGATGGGGCTGTGCACACTTTGAAAATGATTTGAAATTGTATTTTGGACCAAGCACACATAAGATCCAACATTTCTATTTGGAATCATCTACAGAGTGTGCACGGCCCTACTCAAGACTATATTTGTTCTTGTCCCAAAGGTGTTTTCCCAAGAGGAAACTGGACTTTCTGGTTTTTTTTTTCCCTTTGAAGATGTTTCATTTCTCATCCACGAAGCTATTAAGATGCTTTTTCAAGAAGCAGCTGGAATTACTGGGTTTATTTTTTCCTTTGAAAACATTTCACTTCTCATCCAAGAAACTTCTTCAGAGCTGAAGAAGCTTCTTGTATGAGAAACAAAACATCTTCAAAGAAAAATAAAAACTGGAAAGTCCAGCTGCCTCTTGAAAAAGCACCTTTTGGGACAACCATGACCTGGATGACTGAGAATCTCCATATATATTTGTTGTTCCTCCACTCATCAGAAGCTAAGAGAATATTATAAAGCAGATGCATGGTTAGAGGGCCACTTTTAACTATTGTAGATAATTTTTTTAATTATCACTTAACCACTTATTAAGGTAAATTCCTCAAAGGTGAGATACAGCACATTTTTAAACTGCATAACAAACTGGAGAATGGTGAGCAGTGGTTACTGGGATACTTTTATAGTACTGTATATATACACAGGTGGAATTCTATTGGTTCAGACTGGTTCTTTAGAACCGGTTGTTATGATTCTGCGTAATTCGGAGAACTGGCAAATCATGCCCCTGGCTGGCCCCGCCCCTCTGCCTGTCCCGCCCCTCCCCACCCAGTCCTTATTGTGCATGCCCGACATCGCTGACTGCGTTCTCCCCTGCCCAGTCATTCAAGGTATTTCTTTTTTTTTGCCCTCCAGATGATCAGCTGTTCTGATGATCAGCTGTGCTGGGATCCCTCCTCGCTGTCTTACTGCTTCGCCCAGGAGGCTTCCCTGAGGCCCAGGAGGCAAAAAGAGGTGCACATGTATGTATGTGTGCTGGGCTGCCCCCCCTCACACTCCATTTTTTGCCTTCCTGAGCCCCAGGGAACCCTTCCAAGAGCAAAAACGCACCCCTAGGAGGCTTGCCTGGGGCCTAGGAGGCAAAAAAATGGGGGGAGGGTGCTGCAAAAAAAAAAGCCATGGCCACCCAGTCACATGGCCATGCCCACCTAGCCACACTCACAGAACTGGTTGTTAAAAAAATTGAATCCCATCCCTGTATATACAAGTAGTCCTCAGCTACAACCTTTCATTTAGCAACTGTTCAGTTACAACAGCTTTGAAAATTGACTTACAATTGGTCCTTCACATCTGTGTCCATCATAGCACTCCCAGTCATGTGATCAAAATTTTGGGTGCTTGGCATATATTTATAATAGTTGCAAATTTCTGCAGTCATATGATACCCATTTGCCACCTTCCCAGATAGCTTCCAACAGGCAGTCAATGGGGTAATCTGGATTGGCTTAATGACCATGTGATTCACTTAAGAACTGTAACGATTTGCTTAATAACTGTGGCAAGAGCAAGGTTGTAAAAACAGATGTG
Organism: Laticauda colubrina; assembly: GCA_015471245.1. Taxonomy (NCBI): domain Eukaryota; kingdom Metazoa; phylum Chordata; class Lepidosauria; order Squamata; family Elapidae; genus Laticauda; species Laticauda colubrina. Next base: position 15,451,677 of record BLBF01000010.1, read on the forward strand.
ACTCTCTTAATAACTGCTTTATCAACAGAAATTCTGGTCCCAATTGTCAAGGACACCTGTATATATGTAATAAAAAGATAATCTGCCATGATGTTTATATGCTGGGGATCACAAAGGGAAATGGAACTGATCAAGCAGCTAATCTAATTTTTAACGGTTTTAATTATAAAATAGGTCCTTTAAATTTTTAAATGTTGTAAACTGCCCTGAATCCCACATCTAAATAGATGTTGGAATGAATGAACACCCTTGGCAAACAACTTACTACTTAAAGAATGTACAGAAATATTAAAGTATTACATGGTTTTCAAGAAGAATGGTTAAGTCACAGCTGTTATTCCATGAGGTGTGCTCCCAATCATTTAGTACTGAACACATGAAAACTGTACTAGCTAAAAATTAAAGGAATTATTTTGTTGTATTTTTTATCTTTTAGTGAGCTTGGTGAAATTGCTACCCTCAAAACACTGCAAGTTTTTGGAATAGTGACTGCCAATTCTCTACAGCTCTTAAAGGCGACGCTTCCGCATATAAAGATCAATACCTCCTATTTTTCACCAATTGCAAGGCCGACCATTGGCTGCAAAAAGAACCAAGAGATTTGGGGAATCCAATGCAAACTGAACTTGAGAAATCTGGCTGGAGTTTAATACATCTCGAAAGACGCTTTGACTTCTACCAACAGCATCATGAGTTCCTCAAGTCTTCATTGTGGAGTTCTTAGCATTCTGTTTTAACCTCACAATTTGCAGATTTACTGACCTGATTTTATCAGTTTATGACCAAATGCTATCAAGTATTTTACAAGTTGAATTTTTTAATGTTTTATGTTCCATGACTTATGCTGAGGCCTATCCAAGGAACGCTAATCATGCGCAAATAGTTGCCGTGCAATATGCATGCTCTCTTTGTGGAACCTTTTTTTAAAAAAAAGTAGCTCTAGTTAATAAAACTTGTCCAAGTGTTCATATTCTCTGTTTTATCCATGCCAGTGGTTGATGTTTGTTGTGGTTAGCCGGCAGCAGTTGTGGACGGCTGAGGAGAGCGATGACTCAGATGAGGGGCCAGGACCATCAGGGAGTGGACTGCTGCCTTCAGAGATTGTGGGGGCTGGCAGCAGTGATGAGAAGGTTCCTGAGGAGCCTGTGCCAAGTGCATGTGCACGAAGGATTACTAGAGGAAAGAACAATTACAGCAGCACAGGCAACTTGGGAGTTAAGGCTGCAAGGTAATGGCCCCTCCCTCAAGAGGATAAAAGCCAGGTTTGAAAAGGCGTTTTTTGCAGACAGCAAAGAAGCTCTTAGCTCAACTGGTGGACATCTTAGTTCATGAATCCTTTAAATTAGTTCTTATCTCTAAGTTTTTGGCAGCTTTGACAAACAACTTGCCATGGCTCTTGTCAGAGATAATTGATGGAAAGCAGCCTTTTATCTGTAAAGGAACAGCATTCGTGATTAAAAGGTGGGGGCTGCTGTCTTTGTCTGTATTTGCTCTCTGGGAACCCGGTTGTAGGGAGTAGAGTGTATTTGTGTTGATATACTTAAGATTCTGGCCTTCATCTAGAAACATCGTAGTTGTTTAGATCACAGCTCTGGAATTTCTTGTCTCAAATATAGTCCATTGAATACAAACAACACAGCTACATGTTGCTAATGGTTACACAGATATTCCTTACAATGACACTTGGGACTGGAATTTCCATCACTAAGAGATGTTCTTGTACAGCACAATGTCATGTGGCTGCATTGCTTAGCAATGGCGACCCCTGCAGACCCTACTGCCTCTGTTAAGCGAGGAAATTGTGGTTCATTAATTGAGCACCTCTTCCTGCCAGCTTCCCACAAGCAAAGTCAGTGGGGTAAGTTGGCAGGAAGGGGAACCACAAGCAGACTGGCCGCTGCTGCTGAGTGAAACAGGGAGTGGGGTAATATGTGGATGGCTGGGGAGGCACAGCACGAGTGAGCCAGCAAAGCTTGGTTTGAATACAGAGGGGCTGGGGGAAAAGTGCTCAGATGGACATACTTGCTGGAGTAACTTGCAACATTCCTTGCTGGCTTCCCCACTGAATTTACTTGGGGGAAGCCAGCAGGGAAAGTGCAAATGGCAATCATGTTATTGCACAACCCCACAAGAAGTTGGTTGCTAAGTACCTAGATCATGATCACCTGGCAGCAGGGCTAGTAGGAAGGCTGAGCATAACCATTTGTTCAACACCATTTAAGTTCAGACAATGAACAGGCCATTAACAGAAGACTACCCGTACTATGTTCAAATAAAAAAATAAAAGCAGAACACAAATACATCTTAATCCTGCTGTTATTGTCCATCTTGTCAAAACATTCAAAAATAACTTATAACCAAAACAAAAATGTGCTCTTCAAAGTCTCCATATTTCCCTGTGCACCTGATTTTTTTCCTGCTGAGAAGATAGTAGCAAGATAAAAATGTCTAATTAAAATATAACTGAATTGCCCTTAAAAGGGAAAATCAATAAGAGAAATCCAAGGAGCAAACATAATTGCAACCTGATTTTTTTTCATTTAATCGGATATTAATTTTGCTACATGAAAAACTCAAATGGGAAATATAGTTGCACTAGTTCTAAATGCACTATAATATATGAGAAATTACTATGAAGTATCTTTTTTCCTAATTCTCCTGTGGTCCTAATAATACAATATTTCAGAAGAAAAGTCCTATTTACAAGATTTTATAAATATGTGCACGGATTATTTAACATTCTAAGTGCACAGATTATTTAACATTCTAAAATGTATTTCTTGTTACGGTAAATGTTAGTGACTTACAAAGCAGTTAAAAAAGCAAGAAAAAAATCATTTATTTACTAACCACAGCATACATTATTTTAAATAAAACAATTTTGAAAAAAGGCATAGTTGTATTGAGTTTGTGTACATTCAACTATTTTTGACACAGCAATATTTACCTTTTTTTTTTAGAACTTTTGGCTTAAAGGCATGTTCTTAAGATAGAACAATTTTTTTAAAGACTGTCTTGTTTCCACTCTATTTTCATTACTGTTAATTATCATGGCCAGAAAATCTATGGTTTGTCACTCAATTGTTTCTTTGATGCTCATTAAAAAAAAACCCACATTTGGCACATTTAATTGCATCATTAAGAAGGTCTGGACGTCAGCAATTTGAGGGTTAAGACTGTTTTCTGTAGCCCACAAGCACCTTTCCTTGGTAAGGCATATTGTGCAAATACAAATATTTGTATCCTCTCAAAATGTGATTGAAAACAAAAGGTGACCCTTTTACAATGTACTAAATAGAGTCCAAATGCTAATTGTTCACAAGCCCTTCCCACTGCTTGACTGGCCAGTAGGGGAGGCAGATAAAATGAAGCACTGATAGCACACTTGTATTATAGACACTGTGATATCACACAGGTTTGGCATTTAATAAGGATTTTGTATTCCCCAAAATTTTAGCACTTGGCCTAGATGGCATGAGCCAGATGATAAGGAAGGATGTTTGCTTATTCCCAAAGAACACTAAGGTTTTTTTAAATCTTTGGCAGGACTCAAAAAGCCCACTATGATATCCTCTGCTTTTTCCTTAAAAAGACATCTAAGAACACTGCTATATAAAATAGCAAGTAAAACCCACATTGTAGATCACATCATTTCAAAGGCCAGCTGCTCCTCGCATCTTTTTATTATCTTTTTATCTAACAGACAACAGTACTATGGTATTCTTAACCCTTCATTACTGGCACAATTTAAGAAAATGGGACATAAATTTTCAACATCATGATCCATTTGCGATGAGAACTCAGCACCATTCAGATATTTAGTAAGTCCTATCAAGAGTATGCCGTGGGCCTCTCCCTTAGCACTCAATTCCGGCTGGTTTAATTTTTTGTTTTTAATAAAAGAAACACCAAGAAAACTTGCAAAGCAAAGAGCCAATCTCAAGTATCATCTTCACGTACTCTTAGCGGCACACAGACACATAAGCAATCTGGAAAGTGTGCAATTGCAGCCAAGTGTTTCCTTAGAAATGTTTACACACCTCCACAAGAAAGCATCTTCATCAGTTTGCCCTCTTGTAGATGACTGGCTAAGGTTGCCAAGGCAGGCATTTTGTGAACAGTCACAATCCAAGGCAGATGTTGGCATGGCCTCAACATTCCACATGCTTCCGCTGATCAAGAAAGGTTTGGGAAACCCACCAGAGAGAACCAAGACTTAAATACAGATAGTTCAGCATGCTGGGGAAGAAAACATATTCTTGTTAAAGTTGCCCATACTCCCAAATTAACAATGTCAACTTTAGAACTTGAAGGTCACAAAACAAACACTGAGAACATTGAACCCATTTTACAACTTCCTTAATTTCAAACTAACAATTATAGAGCATATCCATCCTGGTTTTATTTCACTCCTGTTTTAAAGACATTTACTTGAAACAAAGTCCATTTCAGCTTCCCAATGGCTAAAATCACAGTCATGTAAACAGATGATCTCATCACACTTTCACTGAAAGACTTAGAAGCTTTCCCTGATAAAAGCCTGACATGTATATTTCAGTGTTTTTTCCCCAGTGTTACTTTGTCTTTTAAAGGGTTTATGATCGGGGCTGGGGCCACCTGCTGGAGAGTGGCAGTGCGAGCGATCTTCGCTTTGCAAGCCGCTTTTCCTGTGTTCGTGGAGCTCATCAGAGCTGTCAGAAGTTCTGGAGGGATGGCTGAAGGAGTTGGGATGTCCTGTGGACCTTGAGCAAGTGGCGGCTGGCAGCAAGCAACAGGAGAAACCAGGATCTGCACGGACTGGGAGAAGGCGACCAACAATGGCCGCTGAGTTGATCTGATGGCTGAACAAAACAAGCAATTAACAAGCAGAACGATGGTGACCTTTACTTGATGGAAGTTTTTTTCCCCCTAGGCTTTTTGTGAGAAGCAGCAGAAGGGAACGCTAATAAGACTTCAGAGCCGTGGAACCTGGTGAGAGGTGAGTACTGTGAAAGTTCTAATTATAGCGGCAAGGGTGCTAGACAGCGAAAGAACTAGTGAAAAGGAAACCAGGAAACAATAAGAATTGAACAAATCTGAAAGGGGCCAAAAGAAGAGAATATAAAATAAATCTTTTAGTGTGTTAACTTTTGATATTAAATAGTCTGTGGAAAAGAAAAAGAAACTAAATAGAGACTTGGAAATTTGGAAACTGTGGTAAAGCTTTGAAGGAAAATTGAGTTTCTACAAGAACAATGACAACTAGTGTGACTAGAAGAGAGGGACATCTGCTGAAAATCTGTGGGATATAATTGCTGGTGTTTTATTAAAAAAGAGAGAAGGAAAAATAAACCTGAGAAGTGACTGTCAAAAACTGAACTGTACCTACATAATTATATAACTACATTATACATATTGAACTAAGTTGCTTTCCAAGAAGGGAAAATATCTACAGCTTTATAAATAATAGATCTGTATATCTATATGTCTTTTTAGAACATAAACACTCATAAAAGTTGATAATCTATCCTTTAAAACTTTCACTGAATATTGAATATAGTTATTGTTAAATACAAATAGAAGATATATCTCTGTTAAATTTTTTTACATAGGATTAAGTAAGACTAACTACACTTTGGGGTTACTGTAGAGAACTCTATTATAAACTACTATAGCTAATAATCTCATAAGGTCAAAGTAATATCCTTGATATTGGGATTCATTACTGCTGCTTTCTGATTTATGATTTCTTATCTCAGGCCAAAACCTCCCCCCCTTCACTGAATTAAGGGCATAAAAGGGGCAAAAGGGAAAAAGTTTTAAAAACATCATCAATAGATAATTGGCTAATACCCAACCCAAGGCATAAAATAAAAACCAACAGTGGAGGGTCAAAGAGGTGGAAGCCATAAGTGGGACATTTTGTTAAATAATAGCTTTTGGAAAAGTTTATTTAAAATGGCAAGCAACCCAAATTTGACAACGATAGGGGCAGGGAAAAAATACAACACAAGGCTCAATGATACCTTCTAGCCCCTCTATCAATCAATAGAGGACATGATCCAGAAGGAACGATCTAATTCCTATAAAGACCTCCAAGTTATGATGCAGAACTTGTAAGAAGTCATGCTGAAAAACCAAGAAGCCATGTTAAAAAATCATAAAGTTTCCAGAAAAGAGATTGATGTCATAAGGAATGATACAAGTGAATTAAAAGAAAGAATGCAACAGATAGATGGGAAGTGTGAAGCCTTCCATGTCCAAATTACCAAAAATGAACAAAAACTGGTGGAAGTAGAAGAAAGACTCTCCAAAGAAGAAAAGAAACTGATGGAGATGAATGAGAAATTAATCTCAACCAACAAAGAATAGAAACATCCGTGACCTTCGTAGAAGCAGAGAGTCTCCCAATACCTCAGGTTTCAAAATAGAAGAAAAAAAAAGAAGACCTGCCAGAAAAGATGGCTGACCTACTGGGAGGAGCTTTAGGGACCGAGAAAGAGCAAATTACTTCTTTATATCTTATATAAAATAAACAAATTATTTCCATTATATCTCAAATGGACAAGATATAGAGTCCAAACAAGCTACGGAAGAAAACACCATCTCCCCAAAGAAGTTCATGTGAAATTCGCCAAAAAAATCACTCAGAGATGAAATTTTACATCGAACACGCGACGAATAACTTGAATCTCAAGGAAAATAAATATTAGTGCTAAAACAGGTTCCAGAAAGAATGAGGGAGAAAATACCAGTTTTTGACGACAAGACTAAATAAAAATAATATCAATTTTAGATGGCTAACACTGGAAGGGATAATGGTAATCTGGCAGGAAAAAAGATACAAGCTTGATACCAAAGAAAAGGCTGAAGATTTCTACAAGCAATACTGTGACATTGAAGAAGATTCAGGAGATAAAGGAGAAGAGAAAGATATAATCGAAGGTAGAGACCTAGGACAAGCAATAGAAGAAACAGAAAGACCTAAGAGAAGAGGAGATGGAGATAAGAATATTATGGAAGGAAATATGAAGAACCCCAAGTAGCTAGAGTCACGAGAAGTACGATAACAAGATACAATTAAGAAAATAGATGAAGAATGTGGGATCTGGTCAATAAATATTAACGGACTGAACTCACCAATAAAACATCAGAAAATATTCGGCAAACTACAAAAATTGAAAACTGATATAATTGCTTTGCAAGAAGTCCATATATGATAGAAGCGGATGGGGCGAGGTGAGTCTGCCCATGGGTTGCTCCTAATGGCCGATAGAAACGGCTTGGTGGCAAGGTGAGTCTGCTCGCATGGCGCTTCTAAGGGCCAATAGAAGCAGCTGGTGGTGAGGCGTGGCTGCCTGTGGGACACTCCTAACGTCTGTTATGAGCAGCCTGGTAGCAAGACAAGTCTGCTCACGGGTCGCTCCTAACTGCTGATAGAAGCAGCTGGTGGTGAGGCAAGTCTGCCGGGGTGGCGCTTCTAATGGCTGTTAGGAGCGGCCTGGTGGCAAAGCTAATAGCAAGTTTCCTCCCCCGCCCTTCCCCCCACTTCTCTTCACCTGGTATTTTTTCAGCAATGTGAGAAATAGCGAGGAACGCATGTTTTAAATAGGCCCAAATTTTGTGGGCAGGACTTAATTTCACCACATGCATATAAAACAGTGCTGGGACTTCCTATGCGGGGGCGTATTGTTGGAGAAATACGATACAAGAAATGAAAATCACTCAGAAGAAAAGATTAGAACCTACCTAAGGAAAGCTGATTGACCAAAAATCCCAGAAGACATGAAATTAATGCTCAATGATGAAATTACCATGACAGAATTAATCAAAGCAATCAACAAACAAAAAAACAAAGCATCTAGCCCAGATGCAAAACCTGCAGAGCTATACAAAGAACATCAGAATTTATATACACATTGGAGGTCCTAACGAGAATAATTAGACAAGAAACACAGATTAAAGGATTAGAAATCAAAAAAGAAAATTTTAAATTACAAGCATATGCTGATGACTTAGTATTTTTTGGGAAGATCCTGAACAAACAAGTCCAATATTATTAGAAAAACTTGTAGATTATGGAGAAATAGCTGGTCTGAAAATGAAGAAAAAACAAAAATTATAGCCAAGAATATGACCAACACACAAAGAGAAAATCTTGTTAAACTATTAGATATCCAAATAGTGCAAAAAATAAAATATCTAGGAATTAATGTTTTGCCATGTTGCTCCACAATAAAGAAGGATAATTATGGAAATTTATTGAGACAAATTAAAACAGATTTAGAACATTGGAACAGTCTTCAATTATCATTAATTGGCAAAATTTCAGCTATTAAAATGGACAAATTACCAAAAATTTTGTTCCTATTCCAAAACATAACAATCAAATTAGAAAAAAAATTATTTAAGGAACTGAATAAAATAACATTAAATTTTGTGTGGCATGGAAAAGATCAAGAATTAAACTAAAACACTCACAAGATGCAAAAGAAAGAGGGGGACTAGGTTTCCCGGATTGGAAATTATATTATCAAGCTGCCGCCCTAACATGGATTAAAGATTGGATAAACTTGGGGGGGGGGGAAGACTTTTATTCTTAGAAGGGCACGATTTGCAACAGGGCTGGCATGCATATCTATGGCCTAATAGACATATAACACATCAATACTTTGTGAGACATAAAATCTGACAAGTTCTAATATTAATTTGGAATAAGATCACAAAATTTCCTTTCCTCCTTAGAAGCTATATCACACCCAAATGTCTAGAACAACAACAAAAAAAGGGATAGCAATATATGTCAAAGATAGATTTTCAGCCAAACAAATTTTCAAAGATAATGAAGGAAAAGTTCTAATTATAGAGGTGGAAACGACTGACAAGAAAATAATAACAGCTGTGATCTAGGCCCCAAATGGAAGTCAGGAACAGTTTTTTAAAAACCTACATAACACAATCTGTGATATAGAATATGAAGAAATATGTTTAACTGGAGATTTCAATGCCATAGTGGAAAAAGAACTAGACTATAAAAGTAATGAAATTAGGAGAGGAAATAGAAGAACGTTACCCAGAACATTTTTTTATATGGTTAAGGATCTAGACCTACAATATGTATGGAGAGAAAGGAACTGGAAGATACAACAATTCACTCATTACTCGAATAGACATGAATCATACTCAAGAATCGACATGGTGTGGATGTCAAGAGGAATCAATACAGACATTAGAGAAGTGGATATCAAACCAAGTCTTTGGGCCGATGACAATCCTATTAAATAAAGCTGGAGAGGATACAAAAAAATAGCAAGATGGACAATGCAATGTGTAATTTTAAAAGAGAAGGAATTTAGATCAAGAATGGAAAAGAAATTGGGCCTATTCCTTAGTGAAAATAGAAAACAAAAGATATCAATACTGAATCTCTGGGATACGTCTAAAGCGTATATGAAAGGGGTGGTGATCGCATATACGGTGAAGAAAAATAAAGGGAAAAAATACAAACAGAAATAATTACAGGAGGAGTATAAATGACTAGAAATAATGCTACACAAAGACTACAATTGAAAAATCTCAAACAACAAATGAACCAAGTCAAGCATAAATTACAATTGCTAGAAAAAGAAGAATTGGCACAACAGTTAAACAAAGCAGAATTTTTTCAAGTACACAAATAAACCGGGGAAGTAGCTGGCACACAATTTGAGAAAACAAAAAGAGGCAAATTAGAAAATTACAGGATGAGTTTGGGAAAATTTATTAACAGGAAGAGGAAAAAAGAAACATAGCCCAGAAGTTCTATGAGACTCTATATAAAGAGAGTGATGAATACTTAGAACAAGATACAATGGAATTGCTAAAAAGGGCAGAACTGTCAACAATTCAGGAGGAGACAAAAACGATGGTCAACAAAGAGATCAGAATGTCTGAGGTACTTGAGGCAATAAATAAACAAGAGATTAACAAGTCACCAGGCCCGGACAACCTCCCAGCAGAAATATACAAAGAACACCAAAATATCTTAGTACCATTACTAGATGTATTTGATGCAGTTCTAGATGAGGCAAAAGCTCCACAATCTGGCAGAAGGCAACTATTATCTTGATACCGAAAGAAGCGGACCAAACACTAATAAAAAACTATAGACCTATATCACTTTTAAATGTGGATTATAAGATCTTCGCAACAATAGTAGCACATAAACTTAAAAAAATCTTAAATTTATCCATAAAGACCAAAATGGCTTCTTATCCAATCGGCAAATAAAACAGAATTTGAGGACTATATTGGACATTTTAGAGTACTAGGAGATTCATAAGAGTCAACAAATGGCATTACTCTTCCTTGATGCGCAAAAGGCCTTCGACAACGTTAAACGGTCATTCCTTTTACAACAAATTAAACAAAAGGACATTGGTGAGAAATTCTTCAATATTGTTAGTACGATTTATTCAGAACAGAAGGCTAAAATAATTGTTAATGGAGAGGTAAAAAAGGATTTTAAGATCCAAAAAGGAACTAGACAGAGCTGCCCATTATCACCATTACTTTTTATACTTACCCTGAAGTATTGATCATAATTGTTAGAAAAGAAATGTTAATAAAAGGCCTAGAGATTTAAAAAGAGGCATTTAAATTACAAGCATTTGTGGATGATTTGGCATTCATTTTGGAGGATCCAGAAAAATCAGGACCAAAATTTATTGAGTTATTAGAAGAATATGGCAAAGTTGCAGGGCTTAAAATTAATAAGGATAAAATGAAAATGCTAACTAAAAATATGAGAGAAATAAAAAGAGAATCTGACTAAAAATGGATATACAGATAGTCAAAAAAGTTAAATATTTAGGAATTATTATTTCACCAAGATGCACCACATTTAAAGAAGATAATTATGATAAATTACATCAACAAATTGAAGACAATTTGGCAAGATGGAGCAATCTAAGACTATCATTATCATAAAGGATTTTAGTAATTAAAATGAATGTGCTCCCGAAATTGTTATTTATATTCTAAAACATACCTATAAACCAAAACTTCTTTAAAGAACTAAATAAGACAATCTCTAATTTTGTATGGCAGGGAAAAAAACCGAGAATTCAACTTAAATTATTACAAAAAGCCACAGAAAGGAGAGGTTTTGGCCTCCCAGACTGGGAAATTTATCATCAGGCAGCTTCACTTGCATGGATTAAATACTGGATACTATTAGAAAATAGAAGAACCCTGCAGTTAGAAGGATACGAGGATGACAAATACTCATTTTTGTATGTAGTTCATAAAGGTTAATAAAGGTTATGTATAGATTCATAAAGGCTTGCTTAATAATCAGAAGGACTTGCAACAAGGATAGCACACATTTCTATGGACTTAACAAGCCAGGCTTACATAGACATTTTCAACAACATAGAATTAGGCAAGGACTATTTAAGATCTGGAATAAAACTAGAAAACAGATATATTTAGAAATGCCAAATTGGATATCAATATTGGAGGCATAACTTATCCAAACCTATTGAAACAGAGGAAAGCTATCACCTACAAAGATGTCTTAAATGGGGACAGAGAGTTAAAAACTAGACAGGACCTAAAACAGCATGGGACGGATCTAGAATGGTGGGAATATTTACAGCTACAAGCAAGGTAAAAACAGGATAAAAAAGAATGGGGAATTAACATGCAAGAAACAGTCTTAGATAAAATTCTCTTAGGATCAGAGGATAAATTGATAGGAAAACTCTACAAATTTCTATTAGCCTATAAATGAGAGGAAGAACAGGTAAAGGAGACTATGGTGGTATGGACCAGAGACTTTGGGTACAGAATTAATTTAGATTAATTAAATAGATTTAGATCTATTTAATTTAGATCAATGGCAAATAATTTAGATCAATGGCAAATAATATGGGATAGAAATAAAAAGATCACCATGGCCACTGCCTATGAAGAAAATCTGCTCAAAATATTCTATCAATGGCATCTTCCACTAGCCAGATTGGCCAAGCTGTTCAAAAGTCAGATCCCAAATTGCTGGAAATGTTCAATAGAATGGGGAACATATTATTACCATGCATGGTGGTAGTGCAGAAAAGCACAGGAGTATTGGCTTAGGACGGGGAAGTGGCTGGAGGAAATGTTGGGTCTTAAAGTAGATCACCTACCAGAATGCTTTCTATTAGGAATTATGTCAAAAATATGAGAAAGATGAGCTTTATTTGATTATACATATTACTGCAGCAAGGATAACATTTGCCCAGAACTGAAAAGAGACAGTTATACCAAGTGAAGAAGTAGTAATAAACAAAATCTTACTATGCGCTGAAATGGACAAGTTAACTCTAGAAATGAAAAGCAAAGATAAATCGGCATACTACGCAATTTGGGATAAATTCTATCATTGGTGGGAGCAGAGAAGAAGGCCTTAAGTTGGGAAAGGAGTTGTTTAAAGTGTATATGATTGGATGAGATGAAAAGAAGATGAATGATGTTAGAAATGTATTATATGAACAAATGTATATATGTATATAGTTGAAGAATTCTTTGTAGAAAAATATATATGTGATATTGACCCCAAATCATGTCAAAGCGACTTCACCATGTTCAATGTTTTTAATTGTTTTGTTTAATAAAATGTTTTTTTAAAAAAGAATGGGGAATAAACTGCCAAGATACAATTCTAGACAAAATTCAATTAGGATCAGAAAAGAAACAAATAAAGAAATTATATAACTATCTATTGGACTATAAGATGTATAAGGAGCAGGTAAAAGAACCAATGCTAACCTGGGTCAGAAATTTTGATTATAACATACATCTGGATCAATGGCAGCAAATCTGGGACAGGAATAAAAAGATCACTCTAGCCACATCTTTTAAAGATAATCTGTTTAAGATGTTTTACAGATGGCACCTCCCACCCACCAGACTAGCTAAAATGAATGGTTCCCAATCTCCGACATGCTGGGAATGCCTAAAAGAATGAGGCACTTACTATGTGGTGGGAGTGCAAGAAAATGCAAGAATTTTGGCAAAAAAATTGGCAATGGATAGAGGAAATGTTAAATTTAAAAATAAATTATACACCAGGAATGTTCTTACTGGGAATAACAAATGAGAATCTCAAAAAAAGCAGATCTGTATCTAAATATACATATTATAACAGCCGCAAGATTATCAATTGCCCAAACATGGAAATTAAAAGAAATACCTAATGAGGAAATAATAATAAAATCTACATTGCGCCAAGCTAGTTTAATGTTAGAACTGAAGGAACGAGATACTTCAGAATTCTATGAAATATGGAAAAAAATTATAATTGGAGGGATATGAAAGGAAGTAAAAAAAAAGTAAAATAGAAATTAAAAAGAGTTTATGCTACAATAAAATTTCTAAGATAGAAATGAATATAAAGATTTACAATGTAAAGAGATACACACACACACACACAAATGGTATATTATTTGATGACAAATACTCCTTTTTGTATATATTTAATAAAGATTAATAAAGGTTATCTATAGATTCATAATTAAAGGCTTGCTTAATAATCAAAAGAAAAAAGAAAAAGGACTCATCATATAGTTCTCTCACATTGCAGGTTACTTATCATTATTTCAAATATAAGCAGCTAATGCATTCTGTAACATTTTCAAAATGTCATTAAAACCAGCAAGAATTATTCTTTTTAGTGGCAGCCAATTTGCAAAATATCCTGGTATAAGTAAGGTAAACTAATATACTGCTGAATACTATCTTTGCAAAGACTTTTGAACACCAAAGCTACCTGAAATTAACAAAGGAAGAGAGATTGGCAGTAGTCACACACTTCTGCAAATTGTCAGGTAAAATGTGAGGAGGGGAATTCAATTCTGTATGAAAAACAGTTTCTATGGATAGAACTAGAAAAGGGTCAAATAAATCTCTCCATTCTGCACCTTTCAGGCACAAAATTCTTGAGAACTAGGGGAAACTTCTAGAAATGATTTGGGAGGAATACAAAGGAGAAGATTCTATCCCTGAGTGGAAAAATACTGTTGGACTTGTTTATATAATATTGGGTTTCATACACTATTGTGAACAAAATGTTCCCATTATCTTGAAACTGTTCATGCATATGCCTTAGAGACTGCGAAAACAACTAGTTTTCAAAATGCATGAATATTTCTGCACTTGATAGGTAAACATTATTATACTCCTAATACAAATACACAGTTAATTTTTTAAAGGAATGATAATGTGTATTTTGCTATGTTAGAACCTACTTAATGGAGCACCTGTCCTTGGGAGTAGAACAAACAATTAAGATAGCCAACCCTCAGCTGCATCATTATTTCTTCTTGTGGTAGGCCTATCCAAAGCACAAGCAGGCCAGTTAATTGTATTTAAGTCTACATTCTTGCATGGGATGGGGGAATACTAGGAATACAATAGCCAGTTTGGTATGATATGAGAAATATGGTAAATAGAAACATGGTTTGTAGTAGAAATATAAATATTAGACTGTAATAGAACAGTAATGAATCCTAATTCAAACATGGAGAATTAAAAAAAATAAAGTTCTTTTTGAAAACAAAAGTATTATTAAAGATTCTTAATATTCCTCCACACTGAAGTATGACCAAACATCTTTAGATTAACTTTTATATTAAAAACTGAAAGAGTTCCAAGGTATTTTGCTGAACCAGTTGTATACTACTTCCATTGAAATTTACAGTTTAATATTAATACCAACTGTATTTGACTTCACCTTATTCTGAAAAGCATTCTGTGGAATCAAGCTTTTAAAGGCTAATAACTTTGTTGGTCTGAGATACAAACCAATTATATTTCATATTTCAAGATGCAATAAATGCAAAACTGATTTTTCCAGAAGTTTCTCATTCAGAAACAAAAATAAGTCATTACAATCTTTGTTTCCCAAATATCTGTAAGGGCTATTTTCACATTTGGATTGATGCAGCTCATTACTTTGTGAAGAATTTTGAATACTCTCAATGACGTCTTCAGTCTTCCAGCAAAACAGTACGTAGGGCATCTTCTGTATTGATTAATATTGATGCTATTGCTCCATCATTAAATTCAAATGAAGTTCCTCCATCTACTACCATACAGGCATCCCAACAACGAGAACGAATGCAAACTCTGAAAATACATTAAAGAAAAATATTTCTGAGAAACTATCAAGTGAATAATTTCAAATGCATATAATATAGAAGCAACACATATTTGATAAGATGTTAAGATGAAATAATGTGGTCATTTAATCTGGTGGTGGTGGTGGAATGATGTTGCTAAACTACAAATAATCCTCGACTTACAATAGTTAATTTAATAACCATTTGAAGTTACAACATCAATGGAAAAAGTTAACTATGATCATTTTTCATACTTATAATGGTTGCAACATCTCCATGGTCACATGATCAAAATTCAAGGCCTGGCAACTGACTAATATTTATGATGGCTACAGTGTCTCAGGGTTATGAGATCACCTTTTGCAAGCTTTGACAAGCAAAGTCAATGGGGGAAGACAGATTCACTTAACTGTGTTATTTATTTAACAACTGTAATGATTCATTTATCAACTGTGGCAAGAAAGGTCGTAAAATGGGGCAAAGATCACTTTAAAAGTCTTGCTTAGCAACAGAAATTGTGGTCATAAGTCGAGGACTACCAGTAATGGAAAGTCTATTGAACTTCTGGTTTTGTTACAGATAGGAATGCCTAAGAAAAGATTCAAGTTGAGAGACATTCTTGAGTGAAGATTTCAAAATTCTATTGTATTACAAAAATAAGAAAAAATTTCTTCAGAGTGCCACTTCACCCATTCTGCTGAAATAATTTAATTATGTTTTTTCCAAACTATGGTAGGAGAAAGAACTGTACATATCATTTTCAGTGGGTATCTTCATGAAACATTAATTACAAATGGAACCTTATATCATTGCAAAGGTAGCTTTTGGGAAACAAGCATGAAATTTTTCATGCTTTTTCCTATAAAATGAAAAGAAATACTTAATTGACTAACATTATAATGCTATTTTTACAAAACCCATCATCATTTTAAAGGACATACTTTTTCAAAAACTATAACTGCTATTAGTTTTGCTTCCACTGGAAGAAATAACTTTTGATGCATTTTATTGTTTGCTCTCATTTAAGTCAAATATATTGTCCTTTTGATTAAAAAATGTCCTTTATGAAGGGCTACAATGTCTGCAAATTTCCTATATCCTTATATTATAAAGTGATAAGAATTTGCTGGAAACACTTTGCATTCAGTCCCAAAAGTGGCATCAATGGGCACAAGAGAACAAATGTAGCTTATAAGCTTTTTAAAGCAGCTAAGTCTTTTCCATGATTTGTATAGCTACCTCCTGCAGTTCCACATGATCCAATAAAAGATGCATCTGTCTATTTTAAAAAGTTGCAAACAGGTGCTATATTTACACTCATGTAAACTCAAAAATTGTTTTGGTATTGGTCAGAACTACTACCTTGCCTTACTGATTTTAACTAACAGTTAATAAAGACAATCAGCTTTGGATTTCCAAAATTAAATTCAGATTCCTACATTGTATTCAGGGACCTAGAGATCAACTGAAAGCAATTCCTTCCAGATCTGAATCTAAAATAGCTGCTGCTCAAATTATGGTTAGATAAACACTTACTATTTATACTTACTTTGAAGCAAAGCCTCGTTGCCGACTACTTGAAAAAACACGGTTTGAAATGGGTTCTCGTATACTAAAAAACAACCTAGGTTCCTCTGGACTATAGAGCAGTGATTCATTATATCCATTTGTGACTGAAAAAGCAGAAGACAATCAATCAGGTTCTTTAAGTAGAACACTAAGAGTTAGTGCCCAAATCATCTTTTTTAATATATAGTTAAATTTTCTGATTTTATGTAGCACAGAAAAACTGTGGAAAGCTTGTGGAGATTCTTAAAAACTTGTGGAAATTAATTTGCTTAAATCTGTTATTTTGTAAGTTACTAAATGTTATGTTAGTCCAGGGCTGTCAAACTCCTGGCCCATGTGTCACACGCTGGCCATGCCTACACCCAGTTTAGCAAAGTGGGCAAAAGTTCTGATATGTCACGATGCCACTGTGACAAAGTGAGTTTGACAGTCCTGTGTTAGCCTATCTCATCAGATATTTTGAAAATATGACATATTTGAAGAAGCACTTGAACTACATTCAATTTATTTTATTTATATATACAGATGTAAAAAGGAGTCCTGCAGATTTTAATTTGCTAGTCATTGCTGACTATAGAGGATGGTGCTCATCTCTGTTTCAAGGCCACTGAGCCAGTGCTGTCCGAAAACATTTCTGTGGTCATGTGGCCAGCATCAGATAATGGAATGCTGTTACCTTTCCACTGTACTATGCTTCTGAACTGCTAGGTGGCAGGAGCTGGAGCGAGAACAGAAGCTCATCCCATTACGTAGCACTCGGGTTTTGAATCTGGGCTGCTGGCTGCCATCTTGAAGCCCAGCACCGCCCCCATTTTTACTCACAGATGTAAAAACCTTTAAATTAATGTGTTATATTAATGCTTGTAAATGAAATGCATAAAATAATGTTATTTCTGTAACTCTGACAGTGGTGGGATTCCATTTTTTTTACGACCATTTCTGTGGGTGTGGCTTGGTGGGCGTGGCAGGGGAAGGATACTGTAAAATCTCCAGCCAGAGGTGGTATTTTCTGGTTCTCTGAACTACTCAAAATTTCCTTTACCGGTTCTCCAGAACTGGTCAGAACCTGCTGAATACCACCTTTGAACTCTGAAATCCTGAGCAAAAGAAGAAGAAGAAAACAAATTGGTAAACCACAATGATTAAACATGCTAGAAATAGGCCTCACCTTTCTGTATTAGTTCCTTGTTCAATGGAAGCTTCAAATTCTCATAACTTTTAGCTATTAAACCAAAAGAAAATTATTTGTTATAGAAAATTATATTCTGCATTTGCTAGACAACATGTTACATAGAACAATACTCACTCTTACAAAAATAAGAAATAAAATTCTAAGACTTCTATTTCTGACCAAACAATAAGAGAAATATATACAATCTATATTGCCACTTTTACAGGATAATCTCATCTAAATCAAAGATAAATATGTATGTCTGTTATATATAGGAAAATAGGAAAGCGATAAGATTCCCCATCCCTGATAAATTTAAGGGCAGTTTCCCAAAATGCATCCTTTATTCTGATTCAAGATTATTTGTTAAGCAAAACAATTTGGTTTCGTTTAACAAAAAATATAATAAAATACAGATTTTATTTTCTAAAGCCATGTACAGTTCTTTAAAAGCTTTTCAAGTCTTGTAAGTATTCTTCTTCAACTTATTTTCCCTGTTGCAGAAATTAGACCTACAATATAAGCACAGTTTTAACAGGGATGTAACTTTTATATCATTGTAGTAGTATTTCAGAGTGGTGTTATTGATGTATAAGGGATAAATATTTAGCCTCTGAAGAAAGACAATGTACTTTTTATTTTAAGTTCAGATTAAATTAGACAATACGCCAAACAATTCTTTACTTCATTTTCAATGATGAGCATGTCATTAGGAACTCACCAATCTTAAGAATTTCTTCCACAGCCTGATTTGCTATTTTGTTGATATTAAAAGACCTAAAAGAGAATTAAAAATAATACCTAGATCAACTCTAGCCTTCGTCCCTACCTCTAGATTATTTTATTATTTTAAATAATTAATATTCATGACTATTGTTTGACTTGGAAGCTGAAAAAAAGAATTTGATGTAGTGGTTAAGCTCGTTCCTAATCCAATGCCTTAGTACAGTGGTTCCCAAACTTTTTCAGTCCACCGACCCCTTGGTGCTAGAAACTCATCCTCAGTGCCTGCCCTCAGGGGTGGGATTCAAATTTCTTAACAACTGGTTCTGTGGGTGTAGCCTAATTTGGGGGCATGGTTTGATGGTCATGTGACTGGGTGAGTGTGCTGCAGGTCCACCTCATTGAGCCCGCTGCACTGGAGGGACTTGCCCAAGCAAGTCTCAACGGAGTGGTGCAGCAATCAATGGGGTGAACCTGAATGGCCGGCACCTAGAATGTGGCTGCAGTAGCACGTTGGAGAAGCAGAGCAAAGCCAGAGGTCAGTAATTTTCTCTGCAAAAAACCTCCAGTTGCTGCATGGTTTTTTGGTTCAGCTGGACTCCAGCTGCACCGAAAAAAACACACAGAGTCTGGATTCTTTTTGCAGCAAAAATTACCAAACTCTGGCATTGTTTGCTCCGCTTCTCTAACGCACTGCTGTGGCCGTCAATGATTGTCACAGCAATGTGTGACAGCGATGTCACACATGTGCAATAAGGATTGACTGGGCAGGGAACGGAGGAGTGGGCAGAGAGGAACAGGGCCCTAAGAGAGGCCCACCTCCAGTGTCCCCCTTGCCTCTTAGCGCCCCTCTGTTGGTCCCCTTGCCTCTTAGCGCCTCCCTAAGCATCCCACCACCACCCCAGGGGGAAGTACCGCCCACTTTGGGAACCACTGCCTTAGTACATTTGTTTGAAATCACCTTAAATGAATGTTTCTGAGAAAAAAAGTTCCAAACATTAAAATACATTCAACAAAGCTTTTTTTCCAAATATTTTTTTTTCAAATACATATACAGGGTGACATATAAAGGCTAGATCACACTGGCCGACGTATGCAAAACGTATGCAAAAAGGACACAGCGGACAAGCAAAATTTCAGGGGTGGCTCCATCCGTTGTTATCCTCTCTCAAAAGTGCCCCAAATTTGCATAAACAGAACAGAAAACAATGAAAAGGAACAGACGTGGGGAGGATGTAACAGGGATGTAAAGCAGATGTTCGTAGGAAGCCTAGCGGATGAAAGCGGATAACACATCCGCAGGGGTTCCAGGGGAGAATAGCGAAGCAGACGCAAAGCGGAAGGAGTGGATGCGTAGCGGATGACGCGGATGCATCATGGACGCCTATAGGATGCATAAGCAGATGCGTAGCGGATGCGTAGCAGATACAAAGTGTTCACTGCGCATGCGGGGAGGATGAATTGTGTAAGCTCCGCGGATATAAAAGAATGCAGCTCACAAGCAGTCACCATTCAGAGGAAAGACCTGCTGCCAGAGACATCTTGAGAGAACACCATGGGGAAGAAGAGGAAGCCTATGCCTACTCCTGCCAGCTATGGCAAGAAGGACAGAACCACCATCCCAACCCCTGGCGCTGACTCTGAAGCTGCTGGTGCTTCTGCTGCTGCTGCTGGTGCTCCTGCTGCTGCTGGTGCTGCTGGTGCTTCTCCTGCTGGTGCTGCTGCTGCTGCTGGTGCTGCTGGTGCTTCTCCTGCTGCTGCTACTGTGGTGGACCAGCCCCAAGGCCCTCAAAGCCCTGCTGCTGAACGCCCTGAAGGCCCTGCCAGAGGGAGGAAGAGGCAAGGGAAGGAGAAGGGAGAGAGGAAACAGTACTCCATTTCCGAGGACCATGAGGAGGAGGTGCTGGAATGGCTGAGGGAGAACAAGTACCTGTGGAGGAAGGGCCACAGGCTCTATCGCGACATCAAGAGGAAGCAGGCAGCTTGGAGAGAGAAGGCAGAGAGCCTGGACTACACTTCAGATGTCCTCCTGGGGTGGTGGAAGCACATGCACACCTGGTATGGCAAGCTGCACCTGAAGAAATCGGGGCAGGCCGCTGTCAAGCTCACTCACCGGGAGACCTATGTGATGGCCAAGTGCAGCTTCCTGGAGGGTGAGATCCGCCACCAAGGAGCAGCCCCTCTGTCAACCCTCTCCCTCAGACAGCCAGTCCTCTTCCAGCCAGGAGACAGCTACCGTGTCCAGGCAGGTGTCTTTGGAGGGCCCCACGACAGAGACTCCCCTGACAGCTGCACTCCCTGTGCCGGAGGACGTGGAGGATCCCGTCTCAGATGGAGCAAGAAGAAGCAGCCGCCAGAGACCAATCCACACCCACCCCCAGCTCCATCTCCACAGAAAGCAGGCAGAGAGGCAGACCGGAGGGACAGAGCCACACTGTCCTCTTGGAGATCAGGGACACAATCAAAGCCAGCACAGATCTTCTCTCCCAGCTGGTCCACTTCGACATACCATCCTCCAACCGCAAGCCCTTCATCACGTACGTGAGCCAGACCCTTATGGACATGCCCGAGGCCCAGTACCAGGTGATGAAGCAGAAGATCACAGCTCTTCTGCACCATCCTCCAGGCCCAGCTGAACCTACTCCTACCCACTCCAGGTCTGCTCCTCCATCCCAGGTAATGTCACAGCCCTTCCACGGATTTCAACAGCCCCTCACCTACCAAGCCTACCACTACCAGGACTTTCCACAGCAGAGGCACTCCTTTCCAGTCCAGGCCCAGGTTCATCGGACACCACAGACGCTACAGACGCCTCACCTGACCCAGCTGCAGACCAAACAGCCCCACTACACTCCTCCTTCCTCCACCCCACAGCCAAGCCCATCGTCAGAACATCTGTCATCAGTCTTGGGCCTCACATCCCAGGTACTTGATGAAGGGCCTCTCAACCTCACGGGACTGAGTCAGTTCTCTGAGAGCTTCCTGAACACACCATCTCCTGTTGTACTCTCGGGGCCAGGCACCCCAATAGCGCCTCAGACCAGCACTCCAGCCACAGCCACCTCCACAGTCCCTGGCCCCTTTACATCTGAGACCATGGGCATGCTTCAGAGTGACTGAGAAGAGTGCCAGAGACTGAGTTGTTACCTGTTCACTTTATCTTTGCTTAAGACACTTTACTTGGGTCATTTTGCTTTTTAATAAAGTCATACAGTTTGTTATTAATAAAGGTTATCTTTGCTTCACACACTTGGTTCATTTTGTTTACTTAATAAAGTGTTGGTGAAAACTTTGAAAAAATGGTTAAGTCTTTGCATGCTTGTGGGATTGGTAAGGATAGTTGTGGGATGGGTAAGGATAGTTGTGGGATGGGTAAGGATAGTTGTGGGATAGATAAACCTCCAGTGCAAGCATAGTGGGACTGTATGGTCCACCCTCCCAGCTGCCACACATATGGCCCTTTATTATCAATAACAATTTATTCATTGATCAACACATTTCAAAATAAACAAAGCTCTTTATTAATGCCCTATTAATTGAAGGGCCACTCAACATACATGGCACAATCTCATCAGTGTTATGAGACAGGCTCAAGGAAGCATCCATTAAGCATCTACCATCCTGTCTTGCCACTCCACTGCTCCAGCTGGGGAGTTGCACCAGTGTTTCAGGAGGTTGCGCTGCTCCTTCCCTTCACGTGAAGCTCTGTTGGGGCCTTGCACATCCACAGTGTCTATCAGGTTTTGTCCTTGCCTCCATTCACCAGGCTCCATGTCCCCATTGCCTTGTTGACAGTCCACAAGCCTGTTCTGCAACACTGGGTAGTGGGTGCGCATGAGATTGTACAGGATGCAGCAAGCTTCCACGATGCTCCTCACTGTATGTGGGTGATGCTGCATGGTGGTGAGAAGTACCTGGAACCTGTTGGCCAGGATGCCAAAGGCATTCTCCACCACCTGTCTTGCCCTGGGCAGCCTGTAGTTGAAGATCCTCTCTTCACGGGTGAGGTATCTTGAAGTGTAGGGCTTCATGAGGTAGGTTCTGAGGGAGAAGGCGTCATCCCCCACGATGAAGTAGGGCACATCTTGTGTTTCGTTGGGTAGGGGGTCTGGATCTGGAAAACCCATGAGGAGGTTGTGTTCCAGCCCATTCTTGAGGTCACTGGTGTTGTATATCTGGGCACCCGAAGCTGACCCGTTGCCTGAAGCATCGATGTACATGAACTTGTAGTCAGCATCAACCATGGTAAAGAGGATGATGCTGAAGAAGCCCTTGTAGTTGAAATAAGTGGACCCCGACTTGGCTGGAGCTTTGCAGGCCACGTGCTTGCCATCTATGGCTCCAACGGTGTGGGGAAAGTTCCACCTCTGATACCACTGCTCTGCAACTTTCCTCCAGCCTTCTTCAGTGGTGAGGCACTGGAGAAGCTCCTCCACATATTCTTTGAGATGGCCTGCACCACTTCTCTGACCACAATGCTGATGGTGTTGTGTGGCCCCTTCTAGGCATACTGCATGTTTCTGTATGTGGTCCCAGAGGCCAGGTGGCGCAGAGTCAGTGCCATCTTCAGTCCAGGGTCCAGGCTGGGACAGAAGTTGGTGTTTGCCTTGGTCAACCTGGGTCTCAGACGCTCCACAACTTCGTCAAACATGGCTGGTGGCATCCTCATGAAGTGCTGGAATGCACAAGTGTCTTCATTCCTCAGCTCCACCATCAGCTTGTCATACAGTCCAAACTCCGCTCTTCTCCCAATCCATCGTCGGACCCACACAGCTCTTGGACGTCTCCTTCTTCTCCTTGTGTAGAAAAGGTGGAACAGTCTGAAGAGGGCTTGGTTCTGGTGTTGAATGATTGCGGCTACCAAAAGGAGTGTGCGATGATCCATGGTGGAGATCAATGGATGATGTGGAAGAGCAAGAGCAAGGCTGAAGAGGTCTGCATACCAGGGCTGCTGGACTGATAGTGAGATCCAGGTGATTTCCTCCCCCTTTTTATAGGAAATGTCGGTTTTCCGCTAGGTGTCCTTCCACATACTCTAGACATCCTCCAGACATCCTAAATATCTGAGATACGTCCCATATACAAACATTTTGTCTGTTTTAATTCTTTATATCCGAGCTGCATCCGCTTTCATCCTTTCTATGTCCGTGCTACTAACGCTGTGTGGATGTTCCGCGTACCTTTTGCTTCCTCCCTCTTTCCGCTTTAGCGGATGTGAGTTGCGTGGATGCCCAGAGGATGCCGAGAGGATACAGCAGACGTTTAACGGATGACAACGGATGTAGAACATTTGTTGCCCGTATGTGTCGCGGATGTAGATCGTACGCGGAGGAAAGTTCATCCGCTCAAAAAGTTTTGTGCAGCTCAAAACTTTTTGAGCGGATGAAATAGCAGTAGACGGATGTTTGACGGATAGAGCGTTTGAAAGACGTACACAGTGAGTACACAACGGATGCATCACGTTTTCCAATGGATGGCAAGTGTTTTTCCTCCGTTTTACATCCTCTTTGCATCCGTTGGTGCAGTGTGACATGGGCTTAAAATTGGTAAGGCTTGAAATAATGCAGTAAATATAAACCCTCTCCAACTTACTTCTTATAACATGGTACAGCATCAAAATAAAGGTGCTATATATTATTCCTTTTGGAAGATTTCCATAGATTAAGTGACACGACAGAAGCACACCAAACTTACCAAGCTTTTGATCCAGTTCCAGTACATATATTGAGACCTGAGCTCTTTTGTTTCTCCCATGGACCATCATCTACTGATATTTCATAATAAGAAGCCCTATGAAGGGAGAATTTAAAACTGGGTTTGCAGGACTTATAGTTCACCCTGAATAAGACAGAACACAGCCCGACATCAGGCATGTACCAGTCTAAAAAGGCTAATTTCAAACATGGCTGAAAATTTTATTATTAATTTGTATGCAGCAGTTTTTAAAAGTAAGCTTTAAAGAATAAAGATTTATTTTTGATGGATAGGGTTTTTTTAGATCAGTTTTCAAAACTCCAGCATGTTGTTAGTACAAAAGCAAGCCATTTTGAAAGCCTTTTAGAATTTTCTAGTAATTTTGTTTGCAATTAGCAGGAAATCTACTAGTGTTGAACACAACAGAAACACATACTAGTTTCCCTTCTACATAATTGTCCCTACTGTCATTAAAATTCAAAATGAAATTCTGAATTCAAGCCACAAGTGAGAAAAATCCCCTTGTCCCTTATTTATTTTTACTTCAATATGAAGTTCTATTAGACAATGCTAGAAAAGGCAATTTTTACATAGCTAACATAGCCCAGTGGAACAGTGATAAGGAAAATCAAAAATTCAATACCAAGACATAACATGCAAGGTGAAAATTAGACACATTAAAGACCAGCTAATGAGTTTTCTTTCAACAACTCACAATAAAATGAATATGTAAGACTTCTTGAAAAATATAGCACTTAACTGCTTTCTCACAGGCTTCAGAAGCAAAATATTATTATTTGGATTCAGTAATCAAGTATGAATGCAATTCAATAGGTTAATCAGTAAGAAAGCAAAATAATATAAAGATTGATTGAAGAGACTATGAATCAAGGTAGTTTGCAAATGTTTTAATATAAATAAAGGTTTACAGGCTATGCCAAACAGTAATGCTTGCAAGTAGATGTTTAGCATACCTGGATGAGAGAGACTCTCCAATAAAGACTTCATTTAATGATCTTACAGGCAAGAGGTGTGGTTCAGAAATCTGAGATCCTGCAATCATGGGCAAATTACATAGGTGAAATATAGGCCAAGCTGATGTCTCTAAAAACACACTCAAACATGAAAATGTCTCTGAACTAAAATTAAGATGATCCTTATTTTCAGACTTGATACAAAGCATTCATTTTGTACAAACCTGACTGCATCTATTCATAGGAGCTCTGTACTTAACAGTAGCATTTGATTTCTATTCTGAATATGTTCTCCTACTCTGTTGAGATGGTAAATTAAGAGCTGAAGATGACAGTTTAAGATTGGGTACTATCATCAATCAGAGATGAATACATTTTTGGAGAAAAACAGTACTCACTTTGATCCTGAAATCTTCCATTAACATGGGCCCTGCTGTGCTGTTCTTGACTCAGTTGCTGTTCATGTAAATCTACAGGGACTGGATTAATACCAGTTCCTTCAAGGTACAAACGGATTCTTTGCCTCCATTGCCATCTTTAAAGATGAGGGATAACACAAAAAGTAAAGCAACTAAAACAGATGACAATTTTTTTCATGAATCACTACTACAACTGACCCATACAGCATTCAGAAAAGTATTAACTATTTCACATAAACATTACTTAACTCACAAAGAAATTTAGTTGATGGGAATGAAATTCATACTCTTATTCACAGTCTAAATTATTAAATAATTTCTGAAAGTTCTAGGGCAATTTAACTTCAAGTATCCCAAAGACAAAATATTCTTTTTCTGGTTTTCTGATGTTGGAAGAGATGAATTTTCAGAATGGTACAAGATGATTTAGTGTGAAACCAATCAATCTAAATATACAATCTATTTAAGGAAAAGAAAAATGCAATTATTACTTTAATATTACTCTTAATAAAATTAATGATTATATTCCTATTACAATCAAATTATGACTTATTTAATTCATTATTTTTGCCAGATCCATGGTCACATATGTATACAATATTTAGAAGATAATCTGTAGGCATGTCATCAAAATATAACCAATTCCTTATTTACTTTAATTATTTTTAAAAATACTAGTTAGCCTATCTAACAAATATTAAGCAGAATGGTTGTATACCAGCTACTGAAGAATAACTGGTAGATTTGATAATCATTATACACAATGATCAGAAATTTATTATCTTATTAACAGAATTAAATTTCTGATTGAACTATAGTGTATGATCAGCTTAACCAAACATATACATATCTATTTTTTAAAAAAGCTATTCTGATTATTCTGTTTTCTTCTAACATTTATAGAACCTTCTCACATCATACTTTTCAAAATAACAATAGCACCTAGACTTATATCCCGCTTCCCAGTGCTTTACAGCCCTCTCTAAGCGGTTTAGAGAATCAGCATATTGTCCCCAACAATTTGGGTCCTCATTTTACCCACCTCAGAAGGATGGAAGGCTGAATCAACCTTGAACCTGGTGGGATTTGAACTGCCAAATTGTAGGCAGCTGGCTGCAGCAGAAGTAGGTTGCAGTACTGCACTGTAACCACTGAGCCATAATGAGGGAAAAAAGTGTTTTCTAACCAATTCTCCATTTCAGAACCTTTGTGATTTGCACTACATGTAGGAAAATATGGGTGCTGTCATATGAAATTGGGAAGGGAAGGAAGGATTCACCATTATTTTCAACTTTATTATAATTAAAGCCTGTCTTAACATAACTACCTGAATTGTTCCTACTGAAGATTCCAGCCGAGCCCATTCCTCCCACCATTTTTCCCACTCTGACAGACTTTTAGCATGTTGTATCCACTGAGTACATTCAACTTCTTCTGGCTGTTATAAGAAGAGGTATGGGTATCCCATTAGACCTTTGTCCATTTTATTTGGTATTTCTGCAACCCTGTCATGACTTCATCAGATTAGCACCTTTTTATCTCTCAGTGGTCTTGTTTTTAATGCTGATATTGTTACTACTCTCTATTTAAAAATAGTGAGTTTCATAATTACTTAAGTTTAATTACACTGTTGGCTTATACTGATTTCTACCAAGTTATACTAATCATCATACCATAGTTCTTGCCCATCTCTTGACAATATTTTGAGTTCATTTAAAACTGACTTCAAAATATGTGAAAGTTAAGCATTGTTTTGCATTCAGTGATTCATATACTTCTACATTAATGTAGGATGGGAAAAAATAATCATTAGGTTTTATCCCCATTACATGTCAGTTATACTTAGACAATATTTGTTTAAAATCGAAAAATATTTTTAAAGACAAAAGATTTAAGTTTATATTACCTGAATTCACCAGTATAAAGTTTCTGCAAAGCATCTGGAAATGAGTGCGTATATCGTACAGGTAAACACAAGTGGCCCTCAGATCTGTATATCAAATAACAATGGAAAAATAGTACATTGAAAACTCAGTACATTTTTGAAGCAAAGATTTATTCCCTGTAAAAGAGGAATGTGTCATATAATAATGGATTATATTACTCTAACTGAATTCTCATCTATTTTAATTGGTAAATATGGGGGGCTGAACTATCAGCTATTTCTCAGACACGTCAAATACACTAAAGTCTTTTATTTCACAACAATTCTTGTTTGTGACTTCAATTTAAATATTTAAATTTAAATATTTAAATGTATGCAGTGGACAAAAGCAACAATTCTCAAAAAACCGCATACCCATCACACTATTCCCTTCTAAAGCCCATGTCACACTGCACCAACGGATGGAAAGAGGATGTAAAACGGACAAAAAAGCTTGCCATCCGTTGCAAAACGCAATATACTCACTGTCTCCGTTTTGCTTCCTCTCTATCCGTCCAGCATCCGTTTATTGACGTTTCATCCGCTCAGAAAGTTTTGAGCTGCCCAAAACTTTTGAGCGGAAAATGTATCCAATGCATCCATTCTGTATCCTCTAGGCATACGGGGGACATCCGTTCTGCATCCATTACGCATCTGCTATATCCGCTAGGCATCCGCTGTGCATCCGCACAACTCAAATCCGTTCCAGCGGTAAACGGAAGCAGGGAGGAAGCAGAACGGACGCGCAGCATTAGTAGCACGGATGGAGAAAGGATGAAAGCGGATGCAGCTCATCCGCTCTGCATCCGCTCCGCATCCGCTCTGCATCCTCTACGCATCCGCTCTGCATCCTCTACGCATCCGCTCTGCATCCTCTACGTATCCGCTCTGCATCCTCTACGCATCCTCTACGCATCCTCTATACATCCGCTCTGCATCCTCTGTACATCCGCTCTGCGTCCTCCCCACGTCCGTTCCTTTCCGTGTTATCCGCTCTGCTTATGCAAATTTTTGCCCCTTTTGAGAGCGGATAACAACGGATGGAACATTTTGCTTGTCCGTTGTGTCCTTTTTGCATCCGTTGGGCAGTGTGACATGGCCTTAAGGTATTGCAGTGTTAGCAAGCACAGAATGGGATTAAGAAATAGCAAGCGATAGAAATTAAAGGCATTTCTAGAAAAAAAAAAACCATAGCAAAATACAGCAATAGCATTTAATTCACTATTTCTTTTCACAATGTTCTACTTCTCAGATGCTGAAGGATGCAGAATAAACAGATGCACACTGAATACAAAAGTGAGTGACAAGAAAGAAATACATAGAATGCATGATTGAATCCAGGCAACACCTGAATGTCACAAGGTGTCATGGAATCAGCATCTTATTTTCCTGCAACTGCAAGGTCACTTCCCTCTCCTGTTCTACATCCCACTTCTTAAGCATTCCATTCTGACCACATTCAATTTATTTTGATATTTCTTTCGACGAACTCAACTCCCTATTCCATACAACAAAGAAAGCAGCAACATGCTCTTATACAGAAGCAGTTTTGTATACTTGACAAATGTCCTTGCCTAACAAAAAGCCACATTTTTATAAGATCAGCAATTTAGGGAAATAGATGTATGGTATCTTCAGTGGAATAAGGGAGATGAATACAACTTGCTCTCTGAGTATATTTTTACAACTATTTTCCTATAGTCTTTCAACTCTTTCTAATTTTTGCTGCAAATATTTGCTTATATGTTATACATTACCCCTTACAGAGGTTCGCCATTCCACCAAGCACCTTTTTTTTCCAATATTACCTATTCATACTTCTCCATGAACTTCAGTGACACCTTGTGATATAATTCTTTTCATTTTATTTCATCGTCTTTCCTCACATCCACTTTTCAATCATTGTTTGGAGATTAATTTATCTTCTAATATCTATTCATATAGGATTTTACTCCTCCTGCAGTAGTTGTTCCTCCTCTCTCATTTCTTTTACTTCTTTTCCTCTTCCTCCATGTCCATTTTTTCCCCAAGATTCACTCTTGATACTACCAAAGTGAATCAAAGCACCTCATCACCCAAGCATCCTTCACCAATCCTCTTAATTTTTCATCATAAACACAACTAACAATTTGACATGTGAACTGATTTATGTTTACATATGAAAGAACTTCTGCTCAGACCATTTACATCATGTTTCTCTGTATGTATCTGTCAATTGCACAAACTAAGTTCTATTATATCAGATATTTTCTTTTAGTTCCATAGATATGCAAAACATGTTTAGGTTCATTTTTTTACAGCCAAAGTCAACTAAAGAACCCTTTACAAGAAGAGTAAAAAGAAAAAAATACAATTCATGTCATTTGCTTCTCCTGCATATGCCATGGTTATCACCATACCAGTCCAAAGATATTTGTCTCCACTATCCATCATGGTTTTGATCTATAAGGCTTTCATGTAATATTTTTTAAGAATATAGAGAAACTGATATTAAACTATCATCTTAATTATATCTATGCCATATGCAGCATTCCCTGCTCATAGTAACAACATGTAAATTTTGACACATTTTGGACAGAACTTTGCAAGCAACTAATACAGTTTTGCCTACAACATTTTCATGTTGTTTTATGCAAATTAACATAGAGGCTATTATACAAGCTACCTACTGATGTTCTCCTTTCATCAATTCATGGTATTAAAAATACACGGGTTTTAAAAATAGATTAATGTTACTACTTTCAGATTAGATGTTGTTGATCAAGAGAACCAGTTTAGTGCAGTGGCTAAGGCTCCAGGCTAAAAACTGGGAGATCACGAATCCTGCTTTACACACAAAGCCAGCTATGTGACATTGAGCCATTCTCTCTCTCAGCCCTAGGAAGAAGGTCATGGCAAACCATTTGTCAAGAAAGGAATCAAGGCTGATTTGAAGGCAACCCTTCCAAACCCACAAATTACTGCTTTAGAGACAAAGAAAGAGAGGAGAAAATAGTACATGATAAATATTTAAAAGCAAAGACTAATATTATATTATATGTTATGTTATGTTATGTAGCAACATACAAGAGATAGAATTCATTTTGCTTAAAATGAAATGTCATTTTAATATATAATCAATGAACAGCAGTACATTGTACAGCATTAGCCAATGCTAATTAACCATTGTACAGCCAAGTGGTAAGTACCACTACTTGAAGATAATCAAATGCTATTATCAAGTAACACTCAGTTACTCTTAGAACAAGGAGACTTAGGTAAAAGCAAGATTCACAACCAAACATGAACTCCAATTTCCCCTGAATTCTGCAGTGAGAATTCAACTATTACGTCAAAAAAAAAAAAACTATAACATTAAAAGAATAAATTTTTTAAAAGGCAATAAGTATGCTGATTTTAATGAAAGAATTCCCAAAAGATGACAATGCAATATTTACATTATAATGGATTCAAGATATGCAATTCATGAGCTAAAAATGCCAATGAATGCACTTCTGAGAATTATATAAGCCATCAAACAAAAATATATTTTGATGCTAATGAATACCAGTATACTATTAGACTTAGTATTGGATTTAGATCAGGAAAATCAATATTCTATCGAATATTGGTCGCCAACCAATGGACCATGAGAAAATTTTGGTGGGCCATACAGAAATGTCCCCCCAAAGCACCCCTCAAAGCAATTAATCCAGGCTCAGCCCTGGATTATGGTCCACCCATCCCCTGGCTCCCACCCTTTTGCCAAGAGCGAATCTGCAAAAAACAGTGCATCTCTCATCGGACAGGACGAGGTAATGGTGCTGTTGCAGCAAGAGGGTGCTGGTAACACAGGCGGGCTGAAGTGGCAATGGAGATGGCCATAAGGTGCAGGAGCACCGTGCTACTTGCATTTGTGTGGCATTCCCGCACCTACCAGTTTGCTTCTCCTGGCCTGGGCACTTCCTTGATGGCCATGGGCTGTAGGGACGGCCCAGGGCAGGAAAAGTACCAGCTGGTGGTGGTGAGAGTGGATGGAGTAAGCAAGTTTGCACTCACCATCCAGTTCAGAGATTCGGAATGGGACGTCGGTGTCAGTTTCCTTGTCCCCCCACAGCCCCAGCCATCGCTGCCCAGGGAAAGCACAGGAAAAGAAAGCAGAAACATAGCTCTTGCTAGGGCGAAAGAGATCGAGAAAGGCACAGGCAAGAGAAGACGGAAGCTGCCGCCTTTGAAAAGCACCACTTTCTGTTGCCTGTGCCTTCCGATCTCTGCTCTTTCACCCCAGCAAGAGCTATGTTTCTCCTTGCTTTTTTTTCCTGGGGGGGCACCAGAGACACCTGAGCCCCCCCCCCCCCCCCCCCCGCTCCAGCAAGGCAGGCCTGGAGGAACACAAAGAATTCCAGGTGAGCACCAGAGAAAGGCGTGCTGGAAATGTCAACACAAATTTTTAAAAGGCAATAGATATGTTGATTTTAATCAGAGGATTCCCAAAAGATGACAATGCAATATTTACATTACAATGGATTCAAGATATGTAATTCATGAGCTCTCCTCCCTCCCAAAATAGAATTGAGCGGGGAGAAAGGAGCAGGGGAAAGGAGAAGTCTGCTGGCTTTCGTTTGGCATGGGGCGGGGGCGGGGGGGTTGGGGAGACCAAATGCACAGACCAAAAGAGCACCGAGGAAGACGGGCTCCTAATAACCAGCCTGTTTGTGTAGGTGAGACCTTGAGCTTTTTTGGGCTCGACACCTCTCCCCTTTGGCCTCCACACAGGAAGGGACCCTTCTCTGCTTGGAAGCGATTGGAGAAACCTGGACCTTAGCCTCGGGGAGTCCTCCTATGTGGAGGCCAAAGGGGGGGCCTCCTGGTTATTAGGAGCTCATCTTTGTCAGCGCTTCCAGCCCAGCCCTCCTTCCCTCCCCTAACCCCAGGCAGCCATACCTGGAAAGGAGGGAGAGGTTTCCTCTGACTTGAGGGAGATATGAAATAGCTCTGCTTTTCTTTCATTTGAGGGGGAGCCAGTTCCTCCCCACCCAAATCTTCCCAGCCTCCAGGCACCATGTGGCTTCTTAAATCCTTTCCCCCACAAAGGATGAGAGGCCCCTCCTTTCCCTTCGCTCTGCCCCACAGTTATGATTAAGCATTTACTATTTTATTATAATTACATAAGCATTTATATATAATAAGCATATATATCTATATTAAATTTATATTTAATATAAAAATAAGTTTTTATGTTAAATATATTATATTTTTTTAAAAAATCATATTAGAAATACTCAGGATTTAAAAGTACGAGTTTGGTGGTCCCTGAGGTCCAAAAGGTTGGAGACCCCTGTTGTAGCTCATACTTAACCATGGAATTCATTAGCAATTTTGTGGCCTGTTACTATCTCTCATTTCCACCTATCTTACGGACTAATTGTGGGGGGGGAATGAAAAAAGCAGAATATAACTCTAGTAAGTAAATAAAATACATCGATACTGGAAATTGTAGACCTTAATTTAGAACATCTGATTTATTTAGGCATATAGATAGACCCAGTTTGGTCTAGCAGTTAAGGAATCAGGATTAGGATTAGAATTAGGTAAGGATTAGTGGTCAAGTAGTTAAAGCAGGAGACCATGAGTTCTAGTCCCATGAAAGCCAGCTGAATGATCTTCGGCCAATCACTCTCTCTCAGCCCAACTTGCCTTACAAGATTGTTGTGGTAGGGAAAAGAGGAGCAAGGAGAAGTACTGTCACCTTGAGTTATTTGTAAAAATAATAAAGGTATGATACAAATAAATAAATATTTGACATCAAATATTTTAAAACAGTTACATTTATGAACTTACAGGAATACTTTGTATACTTACAGAACAATTCTGCTTTTTTCCAAATACATAATACTGCAACTGAATTAACCTGACCATTTATGTTTCTGAGGACAGTTTCATATAGGTAAAAGGTAAAAAAATGTGGGGAAAAGGTTGAATATAAAATAATGCATCATAAATATCTTATAGGGCTTAAATTGCTATAATGTGTCATTTATTTATTTGGCTACCCAACCTCATTACAAGATACAGCAAATCTTACGCTCACCTATCTGGATCTGTATTTATTCCAATAACTGGTTTTAATTGATCCAGTACCTTACTGGCCGCCAGAAGCATTGTTCCATCACCTAGGAAAATATAGGGCTTGGTATCAAAACATATTTAAGAATTTTTTAACATTCCAAAATGAAGTATTGGACAAACATCTTAAGGTGAAAAAAAGAGAGTTATATGTGCTGATATGTGCCTCAACACATTTGGGGGCTGCTAACACATCTCTGAGGGCAATCACCTGAAATAGCAGAGGTGCATGCTCTCCTGGAGAGGATAATTCTTGATGCAGGATTAAGACTCAGTTAAACTGATAATTAACCTTCATTTGGTAAAATATTCTGATGGATGACTATTAGATTCTCCCTGGATAGGGAAGTATGTATTTCATGATCCTATCAGAGCTCTCAGCAATGTTTCACAGAATAGCATCTTTCTGATGACTTATCAGGTTTGGAAATCAGATAAATTATTCTGCAATGGTGCATTTGAAACAGGCAACTCCAGTCAATAATTATGAGGGAAAGTCATCAAGCCTATTGTTATTCTAATATGGAGGGTTCAATAGTCCTTTTGAAATATTTATTATTTGATATATTGAGAGGTACACAGTTGTTGAAATCATAGTATAACAATAAAAGACAATAAGAAATTAACAATGAACAATTATCCATTATGCTTTTCTTAATATAGTAAATTTCTGTATCACTGGCTGATTGGGTTAATGGCTGGTTCTCGCCAAATAATAAATTCACCCATAAAATAATCCAAATGCACTATCAAATTATACAAAAAAAGTACAACTATATCATCCAGTGAATTCAAATATTCATTCAGAGCATAACCTCTGTTCCTGTACTTAATGGAATAACTAGTTTTTTTCTGAAACCCAGAAGATAAGAATTAAACCAACATCTGTTGGGAAGGATTTTTGCAATATTGGAGAGGTAACTGAAAATACCTACTTTCAAAACCTCATCAGATGGTGTATTTTTACAAATGGGAATCAGAAGGAAGTTGACCCTATTTGACTTGTTCGCATTGTTAGACAGGTTCAAGAGAAAGTGGATGCCCAGATAACTTGGTTCAGAATCACACAGGGTCTTAAAAGTGGCAACCAGCACCCTGGTAACTGGAATCAATTTCCACCACTATGCAATGTGGCCATAAAGTGCAGCTGAATCGCTTAGCAGTAGCAAAATCTGCAGTCCAGTTGCCACGATTAACTAAACCCCCCAGTCATTAAGCAAAGCAACTTCCTGCAGGCTTCCTATATCCAAAGTAAGTGGAGAAATCAATAGGAAGTGCCAGGCTGGCAGGCAGGTTGCTGCTATATTGGAGAGGGTGCATAAGTGTACACAAAACTATGATAGAGGCACAGTGTAGGCAAGGCGTGCAAGAGTGCAGCAAGTGTCAGGGAGAATATGGAATGAGTCAGGGAATATATGTGAGAGGCATGACAAGGTCTGGGAGAGTGCATGAGGGTGTGGCATGGATTGAAAAGTGTGCACAAGGGTGTATGGGAGGCACATGTGCAAGTGATTGGTGCAAGCTGGGAGGGCTGGGAAATGGTGTGAAGATGGGGAGACTTATCCCAGAGGAAAGAGGTTCAGGGTAATCACACAGTAGAATATATCAGTATATATCAGTAGGTAAGAAAGTTATAGCTTTAGTTTGGCAATATTCTGTCACTTAGGTATAAGAAAATAAAAGATTGGATTTAATTGGATCATGCAGTCTCATCAGGTCCTGGCAATTCACCAACATTGTTGTTTAGACTTACTTTAGATTAGCAAATTTAGCTTTCATATTTCTGCAAAAGTATTTACTCAAGTTTTCAATAACTCAAAATACATTTCCCCACTCACAAGTTAATACCTCCTGCTGCTATAACAGCATCTGCCCATCGGACAGTCTCTTCATCATAGTCTCTCCGTTTCACAAGCCGAACTTCAATCTTCTCATTTCTACAGAGAGATATTAAAAAGCAAGTGATTGTTCTCATTTTCATGGTTAAGAAACGCAAAAAGTGAAGTCAGTCAACACCTCTTAGGAAAAAAAGGAAGTGAAAAATAAAGCCTAAATACTGACAAAATTCATATGAACTACTGACAATTTTGTGAAACAGATGAATAATTTACATTAGGCCAAGTCATCAGTTGCGTGAAAATATCCACTTATAGCATTCAACTTTCTCACATGTTAAATCCATGTAATCCAAGCATCTGCAAGAATTAAAGATCATTAGAATTTTGTTGATGCTTTATTAAGGTGAACCCAGGGGTGGGTTTCTACTGGTTCTGTCCACCTCTGTAGAACCGGTAGCTCTGAAGAGCAGCAGATATAGAACTAGTTCTATGTCTGCTTATGTTTTTGCCCACCCGCCCGTCCAGGCTCTTACCTGATCTTTATTTCCTGATTTTTCAACTTCAGCTGCCGAACGAGGCACAGCTGCAGTTAAAAAAATCAGGAAAAGAGGGCTGTTTCAAAGGCTGCTTCTCTGCACGCAGTGTGCTGATGGCATGCTGCTTGCAGCATGCAGGGAAGCACACATAAATCACTGAACCTCATAAATCCTGAACTGGTAGTTAACCCTGTCATATCCCACCCCTGGGTGAACCCACTTGGAATCAGAAAAATGTAGGAACTAATTTGGTATAGTGGTTAAGGCACCAGGCTAGAAATCAGGACACCATGAATTCTAGTCCTGCCTTAGCTCTCATCCGTAGGTAGAGGCAATATTTACACACTTGTGAAAAAACTTGTAAAGAAAACATCAGGAATTATAGTGTTCATACACTGGCATCCCTTGACTTACGACAAGTTGCTTAGCGACTGTTTGAAGTTACAACTGACCTCCCCAGGGTTGCTTATAATCCGGATTTGAAGTTCTAGTGATCACACACATCCCCGCAGCCATGTGATTGCATTTTGGGTGCTCAACAATCAACCCACATTTATGGTTGTTTGTAGTATCACACAGTCATGCTGGCAGCTCAGATTAGGTGTTGCTGATTAAGAGAGCCAATTTGGTGTAGTGGCTTGGGCTCCAGCCTAAAAACCAAGAGACCACAAGTCCTAATTTATGTGCAAAGCCAGTTACATGACTTTGGGCCAGTGTCTTAAGTCGTAGGAAAAAGGCCATGGCAAACCACTTGCCAAGAAAGCTGAAGGAACTTGTGCAAGCAGTCACCAGAAAAGAATCAAGACTGACTTGAAGGCAACCCTCCCAACTTCCACATTATAGCTTTAAATATGATCACATGTGATCACATTTTGGGTGCTTAGCAACCAACCCATATTTATCGCTGTTTGCAATATCCCATGGTCATGTGACCATAATATATGATTTTTTTTTGTTGAAAATTGGTGTTTACTTCTGCTTGCTGGCAAAAAACACCCACTGTGAACACTGGATTTGCTTAACAATTACTGCAAAAAATGTAATTCAAAATCGGGAGTGGCCATGTGGCATGACTTATGACTGTAATTCCAGTTCAATTATAGTTGTAAGTCGAGGACTACCTGCACTACTGGATCAGAGCCATTATCTAACATTTTTAAAACAGGGAATATAAGAATAATGTACAGATGTTCAGAGCCTCTGCTCACTGACCTTGTTTCAATTATAATCAACATTCTTGATATACATCCTTACCTTAGACTATTTACAATATGTTCCACATTTTTTGTATGAATCCGATGCCGCTCTAATAGACCACTGTAATTAGATCCTTTTAATGCAAGCTGTGAAAGAGAAAATTGGCAAAACAAATTGAAATAACACAGGCAATTTAAAAAGGTAGGATGCAAAAAATTAGAAACTTTAAAATTATTTTTCCACAAATTGAAGCAAGTACATCTGTAAAAAATATTTTAAAATTAAAAAAATAATGTAAGAATTTGCAACACATTACCATTTAAAACCTACAGATTTTAAATATATACATTAATCATGTTAATCAAATTTTATCTTAATGAACACTATGTCATCTACAAATAACTACTTCCTCACATCACATAAGTTTCCCATCTTGTTCAAATCAAGCAACGATGGTAAATAACTTCAAAGCAAAATAGGAAATGAAGCCATTATTTCAAATGGGCTTCCTATTCTGCTTATTTGGAAGCTATCATCTATAGTTTCCCAGTTCAAGATGATATTTTTTCCTCTGCCTGAATTTTATTTTCTGACTTCATTTTTTGCTCTGTTTCAGTGAATATGACTGTAAATCAGTTTTACATAGAAAAATACATTCTAGAACAATCATGTCATTTACTTGGATCATCTCCATATTCTTAATGACCAGGTTTGTAATATTAGTATGAAATAATTCTCTATTAAATCTCCTGGATGGATCATTCTTATAGACTTACCATCCTGTAGAAAAGAGTAGTGGATTAAGTCTACCCCTCAGGACATAGTTTTATCATTACAAGGAAATAATTGCTATAACTTTTTCATACTAACTTACTACTACCTAGTAACCAATACAAAAAATCACATGTGACCCAATTACATGAATATGACTGTCAACAAATTGGAACAGCTCCAAAACTGTCATGTAACTACACATGTTTGAGTTACTTCAATCACGGTAACCAAATAGAAAAGAGAATTTAAAATAACCTAGTAAATCAAAGGAAATATAGAACAAATGGGAAAACAGAATCAGCTATATTTTTAACAGGAACCATTTTCAATAACCACTTCTTTACAATTTGCTACAGCCCTCAAAATTTTGGCTGCATTCTCTGTATTCATTGTCAAACTATTCACTAGCTAATTGGACATATTTTGAAAGATTCACAGAAGTATTTGATTGACTAAACTGAAAGAGTATCATCCAATGTTGCATGTGTAGAGGTAAACTACGGAAGATTTTTAATATACAACTTATGTATATTATAAATTCACAACAACGTGAGTATACGGCAGCAAACAGCTAGAGAAACAATGCTACATTTTATTTCATTTCATTTTAATTAAGTATTCAAGTTAATACAATGATGCATCAAAAAAGGAATTAGAAGATCAACTCTTTACAACATTACTCAATATACCAAACTATAGTTGATCAGAAATAACAAAAAAGATGCATAGTATTTCTATATTAATTTCTGCTCAGAGCACTTCTCAATGAATGTATGGTAACCCACATATTACATTGTGAATGCTGTGTGTTAATTATCTGCAGGAATTTTGAAATACCATGTTATTTAAAAA
The DNA here is from genome assembly GCA_015471245.1 of Laticauda colubrina. Lineage (NCBI taxonomy): Eukaryota > Metazoa > Chordata > Lepidosauria > Squamata > Elapidae > Laticauda > Laticauda colubrina. The sequence goes on from BLBF01000010.1 coordinate 15,490,572, forward strand.
AAATCAAGACATTTGAAACATTAAAAAATATGTATAAGTAAAAGACCTTCACACCAGGTCATAATTAGAATGGCACAACTGCTGCTATATCTTAGTTTCACAATAGACTTATATGTACATAAGTCACATTGCAAGTGAACTCCTTATCCGAGCTAACAAAATGTTCAACTCTGCTCTATTTAATGACAACACAGTTTAATATGAGGTATTAATCTGTTTTGATTCTAGAGCCTTATGTGTGACATTCTTTAAAAAAAACTATTGAAAAGTTTATGTTTTATGGATTTGTTTATAAATAAGGAAGAGTTATAGGAAGAAGAGATATGTTCAATTTTACCGAAGGGTGAAAAGCTACCAAATTTATTTAAACATGATGAGGACTAGAACTATCTTCTTGATATGTTTCTTTTCTTTTTCTTTATTTCTTTATTTTCTTTTTTCACTTTTACTCTTTACCTTCTTTCCGAATTTACTTTGTATTAGTTTTTATTATTGCAACACACACACACACACACACACACACACACACACACACACATCAAAAGACAATGTTTCAATCCAGTCATACAATGAAACCAACTTAGTTCACTGAAAATGGTTCATTAACTAAAGCTAATGTTTCCAAATGTCTGACCTTTGGATAACGCAATCAGAACATGTCGTAAATACTCACTATCAGTCTTTCAGAGACTGAAAAAGTCAACAAAGCCAATCTCATTGGGTTAAGAATGTCTTACCAAAACCACATTCCAGGAAAAAAAAGACTCTGAAAAAGATATTTTATAGATGTTTCAGTCTTTATATTCTAGTCTACAATTATTTTCTTAATGATATTAAGGTATAATCATGACTGGAAGGGTCACAAAAACCCCTTAAATATTAATTATTCTGGGTAAAAATTAAAATTTACCAGTAGCCTACTGCCCTGAAGCAAATTTGAGGGTGTCTAAAGAGCTGCAAGAAACAGGGAAATTATTTCTAGGACTGTCAGAAACAATTCTTCATCTATGGTAGATTACCAACTTTAACTTGTTCCAATTTCTTAACTTAGACACACGAATGAACATTTCATCAAAACTGGATCAACTGAAAAACACAAGTTATCTTGTTTCAATTTACTAGTCGTTAAATTTAGTTAGTTGTCAATAATTTGTGTGCGTGTGTATTTATACAGATACAGACACACACACATCCATACATATGTGTGTCACACGTGTGTGTGTGTTGGTAAATCAGATTGACAAAGTGGGGAAGTGTGAGCTTTGCAAAGAATTTCTGCCTGTGTTTCTAATATTTTTCTATCTAATCTCCCTTTTCTTTCAAATTCAGGGTCATTTTCATTTAGGATAAATACAATAGAAAGAAGTAAAAACCATAACATTGTTTAAAGAAGTTATTTAGTTACTATTTTATCACTACTGAATAGACAAAAGTGTTTCAAATGAGTACCAACATTTCTAAATCCTTGGGAAAAGACTGAAATGTTTTGCTAAGTAATAGAATGAATACAATTCAGAGACTTTCACAATCAAAGCATCCTGTGCAGATAAGATCAGAATCCGCACAGTGACACCACTTTAAGGAACTGCCACATCTGAAAAACAGAGCAAGACTTGAATGATAAGTAAGAGCTTAACAGCACTATGTTCTATGGACAAAATCTGGCTCTACTCTATTCCCCTACAACAAATCACTGATGATTGTGTGAAAGTACTGCTCTACAGTAAGCCATTTATTCTGGAGAAACTGTTTTGAAGTTTAGTGGGGGGGGAACAGTAGTCTAGCAACTGTAAACAATACATCCACATGGCTCTAAAAAACTGCTGCCAAGATAAAGTAAGTTGGATTGAATGGGAACAGAACTAAAAAAAAATGTTTACCCAAGAGCAAAACAAAACGCTTTTGGTGGAATATATTTTCTATCTGCATTTATCCAGTCCACTTCATAATATTGCAGGATGCCCAGGACAGATCCAAGAGACTCAAAAGAACTGAAACTGAATTGTTTTTAAGTTCTTATTTTATCTCATTCATATTTTTTTCTTATATTTTTCTGCACAAATACAGGATCTGCTTTTTCTGAAACAACCAAATGATGATCCATTGGTTGCTCAAGAATTGACCAACAAGCCAGGAATTGTCACCTGAGCCATCATTGTGGGTTGAGAGAGTGACTGGCCCAAGCTGACTAGCTTTCAACTAAAGACAGAACAAGAACTCAGTCTCCTGGTTTCTAGTCTAGTGCCTTAACCTTTAGACCAAACTGGCTCTCATTTTATTTCATTCATATCTATTTACTTGCTTTACAGTATGCCTATATTTAAAATTAATCAGAATGGCTAACATTACATTTCAAATAAGCATTTTTTAAAAGGTAATTTCAGCATGCTTAAGAACGAAGAATTAATAACTAAGCTAGATAACTGAAGTATCTAGCCAAGATTCTCCAGTCTTGTATACTGCCTGGAAGTGATAGAAGTTAAAATCAAACACACTTAAAGCCTCTAGATTTTTGAAGGCTGAACCAGCCCAAAACATGATTAAAGATTGAGCATCTGAAGAATGTAATGTTCCATGTTACCACTTTAACTGATTACCTTTCGTTCTTTGTTTGCATAATTCTAATCTATGAAAAAATATAATTTCTTAGAAGATGTATTGATGGCTGAATGGAATTCATCAAATTTATGGAGAGCAAGTATGCTAATTAGTATAAGCCATGAGTAATTTCATACAAAGGTGTATGTCTCTAAAAGCCAATTGCTCTGGAACAAGTAAATGCTCCTGAGATAACGTTCTTCTTACAGGAACATAATGACCAACTAAATAGAACTTGATCCTGTAAAAATATTCTAAATATTGCTGAAATAGTTACAGCATACTGTACAACTCTGAATAAGATGTATGAGCCAAATTCATGTGCTTCAACAGTCTTCCCTAAATGACCCCTTGTACTACAATCTTAGCATTACTATATCAACCATCATAACTGAATTCTGAAACCTGGGATTCCAAAACATCGGAAGACTGTATTGTAACACTTGTAGCAAGACCAATGGGCTGCTTGGAAGTGGGTGGGTGCTATCCACTGCCATAGCCAAACCTCTAAGCATAATCTTTGAAAAATCTCTCAGGACCAGCTCCTTGACAAAACTAAGGTCACAAGCCGCGGTCATCCCCATTTTCAAAAAGGGAGACCCCATCCTAGCTGAAAATTACAGACCAATCTCTTTATGCTGCATCACCTGTAAAGTCATGGACTCAATTATTAACCGATCCATTATCCTCCACTTAGAAACAAACAACCTACTTCTAATAAACAATTTGGTTTCAAGAAAAAACTATCCTGGAATCTGCAACTATAACACTGCAAAAACATATGGACTACACAACTCAATCAGGGCAAAACAATAGACGCAATAAACATAGACTTCTGTAAAGCCTTTGATTCAGTGGTACACGACAAACTACTCCTAAAACTAAAATCTTATGGTATCTCTGGACAACTGCATAACTGGATAAAAGCATTCCTGTCAAACAGACAACAAATGGTCAAAATTGGGAGCGTCCTATCAAATTCTGTCCCTGTCAACAGTGGTATCCCCCAAGGCAGTGTTCCAGGACCAACTCTCTTCATAATCTACACAAATGATCTCTGTGATCATATCAAGAGCAACTGAGTCCTCTTCGCTGATGATGTAAAGCTATTCAACACCACAGACAATACTGCTATCCTTCAAAAAGACCTCAACTATGTATTAGAATGGTCAAACAAATGGCAACTTCAAATCTCAACAAACAAATGCTCTATGTCAGTGGTCCCCAACCTTTTTTGTACCAGGGACCAGTTTCATGCAGAAACACTTTTTCAAGGACCGGCAAAATCAATTCTTCCCCAACAGTAAAGGGCTTCTTTACTATTTCTTTACTAAAAACATATTTTTATATATATATTAATCACAATTATTCATTCTTTGTGGCCCGGTACAAAATGATCCATGGACCGGTACCGGTCCGGGGCCCGGTGGCTGGGGACCCCTGCTCTATGTTATACATTGGCAAAAAAACCCAGAAAATAAAATACAGGCTGAATAGTCAAGACCTTGTTGATGATCCAAACTCTGTCAAGGATCTTGGAATACTCATCTCTAATGATCTAAGTGCTAGAGCCCACTGTAACTACATAGCCAAAAAGGTTGTTAGCCTAATCTTATGTAGCTTTTTCTCTGGTAATATTGCATGACTAACTAGAGCATACAAAACACTTGCTACACCAATACTCAAATACAACTCATCAGTCTGGAACTCACAATATGTATCTGATATTAACACAGTTGAGAAACTCCAGAAATATTTCACAGGAAGAGTTCTCCACTCCTCTACTCATTGCAGAATATCTTATGCCACCAGGCTTGAAATTCTACACCTAGAAAACCTGGAACTATGCCACCTTCGGCCCGATCCATGCATAGTACATAAAATCATACATTGCAATGTCCTACCTCTCAATAAATACTTCAGCTTCAACCATAACAATACAAGAGCAAACAATAGATACAAACTCAAGGTTAATCTCACCAAACTTGACTGCAGGAAATACGACTTCAGCAACAGAGTGATCAATGTCTGGAATACTCTACCAGACTCTGTGGTTTCTTTCCCAAACCCCAAAAACTTTAACCTTAGACTTTCTACTATTGACCTCACCCCTTTCCTAAGAGGTCTGTAAGGGGTATGAATAAGCGCACCAACGTGCCTACCATCCCTGTCCTATTGTTTCTTTTATTTTTCTTATATGTATCCATGTATTCATAACTATGTTTTTACTTATACCTATTATCTTGGAAGCAATTGACAAACCAAATAAATAAAATAAAATAAAAATTTCAAATTGATGTTTCTTGGACAATAAAAAAAAGTTTAGCAACCAAACCCAAGAATAATAAAGGGACTGGGGTTTCTATGTCAATAGTTGCTGCTCTGTGTAACTGAGAACAGATAAATTATAGTTGTCTCTTCCCTTAATTAAGTAATTACATTGTAAAGTCATCTGGTTTAAGTACTGTCTACAATATATTGATTAAAACTTAACTTCTTTAACTGTAAATTGTTTAAAAAAGCAAATATATATTGGGAAGACCATATGTACTCCAACTTTCTTTCATCTGGTTGCTCAAGGTCTATTGGATCAGCCTCCATACTCAACCACCAGGCAGTTTGATATGAAATAATTTCTTTGCTTTATCCCTATGCTTTTTAATCATACATATGTGTATATCAAGGCCTATGAAAATGCAAGATCTGGAGGTACGACTGCAAAGAGAACAGATCTTATACCAATGATGAGATTTGTTTTGGTGTAACTTTTGTAAACTTCTTCAAATGCAATCAATGGACTTAACCAGGGGCTGTTTATTCCACAATAATTGAATCTCACTGGAGTCTAAGGATGTTAAACAACGGTCCTTTGTTTGCAACTCCTCCTCTCCAATAACCTACTTTTCTTGCCCCCTGGAACTCAAGGCAGCCTGGATAAAAATGTCCAAACTCAAATCAAACCTTGATTAAAATAGCTGCACCACGTGCATATGCACACATTATAAAACTTTTCTTTGTTGTTGTTTTTTTCTGCTCCAAGATCCCTGCTTTAAATAAAAAAACAAAAACAAAAAACAAAACAAGAGAGGCACAGACCAGCCACAAATTGTTCACTAAGTTTTCTCTTAAGTTTTCAAACGGTGCAAGGACCAGGTCTGTGAAGCCTTCAAACGTCCCTAAGGCAGCCTTCCTAGCCAGAGGCCGGCCAGGTATGCTGGAGGACGTCTCCCTCGCCCCCCCCCATCACCTGGGACACCGGGGGGAGGGAGAAGCCAGCAAAAAGACGCGCCCCCCCCAACGCTACACCTGCACCCACTACACCTCTCTAGGCTCCTCCGTCTCTTTTCCCCGCGGGGGGACAAACCCACCCGAGGCGCCGCCGCTGCTCACCAGCTGCTTGAGATCCTCCTCGGAGAGCCCCGCATAGCGGTACCGCTGCTGCTCGAACTCGTAACGGGTCGTCTTGGCCACCACCACCACCCGGGAGGGGCGGAACCCGCTGCCGGCCTTGGAGGACAAGCTGGAGCGGCCGCCGGAGCCGAGGCACCGCCGCGAAGGGGAAGAAGGAGGAAGGGGAAAGGAGGGCGGCGGCGACGAAGGCGACGACGACGACGACGACCCCTTTTCCGCCAGCGCCGGACAACGCAGGGGGAGTCCAACTGTGGCGGCGGCGGCGGCGAAGGAAGCCGCGGGCTCGGCCAAGCGGACGCGCGGGAGGGCGAGCTGCCTCCTTGACGGCGATTGCCGCCGTAAAGATTTGAGCAAGGCGCGGAGGGTGGCACCGGGATTGCCGCCACTCAGGTAGCTTGGGAGGCAGGTCATAGCCCGGGCTCGGGAGAGTCCTCCGGGAGCTACCGCCGCTGTCGAAGGCTGCCTTTTTGTGAGAAGGCGAAAGAACGGAGTGGCGACCTTCCCTCACGGTTGTCGTTTTTTTGTTTGTTTTTTTTTTTTTTTTTCTTTGCGCCTCAACGGCGCGGCTCGTGCTCCCGAGGCGGAGGCAGCGTCCCTACGCGCACACTCCTCCGCTCGGCGTGCCACTTGACACCCGCGCGCACAGGTGGCTGCGTGCGCGCTCCAGTCGAGCGCTCTGAATCCGCGCGGGGGGGGCGGGGTAGGCCGCGCACGCGCAGCTCAAACCCCTCCCCCCCCGCCCCGACTCTTCTTTCATCCTCCCCTCCGAACATCACTTTGCCTTCTGCGCCTGTGCGGGGGTTTGACCCAATCAGGAAGGAGAGAGCCTGTCTGTCTCGCCTAGACTCGGAAGGAGAACGCCGGGGAGGGCGGTGGTGACGCCTTTGCCTCCTGAGAGCTTGTGCGCAAGCGGGAGCGTCGTTCGGCTTTCCCGACCTTCAGCCGTTTTAATCGTCGTGAACTGCACTCCCGCCAGTTTTAGGGAGGAAAGTACGTGGAGTGCGGACTTCATTCCCATCTTTTCATTCTGTACTATTGCCCGGATTCATCTACTTTTATTTGCAGTTTGATTTTTATGTACTAACGAAATCCACAGCCTGAACATAGTCCTCCCAAGTATCCAAAAAGCTAGAGAATCCCTTTGTTTGCTTTTGGCGTGACTCCATTAAAATCAAATTCTAACCCTAATTTAATATTTGCAATCATTGGGGAGCTACCAAGCTCCAGGTGGGAGACTCCATTCAAGCATAACAAGTTGCTTTCTAAATCAGAAATCAACTCTCTGGGAAGCAATAGCAATAACACTTACATACTGCCCTGCAGTGTTTTGCAGTCCTCTCTTTAAAGAGGTTGACAGAGTCAGCCTATTGTCCCCAGCAAATCTGGGTCCTCATTTTACCCACCTTGGAAGGATGAAAGGCCGAGTCAATCTGGTGAGACTCGAACTGCCAAATTGCAGTCAGCAGGCAGTCAGCAGGAGTCGCCTGCAGGACTGCACTCAATGATAAGAGCCATTCAATTGGAACCTATCCTGGAAGATACTGGGACAGAGGAGTCCAGAAGCTCTTCAAGAAGCCTTCAAAAGCACTCAGGCCCATTTTTAGATTTGCTATATTTTTATTAGTATTGCATATGCATATAAATCAGGATCTTTTAAATTCCCAAGTCAGACAGGACAAAGATAATGCCAATTTTGAATTCTGGAAGAAGGAAGGAAATTGGTTTATACTGAATCTGGGCATGGGGGTGTCGAATCCAGCATTCTTAGTTTCTGCTGATTGACCAGTGGCCCTTTAGGATTTCAGAGAAGATTTTCTTCTGGTTGTATTTGGAGCGAGAAATGCAGTTAACTAGGATTTATATGCAATGCATTTGTTTTCCCACTGAATCACCACCCTATCTGCTGCACCACTAAAATCACCTCTTTCCTCATTTCAGAGACTTCTTTTCCTTTTCAGCCTAGCAAATTTTCTTAAAAGGCATAAGTGTTTGTGCATCAACAGATATTATCTAGGATATATAACATGATCTAGGATTTCAATTGGGAGAAGAAAGGAAGGGGAAGATTTATTGGTTATGTAGATTACAAATGAGAGCGACTGCAAAAGCCTGAAATGGGTTAAAAACCCATTGTGTTTGTTTTAAGATAGTCATTTTGATGATTCAGCAATCTATCTTTCAACCTTGCTGCTTTTCTTTTCCCCCAAAATGATCCCTTTGGGATCTGCAATAGAATTTTCTTGAAGACTGAAATGCTTTGACATTCATTGGCAACAAACCCTATCTGATTTTTGGCGACCACAGTACATTCTTCTCCTACAGGGGCTTGGCAAAGGTATGCTGGAAAATCCAATAACCTGTAACCTGCATTACAATATAATACAAACAAGTCAAACTGCCTTACTTACGAGCAATATTTTCTTTACATGTTTTCTACCTCACCTGCTTTCTACTTTGCTCTCTACTTCAGAAAGATTGTTGATGATGCATGTTTATCCAGAAATTTGATAAATTCAAAAAAATAAGTGCTATATATTAAACATTAACTCGATAGTCCCAGGAAACTTTCAGAGATGGTTGTGATTGGCAACCCTTTGTACTCGTTAAAGCAAATTCAAAGTATCTATTACCAAACTTCAAAATATTAAGATATAAAATTGCTGGCAGGCAAATATAGACTTGCTCCTAATTAGTGCGTAATAACAGTGAACCAGGGCCTTATGTGAGAACCTATGTAAAGTTTATGGTATAAATATTTTCTAATTTGTGCACGTTTACATCTTACAAATTTTGAGATATTATTGAAATACAGTCCTACATAAAAGTTAAATACAATCATGCAGAGGAAAGGAAACATACATAGGTTGATGTTAACTCATTGTAATTCAGAGGAAATGTGCATATGTTAAAGTTAAAAATATTTATTGTTGCAAAGTCAAGATTTATTTTAGATTCATTTATGATTAAATAAATTTGGTAAATATGCATTGAGGAAGAAAAGGCAGATGATCCACTAAGATTAAAAGCCAATAAATACAGACAATTTTATTTCTTGCTCTATTTAGTGCACAATAATATCTAAAGCCATATATACGAAATACATATATAAGCGGCTATATGAGGAAAAAAAATACACTTTAGGTTTTTTTGAATCTACATGATGTTGCAATAATAATATTAATACATAAATAAAACAAAAGAATATAAAGGATAAATTCCATTGATCCTACCAAAGTCATTTGCCCTCTTCATGGTATTTTCCCCATTTAATAAAACAGGAATAAAAATATTTGTATTTACAGGCATCAGAAATAGCTTATTTGTACATCCTTCAACAGCTAAAAATTATTTTTAATAATTTTAACGTATTTGAAAATCCTTTGAAATCTATTAAGGCTAATTTAGATCACTGTACACATTTTATGCTTAAAGATTTACATCATTATTATTATATATCCTACTTTTTCTGAGAGAGTTCAAGGAGACTTGCAAGAGATTTATATTAATTTTATTTCCACAGTAAGCCTGCAGGGTGGGATGGGATGACATAGGTTTATTGACCCAATACCATCATTTAAATTTGGGTCTCCCAGGTCCAACCGTTTAATCACCACTCTACTCAAAGTGCAAAATGTGGGATTTTTACACTTCTCTCTCTGAATAGTGAGCCAAAGTGCTACTTTTAGAAAAACACTTTCATTTAAAAAAACAATACAAAACCATATGGACCATCATCCATAGTATTTTGGATCCTGCAGTCTGTAATTCAAAGTAAGATTACACAGGATATGGATTGTGTAATCAATTTATTTCCTCCCAAGAGAATAAATTCCATTATGTGAATTTAAAAAAAAAGGAGTCATCATCACCATATGAGGAATTATAGTTAGCAGCCATGAAACTTATACCTGTGATAGTGCATCATTATAACTGAAGCAGCTGAAATTTGTAACTTCACAAAGTTTTTAGAACATTTATTTTAACACATTTTGCTTGGCTAAAAGACCTTGAATTGGACTAGATTATAGTGGAGCAATACATCAAAGAGAAAGGCAATCAGTGGGACTCATTCTCAGTATGACCAGTTGCTAAATAATTGACTGTTGCACTTTACAAACAGATAAGTAGTATTTAATAACTTACCCATTTGATAATATGTTCAAACTTTGAGCTGGAACTTACTTGATTATTATGGGTCAATTTGTAACTGACATAGATGGCAAAGTTATGAGAATTGAAGTCCAGTACATTTAGAGCATTGTTTTCAAGCTTCTGAAAAAATTCTGAGAGTTACTACACGTCTGAAAAGTGCCAAGTTTGAAAATTGGATTTTGAAGAGGGTGGGTTGGAAAAAGTTGATTTAAGCCAAGGGTCTTCAAACTTGGCAAGTTTAAGACTTGTGGATTTCAACTCCCAGAATTCCTGAGCCCAACATGACTAGAGGAGGAATTCTGGAATTTGAAGTCCACAAGTCTTAAAGCTGCCAAGTTTGAAGGCCCCTGATTTAAGCTATAGCACATAGGCCTTTTTGTGTCCAAGGACTTTAAAAAGCAAAACAAAAACTTGTTCAGAGCTTCCAAGGATGGCATGGCTATCACAATGACTTCCCTGAAAGGAGTCCTTTTTAAACTTTCTTTTATTGTACATTGGGTGCAGTGGTGGCATTCAACCGGTTCTGGAGAGCCAGTAGTGGCAATGAGCAGCGGAGATGGAACTGGTTCTCTCCGCCGCTCTGTGTTTGGCCCGCCCACTCGCCTGGCCTCCCATACTCACCTTTATGGCCAGAATTCGAAGTGCAGCTGCTTTGCGCAGTGCAGAATAGTGCCGTGTGGCAGCTGTTGCAGCGACCGGCTTCATGCAGGCTTGCAGGAGGCAAGGTAGAATGCCTCTGCACCTGTGCAAAGTGTACATTTGGCACGCGCATCCACGCAAAGTGCACGTGTGCACAGCGTGCTCACTAACCCACGCCCACTGAACTGGTAGCAATTTTATTTGAATACCACCACTGATTGAGTGGGTTGGTAAAGGAGGTGTCTCCAACATAATGCGCCTATTTTATATTTTTTAAAAAAACAGAAAACTTGTCATCCTAGAAGTCATTCTCTTGGTAGAAAGGGCATAGTTATAAGATCTGACAAATTCCATCGATAGGCTCTGAATTTATTGTTACAGTCTGATGACGCTATTCTTTATTAGTTGGAGATTATCCAGAGTTGAATTCCATCAGAAACTTAGGTTATTTCATTGTTGCCAAATATCATGATCACTGTCAACAGAGTTGCCTGTCAAATATTTCATTAGTTTACATGTATAATATCTTTAAATGTAAATGGGAACAACAGTGTCCATGGGATCCAAATGAGTCAAACTGACCAAAGTATCATTATGAAGTTCTGATACAAGCCCTTTTTCTGCCTACATTATGACATTGGGCATGCCAACTTGCAGTGTGATGCTATAATGCTGCCTTTTAACATTCCAGTGAAAAGCAGCAAAATCCCACAGAGGCTACTGATTAACAGTTTGGCTACTTCAGCAGTTTGGGTGGAATTATATCTAATTATGAGATCTTAGTTTTTAAGCACTAAGTTTTTAATCTGCTATAACTTGTTGTAATCTTAACAAGAGGGACATTCAGACATGATAAAGAAGCTACTTTGCAGATAAGTTGTTCTAGGTATCCTGAAGCATCTCTTCTGAATGAACCCAAAATGCTGCTCTTGGCAGTGCAAATTTATGAATTTTCTGGACTAATTTAGCTTCAGCAGATGGCAGCCCTTTCTGCCATATCATCTCTGGTTCATATTTGGATGGGGCATCAACAGAGGATTCCAGGGCTGTTGACTAGACTGGGAAATTGGGGAAAAAGTAATATCCCAGAAGGGATCAATGGCAAATCACTTCTGTAACATTGCTAAGAAAGCTGCATTGATGCATTCACCAGGAACCAAGTTCAACTCAAGGGCACCTTTGTGAATCTTTGGGCAGATTTGTACAATTTTGTGGCAGCATTTTTTAGATCTGGAGAAATATTGGCCTCATAGATTATTAAAGGATTTACAATAGTCCTCATTAGCCTACCACATACATCTCTTAGTAGGAAGAGAAGGGAGTGGTAAGGCATATCTAGTATTCAGGCATTACTTCTTGGATAAAAGAACCCAAGCTGGAGACTAAATAGCACAAGTATGTTCCTTTCAAGAAAAGACACAATTTTGATATGATTTTTCTCAAAAGGTAAAGTCTCAAGACAAGCTCAGCAGGGGAAGATCTATACATTTTTCTTGTATAAGTAATGCAGAAGTATTGCCACTGCTGCCTTCTGAGACTACAGATAGAAGAGGTGTAGAAACAGTTTATGCAAAAAAAAAAAAAAAAGTGATATATATGCCATAAAATTGTTAGCAAGATCTCAGAAACTTTTTTGTCGTATCTTTTAAGGCATACAAGAGAAATGAATATTCAATGTACAGTAAACTTAGGATCTACTGGAGGCATAATCCTAAAATAATGGATGATTGTCCAAACGAAAAGATTAAAAGGTAGGAACTTGGCAAAATAAAAGAAGGAAAATGTACTCACATTCAAGAATTATTACAGTCCTGTTAATAATTAAGATGAAGAATTCCATTCTTTAAAAATATTATAAACTAGAAATCAGAAAAGGAGGCAGACAGACTAGACTATTGGATAACAAGGAAGTTAAAGATGTACTAAAGGAAGATATGATTACAAAGAAAATGAATGAATTATTTAACTTAATCTTGAAAGACACAGAACAGATATCCATTCCAAAAATAAATAGGACATTCTGAATCAGTGTAGCATCTGCAAATATAAATTGTCTCACTATTTTGTGAGCTTTGTGATAATATGGTGGCATGATTTGAATGATTTAAATCATTTATTATGATTTAAAACCATGGTTTTAAAATAAACCAAATAACTATGGCCCAAATATAATGATAAAGTATAATTTTCTGAGACATAAGAGGACCATGAGTTGTACTTCTGCCTTAGACACAAAATCAAGTGGGTGACCTTGGCCTTTCAGAAGGACACCCAAAGGTGCCTTTTCAAGAGGCAACTGGACTTTCTGGTTTTTCTTTGAAGACATTTCCCTTCTCATCCAAGAAGCTTCTTCGGAAGCTGAAGAAACTTCTTGGATGAGAAGTGAAATGTCTTCAAAGAAAAAACTAGAAAGTCCAGTTGCCTCTTTAAAAAGCACCTTTGGGACAACCATGACCTGAATGACTGAGAATCTCCATAGACTTTCAGGAGGAGACAAACCAGTTCTGAATTCTTGCCAAGAAAACAATAGGGATTAATCCAGACAATTGCCAGGTGTCAACAGTGACTTGAAGGCACCCAAAACCAAACCCACCAATCCAGTCTTTGCCTCATCAGTACTTCTATCCAGCCACTGGCTTTATTCCCCAAATCCTCTGAAACAGACTCATGGTTTTCCTTCCTGAGAGAGCTCTTCTCCAACTATCCAGCATTCCCTCCAGCCAGCTAATCTCCCAGACATAAAAATCAGCCACTGCTAATGAGAAACTCTGTAACCATCACTCCAAAAGAAATGCTAACTTTGCAGCCAGACAATGTGGTGGCAATTGAAAAAAATGTGCTAATCCGTGCTAACAACCTGCTAGCAGAAAGGACAGCAATGAAGTGATGACCCTTGGTGTAATTTTTCTGGGATGATATAAAACTCTTCTTTTCTTTGGAGTTGTTTGCATTTATGAATCAAACTCGTATGCAAACAGCAGGTCTGGGAAAGTTTGTTTTCCCTATCTGTCTGCAAAAAAATTGTTTATGTTCAAGACTGCACTGCGTAGAATTGGGGAGATGCAAATATCAGCTTAGAATATTAAGCTTTGAAGATTATTGCAAATTTAATAACAGACCTAAAATAGATTAATATATACTGTACACACACATACATATACACAATTATTTTGGAAGATGGAACAATCTTTTGTCAAGGATGAATACCATCATGGATCAGAATTATTGTTTTCTTTAAAACGGCCCTTAAAGCTGTTTATCCCCAAACCTGAAAACTATTTCTTCTGAATAATTTGAAAAGAACTGAGGCCAATGTTGGATTCCTGTTACAGGTACTGATGCCTGGAACCTTTAAAGTGCTTCTTTCACCTCTTCTCCACTTCTTTCCTTAATCATATACTACCTCCTTTGTGGTTCTTCATTCCAGTGTCTTTCATTCCAACATGGTATATTGTCCCAAATGTCCCTTTAATAGGATGTAGAGAGTTGTCAGGAACAGACCACAGGTTGTCTGCGAATCCATGGAGAATGCTCTGGAAGAGAGTTTGTAAAGTGCTACTTAACTGTGTTAAGCAAATCAATATTATTTGTATTCCACCTTCATTAGTTTTACAAGTAACTCAAGTACACCTTCCTCCGTCTATTTTCCTCAGAACAACAATCCTATGAGGTGAATTGGTCTGAGACAGCTGCCTTTCATGGCTAGGACAGGACTTGAACTCAGGACCTCCTAGTTTCTAGCCTGGTGCCTTAATCAGATCAGAAATTCTTTACATTCTTTTTTTTTTCTCAATCCTTAAAAATTCAGACTTGTTACACTTGTCATATTAGTCATTATTTGTGAAACATGGTGGATAAATAACATGACTGTTCAACCCTCTAACAATTTTTAAATGCTTATTTTGGTCTTATTAAGTTTTGTTTTGAGTAGAAAGGGCGACATAAATTAATGAAGTATTACAAACATTTCGGAACAAGGGCAAAATGTTCTTTTTCCTTTGTTCTCACCACCTTCATGACAGAATGATTAATTTACAACAGAAGTTATTGCTAGTAGATATTTTTACTAACCAGTTTTTCCCCAGAGTAAATAGTATCATTTATGTAGCAAAACCTCCCTGGCTTCACTTTTCCCCAATATCTTTTTAAGACAAGCCCCAAATAATCATTGCATTTGTAATTAGTTTTCTACACAATACATTATCAAAATACAACCAAGAATGCCTTAATTAATCATGTCCTGCTTAAAGGTACCAACCTAGACAAACAATACTTAATTATAACTGTGAAACAAGACAACATCATGCTACATTTTTTGGAACAGCTTTTTACTAACAATAGGTAAAATATCAGTTTAAGCTTCAGACAACATATTAAAATGTGTTTAATCTAACAGGGAAATAGAGTTTTCTGATTTTGAGTCACAAGAGGAGAGAGCCATGCCAAGAATGAAACTATGCTTATTCTCATAATGCTATAAATAATAATTACAGAGAAACAACCACAACCCTTTTCAAGTTCATGTCACAATTGAATATTTATCTTGAGGAAAATTTGACTTCTGAATACCACTAACATTAAATGAAGTGAAGGAGGATTGTTTATACATTTTTAGGCGGAGTGTTTTGCAACTAAATGCCTGCCTGATTTTTCTGTGGGAACTTCTAGCAGTGAAAGAAAAAAATATATGATCCATTTCCTTACTGCTGTCAAGATGGACATCTCCATATAGTCAAGGGGGGTTTACTTTGTTTCAATGATACCTTTACTTTTTAATGAAAGTTACAGTAGTCTTAATGGATTCTCACTGAAAATGTCTGCATTAAATTCAAAGAGTTGTATAGCTCTTTCCCAAGATCCCACACTATGCAATGATACTGTATAAGTTAGGAGTATAGATTTAGTTTATTTGGTTAGAATAAGGTTCCAGTCAAAAGATTTAAAATGAGCCTGGTGGGAATTTGCTAATTGCCAGAAACTGTAATACTTCTCTAGCAGAAATGAGAATCCATCCAGCAGTTCTTTTGTGGACCTAATTTCTGGATTCCATCTCCAGTTCCCATACTACCTGATCTAGTATGGCTGACATCACTAACTGCTAGTATTTTTATCTTAACTATAGCAGAAAGCCTAGCCTGGATCTATGTTCACAAATGGCAAGCTCAGCCTTGGTATGTGGGTTATGTCATTCTCAACAAACCAGAGGACACCAAGAGGCCTTTATAACTGATGGCCAGATTTAGACTTTGAGAGCACAATGTGAATGCTTTTACAAAATGGCAGTTATGGAGCAAGGCCAGTCACAGAACTGCCAATTCATCAAGAAGGAATTAGAATGGGCTTACTCCATGCCAACCCTAGTAAAACTACTTTTTAATGTGGTCTGTTCTCATTGCTTCCCTTTGCCTTTTTAGGGAAGGGAGAAATTGATCCTATTTCAAATCAAGGTATTGGATTTGAGTCACTCTGACTCCCATTGTCTAATAATGCTTGGTGAACCATTCAAAAAAAAATCTAGTGAGCCTAATCAAAAAATAAGGTGGGAAGGCAAGGATGACTGATACTGAATAGCACAGAGTGTCAGTGTTCCAAGTCACAACCTCCAACCCAATAAACTCCGAGACAAGCATTTCTTCAAAGTTCCATTTTATTAGAACTGTCATATTGGCACATCTGGGAAAACACAAATCTGAGAGTTCCAGTATTCCCTTCCCAAAAGAAAATCAAAGATCCATCCTCTGCACCCACCAGTCCATCACATGGTCCAATCAAACATCGTCCCAACTGGAGACATATTTCCAGACAATCTTCTCCAGGTGCAAGGTAACTTCCTTGACATTATAAGAAAGAATGCTGCTGAGTCTAATCTTCTATCTCTCTATGAAATCCCCTCTCCCAAATTCCCAGGCATTAAATGTGGCAGCCTCCAAGCTTCCAAGTAAAATATGGTTTCCAAGGCTGGCACAGAGAAGTTGAAGTTTGCCATCTTGCCTTTGTCTATGGTAGATATGATGTGGGGCAATAAAGAATATGTGGTTGGCCTATATTCATGCCCCTTTGTGGGAGAGCCTATTGTCTATATTCTCTTCTCCATAGCTCAGTCATATGACCTATGCTGTACAACTGTGCTGTAATCATATGATTCTTTCATAAAAACAAATAAGTTGGTGATGCCTTCAAAAAGAATTTTAACAAAGTAGTTCCTTTTGAAACATGGGCAATTCATCAGCTAGAATAAAATGTAGGGCTATTTTTCAAAGTCACTGCTAATGTATACAATGGATAAAAAAAAGAATTACACTGAAAAACAATTAAACTGAAAAAGAAGGAAGGCTCAAACAATATTTAATATCCATCCTTTTTTTAAAATGTAAAATGAGTACACAGTAAAGTCAGTAAATAAGCATATACATCCCAATTATTTATCTCTTATATTTATAACCTGGCTTTAATTTAGGAGATCAAAATGGCATGCATAGGCCTCCCTCCTTCAATTTTTTATCCATAATAATTCAGTGTATTGTGGAATTTTCTGAAAAAGAAAAGGAAAAACTACAATGTCTTTGTGCCATTCAGAGACAGACAACAAACAAGAAATTCAAGAAATGCAGAGAACAGGTAAGACGAGAAGAAGAGCATCTCCTCATTTCTACCTGTCACACCAAAGCAAAAGTCACAGTATGTAAATTAGCAATTAGTAATTCAGAATGGCAGGAAATAATTTTGCAAAGAATGAGTTTGGGAGCAAGAACAGCAAGACTGAACTACAAACCTTTCAGGGTTCAACGCAGAATCAGCCTATATGGAAAATAACACTTCCAATACTGGCAGTTTTTAAAAAGAGATTTGACAAACATTTGTCTATTTACCAAAGCACCTGAAGGCAGGACAAGGAATAATGGGTGGAAAATTAAAGAGATATCCAACCTAGAAATATAGAGAAATTTCCTTACAGTGAGAACAATTAATCAGTGGAACAATTTTCCTCCAGAAGTTCTGGGTGCTCCATCACTGGAGGTTTTCAAGAGGAGATTGGGCAACCATTTGTTCTGAATTACATAGGGTCTCCTACTTGAGAAGGGATTGGACTAGACGATCTCCAAGGTCCCTTCCAACTAAGTTATTCTATGTTCAATGAAATAAGTAGAATGAAGTGGACCAAGTAAAAATAAATAAAATGAAGCACGAAGTGTCAGCAGTTCTGCCAAGATTCCTTCATAAGAGATGGGGCTAGCATGATGTCAGCAATATCCTGGAAACAAATATGACAAGAGTTCAGCTGACACGCTTCAAGGAATCCACAGGTTTTCTACTATCCCATTTTTTTATTTTGAACACCAATTGCAAATGAGTGTGCTTATGTATGCATGAACACCCATGTGCACATACTTATGAAGCCCATCAACTGAAAAGAAGTTATACCACAGCATGGAAGATTCCCAAGGACTGTAAGCTTAGCAATCATTGCCCAGTAACCCTTATCTCTTTTTTTCCAAATCTGGGTCAGGGGCCTTTGCTTGTCAAACAATTGTTTAACTTGCAAATCAGCACACAGATTGGATATTGCATTCCACTCGATAAACAGATTTGAGCCTTTTATTATGTTCCTCTGCAAATAATTTCAGATGAATGGTTCGGTATGAACACTGATTGAAGTGGACATTGATTGAAGAAATCCATTCTTCAATCTGATATTCCCACAGAAGGTTGGATTATAGTTCTCGTATTTTTCTACAAACATCTGGGAATAACACAGGTTTTTTACTCCAATCTATCTGAAGGACATGAATCTGGGAAAGATCAATCTGTCTCTATAGTTTGAAAATCTAAAGCCCAATTCTCAATGCTTACTGACACAACAATGCCAGAACAATTATCTTCGTGTTTATGTTGAAGTAAATTATGTCATGATCAATACAATTTACTCCTAAAAATAAGTCCATCGGTCATAAATATTTAGAACTGTTCCAAAAACTGCAAACTGCCTCTTGTTTTCTTTTGAAAATGTCATAAATAGCATGTGGACCCCAATGCTTTTACTTAGATAATGCAGATGAACAATAAAGAATAGAACCCCAGTTTCTGCCCAAAACAACCTCAAAATGTCCTTCTTTGTCAAACGCTGCTAAGTATAATGCCAACTCCAAAAAGTAGCCACTTGTTCTATTTGTTTTCTTAAAACATCTCAGATTTAAATTGAAGAATATTGATTCAGAACATCTCAACCTCTCACACACTTTTTTTGGGGGGGGAGGGTGGACCAGAAATTTACATTTAGATAAATACAAATGGGACACATTCCAGCTAGCCAACCTGCTCTCCACCAGCATGATTGGACTTCTTTTCAAATGAATAAGTGGGTTTCCATTCAAGTCTATTAGGACTGAAGTCGAAGACCATGGCAATTAAAAAGAGAGTTTAATCAATAAACTCATATTTACTTAGTAGTTTAATAAATAAAATATGGTTTAAAACAATTGGTTGTTTGCACAGATGTTCCCAAATATGAAAGGAATACTGTTTCACATATATTTAAAACAAAGGATGTTTATGACAGAAAATACATTAAAAATGTTGTCTGTCCTATTACACAAACATTATATGATGTTTTGAGAAAAAAAATTCTAGAATGCTGTTAGAAAACTCAAAAAGTGAGGACAAAGGTCTTTATTAAATGAAAGCTTTTTAATTTCTGTTCTTGAACAGCTCCCAGATGTTTCAATGAGGCTGATGCCAAAGAACATTCCAGAAGATTGTCTCCAATGCAATCAGACCAAAATGAATCATGCACAGAGCATGCACAGAGAACAAAAAGGAAGTTAAACTTTAGCACTGGAACACATTTCCCTTTATCTCATTTGTGCAGCATTTCTCAAAGTAAAACAAATGGACACAAAGTTCAATTGCAAATACCCTCAGCATAAATGGAGCAAAAAATTACAACATGCCAAGATAATGAAGGTTGTATTGCAATGCACACTTACAATGGGAGGACATTTGCAGTGACTTCAGCTTTTATATTGACATATAACAGTTGTAAAATGAAGGTGCAAATTAAATACAAACGAGGTAAGATTTGTAGCAATTATTTGGATGAGAAGAAGATAGGAACAGATATCAAACTTGCAGATGTCACAACATTGATGGGATAGTTAATACTGCAGAAGACAGAAATAAAATTCAAAATTCGTGATAGATTTGCAGAATGGGTTGTGAACAATAAGAAAAATATCTGACAGACAGAAATCAAATGCACATGTAGAAGGAGGGATTATGTGGATTGGCAACAGAACTTGTATAAAAAAATCCTGAAATTGTACTTGATTATAAGGTGAATGTTGTCAGCAGCATTGTAGCTGAAAACAAGTCAAATACAATTAGGTTATATTACCATATGGTCAAAATCCTACCTCAAGTTCTGGGTTCCAACATATCTTAAAGATTCAAAAGTCTGGAACAGTTTCAGACAAAGACAAAGAGAGGGATGGAAACTGAGAAAACTGAAGAGAGTGACAATCAAATGGCATCTCTCTACGTCTCCACTTGAGAGTCAGAGAATTAGGAAATGAAAGATTATCATCATCTTCCCATCCTGATCATAGTTTTATTCATTTTATTGTTGTTGTTAGATACATAGTCAGCCAGTTGTATAGACTGGATTTGGTTTTTCTAACCAAAGAGTCCTTGAGTTCTTTCCAAGGACCTGGATTAGGCTGTTATTTGATGGCATTAAAGATACTGTCAGGGGAAGCAAGCTCTTTCCAAGTAAAGCTACCTTTTTCAATTGACTGATGGTGATTTCATCAATGCTAGTGTTATTACCATTAATACTATTATTCTATACACTGTTGCAGTATTCTTGAACACTGCTCTTTTGACGATCTTCTGATTGTTTAAACTTTCTGTTGTGGTTCCACTAAATCCAGGATATCACGTCAGGGAAGACAGTGCATAAGTGCACCATTGTGCCTACCGTCCCTGTCCTATTGTCCCCATTTATTCATACCTATTTCCTGTATTCTTACTCATGTTTATACTTATACCTAGTATGTTGTAAGTGATTGACAAATAAAATAAAATAAATTATAATAAATAAATAAAACTTGTGACAAGGAAGAAGTAGGTTTAATTGCATTACTCTCTGAAAATGTTCATTCTGCTAGGAAGACTGGGGCCAATATTACAGGGAAATATTTTAACATATGATATTTTGTAAGTATTTCCTTCAAGCCCCATAACTAAGGATTTCCTCAGTTTGCTCATGCTTCATGCACTTATAAAATACATTGCACAATCCTGATTTAAGCCATGAAATTGCACAACGGGTTTAGTGTGCCAGCTTGATAGATAGTTCCATTATCCATAAGACACCTTCACTATAATCACTTGTAAGAAGGTATTATACTACAGAGGGCTGGATTTTGGAGCAAAGTTTAATTGGAACCAGAGGATAAATTTCCCTAATAAGTGTTCTGAATGTTAGGCTTCATCCCATTTGGGAAAGTTCACAAGAAGTTGAAGAACTATAGTTAGAAAGGATTTACTGAAGATAACAGGAAGCCACAACCCAATTTCACCAACTACAAAGATTCAACAATATATCCTACATAACAAAATAATATTCACCCCTCTTATGTTTTGTTTTCCTTTCTGCTTATGTGAGGGATGACTTGGTACAATCTGCTGGGCTTCCTTTACAGCCATCCAATTTGCTAACATTATCTTTTCTCTTCCATTTTTGTTAAATAGTATCTGGTGAGCAGCCAATTGTTTATATGTCTGCAATTTTACTATCCATAAGAACTATTTATAGCAGGTAATACTCAATGGCTAGAACATATCAATATAGCCATAAGTGCATAATGGATTCTAATAGAAATGACCTTTAAAATAAATTCAGGATAATTAAAGTTATTAACCTGAATATTGCACTAAAAAAAAAAGCAAACTTTGGAGTATAGTGCATGAAAGCAAAAAGCAGATGCTGAAGTTATGGAATCTCTTATAAAAGTCCTGATTTAACAGCAACTGGTTGGAGGAAGAGTACTTTCCCCTTTCTCTTCTTATGTAAAAGGTTCCAAATTGGTTGCAACCACCAAGCTACCATTGCTTTGCTCCCTTACCCTCTCTATGGACTAGCTGGAGGGAACAGAACACAATTCTGCAGAATTGAAGCTGCTGACCCCTATGGAAGACCCTAGAGATTGGAAGGATAAACTATAGTGAGATTATTTGCAAATTACTGTGCTAAATCTTCATAACAAAATAATACAAGTGTTTGCCTATCAGCTTGGAGGTACCAGAGCAAACCTGTCCAACAGGTTTTCCCAATGTTAAGAAGTTCCTATTCTATCCAGTGACTAAATCTGGAGAATTATTTTGCTTCCTTTCCCACCTCCCCTCTGTCTTTTTCTTGTGGTAAACCTGTATGTGTGTGTTTATCTGTCTCTCTGTAGGTATGTGTATATGTTATATTTAACAATAATGCAGACAGTCCCATAACAATACCTTTTCCAATTCTGCCATCTTGTGAACCTCATATTTTAAATGTTTCTAACCTTTGAAACGTGCACTTTCTGCTCCTTAAACATTATATTATCCAACCAGATTTGTAAACTAAGCAGCAGCAGAAATATTTTCCCCAATTCTTCCTGCAGTGAACTTAGCCTGCTATATTCTGGGAAAGTAAATATTGAATTATAATTTGCATGAACCAAAGTTTTTGTCAATCTCATGAAAACTTTTTTTTAAAACCTGATCTATTGTTGCTCCCTGGAGATCTTTTTTCATTATCTTCATCATCGCTGTCACATGATATTGGCTGAACATCTAGCTTGTATTCCGCTTGATTTATACCACATTCCTGCTTTGTAAAGTTTTTCAAAGCAACAAGACGGTGATGGATGGCTGCATAGAGGGATTCAATGTCCTTTGTGCTGGCCTATGTGATAGACAGAAAGCATGGACCCATGAGGTGTTGTATTCCAGAGCATCAATAAAAAGGTGAACAAGCAATAAGGAAAAAAAAAAAATTAAGAGCCATGTAGCAATAAGAGAAAGTGACTGACTCCTGAGTGATTCAGAGACTTTTAAACAGCAAACTTGTAATGCTTTACAACAGAGGTTTTCAAACTTGGCAACTTTAAGACTTGTGGGCTTCAACTCCCAGAATTCTCCAGCCAGCTGGCTGGAGAATTCTGGGAGTTGAAGTCCACAAGTCTTAAAGTTGCCAAGTTTGGGGACCCCTGCTTTATAAGATCAAGGTGGAAGCAGAAGTGTAGGTCCAATTCCATCATTTTTACAGAGAAATATGCCATGAAATTGGGACATATGGATGTCCATCAGCTGTCTTTTTTTTGATCTGTCAAACAAAATATCATTTGCTATTTGCTGCACTGTACTTTATTTTTTTATTTTTAAAATACATCTGTACTCGAAAACCAGCCTTTTCTGGATGATTTGGAGCAGTATTTCTTAAACTCTTGTTTTCTCAAGACTCCTTCCCACCTCTAAAATTTATAGAGGAGACCCCCAAAAGACCTTTAGTTTGTATGGGTAACTCTATTAAAAATAAAAATTGATGTATTTGTTGCTACTACTATTCTTCACAATTATTTGATGGGATTCTAATATTGTATTACTTTTCAACAGAGGCTGGGAAATAAATCTAATTTTGCAGGCCCTTGAAAGGATCACTTTTTAAGAAAAACTGACTGAGAATAACACAGTAGAACATCTTTAGGTCATGTTAAGTAGCTCTTAGCCCAACAGATTATTTTAAAGAAAAAACTATTGTTTATTTATGTACTGTATTTTGTATACTGATTTCCATTATTCAGGTTTTCCACAAAGCAGTTTTAGGATACAAACTGAGTAACAAGTAAAGCATCTAAAATGTCACATGTATTCTTATTTGTGTCTTATTGCTTCTTAAATGAAGGCATTAGTAACTTCTTGCCATTATTTCACTGTCAAAAAAAAAAAAGGGGGGGGGAGGGCAGGAATATTTTGGAGTAGTGTTCAAAGGAATGCTGCAGAATATTGATAAAAGTCCAGAAAATATCTTCTGGTTCAACTAATAGTTTAAAAAAAAAAAACCTGAAAATCAAAGTGTAAATCAATTAAAATGGAAAACTTAAATGTCTTATCCTTTTCTAAGATCACACAGGATGAGCCTTAGTGGCACAGTGGATAGAGTGCAGTACTGCAGGCTACTTCTGCTGACTGCCAGCTGCCTTTAATTTGGCAGTTCAAATCTCACCAGGCTCAAGGTTGACTAAACCTTCCATCCTTCTGAGGTGGGTAAAATGAGGACTTGAATTGTTAGGGGAAATATGCTGACTCTAAACCATTTAGAGAGGGATGGAAAGCAGTGTGAAATGGTATATAAGTCTAAGTGCTATTGCTATCATCATCACCACCACCCATCCAATGAATATCTCAGATCTTTGAATTGGGTATTTTCCAATAATTCAGGCTTTATTCAAGAGGCTAGGGGACCATCGGATTCTTATTCTTACTTGTATTAAGAAAACTTTGACGGAACCATCCTCCAGATCTGTTGCTGTGACGCACACACTCTTCCGGTTTGCTCTTTCTATCACCATCTGAGTCCACAGCTTGGTGTTAAGAATAAGCCTCATGCTTCCTTGATTTCGCATGACTGCAAGCACAAGAAACATTATCAAAAAAGGTAGGCAATGAAACTGAAACATATTAAACCTAAAGCAGATTTTCCTAGCAATTTTGGGAAATTCCATTACTCATTCTCATAGTGTTGAAGGGCTTCTGCTTTTTCCAATGAAAGAGACAAAGGAGACTTTCTCTATGAATGTAGATTTAGCAGCTTCCAAAGTAGTTGCAGCAAATATATCTTTCTTACGTTCAGTACATATATACATAACTTCATTGACCAGTCACAGCAGCATAGCAATAGTAATTGCACTTATATACTACTTCATAGTGCTTTTCAACATTCTCTAAGTAAAGGGTGTCAAGTTCAAGACCCATGGGCTGGATCTGGCCTCTGTGGTATTTAGATCTGGCCTGCAGGACTGCCCTGGAAACAGCAGACTAACCTGTGGTGCCTCTGCCAGTTAAAACGGAGCTTGGGAGTATCACATGTGGCCCTCCCGAGTTCCATTTTCCCTGGCAGAGGATTGTAGGAGGCAGAGGGTTGCAGCAGAAAACAGGGTTCAGGACCCTGTTTCATTGGCAGAGTGCTCAGGCCACCATAGGTGCCCTGACATGAGTGACGTTGAGCTGGCCATGCCCATTCTGGCCACACACACACATCCCCCCCAAGGTCAAACACAACCCTGATGTGGCCCTCAATGAAACTGAGTTTGACATCCCTGCTCTAAGTGGTTTAAAGTTATTTGTCAAGTTGGAAGGAGAGCAAATGAGCCTGTTTGGTTGATTCTTTTCTTGACTTGGTCAGTGATTCTCTACAAATTTGGCCAACCATTTTAATTGTAGAATAAACCTGCAAAATATAACAACCAGATCCAAGCCAAATGGGTTTAACTATGGTGAGAAGGATTGAGAGATGACAAACTAATAATAACTGAACAATAGAACAAAGTAACAGAGTTGGAAGGGACTTTGGAGGTCTTCTAGTCCAACCCACTGCTCAGCAGGAAACACTACGATTTTAAACAAATGATTGTCCAATCTCTTGTTAAAACGCTCCCTAGGAAGGGCTCCCTAATGCTCAACTTAGGACTTCCAAAAGGCTATTGTTGGATGTGGATGATCTTGACATTTTAATCTTTGCACTCTTCTTCAGAACTGTTCTGTATGGAATTTGGTAGGCTCCAAGTTCTCTATTCTGATTGGCCGAAAAGGCCATTCGCGGATTGGCTTTTAGAGAACCAATCCAGTTAACCTGCCAAACGGCGGGAACAGTTAAAGCGGTGTCATTGGCCACAAGCCACGGGCAAGCCGCTATAAAAAGGGCTGCCGCGGCTTGGGCTGTTGTTCTGTTACTATTGCTTAGTGAGTTTAATAAAAGAGTTTATTGTTGGAACCCAGTTTCATGTGCTTCTTTCCGGACAGAACACTGGCGACAAGGGTGGGATCATCATAGAAGAGTGAGACCAAAGAGAGAGAGAGATGGCCGGTAACAATGTGCCGCCCGCACCATTCAATCCTGATGAGGAGGATTGGGAGTCGTATATTGATCGCTTTCTTATGTTTTTGGAAAGCAACGAACTGCAGGAAATCTCTGACCAGAGAAAGAGGGCTGTCTTCCTTACACACTGCGGACCAGCCGTCTTTAAAATGGCAAAGGTGCTGGCTAAACCCAGAGATGTCAAACAGAAGACTTAGCCCGAGCTGAACAGAATGCTCCGAGCACACTACGCATCTGTGGTCTCTGTTAGGGATAACATTGTTCACCCTAACTGGTTTAGGTGAAATAATAACTATGAATCATAGTTAGTGTATGCAGCTTTAACAGTGAAATAGCAACTGTGGGAGTGGTTATGTAAATACTATAAAAGTAGCAAGGCTATGGCTTGCTCTCTCTCTCTCTCTCTCTCTGGCTTTGATGATCCCTGATTACTGCTTGGAAGCAAGACTGCATTGCTCGAACGGGAGAGACAACAACAGACTGATTTATGTGAACTGACATAGGATATTCTACATGGACTTTGATAACTGAATATCCCTGAATGGACTGACTACATGGTAAATGAATATTGGACTGTTTTTGACTATGCTATAAACTTATACTGGAATAAAATATATTCTTGATAGCACAAGCGTATCTGTTATTTTTACTGTATGTTAATAAACATACAAGCTTAGCTCACTCATTTATCTGTGTGCCTATCTGACTAACGCTGCACATTCTGTTTAGCTTGTCTACCTAACCCTGGTTGGGGAACCCAGGCTTAACACTGGTTATGGGCCCAGAGGCTGCAAAGTCAGTTTAACTAGGTTAAACAGATTTATGTAAAAAGTGAGAGTTTGT
>BLBF01000010.1:15528165-15594282 GCA_015471245.1 Laticauda colubrina
CACAAGAACAGACTGTTGCCAGCCAATCAAAGCCACAAAACAGACAGGAGAAACCAGGAACACCAATCAATCAAACTCCAAGTCCAATGAAATAGATCCAGGCTCCCAGCCAATCAGAATGAACCAGCCTCAAATTTAAAAACCAGGAGCTGTAAGACCCACATCCATACAGAAGCCTGATGATGGCAGATGAGATTCTGCTGAAACGTTGCTACAACTTTAACAGAACTACAATGACGTGGGATAATACCCGAAGGAAGCTGAACAGCACATATATATATATATATATATATATATATATATATATATATATATATATATATATATATAATCCTTGATTTACAATCATTCATTTAGTGACTGTTTGAAGTTACAACGGCAGTGAAAAAAGTGACTTATGACCATTTTTCACACTAATGACCGCTGTAGCATCCTGATGGTCATGTGATCAAAATTCAGATAGTTGGCAACTGGTTCATATTTATGACACTTGCAGTGTTCCGAGGTCATACGATCCCCTTTTGTGATGTCAATGTCAGTGGGAAAGCCAGTTTCACTTAACAATTGTGTTACTAACGTAGTAACTGCACTGATTCACTTAACAACTGTGGCAAGAAAGGTCATAAAATGGGACATAATTCAAATGTCAACAAATGTCTCGCTTAGCAGCACAAATTTTGGGCTCAAAATTTGTGGTCAAAAGTCGAGGACTACCTTCAGTGGTGGGATTTAAATAATTTAACAACCAGTTCTCTGCCGTAATGATTTCTTCCAACAATTAGTTCACCAAACTGCTCAGAAAGTTAATAACCAGTTCTCCCACAGTGGTGCGAACTGGCTGAATCCCATCACTGACCACTTGTATATATGTAGGTTGGATCTGTCCAGCCTGTTGGATCCCTCAGACAGGGATCTGTCTGAAAAGGTATGAAGATACCTGCCTTGGGCAAAGGTCTCCAAGGTATTCCAGCTTTATGAGTCTATGAAGTTTCACCTACATTTTTTTTGTGTGAATTGTGCCTCTAGAACACAATCACACAATTGCAGGTGCTATTTTGACTTTTTTTTTAATATAGCCTATGAACATCTTTGGCTGGGAAATAAATTACAAAATACACTTTGAATAGGATGGGTAGGTTCAAAAATGTGAAAAGTAAATAAATTAGAGAGGCTAATGTGATGGGATTAAAAAAAAATTACTACCGGTTCTGTGGGTGTGGCTTGGTGGGTGTGGCAGGGGAAGGATACTGGAAAATCCCCATTCCCTCCCCACCCCACTAACCTGCTTTTCAACTCCGTTCTCCTGTGCAGGGCAGCAAAAGAAGACCCAACCAATCAGCTGGGACTCAATAGATGGCAGAGAATAGATGGGGACGGGGAGCCAGTCAGATATGGTATTTGCCGGTTCTCCGAACTACTCAAACTTTCCACTACCAGTTCACGATAACTGGTCAGAACCTGCTGAATACCACCACTGATCAGGCTAGGAAGACAAAGTAGACTGATATGATGTATGACATGTTCCTTTCTGGCTTTTCCTTAAATCAGCCATTCCCATTCTGGATTCTTGTAGATGTGTGGCCGATAACTCCCATCACCTTCTGGGACAGACGGTGAAGCATTTTTGCAGGAACTGTCAACTAGTTCTGGTTGAGAAAGGCCCAATTCTCAGTGCTTAATACAGTTACCACGTACACAATGTTACAAAAGTGCAACATCAATGTTATGTCATTGTTTTCTAGGAAACAGCACTTACTTGCCCATGGGGGAATGGTATGGAAATCTGGGGCACAGAGAGGTTTCTTTTCACTGATATTCTTCCCATCATTGGACTGCAATTCTGGGGATTTCTCAGGCTTCTAGGAAAATTGGAGAAAGATCTGATTTGAACAAATATGATTAGGTCTGGAAAGATAAAAATATTGTGAGCAGACTTTTAAACACGTGAAAGGCATTGTGATGTACACAATGTACACAGTGGCACAGGCTAGGCTAAAGTAGCATGAGGTAATTTGTGGTTCAGTATGTGAGAGAACTCAGACATTGCATTAAATAATGTGCAGGAGGACATCATTATTAGGCTATAATATAATTTATTTGTTTTGGAACAGTGTGTTATTTGAATACACAACTGCACTTTGTTTAATCTATTCTTAAGGTTCAGTTTGTTGCATGAACTAAAGCAGTAAGTGGCAATCCCATGATCTCACATACATTAGTGAGAGATGGGTACATTCCTATCCTGTCTTTAATAAAGCAAGTTTGCGTGATTTTTTTAAAAATAAATATCTTGCAATATTATATCCATCAAGTGGAAATTTTCTTTAGAATATTTAATCCAGATTTTATCAACAATAAATAGATTCTGGTGCTTTTGGGTACCACATTTATTATTTATTTTGCTTACTAGAATAAAACATATCTAATATAAATGTTTGTGCATTGAATAGATAGCGCATATTGCTTTAATATAGATTGAGGACTAAAATGACCAGAATCCTGTTATCTTTTAAGCTAAATATCTGGGGTAAAAACAAAAGTTGTCATTATTACTGTGTTTCTCATATAATAAGGCTGGGTCTTTTTTTCCTTTTTTCTTTTTGAGCCCTGAAAAAATGACTACGACGTCTTTTCGGGGGTGAATTAATTTCGCTCCCCCCGCACGCCCTTGCCGAGGGAACCCTGCAGGCAGCTACGCCTCACCACCAGCCACTTCTAACGGCCAATCATGGCAGAGCGTGGAGGGATCCCAACCCCCACCAGGCGCCTTTGCTGCAGACCTGGATCAGCAGGCAGGAGGCAGGGATGTCCACCGGCAGCGTTTCAGTTACTTCTCGGTTCTCCATAGCTTCCACGGTTCCCGCCAGTGCTGGTTCCTTTCTCACCAGCACCGTCTCCAACAAAAGCATCTGAGTCATTCCCGTTTTTCCCCTTCCCCATAACAATAGGAAAAAAAAAACATTTTGAAGTACCTGGGAGCACCGTGCACTGCTTTTTGGTTTAATCCCGAGCGGCTGGGTGGGTGTGAGAAGAGCCGAGAGAGCGTCTCTGCTGCTACCCTTGTGTTTCAGCCTCGGCAGCAGCGGTGGGAACCGTGGAAGTTATGGAGGCAGCTCCTCTACCCGAGAAGTGGCTGAAATGCTTCCATGGTTCCTGTCGCTGCTGTTGCTGTTGTTGGAGACGGTGCTGGCGAGAGAGGGACAGCTGCAGCTCGGCTTGGGCGTGCTTGGAATGCAGGAACGGGCTGCGCACCTGGACTTTTCGAAACTTGCAGAGCCTGAGGCTGGAGCACCAAGGGTAGCAGCAGCAGAGATGCTCACTTGGCTCTTCTCACACCCACCCAGCCACTTCGGATTAAACCAAAATGCAGCACGCAACGCTCCCAGGAACCTCAAAATGTTTGTTTTTCCTGTTGTTATGGAGATGGGGGAAAAGCGGGAGCGACTCAGATGCTGTTGTTGGAGACAGCGCTGGCGAGAGAGGCACCAGCACCAGTGGGAACCGTGGAAGCTATGGAGGCCTGAGAAGTGGCTGAAACATTGCCGGCAGACATCCATGCTGACGCTGCCCACCTGCTGATCCGGGTCTGCAGCAAAGGTGCTTGGTGGGGGAAGGGAGCCCTCCGTGATCCACCATGATCAGCTGTTAGGAGCGGCTGATGGTGAGGCGTAGCTGCCCACAGGGCACTCCTAATGACAAGTTCCCCCCTGCCTTCCCTCCCAAATTTTGCATGTTTTAAAATAGGCCTAAATTTGGGAGGAGGGGCTTAATTTCATTTTATGCCCAGAAAACATGCTGGGTTTTCCTATTGGGGGGGCTGTATTGTTGGAGAAACACGTTAGCTGTGTTTAGATGTTTGTTCTTGACTACGTATACCAAGATCCTAGTTAATCTTCCTAAACTTTTCAATGTTATTGTTGTTGTTGTTAGTTGCAAAATGGTGTCCAACCCATCACAACCCCATGGACAACATTCCTCCAGGCCTTCCTGTCCTCTACTATCTTCTGGATTTATTCAACTATTCAATACTATGGTCTAAAATGCACGGGTCAGAAGCAACATTAATGTCTTACTTAATATAGCATAGGATCTTTGTGCCAAATTGGGTAAGGGGAAGGTATATGGTTCCAACACTTATTCCCAGATTCATAAATCCTTATTTAATTGGAAGAAGCCATGAAGTAACACATTTATCAGCTCTCTGGATACACTTGGCTATTCTCAATTATTCACATACTTTACATGACATCTAGAAATGTGCATATCCAATAATGTATTTTTAGGATGTTGAGAATAAAAGATTTTAACTATGTTGTATTAGATGATCCTGAATTTGTAATGCAAATACTTTCCAGTTATAGAATTACCTAACGGATGAATGGTGTCCCATTTCTTGCAGTTCTGATGGTTGGAAACATGTATTGAATTGCACTGACTTTTCAGCACCTAATGGGACTTACTGACCACAAGGGGGCAATAGACTGTAGGTAAAAAATTAAGGAAGTATCCTGTGCCCCTTTCCATCCCTTTGTTGTTCTTTAAATTGCTAATCTGAAGGCACCTCATTCTGCCATTCCTCTTCCTACACACACACACACACACACACGCGCACACGCACACGCGCACACACACACAGTTGTATAGAATGCTCTTTGATTTTTCTCATGGTTGAATATAGTTGGCTAGATGCTAGGCTTTGCCGATCCTTAAACTAAATATTACAAATACACATTATTACTGTTACCAAAAAAAAACCCCTACTTTACTAAGATTGAGGGGTCCTTTTCTCACAGATGTTTCATTACCAAAACTGGATTAAGATCATCACTGCATTGTGCACTGATGATGTTACCTAGTTTGTGTAATGAGACATCTGCGGGAAAACAACCAAGTTTAGAAAGCACCAAGGACCCCTAATTTCAAATAATCTCCTCTGTCAGTATCATTAAGGATTGCCCAGGTGAGATTCCCATTCTTGGAGACCTTGCAAGCAGTCACAGAACATTTCAACTCCAAACAATGTTGAAGATATTATTCGTTTAATAGCAACAGGTGTGCAGAAAATAGCAGCTGAAATATTTAATGGGTGGGATTGGGCTATTACCTGCTGATTGGTGTAGCTGAAGTGATTATTCATAAATTTTTGAAATGTCAACTTTATTATTGGATCAAGTGCTGTTTTGACAGTATACTAGAATAAAATGCTTTTTGCAGCCTAGGAGAGAGCCAAACTCATAAGTTTTAAACTGATAATTTATTGTCACAAAGAGTATTGCAAATATTATGAAATATATGTCTGAAATGACTGAAGTGAGAAAAGTCCCTCTTTAACTGTTATTTCCTGATCATCTAGATTTGAACTGAACAATGGGAAATGCAAATGACCATAACCTTCTTCAAACTTAAATTCATTAACAAATTCATTAGTATTAAAGCATTCATTCATACTTACCAAAACTCTTTCAACTATATTTTCTCCAAATACAAAGTTAGAATGTTCATTTTCTGAAACAGTTCTGTCTTTGGCTAATCGATTGCTTGAATTAAAAAAAAGGAATATGTATTTGTTTACTTACTTAATTACAACTGCTCAAAACCAAGGCTGTAAATGGCTAATAAAATATTATGAACAGTGACGATAGATGAGAGACAAAGACAGACAATAGACAATCAGACACCAGCCACTGTCTCTCCCAGGGTTATTTCTGATCCCATTTCAACCTGTACGTTCTATTTTGTAACCCTGAGCTGCCACTCTTATTTATAGTAAGATCAGTTTATTCTATCCTTTACCTTGTAAACCTGGAATTAGAATATAGAATAACAAAGTTGGAAGGGACCTTGGAGGTCTTCTAGCCCAACACCCTGCTTAGGCAGGAAACCCTACACCACTTCAGACAAATAATTATTCAATCTCTTCTTTAAAACTTCCAGTGTTGGAGCATTTGCAACCTCTGGAGACAAGTTGTTCCACTGATTAATTGTTCCAACTGTCAGGAAATTCTCCTTAGTTCTAAGTTGCTTCTCTCCTTGATTAGTTTGAAAAGAGCCTTCCTTCCTTCCTTCCTTCCTTCCTTCCTTCCTTCCTTCCTTCCTTTCTTCCTCCCTTCCTTCCTCCCTTCCTCACTCACGAAAAAAGTTCATAAAATTCTCTCTATAATAATTCTATTAAATATTGAAGACTTGACCTTTTATTCTTTATGGTGGCATCCTTCTGAAATTCCTTGCCTCTACTTCAAAATCTGAAAGTATGCCCCACTTTTCCAGGTTGTAAAGAGGCAACCTCAAATTATAATTCAGAATAATTGAAAAGGTTGACCAAATGGTTGAATATTTCTTTCTTTCGATCGTCATCATTTAAATAGATTTCAATTAACTTACTGCATTGTGCTAGAGCTTGAAATCTGTAGTGGGTGAGGAATCTTTTTGGAGACATCAATCCATGCATAGGTATCTTCAGACATCTAAAAACAATTCATCAAATCAAATTTCTTTCACATGCACTCTAAAACACACGATTGAGATAACTTCCCCACCTCTTTTATTCTATCCATTACAGCAGTAGCTTCCACAAGTCAGAAACCTGTATTGTAAGTACCCAAATTGCCCTCTTCGTGGGAACTATTTTTCCCCAAAAACAGAAAAAACAATTTTGTTGGGTTTGGCTAGCACGTTTGCCTAAAAAGGCTTTGAAACATCCCAAAGGTGCTTTTCAACAGTCAACTGGACTTTCTTGTTTTTTTTTCCTTGAAAATGTTTTTCTTCTTATCCAAGAAGCTTCTTTAGTTCTTGGATGAGAGTCAACACTTTTTCAAGGAAAAAAAAACCAAGGAAGTCCAGCTTCTTGTTGAAAAGTACCTTTGGGATATTTCAAAGCCTTATGTGAACTGGATGCTTTATGACTGCAACAATAAGAACATGTACTCTTGATGGTGCATTATATTTTACCTGATTGTCTGTTTCATGATTCTCCTCTAGAATTTTTTCATCAGTTCTCTTCTTTTCTATTCTGTATTTAGTCATTTGTGGCAGCTTCAGTCTGGCAGGCCTTAAAACCTCTCTTTGTCTGTTGGTTGTTGGAAGATCTTGAAAAATAAAATGGAAAAAGAATTTTAACTCATGCTATTCTTTCCTGATGACAATCTTCTTATACTTGGGTTTCTTAAGAGTTGCTCTTCCAAGTGAAAAATAGAATTTTGTGATTGCTACAGTGCTTGGATATCCCTATTATTATTCTTCCTCGATGACCAAGGCATTTAGATTTCCCTCAGGTTTAGCAAATATTTTACAGTTCTCATTTCCCCTGCACCATTTTAAATCTTTCCTCTTTGAAGGTGTAAATAGATAGGATAGAAGTGATGTACCT
Organism: Laticauda colubrina; assembly: GCA_015471245.1. Classification (NCBI taxonomy): domain Eukaryota; kingdom Metazoa; phylum Chordata; class Lepidosauria; order Squamata; family Elapidae; genus Laticauda; species Laticauda colubrina. Next base: position 15,535,532 of record BLBF01000010.1, read on the forward strand.
GCTTAAATCAAGTCATATGACACATGTCCACATGGATATTTAAACACTGAACTTTCACGCATCACATATCAGAATCACCTACCTGCCGCTCAGTCTATAAGACTTGCACACAAGGACATAGTTTTTGATAAGCTAGTTTTATGGCAGATATCTGAAAAGCTATAATTGGAATAGAAAACCAACAGCTGGAAGCTCTAAGATTCAAATCATACCCAGAATAGTCACAAAGTTGAAACTTTACATCTCTTTCTTCTGATGGTTTGTGACAGATCAAGAGTTGGTTGTTCCTTTGTAGGAAGAGTGACTGATAGCAGCATTCACCACAGAAACAAAATGTTCCTTCTGATCAAAGCAACATCACTGCATCTCAAGCCTTATACATGTGTTGTGCAGTAGGCCTATGATTGTAATTGATCCCACAATTTTGGTCATAAATCATGATGGTAGTAAACCAGGCCAGCATTTGGCCATATCAGATTCTATGACCTTTTTTGTGCAGGGTGTCATGCAGAGGTGGTATTCAGCAGGTTCTGACCATTTCTGGAGAACCGGTACTAAAAATTTTGAGTAGTTTGGAGAACCAACAACTACCACCTCTAACTGGCCCCAGCCCCATCTATTCTTTACCTCCTGAGTCCCAGCTGATTGGCTGGGTCTTCTTTTGTAGCCCTGCACAGGAGAATGGAGCTGGAAAGCAGGTTAGTGGAGTGGGGAGGGAATGGGATTTTGCAGTAACCTTCCCCCAGAAGTGGGGAGGGAATGGAGATTTTATAGTCTCCTTCTCCTGCCATGCCCACCAAGCCATGCCTACCAAGCCACATCATGCTCACAAGCCACGCCCACAAAATTGGTCGTAAAACTTTTTGAATCCCACCATTGTTACAAGGCCACAATTGTTAAGGGAATCCATTGTTTGCTATGGGGCAGATTATGAGGCAGAGGTAAACCTCAGCTTCTGAGAAAAACTTTGTAAATTACAGTCATGTGACTAATGGGGCCCTGACAATGGCTATAAATGCAGGCCAATTACCAAAGCATCTCAAGTGCATGACTGGTCAGGGGGATCGTGGAACTTCAAATCTGGGTTGTAAATCACGTTTTTTGGGCTACACCCAGTGGTGGGATTCAGCCGGTTCACACTGATTCAGGCAAACTGGTTGTTAAATTACCACCACCGCCCGACTATCAAAGTGGATCCTGGGACTGTGCTATGATGCAATGGAGAAAAGGGCAACAGAGCAGCTGACTTGAGGGAAGGAGAAGGCCATTTTCCCTCTTTCTTCCCCCTGCTCCTCCTCCCCCCCTCATGCCAGCTCCTCCATTTCCCATTTCTCCATTGTAACGCAGCATCCAGGATCCACTTTGAAAGGGGAGGGGAGGAGGGAATTTAACAACCACTTAACCCAGGGTCAGGTTGGCTGTTGCAGGAGGCTCAGTCCTGCATGTGCTGGAGGATAGGGATGGCCATGCCTCCCACAACAGCCAACCTGACCCTGGGTTAAGTGGTTGTAAAATTATTTGAATCCCACCACTGACTACACCAAGGGTCTTCAAACTTGGCCAGTTTAAGAGTTGTGGACTTCAACTCCCAGAATTCCTTCACTAACATGATTGGAGGAGGAATTCTGGGAGTTGAAGTTCACAAGTCTTAAAGCTGTCAAGTTTGAAGACCCCTGGGCTACTGATGAACTGTCATCAGTAAAGGACTAACCGAAAAGGTCAAACTCATCCAAAAGAGGTAGAGTGTTCAGTACAGCACAATAGTACAACACTACCTGATGAAAAGAAACAGAGCTATCTGTGTCAGTCACTGATTGATACAGTATCTATACCAATTTTCCTCAATCTTTTACCTTTTCCATTTCCTTCTCTACCAGCTTTTACACACCAAATGGGGGATAAGATTGTTATATTTAAATAATTCTCCATACCTTGTTCTGTTGCTTTCACATCAATACAATCTTCTGATATGCCCGAAGTCATGAACACATTGTTCTTCTTTACTATAAAAAAAAAGGTTTTCCAAAATGTTCAACAAAATTTGTGTTCTTTTTCCCCCAGATGTTACATTATACCCAGCTTTATCATCTTAAGCTTTTGCAAGATTTTTAATTTCTTTTTTCAAGAACAGCATCTAGTCCACTTAAACTCATCAAAGCTCTCTTACAGAGATAATGGGAATGAAGGGATCATCAGCCTGAAGGTACAGACTAGCCCTTTGTAAAATATATTTTTTGAGCCAGCAAGCTGATGGGGATAACAGAGGACAAGGAAGCTGGAGCTGACCAGAAGGATTTGTGATATAATAATTTATTTTATTTTAGTAGGATACCTCATTTTTTTTGTCAGAACAATAAAGTGGCACAAGAATGAAATTAATTTGAATGAGCCTAATTTGAGAGGGGGGGAGAAGAAGAAGAAGAAGAAGAAAAAGAAGAAGAAGAAGAAGAAGAAGAAGAAGAAGAAGAAGAAGAAGAAGAAGAAGAAGAAGAAGAAGAAGAAGAAGAAGAAGAAGAAGAAGAAGAAGAAGAAGAGAAGAGGAGGAGGAGGAGGAGGAGGAGGAGGAGGAGGAGGAGGAGGAGGAGGAGGAGGAGGAGGAGGAGGAGGAAAGGGATGGAAAGAAAATAAAGAAAAAATGAAGAAACAACACATATGTTTACATATCAATTTTATGCATTCACTTTCTAGATCAATGTTTAACTTACCTGGTTGAGAAGGAGGAAATGATGGAATGATGATAAAGGATGATTTTCTTACTTGTTTCTTGGAACAGACAGTTTCTGGAAATGTAAGTATTAAGTGTTTTTTTTCCCCTGTAGCATTTTACATTTCATAGGTTCATAAATTATTTATAGTTGAATGATGATGTAGTTATACCTGTACTTATTTTCACTAACAAGTAAGATAGCTTCAGTATTTTATTATTCATATAATCTCCCCCTTACTGTCATTCTGCTATCATTTATTTCACACCAAATTTTTTAAATGGTTAGAAATAAAAGCATGGCATTCAGAACTTCAGGATGTAACATTTGAAACCAAATTTTGGAAAACCTGCACTTGCCAATGTAAATGGAACATAAACAAATGATTAAGGGAGAAGCCATACCTCTATAAGATTCCGATTCAGAGGATTGAAAAGAAAAATATGAAGCTCTTGCACGTTTTCTGGATCCACTAGGAACTAAGGGCAAAAAAACAAAAACAAAAAAAACAGAACACATGATAATGATGTCAAATTCCAGCAATTCTCAGTAAGATACAGGTAGTCTTCAACTTACAAGCATTTGTTTGGTGACTGTTTGAAATTACAACACTGAAAAAAATGACTTACAGCTGGTCCTTGCCCTTACGACCATGGCAGCATCCCCATGGCCACGTGATCAAAATTCACACCCTTGGCAACTGGCATGTATGTATGATGGTTGCAACACCCAATGGATCATGGTAATCTCCATTTGTGATCTTCCCAAATGGTGTCTGACAAGTAAAATCAATGGGGGAAGATGGATTCACTTAACAACTGCATGATTCGCTTCACGGCAACCCTGATTTTCTTGACCTCTGTGGCAAAAAAGATCATAAAAACAAGCATGACTCACCACCTTGCTCAGCAACAGAAAGAATCCGTGGGGTGTAAAGACTGGTTGTAAGTCATGTTTTTCAGGACTGTTGTAACTTTGAAGGTCCCTAAATGAATGGTTGCAAGATGAAGTCTACCTGTATTTGGATTCTGAGGTTCAAGAGTTCTAACCTCCTACCCTTTCCACAAGTTTGCCAGGGAAGATTTCTGAACAAAAATCATGTTTACCGTTTTCAGTCTTGTGCACTGGATCTTCTGCAGGTCTCTGAACAAAAAGAAGGATTGGTTAAATCTTAATTGAAAAGTTGTAGATGTCAACAGTTTCTTTTAAAAAAAAAATTAGATTAGGTGGACATTCAGACTGTCAAACTCCTCTTGCCAAGCTTGTCATTGATCTCTTGACCAGGGGTGGGATTCAACCGGTGTTATTACCAATTTGGTGACTACATTTTGTGCACACATGTATGCTTCATGCACACCAGTGGTGGTATTCAATCGGTTTGCACCAGATTGGGTGAACCGGTAGCAAGAATTTGGTGTGGGTCGCCAAACTGGTGTAAGTTCTGGCTGGCCACGCCCCCAATCTGGTCGCCCTCCCACCCGATGCTCGCTTATCCACTTGCCTGATATTCACCTACGCTATTTCTTTGTTTTTTTCCCTCCTGACAATCAACTGTGCATAGATCAGCTATGTTGGGATTCCCCTTGCTGAGGCCCAGGAAGACAAAAAATGGAGGGAGGAGCTCAGCCCCCATCCATTTTTTACTTTCCAGAGCCCCAGAGGAGCCTCAGGGGAGCAAAAACGTCCCCCAGAGCCTTCCTCTGAGGCTAGGAAGAGCCCAAAACAGAGCTTGGAGGGGTGTTGCGTGCCCCTCCCATGCTCTGTTTTTTTCCTTCCTGAGCCTCAGAAGAGCTTTAGGGAAGCAAAAATGCCCCCCCAGAGGCTCCTTTGAGGCTAGGAAGCTCCCCAAAATGGGTAGGGGCAGCAAAAAAGAAAAAAAAGCCACACTCACTCAGTCACATGGCCATACCCACCAAGCCACGCCCACAGAACCGATAGTGAAAAAATTTGAATCCCACCACTGGCCAGACGCACGCTGTGTGTGTGTGTAAAAAAGTGCATGCAGGTGTACAGTGTTTGAAAAGCCTCTTTTTTACCGCTTTTTCAACGTCAGCTGTGCCGCACAAAGTTGATACCTTCATGCTTATGCAGAACGATATGGAGGGGGGGAAATCTATGTACGTACAAATATGGACCTAAATAGGACATCACATTAATCCATGTTTTCCCAATCACACTACCATAAATAGTTTGTGTATATCACTAAGATAAGATAAGATAAGTCAATTAGTATTTCTCTTTCTGAAGATACTGTTTCTATGCAGACTGTCCAGATCCCAATTGATGAACCGAACCAAGCAGACTTGAAACTTTCCGGTCTCTTTCTACTAAACTTTATCAAATACATCATATTGGCACAAATTGAAAGCAAAACCAACTCTAATTAATCCCCATGATTTTTGCATAGAATCAATTTCCCTTTCCCTCATTAGTTTGTGTCACATTGTCCAATTAGCACTACCAATCAGTGGTGGAATTCAAAATATTTTACTACTGGTTCTGTGGGTGCATGCAGAGCATTCTAAAATGGGCAATTTTAAGCATGAAAACTTACCTTACCATCAGCGCTGGTGAGTAAAACAGCTGAGGCGTGGCAATCCCTCTGCCATGCCTATCAGCTGAGTTACAAAGACAGGAAATATAGGACAGCAAAGGGTGGGGGTGGGTAGGCAGGGCCAAGTGCTACCAGATTGCTAGAACTGGTATGAACCAACAGCATACCACCACTGGTCTCCATATTGTTTTAGCAACAGTAAAACCTTTAGCCTTAGTAACCCAGATGGCTGAACGACCTTGGTTCCCACAGAACTGGATTCTTGTCATTGTTTGCTGGCTGGAACTGGCCTTCCACAGGTGGCTCCCCTTCTCCACAGTCTGTGTGGCAACTGAGAAGCAGCAACAGTTGAAATCAACACAATTCCGCTTTGAAGTTGACACAGACATTCAAGTAAATTGGCAATCCCACTTCACTATGTGGATCCACATAGGCTGAGTAAATTATCTTAAACAAATGCCAGAAGGATTGGAGGAGTTTCAGTTCTCACCTTGCAAGGTCGCTCCTTCTTGAAGACAAACATGGGCTGCGCAATCACTGAACTGTCTGGAAGTAGAACAGAAAATCCTAACATGAAATCATGTAGACTAGTTTGTTGACTGCAGATTTCTATTGTTTTCCTCTTTTCTCTTGAAAAAAGCAATTATTTGGTCTTCAAAAATCACATTGTCTTCAAATTTGCAGGGGTCACCTTTTCTATTTAGGTTGCAGATATAGCAATAAAAATAGCAGTTAGATTTATAGACCGCTTCATGGTGCTTTACAGCCCTCTCTAAGAAGCTTACAGAGTCAGCATATTGCCCCCAACAATCTGGGTCCTCATTTTACCCATCTTGGAAGGACAGAAGGCTGAATCTAACCTTAAGCCAATGAGGGTTGATCCCATGACAGTCAGCAGAATTAGCCTGCAATACTGCACTCTAACCACTGTGCCACCATTACACTTATTGAAAATGTAGAATTTTCTAAATAATTCAGATGATGTGTATAAAAACGCATATGTGATTCAGCCACAGACTTCTAACTTGAGAAAATATGAAAACAGAATTCCACTATGCCCTAGAACCTGAGAATACAGTTATTGCTACTCCTAGTTTCAGACTGCAAGTGTGTTCCACAGACAGACTGTGATTAGATACAATCAATTTTTATTGTTACATGTAGTTTCTATATGTCAGAAAGTATTGCTCTCATAGATTAGGCAAAATCTATCCCATTTGTCTAACAATATATTGTTTGTTTGTTTGTTTAATTGATATCCTCTCTTTCCTCTCATGCAGGGGTCGCCAACCTTTTGGACCTCAGGGACCACCAAACTCATAATTTGAAATCCCAGGGACTACTAACTGGTTCTGTGGGCATGGCCTAATTTGTTGGTGTGGCTTGGTGATTATGTGACTGGCTGGGCATGGCTTGTATGTAAATATTATAAATAGTTATATGAATATTGGATTTTTATAAAAAAAATCAAAATCAGGCAAAGCAGGCAGGCAGATTGAGTTGCTTACAGAATCACAGATTCATTCAGAAATCTATCTGTCTGCCATTGGCTTGCTCAGCCTGTCACATAAAATTTGCTTCCAAGCAAATTCACAAAATTAACTCACAACACACCATTTATGTAAATATTGAATTTTTTATTAAAAAAGAGCAACTTTTACCCAAAATCAGGCAAAGCAGGCAGGCAGATTGAGTTGCTCACAGAATCATTCAGTGATCTATCTATCTGCCATTGGGTAGTTCAGTCTCTCAAATTTGCTTGCTGTGAGTCTGCACCGAATAACAGAACATTCAGTCCTAAGGAAGGTTCGGAGAGCTGAAGATCTAAAGACGAGCTAGAAAGCAAGAAATCCGATCATTTCCTGCTTCCTAGCTGATCTAAATCATCCAGCACAGCAGAACAGATGATGGTTGGAAAAAGGAAAAATAGCAATTTTAAGGCTCTGTCACACTGCCCAACGGATGCAAAACGTTTGTAAAAAGGACACAGCAGATGAGAAAAATGTTCCATCCGTTGTTATCCACTCTCAAAAGGGGCAAAAATTTGCATAACCAGAGTGGACAACACGGAAAGGAACGGACGGGGGGAGGACGCAGAGCGGATGGAAAGCGGATGCGGAACGGAAGCCTAGCGGATGGAAGCGGATGGGAGCGGATAGGTCCCCTCTGCGAACGTTTTTTCCATTTTAAATGCTTTCTTTGCATGCTGCATCCGCTTTCATCCTTTCTCCGTCCATGATACTAATGCTGCGCGTCCGTTCCGCGTCCGTTCTGCTTCCTCCCTGCGTCTGTTTGCTGCTGGAACGGATGCGAGTTGCGCGGATGCACAGCGGATGCCTAGCGGATATAGCGGATGCATAACGGATGACAATAGATGCAGAACAGATGTCCCCCGTATGCCTAGCGGATGCAGAACGGACGCGTTGGATACATTTTCTGTTCAAAAGTTTTGAGCAGCTCAAAACCTATTGAGTGGATGAAATGTCAATAGACGGATGCTGGACGGATAGAGAGGAAGCAAAACGGAGGCAGTGAGTACAGAATGGAAGCATCGCGTTAACCAACGGATGGTAAGTGTTTTTCTCTGTTTTACATCCTCTTTCCATCCATTGGTGCAGTGTGACAGGGGCTTTAGCAGGCAAGTTTGCTGGGTAAGGTGTGAGTGGGCAGGGAGTGTTCCTGCAGGCTAAGTGGATGGCACAGCCTTGTGTTTCTGCACAGCCTGGATTAATTGTTTTGGGGGGGTGCTCTGAGGTGACATTTCTCTATGGCCCACCAAAATTTTCTCACGGCCCACCAGTGGGCTGTGGCCCACAGTTGGCAACTGCTGCTCTAGCACATGGGTATCAAACTGCAGTCTGTGGGCTGGATGTGTCAGGCACAGTCCAAGCCCACCCCAGCTCCATGAAGAGAAAAAACGTCATGATATGTTCAGCGTGGTATTCAGTAGGTTCTGACCAGTTCTGGAGAACCAGTAGCAGAAATTTTGACTAGTTTGGAGAAACGGCAAATAGCCCCTCTGATTGGAGATTTTTACAGTATCCTTCCCCTGCCACATCCACCAAGCCACATCCACAGAACTGGTAGTAAAAAAATTTGAATCCCACCACTGGATACATTAAATGACAACATGATGACATGAGTTTGACATCCATACTCTAGTGCGCAGGTGTCAAACTCATGATGTCACATTGTTGCCATGTGACATATCATGACTTTTTCCCCCTTCGCAAACCAGGGTGGGGGTGGTCAACATCCAGCCTACGGGCTGTGAGATTGACACCCCTGCTCTAGACACCCCTGTTCTTATTCTCCACTCAATTTTTCCCTCAGACACTCCATGGATTGAGAGAGAGGCATGCCCAAAGGTCTCTACTGAGATTTCATCGATGAGTTTGGACTGCTTCGGGTTCTCCCTGGTCTTAGTCCAACATTTGCACAAGTAAAGGCATCCCCTCTTTCAGTGGAGACTAAAATATCCAGTGAACCATTGATTGTTCATCTTGAAATCAAAGGATTATTATTTGACATTTATTAGAAGTAATATTAGTGTGAAAATCCAACAGAGATCTATCTGTAATCATAAATCATTTTAAAAAGGCCATGCTGTTTGCTTGTATACAGGACTCAATTTATAAGAACATAATAAAATATTTATCCCAAATTATTAATAATTATAGCCTTGAACTGCAGAAACATGGGTAGAATTCTATTCCTTCAGGGAGCTATTGAAAACTGAATTGCATATTTAAAGAACAACAGATTAAGCTAGCTCACAAAGCTATAATTTGGGCCCAGTTTGAATCATCCTGCAAGACTCGAATAACATGTCTGAGTATACCTCAAGGAAAACATATGAACATATTAACTGATTCATCACATTTATATTTAAGATATTTATAGATATTATTAAGATATTTATAACTTGGGCTTAATTGGTACATTTAGTAATGCTGGAATATTCTGAAACCGTTCCCAAGTGTAAAATTGGCACTTTACAGGATACTCTTTGTGTGTGAGCATATATATAAACACATGAATTGTGTGGGACACCCTTTGAATGGTGTGGGAATAGAATGGATTTCCAGAGAAAAAACTGCAGGCTACAGAAACTAGAAGCACTACTCAGGTGACCCTGAGGACATAGGTAAACCTCCAAGTGCTTCAATGACCCTCTAAAACAGAGGTGTCAAACTCACATTGTCGTGGTGGTGTCACATGCCATATTGGGTCTTTCCCCCCTTTGCTAAACTGGATATGGGCATGGCCAGCATGTGACGCATCCAGCCCATGGGCCAGGAGTTTGACAGCCCTACTCTAAAAGGATGCAAATGACCAGCTGTCTGCAAGAAATATTTTATTTATTTAATTTATTTGATTTGTCAATTGCTTACAAAATAATAGGTATAAGTATAAGCATGAGTAAAGAATACAGAAAATAGGTACGATTAAATGGGGTCAATAGGACAGGGACAGGAGGCACAATGCTGCACTTATGCACGTCCCTTACAAACCTCTTAGGAATGGGGTGAGGTCAATAGTGAAGTCACCCCAATAGTGGGGTGAGATCAATATCCTAGTCAATAGTTTGAGGTTAAAGGAGTGGGGGTTTGAGGATGTAACTATGGAGTAAGGTAGTGCATTCCAGGCATTGACCACTCTGTTGCTGAAGTCGTACTTTCTGCAATCAAGTTTGGAGCGGTTAACATTGAGTTTGTATCTGTTGTGTGCTCTTGTACTGTTGCGGTTGAAGCTGAAGTAGTCATTGACTGGCAAGACATTGTAGCAGATAATTTTGTGTACTACACTTAAGTGCAACCATAGGTGGTGTAGTTCAAGATTGTCCAAGCCCAAAATTTCAAGTCTGGTGATATAGAGTATTCTGTTGCGAGCAGTGGAGTGCAGTACTCTTCTCGTGAAATATTTCTGGACTCGCTCAATTGTATTAATGTCCGATATACAGATATTCCAGACAGATGAGTTGTATTTGACTCTTGGTCTAGCAAAGGTTTTGTATGCCCTAGTTAGCAATTCAATATTTCCAGAGGAGAAGCTTCGTAAGATTAGATTTACAACTCTTAACCCCTACTATCCTGTCAGAACTGAAGAAACTTCTTGGATGAGAAGTGAAACGTCTTCAAAAAAGTTTGTTTCTTGAAAAAAGTTTGTTTCTTGTTTCTTGAAAAAACAAGAAAATCCAGTTGCCTCCTGAAAAAAGCACCTTTGGGGCAACCATGATCTGGATGACTGAGAATCGCTACAGACTTAAACACATGAATGTACATTTCTTCCAAAACTATAAAAAGATCATAATTACATATCCTATACTATAAAATATTTCAAGTTCTCATCCAAAGGTGGGTAAAAATGTATAGAACTGATGGAACAATCCTAGGAAAAGAATTATATAAGTGAGGAATCTGTTGGGCTCCCTGTCATTGTATCAATCAAAAGTATGACACTTTTCTGCATGATTTCAGATGAAATATGGCATTTTCTGGGAGAGGGGGGACATCATTTCCCCAAAAGTTGTATCTGGAAGCATCTTTAATATCAGAAGCTGAATATCATATCAATTCTCAACATAGTACAGGATCTACTACAGCATTTCTGGAAAATAAACTTCCAATTCTATTTCAAGGCCTCTAGTGAAAGAGAACCAGTCCTGCCATATTGGCAGCCTGTTCCCACGGCTGACAGTTTGTATTATCAGAAAATTCTTCCTGAAGTACAATCTGAACGTTCTTCTTTGTAATTTTTATCCCCTGGTTAAAATCCTGCCCTCTAAGGCAATCGAGATTAAATGCATTCCCGCTTCTCAAGAACAGCCTTTCAGATATTTACCTAACAGAATAACAGAGTTGGAAGGGTTATCTAGTCTAAACCCCTGCTGAGGCAGAGACCCTATGCCAATGCCATTTTAGACAAGTGTCTGTCCAGCCTCTTCTTAAAAACCTCCAGTGATGAAGCACCCACAGCTTCTGAAGACAAGCTGTTCCACTAGTTAATTGTTCTCACTGTTAGGAAATTTCTCCTGAGTTCCAGGTTGTCTCTCTCCTTGATTAGTTTCCATCCCTTGTTTCTTCTCTTGCCTTCTAGTGCTTTGGCAAATAGGTTGAAGACTGGTTATGTTCCATATTAACATACTTCAAATAGTCTATCCCTATTGGTCAAGAAATACTAGAAGATCATTGGTTCCTGTCTCGACGCTGATTGGCCAATAATAGCTAACCTATAATTGGCCAACTCAGCAGTGGGAAAAACAAGTAGCCGTCATTGGCCACTAGCCGCGAGCAGCCTCTCTGTAAAAAGAGCTGCCGCAGCTCCTGGTTCAGACGAACTTTCTGCACTATATAAAAGAGCTGAAGTTACGCTGGTCTCCAGTCTCATTCTTTGTGAACACAACACTGGCGACAAAGGTGGGATTTTGAGAGAGGAGACCAGTCGAGCACGTGGCATCGAGAATTGAGCAGACAAAATGGCCGGAACCAACTCACCACCCACACCATTCAACCCAGCAACAGAGGACTGGGAATCCTACATCGATAGATTCCTCATGTTCCTGGAAAGCAGCAATTTGCAAGGAATCTCAGACAATCAGAAAAGAGCTGTGTTCCTGACGCACTGTGGGCCCACAGTGTTCAAGATGGCCAAGGCACTGGCAAAACCAGAAGATGTGAAACTGATGGCCTGGCTAGACCTAGAAAAGCTGCTGAAGGCTCATTATGCACCGACCGTCTCCAGTCTTATTCGGAGACACGAATTTTACAAACAGGACCAGAGAGAATGTGAGAGCATCGCAGACTTCGTAGCGGCTCTCAGGGACATTGGAGGGGCATGCGAATTCCTTAACATGGATGAAGCCATGAGGGATCGCATGGTCCTCAGACTAAGAGACCTCACCCTACAAAGCTGGCTGCTAACCCAGCCAAAGATTATGGTTACTGAGGCTATTGCTGAAGCCACGGCGGCAGAAGCAACTAAAAAATCAGCAGCCAAAATGCTGATTCATCAAAAACTCCGACCGAAATGAGCCAGGGCTCAGAAAAGAAGGCAGAGAGTGCACACAAAACCACCACACACTACGCCAAGAGTGGATCATCCGGAATCGACGACAACAATGAGGAGGAGATCCACAGACTCCAGGCTGAACGAGATCGACGGCTGAAGAAAGGTTGTAAGTTGGGGTTTCAGTGCGCCGGGTGCAGAGGAGGCCACCCCCATTCTGAGTGCCAGTTCTTAGATGCTGTGTGGCGGTACTGCGAGAGACAGGGTCACATCGCAAGAGTATGCCGAAACCACAAGAGCTACAGCCCCCGACATAGAGACAACACATCACCAAGAACTAAAGATAGACAAACATGGAGCTGTGAGAGTTGCGAAAGCAAAGGCAAGCGGCTAAATGAAAATTATAGAAAAGAAGAAACACACCAAGCCATCATCATCGGGCACTCTAATGCAACAAATGGCCGAAAAGTACATGTGGCAGTCCGGATTGAGGGCCAAGAATGTAAAATGGAGGTAGATTCCGCATCGTACCTATCGATGGTGTCATGGGATACCATTAAAAAACTAGTACTGCACATTGGCAGAACTGAACTAGAACACCAATTGCTAATCCTAAAGGACTACCAGGGAAACAGAATACCGGTAGTTGGACTCGGACATTTTCAAATAACTTTCAAAGAACACAAGAAAATCTTGCCGCTAACCATCGTCGACCGAAACTGACCAAGCCTATTGGAACTCGAGTGGTTCAAACCTCTAGGAATCGGAGTGACTGGCATTAACAGCATCACCGACACAGACTGGGAGGAGAACCTGATGAGGGAGTTCCAGGACGTCTTCGATGGAAAATTAGGCAAATACCGAGGGTCCCCATTTAATTTAGATCCAACAATAGCTCCAATTAGGCTGAAGGTGAGGTGAGTCCCCTTCGCACTAAAACCAAAGAAATTTTAGACAAATTAGACTCAGGGGACATTTAGGAAAAAATTGAAAAAATGCTCACCATACAACACATAACACCGAGCACTACTACAAATAGGAGCCTGGCAGAATTACTAAAGGGCAGAAAATTAAGATCACAATTAGATAGGTTACACCCAACATACACCTCTGAAAAACCAACCGACTCCTCCAGCAGATATCGCGCATTCGAACCAGGAAACTTAGTATATGCAAAAAATCTCACCAGACACCCACTGTGGGTACCGGCGAAAATAACTCAAATAACAGGACCTCAGTCCTATAGACTAGACACAGACGATGGAAGAACCTGGAGGAGACACATTGATCAGTTACGATCACGAACACTGGAACGCACCACTGACACACCCAGACACGAAGACCAACACACACACACCAGAAACAGCACAAACACGACACAAAAATATTAATAGATCAACCAGAGAGGGGGGAGACCCCTTAAACACAAATCAGGGGGAGGGGGAAACCTTCCGGCAGAGCAAGAAACCCCACAAAATCAAAATATACACAAAAAACAACATTCGCAAATAAATTCAGACAAAAACAACGACCTACCTGCAAAAGTCTTTGGTGAAGAGGAGCAGGAGGCACAAGAAGACCTAGATGCCGCTTCGGAAGGGAGCAGCCGAGCCAACTCTACCAGCCCGAGTAGGCCGGGCGGGACCGGCATGGCTGACTCCACCTTCCAGGAGGTTCCACAGAGAAGGACGGGAGAAACAGCGATCCCGTCCAAACCCTTTGAAGATGACAAAACAACTAAACTGAGCAGGTCAACTAGGCAACCTAAAAGCCCCACCTACTTATGTGACTACGTAAGGTAGGACTATATCAAGAGGGGAGGAGTGTTCCATATTAACATACTTCAAATAGTCTATCCCTATTGGTCAAGAAATACTAGAAGCTCATTGGTTCCTGTCTCGACGCTGATTGGCCAATAATAGCTAATCTATGATTGGCCAATTCAGCGGTGGGAAAAACAATTAACTGTCATTGGCCACTAGCTGCGAGCAGCCTCTCTATAAAAAGAGCTGCCATGGCTCTTGGTTCAGACGGACTTTCTGCACTAAATAAAAGAGCTGAAGTTACGCTGGTCTCCAGTCTCATTCTTCGCGAACGCAACAGGTTACATATCTCCATTCAGTCACGTTTTTTGCAAGCTAAATGTAGTTCGATTCTTTAACTGTTTTACTTAGGATTTCCAGGATCCTTCTCAATCTTAGTAAATCTCATCTTAATTTGCTCCTTTGTCGCTTTTCAACTAATCTATAAATTATAAATCTATAAACATTTAAAAAATTAGTACTGTGTTTCTCAAAAAATAAGGCCGGGCCTTATTTTCTTTTGACCCCTGAAAAAGTGGCTAGGCCATGTTTTCAGGGGTGACTTAATTTTTCCCCTGCCCCGCACACCCTTGCCTAGAGTGTCCTGTGGGCAGCCATACCTTGCCACCAGTTACTCCTAATGGCCGATCATGGTGGAGCGCAGAGGGCTCCCTACCCCTGCCTTTCTTGCCAGCGCCATCTCCAACAACAGCAGCAGCAGCGGCAGGAACCATGGAAGCTATGGAGGTGACCCCCCCACCCGAGAAGTGGCTGAAATGCTGCCGGTGGAGGAATGCGCAGCACTCCAAACACGTCAGTGGCACGGGCAGAAAGGAAAGCAATGGCGTCGGAGGAAGCAGCAGCAGTGGGCACCCAAGTTCTCATGATGTAAAGTGCCCCGCCAAGGCCAACATCCACGCTGCTGCTGCCCGCCCAATGACCCGGCCTGCAACCAGCACCATACCTGGGTCTACAGCAAAGGCGCTTGGCGGGAGTAGGGAGCCCTCTGTGCTCCGCCATGATCGGCCATTAGAAGCAGCTGGTGATGAGGCGTGGCTGCCCGCGGGGCGCTCCTAACAGCAAGTTCCCCCTGCCCTCCCCACTTATTTCACCTGTTTTAAAATAGGCCTAAATTTGGGGGGAGGAGCTTAATTTCACCTTATGCCTAGAAAACATACTGGGACTTCCTATGGGGGGGCGTATTGTTGGAGAAACACGGTAGTATGATTGAATATAATTATTCCATTAGTATAATTCTATACTAATATATAGTATAATACCAGGGCATTACGTTTCAGCAGAGTGAGGAAGATGACTAAGGTTGAATAAGCTCTTTCCTGGCTTTTGAACAAGTTTAAACAGCAATGGAATAGAGTGAGGTAGTGATTATGATGTTGGACTGGAATTAGAATAATGCAGTCCACATTCAGCCAGAATATCTGCCTGGATGGTCTGTTGCTTATTATGTCTCAGCCTAACCTCCCTTACAAAATCATTATAGTGAAAATAAAAGTGAAGGAAGAATGACCTTGAGCCTCTGGGAGAAAAAAAAAAACAAAAAACAAGATAGGAGGAGGAAGGAGGCAGGGGAAAAGATTTTGAAAAACAATACCCCTGACTGAGTATGATCAGATATTGATAAATCATTGTGTACCAAAACTTCAAGGCCACTGAAAGTTGGCAAGAGTCCAACATTTTTCTATACCAAAATTAGAAGCAATTTTTTTTAAATAGCTGAAGCTCTGAGTTGGGAGGAACTGAGGAGGTGTTTGTGATTGGTTGATTTCTGAATGGCACTGAACATGAGGGGACATCACTGTGTTATATTAAAGAACAACAGATGGATTCCTTTGGTCAAAGTGCTTAGGAATAGTGGCAGCTATTGTTCAAAAACTCTGGACGGATCCCTTGATTAAATGGGTCTATACTAATTATACCTCATTAGTCTATTTGCCTAATCAAGTGATGCTTAAATTTGCACTGCTGCTACAGCCCCCTAAAATAATAAATAAATAAAACAATTTTTTGTTGTTGTTATTAAGGATGACCATGAAATAAATGTGTTTAATAAATAAATACATGTTAATCTCCATATCAGAGAAATCCTCAAATTTTGCTGTTCAGTTTGTACATATAAAATCAGAATGTTAGATGGGGTTCCTACATTTTCTGTGCAAATCTGATTGGGATTTTAAAAATCGTGACCTCCCAAATTATTTGCAACTCCTCCAAATTGCTTGCAATATTTCATAATTGGAGAACCTCTGGACTGAAGAATGGCTCTCATTAAAAGTGTATCTATATTTCCATAATAATTTTGAGTTAGATATGCGTGACCAGAATCTTTTATTATGTGGGAAGATTCCAGATACCATGGAAAAAAATTGTAAGACAATCACCTTCATCAGAGAAATGTGCATAACATGTTCCTCCCTTTTACTAAACAATGCATGGGAACTTGTCTTTCCTGCAAATACCCATTTTTTTCTCATCAGCTTGCTCTCACATCAGCCTCCTCTCTCATTTTGAAGCCTGGGTGAAGGGAAAAAAATTACTAGACCAGGAAGATTTTGGAGAGAGTATCAGCACTGGTGATGAAACTGTTTATTTCAGTTCCCATGGATTCTTGTCATTCCAAGTGTATACTGCTCATATTGTTCCATACTGTTCCTCTGTATCAGTTTGACAAGTAAAAGTTTTTAAAATAGTTTTTTACATACTTTCTTGCACATTTTCCCTTATCCATACAACTTGGCTGTACATATGTCTTTTGGTCAGCGGTGTTCCCTTTATGTAATTTTTCCACATTATTCTCAGTTAAGGCCCTGTCACACTGCCCAACGGATGCAAAATGGACACAACGGACAAGCAAAATGTTCCATCTGTTGTTATCCACTCTCAGAAGGGGCAAAAATTTGCATAACCAGAGCGGATAACATGGACGGGGGGAGGACGCAGGGCAGATGGAAAGCGGATGCGGAACGGAAGCCCAGCGGATGGAAATGGATGGGAGCAGATGGCACATTCGCTAGGCTTCCGGGGGACCTCAGCAAAGCGGATGCGGAACGGATACAGCGGATGCACAGCGGATGCACAGCGGATGAAGCGGATGCAGAGCAGATGCGCAGCGGAAGCCTAGCGGATGCCAAGCATTAATTGCACATGCAGGGAGGATGCATTGCGTCAGCCCCGCGGATATAACGGAAGCAGCTCATCAGCCCCGCGGATATAACGGAAGCAGCTCGGAAGCAGGTCACCATTCAGAGGAAAGACCTGCTTCCAGACACATTGACTGCCTTGCCTGTCCTGCCTGCATGTCTGCCTGCAAGCCTTGCTGCCAGCCTCCCTGCCAGCCTTGCTGTCTGCTTGCCTGCCAGCCTTGCTGCCAGCCTTGCTGCCAGCCTTGCTGTCTGCCTGCCTGCCAGCCTTGCTGCCAGCCAGTCTGCCTGCCAGCCTTGGTGCCTGCCTGCCTGCCAGCCTTGGTTCATGCCTGCCTGCAAGCCTTGGTGCCTGCCTGCCTGCAAGCCTTCCTGCCAGCCTTGGTGCCTGCCTCTCTGCCAGCCTTCCTGCCAGCCTTGGTTCCTGCCAGCCTCCCTGCCAGCCAGCAACCCCACAACCATGCTGAAGCACAGCAAGCCTCAGCCATCTGCTGCCAGCCCTTGCAAGAGGGACAGGGCTACCATCCCACCCCCTGGCTCTCACTCTGGTTCTGCTGGGGCTTCTGCAGCACGGGCTTGCTCTTCTGGGGCTGGGGCTTCTATTGTTTCTGCTTCTGGAGGAGCTGATGACAAGCACTCCAGCACCAGCCACCTCCAAAGCACCTGGACCCTTCACCCCTGAGACTGAGCGACCAAGAGGAGTGCCAGAGACTCATTTTTGTTTTATAGCTTCTTTGTTAATAAAGTCTATTTTTGATTCATACACTTGCTTTTAGAAACTTTTAGAAATGGTTTAAGCCTTTGCATGCTTGTGGGATGGGTTAAGATAGCAGTGGGATGGGCAGGGATACCTTTGGGATGGGTAATAGCTGTGGGATAGATAAACCTCCAGTGCAAGCATAGTGGGACTGTATGGTCCAGCCTCCCAGCTGCCACACCTATGGCCCTTTATTATCAATAACAATGTAATCATTCATCCACACATTTCAACATAAACACAACTCTTTATTAAATGCCCTGTTCATTGTCGGGCCACTCAACATCCATGGCACAATCTCATCAGTGTGATGAGACAGGCTGAAGGAAGCATCCATTAAGCATCTATCATCCTGTCTTGCCACTCCACTGCTCCAGCTGGGGAGTTGCACCAGTGTCTCAGGAGGTTGCGCTGCTTCTTCCCTTCACATGAGGCTCTGTTGGGGCCTTGCACATCCTGAGTGTCTATCAGGTTTCGCCCTTGCCTCCATTCCCCAGGCTCTATGTCCCCATTGCCTTGTTGGAGGTCCACGAGCCTGTTCTGCAAGACTGGGTAGCGGGTGTGCATGAGATTGTGCAGGATGCAGCAAGCTTCCATGATCCTCCTCACAGTCTCTGGGCGATGCTGCATGGTGGTGAGAAGTACCTGGAACCTGTTGGCCAGGATGCCAAAGGCGTTCTCCACCACCCGCCTTGCCCTGGACAGCCTGTAGTTGAAGATCCTCTCTTCACGGGTGAGGAGTCTGGAAGTGTAGGGCTTCATGAGGTAGGTTGTGAGGGAGAAGGCGTCATCCCCCACAATGAAGTAGGGCACATCTTGTGTGTCGTTGGGCAGGGGTTCTGGATCTGGGAAGCCCATGATGAGGTTGCGTTCCAGCTCCTCCTTGAGGTGACTGGCGTTGTATACCTGGGCATCTGAAGATGAGCCATTGCCTGAAGCATCGATGTACATGAACTTGTAGTCAGCATCGACCATGGCGAAGAGGATGATGCTGAAGAAGCCCTTGTAATTGAAATAAGTGGACCCCGACTTGGCTGGAGCTTTACAGGCCACGTGCTTCCCATCTATGGCTCCAACGGTGTGGGGGAAGTTCCACTTCTGATACCACTGCTCTGCAACTTTCTTCCATCCTTCTTCAGTGGAGGGGAACTGGAGGAGCTCCTCCTTGTATTCTTTGATGATGGCCTGCACCACTTCTCTGACCACAATGCTGATGGTGTTGGGTGGCACCCTCCAGCCGTACTGCATACTCCTGTAGGTGGTCCCTGAGGCCAGGTGGCGCAGAGTGAGTGCCACCTTGAGCCCAGGTTCCAGGCTGGGCCGGAAGTTGGTGTTTGCCTTGGTCAGCCTGGGTGTCAGCCGCTGCACAACTTCGTCAAACATGGCTGGAGGCATCCTCATGAAGTTCTGGAATGCCCAAGTGTCTTCGCTCCTGAGCTCCACCATCAGCTTGTACAGTCCGTCCTCTGCTCTTCTGGCGAACCATCTTTGTACCCAGATGCTTCTTGGCCGCCCCTTTTTCTTCCCGTAGTAGAGTTCACAGAGCCTGTAGATGGCTTTGCACTGTTGCAGAAGGATGGTGGCTGTCAAAAGGACTGTGTTACGATCCACGGTGGACATGACTGGATGCTGTGGAAGAGGAAGAGGCAGATGAAGGCTGCAGAGGTCCACACTGCAGGGCTGCTGTTCTGAAAGTGAGATCCAGATGTGTTGCTCCCCCTTTTTATAGGCAGTATAGGTGTCCCTTTGCATCCTCTAGGCATCCTCTAGGCATCCTGTAGACATCCTTAATATCCGAGATAGGTCCCCTCTGTGAACCTTTTTTCCGTTTTAAACGCTTTGTTTCCGCTTGGCATCCGTTCTGCATCCATTCTGCGTCCGTTCCGCTTCCTCCCTGCGTCCGAGCAGATGCAAGTTGCGCAGATGCGGAACGGATGCCTAGCGGATATAGCAGATGCGTAATGGATGCAGAACGGATGTCCCCCGTATGCCTAGAGGATGCAGAACGGATGCATTGGATACATTTTCCGCTCAAAAGTTTTGAGCAGCTCAAAACTTTCTGAGCAGATGAAACGTCAATAAACGGATGCTGGACGGATAGAGAGGAAGCAAAACGGAGGCAGTGAGTACATCACGTTAATCAACGGATGGCAAGCTTTTTTGTCCATTTTACATCCTCTTTGCATCCGTTGGTGCAGTGTGACAGGGGCTTTAGATATAAATGATTCTGCACTTTCTCAATAGGAGATATGAATTTTGGAAAAAATTAATTCAGAAGTGCAAAACAAAAACATGCTTTTGTGTGTGTGAATAGCAATATTTCTCCTCAGTTAACTCTTTCAGCCTCTTAGCAGCATTATTGGAAAAATATGGACTTGAGAAATTCTGTTCTATTCTATTTTCTACTCTACTCTACAACTCCATTCCATTCTTACACTCCACTCCACTCTACTCTATTCTTCAGAACTAGAGCATATAGTTCTACATTGGCTCCAAAAGTTTGTTTTTTATGAAAACCTTTTCAGTGAAGGCCATTTCTGGCACTCACACACCCATTTATAGGGAACAAATGATTATGTACACCTTAAATTCAAGGAACACCTATTCTGACCTGTAGAACAGTTTACAATGATTTTTTGTAAGCTTGCCTTAAACTGTTGGCCTGCAAAACTAAAGTTGGTAAGAACTTTGTTCATAAATGCAGTTTCAGAATTCATCAATGTGAGGATGCTCTTTGTGGACTACAGCTCTGCGTTTAACACTATCATCCCAGATATACTAGTAACCAAACTGTATAATCTGCAGGTCGCCA
Organism: Laticauda colubrina; assembly: GCA_015471245.1. Taxonomy (NCBI): domain Eukaryota; kingdom Metazoa; phylum Chordata; class Lepidosauria; order Squamata; family Elapidae; genus Laticauda; species Laticauda colubrina. The sequence continues at coordinate 15,556,328 of BLBF01000010.1, forward strand.
CCCCCACGTGCTCCTGGATTAAGAACTTCTTGACAAACAGACCACAGTTTGTTAGACTCGGTCCCCACCTTTCTTCCACTATTACACTCAGTACTGGTTCCCCCCAGGGTTGTGTCTTGAGCCCCCTGCTATATGCCTTGTACACCTTTGACTGCTCACCAAGCCATGCAACAAACACCATCATAAAGTTTGTGGACAACATGCCTGTGATTGGTCTCATCTCTGAAGAGGATGAGATGGCATATAGGGCAGAAGTAGAAAAGCTGTCTATCTGGTGTTCACAGAACAATCCGTCACAGAATGTCCATAAAACCAAAGAACTGATTATGGACTTCAGAAAACATGGACAGGACCATGCCCCACTTATCATCAACGGAGAACAAGTGGAAACTGTCCCTATGATCAGATTCCTTGGCATCCATATTTGGTCCCCTAATATCAAGGCTCAGTGAAGAAGGCTCAGCAGCGGCACTTCCTGCAGGTTCTCAGGAAGAACAATCTGGATAAGAAGCTGTTGCTGGCTTTCTATAAAGCCTCTGTGGAGAGCACTCTGACATATTGGATGGGTGTGTGGTATGCAGGCTCCACAGCTGAGGACAGGAAAACTGTACAGAGGGTGATAAACACAGCTCAAAAAATCATTGGTTGCCTTCTGCCCTCCCTGGAGCCAGGTCCCGCCTTAGCCAGGTCCCGCTGCCAAAGCAGAATCAAGGCCATCATGGAAGACCCCTCACACCCTGGCAATTATCTTTTGATCTGCTGCCATCTGGACGGAGTTTTTTCGAACTGCAAATAAACACAAAGTCACTACCTTATTAAGATGTAAAAAGATGTGAAATCTCAATACCCCATTCAGATGTATAATAACATATTACAATACAATCCATCTCTTGTGTATTATACTCGGCTAAGTATTACAGTCAGCGTTGGATGTATATTTTGTGTATATCTGTAGATATTGTACTCTCAAATTGCAAATGGAGATGTGGGTACTCTATTTTCTTATCTTCATTTTTAACTGCTTTGGTTTTATTGTATTGCGAACAGTTGCTGGGATCCATCCACAGGTTCATTGTACTTGTTCATTGTACTACAATGACAATAAAGTTGTTGTTGTTGCTGTTGCTGTTGCTGTTCTTCTTCTTCTTCTTCTTCTTCTCCTTCTTCTTCTTCTTCTTCTTCTTCTTCTTCTTCTTCTTCTTCTTCTTCTTCTTCTTCTTCTTCTTCTTCTTCTTCTTCTTCTTCTTCTAGTTCTTTTTTAATTATTAGTGAGCATTACTTTCCTCTAATCCTTCTTTTATTCATATTTTAGAAGTTCAAATCTTCCCTTGCATTATTTCCACCTACCTGATTGGCATGAGATGGATGGATGGGGTGCCTGGGCCTCTATTTCTGCTTAAATCTCTTGTTTCCTACTAGCACTTCAGTAAGAGGTTGGAAAAGAAGGAATGAGAAGTTTGAAGGGTTATTGATCTGTGGTGGTGCAGTGGTTAGAATGCAGTACGGCAGTCTACTTCTGCTGACTGCTGTTTGGCAGTTCAATTCTGACTTGGCTCAAGATTGACTCAGCCTTCCATCCTTCCAAGGTGGGTAAAATGAGGGTCCAGATTATCGGGGACAATAGGCTGATTCTGTAAACCACTTGGAGAGGACTGTAAAGCACTGGGAAGTGGTATATAAGTCTAAGTGTTATTGCTAATGCTAAGGCAGAAGAAAAAACCCAAAGGCTGAGCTTTGGAGCTATTGGCAATTGTCATATAAACCCCACAGTACTTATTTTAAGGAGAAGCAGTTCAGCTTCTTCAGAGTTAATTGAACTCAAACTAGAGGAAGCTTATTCTTTACTGTAGAAAATAATGATCTGTATAATGTTCTGTATAAATAATAGTAGACTCCAAACACTTCATTCCGATTGGTTAACAAAACCTAAAACGGGATTGGTTCAATAGGGACCAATCCACGAAGCCGCCCAAGGGTGGCAAAACCAAATGCTTGTCATTGGCTACAAGCCGGCAGACAGAAACATAAAAAAGGGCTGTCGCGGCTTGAGCCAATGTTCCGTTTTGCAGCTATAATTGAAATAAAGACTTGTTGTTGGAACCCGCTCTACTTCGCATTTTTCCGGACAGAACACATGCCTTAGATTCTAGAAAAGCATTTTATTTTGGGTGGGTGGAAATGCAAGGAGAGAAATATAGAGAATGTTAAGGGCTCTTCCAGACAGGCTCCACTTCTAGCAAAGAAAAAATGAGCTATTTCATTCATTCACTGATTCATTTATTTGTTTGTTCATTCATTATTTTTATAAACAATTTAAGATGGCAAATAAACCTAATATTCCTTCCTCTTCCCATTTTCCCCACAACAACAACCCGGTCTTGTGGGTTAGCTGAGAGAAAGTCCCAGACCCAAGGCCATCTACTTGATTTTCATGATTAAGGTGGGACTAGAATTCATAGTCTCCTCGCTTCTAGCCAGGTGCCTTAACCACTAGACTAAACTGGCTATGGCCTCTGCTTGGAAGCTGTGACTGGATCCTTATGAGTGTAAGCTTTCTTGGATTCCCCTGTTCCAATCATAACTTCTCTTCTTACCAAGAAATTCTGTTTCAAGCAACAAGGACCACTGCAGAATGACAAGCACTTCACCGTAATGGTAGAAAGAGAAAAACTGGTCATCCTAAAATAACTTTCCTTAATGCAAGAGATATAAGAAGGAAAGCAGACTGATTGGGGATGGGTAGATGCATGCAGAAGTGAGCAATCTCCTCCTAGGGATAGAAGCTTGTTGATGATGTAGACTTATCGGCTTGATTATAATAAAGGTAGCAGTTGGTGGCTTCTACAAATGAACACATTCTCACATGATGTCAGTCTTGCCAAATACTCCAGACAAGAAACACATCCAGAAGTCTTAGCTTTACATTTATTATAAGCTTACATTACTATAAGAAATTTTTGCAAGTCTGAAAGTACATATCTCCTTCACCTTTATGGCCCAAGAAACTAGGGCAGCTCCATTCTGAGTTATTTAACATAGCTTAGTTGCTTCTATGATCTTAGCTGCCTGTTATCTCACTGTTGTCTAGTCTGCTGCTTTCTTCCTTCTGTCTTCCAAGGTCACTCCCACATATCATTACCCAATGGTCTGCTTTTATACATCCAGCCCAAGGTTATTGTGTGGCTATTCTGTCACAATAGGGGTGCAAAAATAGGGAAGTTCCAAAGAAAGAGCACATTGTTTGAAGCTTTTGAGGCAGCAGTATCTGCAAGTTTCATCGAAAAGCACCACCCACTGGCAACATGATGGATGGAGAGAAAAGTAACAAAAAAGTAAAGTTTTACATTTAGGCAAGAAAAACCAAACACACGAGTATAGAATAGGTGGCACCTGGCTCAACAGTTGTAACTGTGAAAGGGATCTTGGAATCCTAGTGGATGAATATGAGCCAGCAGTGTGCTGCAGCTGCCAAAATAGCCAAAGCAGTCCAAGGTTGCATTAATAAAGGGGTAGAATCAAGATCACGTGAAGTGTTAATACCACTTTAATGCTTTGGTAAGGCCACACTTGGAATACTGCATCCAGTTTTGGTCACCAGGATGTAAAAAAGATGTTGAGACTCTAGAAAGAGTGCAAAGAAGAGCAACAAAGATGATTAGAGGACTGAAAGCTAAAACATATGAAGAATGGTTGCAGGATTTGAGTATTTCTTGTTTAATGAAAAGAAGGACTAGGGATGACATGATAGCAGTGTTCTGATACCTCAGGGGTGCCACAAAGAAGAGGGAGTCAAGCTATTCCCCAAAGCACCTGAAGGCAGAACAAGAAGCAATGGATGGAAACTAATCAAGGACAGAAGCAACCTAGAACTAAGGAGAAATTTCCTGACAATTAGAACAACTAATCAGTGGAATGACTTGGCTCCAACACTGGAAGTTTTAAAGAAGAGATTGGAAAACTGTTTGTTTGAAATGGTATAGGGTTTACTACTTGAGCTGTTAGTCTGTTGTTCTGGTGGCATCCTGCAGTGGTTTTTTTTTTTTTGGGGGGGGGAGGATGCATGGAGAAGCATAGGTGGTGCAGGACACTGAGGCAGAGGAAGGGTGGAATAACCTGACACAGCAACCTCTCCTCTCCTGCCTGTCTGCCCTCTTCAGAAACTACAGCAAGTTACATGCTCTGACCAACTGATGTGGCAGGAACTAGTTATAACTAGATTGCACTGGTCTGAGGCAGCCCAGTCCGTGTTGCGACTCAGAGACTGCTGGACAAGTCACTACTGAAACCTGCCGAGTGTGCTCTTTTCTGGCTGGCAGAACAGGAATAATCCAGCCCTTTCTGCCAATAGAAGACTGGGCAATAAATTTGTCTGCCAGCTTCATAAATAATGACTACAGACCCAAGCCTCTCATTTTACTCATCCTTCTGGAGACAAAATTGTGATCTGTATACAGTAGATCAGGCCAACTTGCAACAGGAAACAACCAGTTGGCTTGGTTCATATTTTACTGTGGATTTATTAAATTTACACTTTTTGAATGTTGTATATAGTAGTATATAATATTTGCAATTTCTAAATTTTGCAATGAGATTGTTTTTTTAAATTAAAAAATAGGGGAATGTACAAACAAAAATGTATTACCTTTGGGAAAAAAATGTGTCTCTGTGTGTGTGTATCTCAAACAGATTAAACTTTCTTTACGATCTTAATAAATAAAATAATATGGAAATAAAATAAAATAAACCATAACAGATATTGAAAACACTGATTCAACCACCCCAATTCTAAATCTGAAATGTTTTGATGTGTCAACCACAATGTCTTGCTCATTTATACCATTGAGACTACAGCCACCTGAATTCCATATCCAACGTAATGAGCTATAAATCTACAGAAGTCTTTTGTAAGTTCTCTAATCACTTTTACAGTACCTATAATGTTTTTTCTATGCCACCAGTGCCCTACATGTCAATAGTTTATGAAATAGGAGATGTTTAGTTTGATCTCCTGACACCAAGAAGCACTGACCTAAAAACAGGACTTGCCTAACCCTGTTGAAACTGGAACAATGTGTTTCAAAGAAACATCACACACACACAAACATCCCAGGGCAGTAACTCTATTGAATTCTATTGCATAGTGCAACATTAATGCAATATCAGGGGTTTTCAATTCAATGTATAGAATGTGACGGATGTGTGTTTGTGTGTATTTTCATAGTCATAATATACATTGAAGATTGTATTTAATTTTGTTGAATGAGGTGCAATGACAATAAAGTAAACTAAACTAAAGATGGAGTTGTTTCTCCTTGAAGTATGACCATGTTGATTGCATCATCTATGTTCATTTAAAGAATGTTGTGTTAAATCAGAACTTGGGGAGCTCATTAGAACCATGAAGCTGATATGAAATAAAAGAGTTTGTTAATATGTTCTAAAAAGAGAAGATGCATTATGGCCACATTTTGGTAACCTAGTGCCTTCCCAGAATTCCCATTGTAGTAATTTGTCTGAAATAGTATAGCATCTCCTGCTTGAGCAGGGGGTTGGACTAGATAGAAGACCTCCAAGTTTCTTCCAATTGTTATTCTGTATTCTGTTACAATGCTACTGGAGCCAAGCTTCAGAAAATACGGAAGACTCAGAAGTGCAAAAAATCCTATAGTCACCCCAATGATATCAACAGAATTTCAAGAATGTATTAAAATATGGCCTAGACTAAGATGAACTTTGTGCAGGAAAATAGGGGGAGGCATCATAATGGAAGGTTCAGTCATTTGGACTGATTTCTGATTGTTGAGGTTAAGCCAATTATGAAAGGGAAATCATATTTTTAATTTTTTTCAGGCAGTTGGGTTTGTTTTGCTTTTTAAATTTAGTTTTGGTGGTGCACTGAAATTTTTGCATGTTTCTTGACTCAATGTAACAAGAATTGTGCTATTAATTTTAGGCAACCATACCTCTAAAATCCAGTAAAGCAATTTAAGGGATGTCCACTGTCTGTAACAACTAAATTCCATGGACCTCATGAGGTTTTTGGTGGTTTTGGGCTGCCCATCTGTGATGAGAATAATGATCAAAATCACTCAGATCTAAACTCTGGCTGAATTAAAAAGCTCAGTAGATTCATTTGAAGCTAAAGGCCCGGTCCCACTGGCCGACGGATGCAAAATGTATGCACAAAAGACACAGTGGACGAGCAAAATTTCAGGGGTGGCTCCGTCTGTTGTCATCCACTCCAAAAAGTGGTGAAAATTTGCATAAACAGAATGGAAAAGAACGGAAAAGAACGGATGTGGGTAGTATGTAGCAGGGATGTTAAACGGATGTTCTTAGGAAACCTAGCGGATGGAAGCGGATGACACCTCCGAAGGGGTTCCGGGGGATAATTTCGAAGCGGACGCATAGCAGATGAAGCGGATGCATCACATACGCCTAAAAGAAAGAACGGGGATGCCGCGTGGATGTATATCGGATGCAAACCGTTCACTGTGCATCCTTTCTATTTCCGTGCTACTAATGCTGTGTAGACGTTCCGTGTACCTTTTGTTTCCTCCCTCTTTTCATTTTCAGCTGCAGCAGATGTGAGTTGCGAGGATGCCCAGAGGATGCAGAGAGGATACAGCGGACATTTAATGGATGATAAATGGACATAGAACGTTTGTTGCTCGTATGTCATGGATTTACATTGTACACAGCGGAAAGTTCATCCGTTCACAAAGTTTTGTGCAGCTCAAAACTTCTTGCGCGGATGAAATTGCAGTGGACGGATGCTCGACGGATAGAGCATATGAAACACGTATGCAATGAGTCCACAACGGATGCATAGCATTTTACAATGGTTGGCAAGCTTTTTTTAATGTTTTACATCCTCTTTGCATCCATAAGTGCAGTGGGACAGGGCCTTAACCTCTTCTGTAGATTCAATTATAAAAATATATGCATTGCTCCCACTCTTGGGAAGAAGAAGAATTTGTGTGACCTCAAATATTTAAAATGCTTACAGTCTTTAACTGACTGAAATGGCTGCTAATAAGAAGAAGATAGAACCATGAAAAGAATTCTACTTGAGGCAGGTTTAAGGCACTGAATACCAAGAGAAAACCTTGAACAAATCCTAAGTATTTATCCCTTACCTCTTCATATATTAATACCCCAAACTGTCAAATTGGACAGGATTTTCTCACATCCAACCCTCAACAATCTTATGATATTTTGTTACTCTTTCTCAGGCAAGATGTAGGGTACACGGTCAAGTTTTTGAAGTCTTCTGAAAGAACAACACGGTTTGTGCTATTCTATTCTATTTATTTTATTTTTATTTATTTAATTTGTCAATTGCTTACAAGATAATAGGCATAAGTATAAACATGAGTAAGGATATAAGAAATAGGTATGAATAAATGGGGACAATAGGACAGGGATGGTAGGCATAATTGTGCACTTATGCACACCCCTTACAGACCTCTGAGGAATGGGGTGAGGTCAATAATGGATAGTTTAAGATTAAAAGAATGGGGGTTAAAGGATGTAACAACAGAGTAATTAGTGCATTCCAGGCATTGATCACTCTGTTGCTGAAGCTGTACTTTCTGCAATCAAGTTTGGAGCAGTTTCCATTGAGTTTGTACCTGTTGTGTGCTCTTGTATTATTACGTTTGAAGCTGAAGTAGTCATTGGGTGGTAGGACATTGTAGCAGACAATTTTGTGTACTACGCTTAAGTCCATTTGTAGGCAGCGTAGTTCAAGGTTGTCCAAGCCCAAAATTTCAAGCTTGGTGATATCGGGTATTCTGTTGCGAGCATTTCTATTCTAATCTTTGAAGGGAGAAGATTCTACAAAACAGAGGCTACAGCAGAGAAGGCCCATCTTCTGGTCCTTGGTAGCCAACATTTTTTGGCTGATGGGATCCACAATATGCCTATTCTGATGGACTGGATTGCACAGGTAGATATTCTTGGAAAAAGATGGTCCCTTAGGTTTTTTGCCATTATAAAAGTTGAAAATTCCCAAAAGTTATTTAGGAGTGTCACAGATACCCATGTTATACAAGTGCTGCATTTCTGACCCCCGATATAAAATACATTTTCTGTTGCCTAGATCTTAAATTAGAAAGTGTCTTTTTTTTTCTTTTTTCTCAGCAACCATTTATTCATTTACAAAAAAAAAATCAAATATATTTTCACTAACAGGCCAGAAAGTTATTCGAATCCTTGCTCAGGTCTGAGCCTCCAAAGGATATTCTTGTTGTAAAGTACTCGGTTTCCTTAGTTGTATCATCAATGGTTTTATTGGTATTATTGGTGATCTTTTCTCCTTGTCCTCGGCCGTGGTTCTGCTTGATGTTTCTGTGCCCTTCTTCTTTGATGTCCTGCTGGATGCCATCTCCTTATCTTTGGGCTTTTTCACAGGTTTATGGCTTGGGGTCATCTTTTTTGTCTTAGAAGGCTGAGGACTGGGCTTCTCCACCTTTGGAGTGTCAGCCTTCAAGATCTTCTACTATTGCTTTGCATCTTTCGACTGCCATAAGTAACGGGGGGAGGAAGGGAAAGTCTGGGAAGTGAGCTGGAGGTGTTAAATTCTTCTGTTGTGTAAATGGGGGGGGGGGAAGCATACAATAGAGTTAGGTTTCTATTTCTTGCTTAGCTTTCTTTTCTCTGCGCAACTGCAACCCGTCATCAAAATATGCCAAGGTCAACGGACAGAGGCCTCATCATCACCTGAAGATGCCCACATGATCATATTCACAACTTCTAATTGGAAGTGTCATCTGAACTATTGGGGGTGGGAACATTTCCATCACTTTGTATATGTGAATTGCGCGCCTAATTTCTCAGATTCAGAATTCTTTGGTTGCTACCACTTCACTTTCAGTAAAAGATGTCTTTTCTCTAAACTAAAGAGTCTAAGTATTTCTTTCCTGGATTTTGAATGGAGCTCCGCCTGACATGGAGATTCTTTCTGCGGCTCTTTATAGAGGGTGTGTATACTTCGGTGCTCCAAGAATTTGTTGTCTGGTGGGCCAGGCTTTGTTTCCTCGGCAGTGAACTGGGAACTGTCTGGTGAATGATTTTCTCATCTGGAGGCTCATATTGAGACTTGGCTTTGATAGCTCTCACTGGCCTGAAGTCCGTCTAGGGTTGAAATTCATTTCTGTAAGAGGAGGTGGTCACCCTGGCCGTCACTTCCTCCTTGATCTGTCAGTTGAGGGCATCTGCCACCACTCGTCCTTTCTCACCTTCCTGGGTCCCCGAAGGCACCGGCATCTGGACCTTCTTCTTGGTCTTGGTTGACCTTTCTTCTGAGGTGCTCTTGGCCTCTTCCTTCCTTTGCTCCAACCGATCAAGGCCTATCTAAGATCTACTCCTCCTCTCCCAGCTGCTGGACCGTTCCTTGGTCCCTTTGTCCAGCTCCAAGGCTGGGATGGCCACCTGTTTGGGGATCCAGAGATGGTCTCCTCACTAAGGGATGGGCCACAGATGGAAGTCCTTCTGGTACTGGCTCTGCTTCTCAAAGGGCTGGTCTGAGGGCTGGTATTCGCTTTTGGGCTTGCAGCTCGGCTCAGGCCGCTGGACTTTCCAGGCTCTGAAGTCTCCTTGAGTCACTGAGTCCACTGAGGATGGTGCTTCTTTGGGCAGCTGGGAGGTCCCCACTCTAGAAGAAGGACCCAGGGCAGGGGCCCCATGCTCCACTGTGGCTGAGATGGGCCTGGCATGGGAGTCACTGCCCAGGGCTGCCAACTGGGTGTCAATGGCCAAGGACAATGGGCGTGCCTGCTACTGTTGGAAGACCACCTGAGTGCCGGGCAGCTCAGTGGCTCAGTGGCTTCCGAGTACTTGGTGAAGACCAGAGGGACGGCGATGTCGGCTTTGTCCAGCTGGTTTCAGAAGCGGGTGATGCAACACTCCAGATGATGCACAGACAAGCCATCTCGGCCACGGGGTCCTGCCCTCGTTCACCCACCATGGTCCAGGCTTGCTCGCTGCCCACCCCTCCCCTTTCTAAGACAAGAGACAATGGAGCCCCCTCTGCCTCCTTTAGCTCTGGAGACCTGCTCTCTCTCTCTCTCTCTCTCTCTCTCTCTTTTCAAAGACATCCTCTCCCCCCCACCTCCTCCCCAATGGCTGCAAAGACCCCCTAGCTGGGCAAGGCCAACCCCTCCCCATCCCTTCTTTCCCAAGCCCCCCTGACACCCCCTCCTCAAGTCAAGCTGCAGAAAAGCAAGAAAGAGAGAGAGAGAGACAGAGAGAGAGAAAGAAAGAAAGAAAGAAAGAAAGAAAGAAAGAAAGAAAGAAAGAAAGCCAAATTAAGTGAGCTCAATTAAGGGAATGCCAATTGAAGGGCCCTTTCCATCAGGTTAAGGGGGGAAGGAGGGAGGGGCAAGCAAGCAAGTCAGGCACCACCACCCCGTCTAAACCCTTCAAGGGAAGCAAGGGAAGGGTGATCTCTCTCTATGGAGAGATAGACCACCCCCCCAAAAAATAATGCCAATGCTCAACGAAGCGCAGCTCCTGCGAGTCTAAAGCCAGGCTGGGCAGCAGCAGGAGGGAGGATGCGGCAGTGAAAGCGGTCCCACCCCACTGGGATGCCGAAGGGGAAGAGGAAGAGAGGAAATTAAAAAGTATCTTATGATCATATTACATTGTTGTTTGTATGTACATGAGAGCTTATGCACTGGAGACAAATTCCTTGTATGTCCAATCACACCTGGCCAATAAAGAATTTTATATTCTATTCTTTCAAATGATTCCCCATTGCAAAATTCTGAATTTTATTTCTCTTTATCTCAAAATGTCTGAGATATAGTCAAAGCGATAAAACATTCATGGACTCTGTAACAGCAATTGCTGTTACTCCCAGGAATATATTTTCCAATATATTTGTCAGGTTGGGAGAAAACAGTTTCTTAACAAATTATTTTTAACCATCAGTTAGAAGTGTAGAAATCAATTCTAGGATATTCAGTTCAGTATTAGAATAATATTCAAAATATTCCAATTCCTCAGTGTGTGAAAAAGTTAGAATGATATGGCAAGTGACTTAAAATGGCACTGTAATCTTATTAGCAAAAATTTTTTCTATTGTCCCATTTTTTAAATATATGAAATCCTCTCTTTGGTTTAAAAATGTCACCTGAAGCAGCATCAAATAAGTAAATATGTAAATATGCTATATATAACAAGTTGTGGCTGATGAATCAGGTTGTTAGTGGTGAAGGCCCATGTTCTAAATCTCTGAAGTTTTGAAGTCCCTCAAAAAGCTCAGTGTGAGAGCTACAGTAAGTAGGGGGCGTGCATAAGTATACCAACATGCCTACCGTCCCTGTCCTATTGTTTCTTTTATTTTTCTTATATGTACCCATATATTTTTCTTTTTCTTAAATGTGCCCATTTCATGTATTCATAACTATGTATATACTTATACCTATTATCCTGTAAGTGACAAATCAAAATAAATAAATAAATAAATAAAATAAAAGTATGTAATCTCTGAGTTTGAAAGGAGTACTTCTATCTGTCTGAAGCACATCTTCCAAACTGAGTTTGAGGCATTCTGTGGACCTCCCCAGAATTAAAACTGCACATTGCAACATATGGGAGATGTTGACATTAATCATTTGTTTCCATCTTCTATGATTGCTTCTGAGTTTCTTTATTTGCTTAGAAAGCAGCTCTTCCTACTGGTACATATGGACATGGGCAAATTATTTAAGAGGTTTAAATAATGAAAAATGATGTTAAAGCTAATATTCTCCAACCCAGCATAAAATCATGAATAGATAACCTTAATGAATCTTTCCTGCAACCAAGGACAATCATTTGAACGAGTTAATGCAACTTCTCAGATGTTCATGGCTAAGTTGGTCTCAGATGTCCCTAGTCAGAGCCTACATTGTTCTCAGCACAGACTCAGTGGTCACCATTCACCAAACCTTTGGAGAAGCCATCAAGGACTAAACTACCATTCTCAAGGAAACTCATACAATTCCTAATTTCTCACTGCAATAAATAGCAGTTTGTTCATTTCAGCTCTAGTTCGCTCACAAAATCCACCAACATTGGTTTCTTTTCGCATCATGTTAAGTCAAAATTTCCTCAAATATAGTTTGCTGAGTAAGCCATATTGCCTTCTTTCACAGACACCACTGGTCTATCAGGGCTGGATTTGTACATCATTCTTTGTAAATATAATTTAAAAATAAATTGAATACACATTGTTTCCACATGAACTAGCAATAACCAGTTGCTCAATTTTGAGAGGAGAGTGGGACTACTGTAATATATATTATTTATCACTATTTCGAAGTTTTAAAACTTTATTTTTGTCAGGTGCTGCTTAAAGGCATTTTGGAACAGAGCAGCATCTAAAACACAATAATAAATATACAAATCAATAAAATAAAATAACATACTGTATGTTCAACATTTCTTCTGCTAAAGTATGCTTTCGTACAGGGATGTCAAACTCAATTTCATTGAGGGCCACATCAGGGTTGTGTTTGACCTCAGGGAGCCCGGGTGGCCATGGCCGTGGGGTCCATGGCCAGCTCAACATCACTTGTTTCGCGGGCGCCTATGGTTGTCTGAGTGCTCTGGCAGTGAAAACGGGCTCCCGAGCTCCATTTTCTATTGTGATAACCTCCTGCAACCCTTTGCCAGTGAAAAAAGAGTTTGGGAGGACCACATGTGGCCCTCCCGAGCTCTGTTTTTGCTGGCAGAGGCACTGTGAGCCGGTCCTTTGCTGTTTCCAGGGTGGCTCTGCGGGCTGGATCTGGCCCCCAGTCCTCGAGTTTGACACACCTGCTTTAGCACAAGTAGATATCTCCCATTTTTACATTCGAGGTCATAATTTCCCCCCTGTGCCACCTGCACCCACTAATTACATTGCAAATTGAGTGACTCTGACCTCAATCCACATTATTGAAATGATTAAAACGATGCTGTGACTTGAATGAAATCCCAGGGAGTATTTGAAATTCACTTTACAAATATATACTCACTATATAAAACCTTAATATTTCCACTCAAAAAGAAAACCATCTTAAAACATAGGCAATATCGTTGTCTTTCTTGTTTAATACATGCCACTAGGTGGCAAACTTCTGAGGTTAGATTTCTCAATGTTTATGAAGCATTATACACTGGTCATTGTTGTTTCCCTATGCCCTTTGGGTAATTCAAAATATATATATTTATTTTTGGAGCGTTTTACACCTGTGAATAACATTCTTAGTGAACAATCTTTAGGAAATTGAATTATCAAAAACAGAGCCTTGCATATGCACAAGATTGCAATTCCAGTATGGAATGGAAGACTCCTAACAAAGCATATTATCCATTCCAGTGGATGTAACTGATATTGAATTTCAGAACATCTGGAACATCAATTTCATTGAAGGTATCAGGGAGGGGCACATGGAATATGTTGTCACTGTGTTGCTATTATATTTAACATAGATACAAAAGTGCTTGGGATGATGTCAGCTTTCCAGGTAAACCAGACAGGAAATATAACTTGATGAACTAATTCTAGTTTATTGTAAGGCTACATTAACAGAATGTTTCAAGTCTGAAAGTGCAAACTTCCCACCATCACCTTTAACTGATCCATTAGGGCAGACCTTTCAGCCTCTGATTTTTAAGCTATTGGGAGCTCTTGCTTCTCTTGTTTGAGTGTTCCCTACACAGCATTTTGTTCTCCAATGTCATCCTCACAGTCCATTACAGGGAAACACATGTTATTATGTTTGTGACATCATTGTGGTTTGTAATGGGCATCTGTGTCTGGAGAGTTTATTGTGAGTATTCCAGCATAATTGCCTTTACTTACTATTTGATTTACAGATGAAATTCTTGACCAGGGATGGGACAAAATTCTATTCCAGGTGAATTTTTCATTGCTGAATTTATGACAAAATAACCAAGGGAACAGAGGTTTTTCTATCCTAGCAACTTCCAGATAGTTACAGTCCATATTCAATTATACATAGGTCTTCTCCATGACATTGTCATCCAAACACTAGCAAGTGATGCCCCTATCTTAGCAACTTGCATTTGCAATGTTCTGTGTTGTACAAAAAATATGCTTATGACAAAATGTTCCACCAAACTTCAGCTGTCCTGCAGATTTTCATCTCTGATTCGTCATAACACCTGTAACTTGATCAAAAAGTATTTTCCAAGAAAAACAGATCAATGAAAACAAGATTGAGGATACATTTTGTTGTTGGTTTTTCTCTTTAAAATAAGGAAGGATTCCATGATTTAAAAGAAATCCCAAGAACTCTTGATTTTACTCTTGGGAATATTTGTCTCCCAAAAGTGTAACAGGGATTGTTAAGATGAACTCAGGAAGAGGCCATGGGAAAACTAAGACATAAATTCTTTTTTAGGGACATTTAATCAGCCTGACATGGACTGGAAATTGGCTTCAAGTAGTAAAATAACCCTGCATTTACTGTAGATTTTTTTTTAAAGTTTGCTTCAATAACAAATTAATTATATTAATTTCAGGAAACAGTGGATTTACCTTCATCTTTGTGTCTGTTGCAGCCAAAGCTGTGGAACACATAGATGTCAGTTCGGGGGTTTCCAGTTTGGTCCATGGTCCACGTGATTCTCCTTTTTTTGAAATGAGGTGTGTCCTTCATTTGATGTTCAAAGCTAATAGACAAAGAAATGGTACTTCTTGTGCAGAAAACTCTTATAACCGAAAACACACCATTTACTTTTCTAGTAGTGGTTTGCTGGATTCTCATAATCAAGATCCATAGAGCTATCAAAACATTCCGCAGAATTCTGCAATATTAATACTTCTTTCTTTTCCTCTTTGCAGACTCTTCGTGAGCAATAACAACAGTTACAAAGACGTTCTGGCAAATGTGACTTTACTCCTCTTCGTATTTAGTCATGCCACAATTTTTTTTCCAGAAGCCTAAAGCAGTTTCTTCTGAACTGAAACTGCACAAAAACTGCATGTCCTAGGATCAGAAAGAAAAACCTGTAGGAGCTTCTGTGAAAGAAAGCTGCTTTCCTGACAGTTCACACTGGAGAGGCACTTAAGAGAGGCAGGACTCTGGGAGGGGATATGTAAAATCATCCAGATTAACATAAAGAAGGAATGCAGCCAATGAATAATGTTTCATTTTTCTTTCATGGGATTTATTAACAGGAATTTGAGATGGCTAAGTTTCATGTTCCCTACAGATGAGTTGGAAGCAAGATTTTTTTTGTTCAGAAATGTTTTTCTATGCTTTTCTAATATGAAACTTTCAACAAATTTATGACAGCATGTGTTTCTCTAGTGTCTTCCTTGGACTTAATACAGAAAAGTAATTTCTTAAATTGGAAAGGGATGATCTGATCAGTAACGTGCATTTATGTAACAGTTAACTATTGAGAATGGAACAATTAAGTTCTCATTAACAAAAACAGTAGCTCTTTAACTCTTGTGCTGTGTGGCTCTCAAGATATTTTTTTCTCATGATGTATGGAACAAACAAAATGTTAAAAAGGTATGATATTTACAGAATTTAGTTCCTTATCAAGCACATCTGAATTATATTTAAGTAACCAAAATATCTTTACAATCCCCAAGGCATGTCTCAATTTTTGAGCATCCCTAATGTTTGAAAGTTGAAAAATTGGACATGATAAGTGTGGATGAAGAAGAACAGGACTAGGCTCAATCTTATTAAAATCAAGTGGCTGGGCAGCGGGGTTTAAGGATTCCCAGGTTTAATTTATTTTCTGCAATTAATCCTGCATGGAATAGAAACCACAATCCCCAGCCCCATGGAGCTGGTATGCAGCCTGGGTTGCCCCTAGACTTTCGGCTCCTGCTCATAGAGGAGGTGTTAGGCACGGCTAGGAGATATTTTATACAACTCCATCTTTGGCCAACTGTGCACATTCCTGGATTGGGAGGCCCTGCTTATAGTTTCTTATGTTTCTTGCCTGGATTATAACATGCTGTACAATAGAGCTACCTCTGAAGACTACTCCGAAGCTGAAGTTGCCTCCTAAACCAGATAACACAAATATTGATGGACATACTTTGAGAGCACTACAACTTTGGAAGCTACACTAGATGCAATTCAAGGTGCTGGCTATTACCTATAAAGTCCTTCATAGCATAGAGCCAGATGGTTGGTAGGTCATCTATGTTCAATTATTTTGGCCTGCCCAACAAGTTCTGATACGGTAGGCATGCTCTATCTCCTGTCTATTAAATAACATAAGGTTATTAATGGTCTGAGGAGATGCTTTTTCTACCATTGCAACAGACATCTAGACAGCTCCAACTCTTCTGGCATTTCATATGGTGTGGAAGACTTGGTGTTTACCTCAGGCAGGATGTTAGGTGAGCCAGTTTTCAGGGGGCTTATTTAGGTGTATGTGTATCAGTGGTGGGATTCAAAAAAATTTTTTACTACCGGTTCTGTGGGCCTGGCTTGGTGGGCCTGGCAGGGAAGGATACTGCAAAGTCTCCATTCTCACCCCACTCCAGCGCAAGCATACTGTAACATCTCCATTCCCACCTCACTCCTAGGAGAATGTTACTGCAAAATCCCATTCCCTCCCCACCCCACTAACCTGCTTTCCAGCTCTGTTCTCCTGTGCAGGGCAACAAAAGAAGACCCAGCCAATCAGCTGGGACTCGGGAGGCAGAGAATAGATGGGAGCGGGGCCAGTCAGAGGCGGTATTTGCTGGTTCTCTGAACTACTCTAAATTTCTGCTACTGGTTCTCCAGAACTGGTCAGAACCTGCTGAATACTACCTCTGATATGAATACTACCTCTCTCACACACATCCACACATACACCTAAATAAGCCCCCTGAAAATTGACTGTATGAGGTTCTAAGCCTGTCTTAGCTACAAAGCTACAAGGGTGACCTTGGGCTAGTCACTCTCTCTCTCAGCACTAGGAAGCATGCAGTGGCAAACCACTTCCAAAAATCTTGCCAAGAAGACTGCAAAGACTAGTGAAGGCAGTCACTAGGAATTAACACTGGCTTAAAGGCATACATACACATTTGTATAAATATATAGAAAAAAACAATTACTATCAACCTGCTTTCAATTGAGGACCTGTATACTACAGGAGTCAAAAAGAGAGCTGTGAAAATATTTACAGACCCCTCACATCCTGGACATAAACTGTTTCAACTCCTTCCCTCAAAACGACGCTATAGAGCACTGCACACCAGAACAACTAGACACAAGAACAGTTTTTTCCCCAAAAGCCATCATTCTGCTAAACAAGTAATTCCCTCAACACTGTTCAACTATTACAAAGTCTGCACTACTATTATTGTTAATATTCTCATCACTCCTTACCACCCATCCCATCCTACATATGACTGTATGACTGTAACTTTGTTGCTTGTATCCTTATAATTTATATTGACTGTTTTCTAGTATGATTTGATTGCTTACTGTACCCTATGACTATCATTAAGTGTTGTACCTTATGATTCTTGACTCTTGATGAATGTATCTTTTCTTTTATGTACACTGAGAGTATTTACACCAAGGGTGTCCAATCACACTTGGCCAATAAAGTATTCTATTCTATTCTATTCTATATATGCAAGGATGAATTTTTTTTTATATTTGTTCTTATGACATTTTGTTTTTAACTGGATGTTAAATGAGTGCATTGAATAGCCATATAAATTTAATAAATAAATAAATAAACAAGCCCCATCCTTTCACTGTAGTTTCAACTACACTGCAGACAGAAATAAATCAGCTTAGCTCTCCACCATCATGTGACATCATGAGAAATTCAGTAAGTTGGTTTCAAACTGTCTCAAAATCTTTGTATTGTTGTACACTTAAGTTAGACAGTTTTCAACTAAGAGTCTTTACTGGAAAGTTTGTATAAACATAGCAATGCTTCGCCTAAGTTTTATTTTAGTTCATAAATCAGGTTGGTTGGTTGGTTTTACTCCTAGGCAACCTTGTATTAACCAGTTGAAATGGCCTCCATTTAAATCTGAAGTTAGAAGAAAGCCATCTTAGCATAAAATTTGCAACCTTAACAGATAACAAATAATCAGAGTTGGAAGGGACCTTGTAGGTCATCTAGTACAACCCTCTGCCCAAGCAGAAGACCCTACACCATTTCTGACAGATGGGAGTCCAATCTCTTCTTGAAAGTCTCAAGTGATGGCGCTCCCACAACTTCCAAGGGCAACTTTTGTTCCATTGGTTGATTGTTCTCACTGTCAGAAAGTTCCTCCTTATTTCCAGGTTAAACCTCTCCTTGTTCAGTTTCCATCCATTATTCCTTGTCTGGCCTTCTGGTGCTTTAGAAAATAGCTTGATCCCCTTCTTCTTTGTGGCAGCCCCTCAAATAACCTTGAATTACTGGTGATTATTTTGATGACGTCTGTGGTGGTTTCCTTATTTGCTTTGTTTGAGGTAAGTTAAGAAAGGGGCCTTGCAGATTATTCTAGGCCTATTTCTGTCTCATCCCCTCAAACATGATTGCTGTAAGAACATTGGTGAGGTATCAATTGCTCTCCTTGAGGTGAGAAGTAAGCTAGGAGAGGAAGTAAATTTTGATTAGACTCTTGGGTTGAAATGTTTATTAGAACACTGAGTCATATTTAAAAGTAGCCCAATTAGCAGCTAATGGGGTTATGAAAGCAAACTTAAGTCATCCTGTGTCTGTCAACTGTGCCTAAGTTCAAGTGGGAGGTTCTTTTTGAAGCTTCAAAAACATCCTATACTTGGAACAGCTTTGTTCATACTTAGGCGAGTTCATTGAGGCAATCTTCCATGTCTTCTGTCCAATGCATGAAACACTATCTTCTGCAAGCATTATGGTATATCTCATGTCATACCCTTGGGCCCAAAGGGGGGGAAATTACTAACAGTTCTAAAAAAAAAAATTGCAATCTTCAAAATAAGGATTAATACAATCATGGTAAAACTTAGGTGACACTCAAGTCATAGCAAACTTAGGGAAAGAAACTAGAACATACAAATTAAAACTAATCAATTTCAGTTTGAGATAAGAGATCCATAAGAAAGATTCCTTGCTATGAACTGGGCTATCTAAGTATGAAAATTTTAGAGATGCCAATTAAGCATCTGATTTTCAACACCATAGTCGTTACTCTTTAATCTGAGCCAGTGAGGTTCACTTATATATGATAAAGGGCACTCTTGTTACCACATTTGCTCAGTTTAGCTCAGTACGTTTGCAAAATAAAAAGAGTGTTTCTTTCATGTTTCTTGTCAAAAGAAGTCCATTTGAGAGGAATGAATTAATATCTATATTGAAGGAACTATCTTTCTAGAACCCTGGCCAGATGTGAGAGAAGAGAAAGAAGAAACAGAAAACCCTAAAGTACTTTTTTTCACGTGGCAACTGGACTTTTCTTTGAAGATGTTTCGCTTCTCATCCAAGAAGCTTCTTCAGCTCTGACTGGATGGTGGGAAATGGAAGGATTCCCTATGCAAGCATCATTAAAATATGAATGCTGCTACTGTAATTTGGCTGGAATACGCAAGAAAGATTTGGAATATAAAATAAGCTAACCAGCATCTTCAGTTAAGAATTATTGTTAATGGCATGTTTAATAACCTATTACTTCTTCTTTGGAGAAAACTAATCTAAATTACCATATGATTTTTCCATAGGTTTTTGTCAATAAAATCAGAATAACAGAGTAAAAGAGTTCGAAAGGACCTTGGAAGTCTAATCCCACATTATGTCAGATAAACAGTTGTCCAAACTCTTCCTAAAAACCTCCAGTGTTAGAGTATTCACAACTTCTGGAGGCAAATTATTCCACTGATTAATTGTTTTAACTGTCAGGAAATTTCAGTTTTAGGTTGCTTCTCCTTGATTAGTTTCCATCCATTGCTTCTTGCCCTGCCTTCAGGTCAGAGATGGCATTCAGCAGATTCTGAGAAATTCTGGAGAACCGGTAAATCCCACCTCTGACTGGAGATTTTACAGTATCCTTCCCCTGCCACGCCCACGAAGCCACGTCCACAGAACTGGTAGTAAAAAAATTTGAATCCCACCACTGCTTCAGGTGTTTTGATCCAACTTCCTGCTCAAGCAGGAAAGTCTGCACCATTTCAGAAGGAAGGTTGTCTAATCTCTTCTTAAAAACTTCCAGGGTTGGAGCACTCACAACTTCAATATCAATGAATATCAAAATCAATATCCCATTACAACAATTAAATTAGACAGTTGAATCATGTTAATTATTTCAAATATTGAATGGACTGTGTGATTACAGAACATCAACATTCATTTTAACATAATATGTAAAGCTATAATTTTACGTATTGGCTGGGTTAACATGTTGAACAGTAAATCGGATTTGAAGAAACAATCTGAGTTTCACATACTATCGATGGGTTTAAACTGTGGCCTGTTCACATAATACTGAATGACAAACTACCCAGCCCCATTTAGGCTAGGCCACATGTTGTGGAATGCAGCCATTCTATTTGATCCATGAGTTAAAAAAAAACCCCTGCTAGCTGATAATGAGCCAAATACTTCTGTAAAGTTCAATAGGTTCAGAAGCATCCTTTAAATAGTTCATAGCTGTGTTCCATACAAAACCTGGAAATGTGTCAAAGAGGATGAGTCTGTTCATAGGATCAATTTCCAATGGTGACACTCCACCTCCTAGTGCATAATGGGGAATTTTAGATATACTTCTGGAACTTCTAAAACTGGCTCCTAATTCCCTGCCATGCAAGCCTCTGATACAGTGGTGGGATTCAAATAATTTAACCACCGGTTCTCTGCCCTAATGATTTCTTCTAATAACCAGTTCACCAAACTGCTCAGAAAGTTAACAACTGGTTCTTCCGAACTGGTGTGAACTGGCTGAATCCCACCACTACTCTGATATATCTATATATATAAAAACAAAATATAACTCACGCATCATCATAAAATCTCCAGAACCGTAAAGTATACAAACTTGAAATTTGGCACATATGTTCTAGGTGCTCACTAAGAATGGATTTTTTGAAATTACCATCAGAGCATTAGTATTTCGTATATTATTATTAACACACTCTGATGCTAATTAGGAGTTCTTCTCCCCTGGAAAGAAATCTGTTCCAAATGCAAAACACAAGCAGAGGACTTGGTGCAGTTTTACAGCACCAAGCAGCTTTAGTAAAGAACAGTTGAGCTAAGCCACGCCCAGGGTCCTTGCTGTCTCCTTCTTGCTCACACAGCAAATAGTTTCACTTTCCAAACAGCTCTCAACTCCCTCACACACTGACAGGACGCTAGCCAGATGAATACTGATGGATGCTGGTAGGCAGAGGCACAATTCCACCCCTCCCTTATTTTCCTCCCCCAAAACTAAGCACAACCACATAGTTTCATAGCGAAGCATGGGTATCAAGCTAGTTTTCTGTATAACAGTTCCAGCCAATGTCATTCAAATCAGGACAAAATAATATTTTCTGTAGTTTTTGCCTATAAACCTTTCAAGGGAGATATTTAGATACAAATGCAGGCAGTCACTGAATCAAGAAGCTCTTTTAATAGAACACCAGATATTTTGGAAAGGATGAAGGAAGGCAAAGAAGGACACCAAGAATAGTACAACCAATCTGAGACTGAGATCCTGTATTTAAAATGAGCTATATAAATACCTTTTTAAAAGTACAGCAGATTTCAGAGAGTTATGCAGAATGAGGAAGAGGGCAGTTTTCACAACACCAGGCATTAAAGCTATTTGTTCTTAATAGAAGAAAGCAAAGAGAGCTGGTGTTTCTACATCAAAGAGAGCTGGTGTTTCTTAGCAAACATTTGGCTGCTATATGATAGGTTTTAAAGCCTGCTGAGCTCAAGAATTTATGACGGTCACTGTTGGCCAGGGTGGATTCCATAAACAAGGATCCCTGTATGTAGAACAGAAAGAGTACTTTATGTATAAGTAAATCTTATCATAGAATTGCCAGTAACCTCTAAGTACTTATAACTGCTGATAATTAGTTTATAAGTTGTTGGCAGTAAAGTGTAAACAACTTATAAACTATTATTTGAGCAAAGAGGGTATTAATAGAAAATCCAGAACCTTATCTGCTCTTAAGCCTTCATTTCTTAATATTATCTATCTATCTATCTATCTATCTATCTATCTATCTATCTATCCATCTATCCATCTATCATCATCATCTATCTCTATCATCTATCTAGCCATCCATCCATCCATCCAATGGTGGGATTCAAAATTTTTTACCATTCATTCTGTGGGCATGTCTTGGTGGGCATGGCATGGCATGGCTTGGTGGGCGTGGCATGGCATGGCTTGGTGGGCATGGCAGGGGAAGGATACTGCAAAATCTCCATTCCCTCCCCACTCCACTAACCTGCTTTCCAGCTCCATTCTCCTGTGCAGGGCAACAAAAGAAGACCCAGCCAATCAGCTGGGACTCAGGACACAGAGAATAGATGAGGGCGGGGACAGTCAGAGGTGGTATTTGCTGGTTCTCCGAACTACTCAAAATTTCCACTGCTGATTCTCCAGAACTGGTCAGAACCTGCTGAATACCATGTCTGCATCCACCATTACCTACCTACCAGTATATATTTAACTACTTATCATCTTTCATTTAATTTACTGAAGGTAGCAGAAGTAAATTTCTAAGATAGCATACCCAGAAATCCATTTAAGTGATCTACTCTTCAAAGACTTGTAGCTGAACATTTTAGCATACTAAAAAAGTAAGTATGCAAAGGGCCTGTCACATTGGCCGACAGATGCAAAACGCATGTAAAAAGGACACAGCGGATGAGAAAATGTTCCATCCGTTGTTATCCGCTCTCAAAAGTGCCCCAAATTTGCATAAGCAGAGTGGACAACAACGCAAAGGAACGGACGGGGGGAGGACGTAGCCAGGATGGAAAGCGGATGCTCCACGGAAGCCTAACGGATGGAAGTGGATGGGAGCGGATGGCACATCCGCAGGGCTTCCGGGGAACCACAGCGAAGCGGACGTGTAGCAGAAAGAGCGAATGCAGAGCGGATGCCAAGAGGATGAAGCAGATGCAGAACAGAAGCCTAGCGGATGCCTAGCGGATGCAGAGCGCTCACTGTGCATGCAGGGAGGATGCATTGCGTCAGCCCCACAGATATAAAGGGAAGCAGCTCGCAAGCAGGTCACCATTCAGACGAAAGACCTGCTGCCAGACACAGCTCCAGCCAGCCAGCCAGCCAACAACCATGGGGAAGAAGAGAAAGCCTCTGCCATCTGCTGCCAGCCCTGGCAAGAGGGACAGGGCCACCATCACACCCCCTGGCCCTGACTCTGCTTCTGCTGGGGCTTCTGCTGCTGGGGCTGACTCTTCTGGTGCTGGAGCTTCTGCTGGCGCTGCTCCTGGTGCTGGGGCTTCTGCTGTTGCTTTCTCTGCTGGCACTGCTCCTGGTGCTGGTGCTTCTGCTGATGCTTACTTTGCTGGCGCTGCTCCTGGTCCTGCTGGTCCTGCTGGTCCTGCTGGTGCTCCTGGTGCTGCTGGTACTGCTGGTGCTGCTGGTGCTCCTGGTCCTGCTGCTGCTGCTGCTGCTGCTGATCCTGGTCCTCCTGGTGCTGCTGGTGCTGCTGGTGCTTACTCTGCTGCTGCTGATCCTGGTCCTGCTGGTCCTGCTGGTGCTGCTGGTGCTTACTCTGTTGCTGGTGCTGCTGGGGCTGCTAGTCCTGCTGGTCCTGCTTTTGCTGCTACTGTTGTTGTTGCTGCTGCTGGTGATGGTGGTGTGGTGGAGCAGCCCCTACAACCTCGAAGCCCCTCTGATGAGGGCTCAGATGGCCCTGCCAGAGGGAGGAAGAGGCATACGTGTGAATGGGAGAGGAGGCAATACTCCATCAAAGAGAAACATGAGGATGAGGTGCTGGAAAGGCTGAGGGAGAATGAGTATCTTTGGCAGAAGGAACACAGGCTCTATCGAGACACCAAAAGGAAGCAGGCTGCTTGGAGAGAGAAGGCGGAGAGCCTGGCTGGTGGAAGCACATGCACACCTGGTACGGGAAGCTGCACCTCAAGAAATCAGGCCAGTCCACAGTCAAGCTGACGGACCGAGAGACCGACGTGATCGAGGAGCAACCTCTGACAACCCTCTCTCTCAGGCAGCCCGCAGAGAGCCAGTCCTCTTCTGGCCAAGAGTCAGCTCCTGTGTCGAGGCAGGTATCTGTGGAGCGTGCCACGACAGAGACCCCCCCCCGACAGCTGCACTACCCGTGGTGGAGGGCGTGGAGGACCCCCTGACGCAGTGGGAGCAAGGAGAGGGCACTTCCACCAGAGACCAACCCACATCCACCCCAAGCTCCACCTCCACAGAAAGCAGGCAGAGAGCCAGACCGGAGGGGCAGAGCCACACTGTCCTGCTGGAGATCAGGTACACCATCAAAAGCAGCATAGATCTCCTCTCTCAGTTGGTACATACCGATGTCCCATCCTCCAACCGCAAGCCCTTTCTCACGTACATCAACCAGACCCTCATGTACATGTCGGAATCACAGTACCAGGGGATCAAGGACAGGATCACCAGTCTTCTTCACAACCCTCCAGACCCAGCTGAACTTGCACCCAACCAGTCCAGGTCTGCTCCTCCACCCCAGGTGATGTCACTGCCCTTCCAAAGCTTTCCACAGGCCCTCACCTATCAAGGCTACAGCTACCAGGAGGTCCAGCAGCAGAGGCAACCCTTCCCAGTCCAGGCAGAGGTACATCGAATGCCACCAGTGCCACCGATGCCACTGATGCCACCGACGCCACCGATGCCAGCCATGCCACAGATGCGACCCATGCCACAGATGCCACCCACACCACAGATGCCACCCATGCCACAGATGCCACCCACACCTCACCTCGCTCAGCTGCAGACCAGACATCCCCACTACACTCCTCCTTCCTCCACCCCACAGCCAAGCCCGGCCTCAGAACATCTGCCATCGGTATTGGGGCTGACACCCCATGTCCTGGAGGAAGGGGCTCTCAATATCACAGGACTGAGCCAGCTCTCTGAGAGCTTCCTCCACACACCATCCCCCGTTGTCCTCTCGGGGCCAGGCACCCCAATGGAGCCTCAGACCAGCACTCCAGCAGCAGCCACCTCCACAGCACATGGACCCTTCATCCCTGAGACTATGGGCATGCCTCAGAGTGACTGAGAAGAGTGCCAGAGACTGGGTGGCTACCTGTTGACTTTATCTTTGCTAGGGACACTTGGGTCATTTTTCTTTTACAGCTTGTTATTAATAAAGATTATCTTTGCTTCACACACTTGCTTCATTTATTTTATTAAATAAAGTCTTGGTGGAAAATTTTAGAAATGGTTTAAGCCTTTGCATGCTTGTGGGATGGGTAAGGATAGCAGTGGGATGGGCAGGGATACCTTTGGGATGGGTAATAGCTGTGGGATGGGTTAGGATACCTGTGGGATGGGTAAGGATAGCAGTGGGATAGATAACCCTCCAGTGCAAGCATAGTGGGACTGTATGGTCCACCCTCCCAGGTGCCACACCTTTGGCCCTTTATTATCAATAACAATGTAATCATTCATCCACACATTTCAACATAAACACAACTCTTTATTAAATGCCCTGTTCATTGTAGGACCACTCAACATACATGGCACAATCTCATCAGTGTGATGAGACAGGCTGAAGGAAGCATCCATTAAGCATCTACCATCCTGTCTTGCCACTCCACTGCTCCAGCTGGGGAGTTGCACCAGTGTTTCAGGAGGTTGCACTGCTCCTTCCCTTCATGTGAAGCTCTGTTGGGGCCTTGCACATCCACAGTATCTATCAGGTTTTGCCCTTGCCTCCATTCCCCAGGCTCCATGTCCCCATTGCCTTGTTGGACGTCCATGAGCCTGTTCTGCAACACTGGGTAGCGGGTGCGCATGAGATTGTGCAGGATGCAGCAAGCTTCCACGATCCTCCTTACGGTCTCTGGGCGATGCTGCATGGTGGTGAGAAGTACCTGGAATCTGTTGGCCAGGATGCCAAAGGCGTTCTCCACCACCCGCCTTGCCCTGGACAGCCTGTAGTTGAAGATCCTCTCTTCACGGGTGAGGAGTCTGGAGGTGTAGGGATTCATGAAGTAGGATCTGAGAGAGAAGGTGTCATCCCCCACGATGAAGTAGGGCACATCTTGTGTGTTGTTGGGTAGGGGGTCTGGATCTGGGAAGCCCATGATGAGGTTGCGTTCCAGCCCCTCCTTGAGGTGACTGGCACTGTATACCTGGGCATCTCAAGCTGATCCGTTGCCTGAAGCATCGATGTACATGAACTTGTATTCAGCATCGACCATGGCGAAGAGGATGATGTTGAAGAAGCCCTTGTAGTTGAAATAAGTGGACCCTGAGTTGGCTGGAGCTTTGCAGGCCACGTGCTTCCCATCTATGGCTCCAACGGTGTGGGGGAAGTTCCACTTCTGATACCACTGCTCTGCAACTTTCTTCCATCCTTCTTCATTGGAGGGGCACTGGAGGAGCTCCTCCAGGTATTCTTCGATGATGGCCTGCACCACTTCTCTGACCACAATGCTGATGGTGTTGTGTGGCACCCTCCAGCCGTACTGCATGCTCCTGTAGGTGGTCCCTGAGGCCAGGTGGCGCAGAGTCAGTGCCACCTTGAGCCCAGGGTCCAGGCTGGGCCGGAAGTTGGTGCTCTGCTTGGTAAACCTGGGTCTCAGCCGCTCCACAACTTCATCAAACATGGCTGGAGGCATCCTCATGAAGTTCTGGAATGTACGAGGGTCTTCGTTCCTCAGCTCCACCATCAGCTTGTTATACAGTGCGTACTCTGCTCTTCTGGTGATCCATCTTCGGACCCAGATACTTCTTGGCCGCCTCCTTTTCTTCCCATAGAACAGGTGAAAGAGCCTGTAGATGGCTTCGTACTGTTGTAGAACGATGGTGGCGACCAAAAGGAGTGTGTGATAATCCATGGTGGAGATGACTGGATGCTGTGGAAGAGCAAGAGCAAGATGAAGGCTGAAGAGGTCTGCACAGCAGGGTTGCTGGACTGAAAGTGAGATCCAGGTGAGTTGCTCCCCCTTTTTATAGGCAATATAGGTTTTCCGCTCGGTATCCTTTTGCATCCTCTAGACATCCTGCAGACATCCTAAATATCCGAGATACGTCCCCTCTGCGAACGGATGCGAGTTGCGCGGAGGTGCAGAGGATGCCTAGCGGATATAGCGGACATGTAACGGATAACGATGGATGTAGAACGGATGTTCCTCGTATGCATTGCGGATGCAGAACGGACACGTTGGATAGATTTTCCGCTCAAAAAGTTTTTTGCAGCTCAAAACTTTTTGAGCGGATGAAATGTCAGTAGACAGATGCTGGACGGACAGAGAGTATGACAAATGGACGCAGTGAGTACAGAACAGAAGCATCGCGTTAACCAACGGATGGCAAGTGTTTCTCTCCATTTTACATCCTCTTTCCATCTGTTGGTACTGTGTGGCAGGGGCTTAAGTTCTGGTCTCCAGCAAAACAACTTTCCTGCTTCACGGTATGCCTTGTACCCAGTATCAGCATGGCTATTTGTGCATTACTTCTGATTTGTCTTTTTCAGTTAGACAAACAACTGTCTGTTATGCCCCATTTTTTAAGCCAGCATTGGAAAGCAGTTTGCAAATGAGAGCCAATTTGATTTAGTGATTAAAGCTTTTGTTGTTGTTTATCACAAAATCGTGTCAGAACCATCACGACCCCATGGACAATGTTCCTCCAGGCCTTCCTGTTCTCTACCATCTTCTGGAGTCCATTTCAGCTCATGCTAACTGCTTCAGTGATTCCATCCAGCCACCTTATTCTCTGTCGTCCCCTTCTTCTATTGCCCTCAGTCCTTCCCAGCATTAAGCTCTTCTCCAGTGTGTCCTTCCTTCTCATTAGTTGGACAAAATATTTGAGTTTCATCTTCAGGATCTGGCCTTCTAAAGAGCAGTCACCTCTTTAAAGACCAGGCTATTAACCAGGAGACCATGAGTTCTAGTCTTGCCTAAGCATGAAAAACAGCTGGATGACCTTGGGCCAGTCAGTATCTCTCCAACTCATGACATCAGGCCCGGATGACAAGATGGTTGGTCAGTTCCTATTGCAACCAGTGCTGAACATTCATTTGATTTGAAAGAGGATCCTGCAACTGTGGGAAAATGCTCGGGAGGAAAAAAAAAGGAAAACAGTTTGCAAATGCTGTTAGTGAGAACATTCTGGAGAAAAAGTGGGGGGGATTTACTGGAAACAGCTCTGATAGTTTGTTAATTTAATAGAAAGGCAGGATGCAAGAAGAAGAAAGTATAGTTATCTAGATACTCAATTATACAGGCATTTCATATATTGTATATTCACTCTTATAGTTTCTGCAAGGGCAGATCCCCCCCCCCCCCCGTAAAAAAAAAGGAATATTTAGTTAATAAATTCTTTTAGATTTAAGTTTTGTGATCCTAGGCTCTTGCAAAGGACCATAAGATGCCTTTGAAATCAGAGAAGGAAGATGACCTTGGATATGAGAAATTGGACATTCAGTTCTTCCTTGTGATTCTCTGCTATTTCCACAATTTCTTCATGATCTAAAGATCTTGGAAAGCCCTGAAAGATCTTGGATCTTGCCCAGTGGAAGAAAGCACCAGATCCAAAGTACCCCATAATCAGGGCACTAATATATATATTAGAACATCATTTTTGTGGGACAAAGCACTTGACCTCAGTGCAAAAGATCCCAGTTTCTTCATATAGAAGGTATCAACATTTCTTAGATAGGCTGGGAAAAACTCTCATCTAAAACCCTGAAAAGCCATGTCCAAGTCAGAGTAGTTAATGTTGAAAAAGACCAACCATTACCCACCATTGCTATGTTTTCCATTTCTGTAACATCCACATTCCTAGCAATAATTTAAGGCACTCCAAAACTCTTCCCAATCTGATAATACTCTTCTAAATGTTATTTTGCAGAGTAGGTATGTTTTGAGCAAACAATTCATAATTTGCTGGTAACGCATAACTAGGGGGGAAAAACACTATTTGCCTTGTTAAATTACTGTTGTCTGGTCTCAAGGTCTCTTGGTTGCATATGGACTCATGGTTGAATAAGATTTAAGAATTTGTTTAAGAAAATATATGTGGCTAAATTTGAGGGACTTGAGTATCGTAAGTTCTGTTCATAGTAATATTGTAGAATATTAGACACTTTAAATTTAACAATCCAGAAAATGACTGTTAATTGATACTTTTTTTCTCTTTTCCATTCCAGACTTCAAAAGGCAAGTGAGTTTGTGCAAGGATTTCAAAGTCCTACAGAGATTTGGTTCATGTGAGGTGATCTTTTTGCAGATGAATGTATTGTTCTTTCATTGGTGGCAATTTCACATCTTGTCCTGAACATTACAGGACAATTAGTCCTGATGTTTAAAAACCCTAGTTAATTTTATCAAATAATTTTGCTAATGTAGAGATAACACAAGTTAGACAGGATGAAGTATCACTAGCATCTATATAAAAATACACAACAAGGTATATATTATGCACACCAATGTCCCAAAGGTGCTTTTTCAGAGGGCAACTGGATTTCCTTGTTTTTTCTTTTGAAGATGTTTGTTTCTCATCCAGGAAGCTTCTTCGGCTCAGACAGGATAGTGAGGAATAAAATGAAATCCAGTCAGAGCTGAAGGAGTTTCTTGGATGAAAAGAGAAACACCTTCAAAGAAAAACAAGAAAGGCCAGTTGCCTTTGCTTCATGAGAGACAGTGGGCAAGAAACTGTAGAAGAAAGAGGGAATGGTCATGAAGGACAAAAGGAAGAGCTGATACCAAGAGTACTCTAAGATAAGCAGGGCTTGAGTCTAAGCCAAGAAAACAATGAGAAAACATCTCAGAAAGCTCCTCCCTAGTTCTCATAAGGTTAAAGTGAAGGAGTGGAGAACATGTTCAGACTTCAAGATTCTGTTATTATAGTCCTGACACATGTGGTACCAGTTTCTTAGTCTGGTCTACATTGTAAGGCTGACAGAAATCATTAGGGGAACCAGCTAGAGGAAATGGGCATAAGCCAGGGGTGGGCTTCTGCCAGTTTGGACCAGTTCTAGCGGACCAATAGTTCCAATGATCAGCTGGCTCCACCCTTCTGCCCCCGCCCTATCCTGTCCTATATTTCCGTCTTTCTCAGCTCAGCTGGTTCACGTGGCACAGTGGATTTCAGCTGTTTTACTTACAGGGGCTGCTCTAGAATGTAAGCTTTTGAGGTTCAAATTTGTTTTTTGAACACTGCATGCGAGAAGCACACACTCACAGAACCGGTTATTAAACTGGTAACAGGCCACCACTGGCATAAGGAATAAGTTATATCTGTCTCTAATTTTTAAACATGGTTCTCCATATGATCCAGTCTGCCAATAGACCTCTTCACCTATCCTTTCTATATAGTATGTTATCAATCATTCTGGAAAATAATTATCTCCATATTGACAGTTGCTCTAAGCATGAAGAAAGGAGTTGCATCTTGCATAACAACAAAGTAATATTTGTTGTAAATAAGCAGTTATTTTATACAAACTATTTTACAATCACTGGCATCGTGTCAGGCATAAGAATGACACATTGAGTTTCTTAAGATTAGTTCCCTTATTGTTCTTCACCTATGGACAGAATCTTGCCAGACTAAAGCAACAATTTACATAACTATAGATAGGGAAAAGTTAGGGAGGAGCCATTTTAACTCTCTTTCTGCCAATCAAACTTTCCAAGCTCTGCTTCCTCTTTTCCCTCTGGAATGCAGTCCCCCCCACTCCTGGGAATCCACACTACATTCCACCATACATGATATTTAGCCATTACAGATCCATTTTCAGGGATACACCATTACTCAGGTCTGGAAATTCCCATGGTGGAGGGAGAGAGCGTGCACAGAGCACAAGTTCTTGCCATTCATGGAGCGTGTAGAGATTAATATCAAGTTGATGGATTTACAGCTTATGCTATGCCAAAACTTCTGTATGCTGTAAACAAAAAAGTTGTGACTAATTTTATCCCAACATGTATATCACATATACATTTCACCTTCCCTTTCTTTACCTATCCTTCCAACTGCACTAAATATATTCAACAAAATATGATATGACATTAGCAACATAAGATGGGCTGTCAAATACAGCATCATCCAAACTTTTCCACTAATCCTAAAATAAATTAAGGAAGTATTCATATTAAGAAAGTAAGGAAGATGATGTTAATGAAATATGCAGGAATCATTTCAGGAGAGGAAAGTCCAGTACAAGAAGTTAATATTTGAAAGCAGTTCAGATGGATGCCTCCTTAATTCATCTCTCTCTATGTGTGTGTGTGTGTGTGTGTGTGTGT
The DNA here is from genome assembly GCA_015471245.1 of Laticauda colubrina. Classification (NCBI taxonomy): domain Eukaryota; kingdom Metazoa; phylum Chordata; class Lepidosauria; order Squamata; family Elapidae; genus Laticauda; species Laticauda colubrina. The sequence goes on from BLBF01000010.1 coordinate 15,587,705, forward strand.
GTGTGTGTGTGTGTGTGTGTGTTCTAGCATAACTTGGGATGCCTCAAGCAATTTCAACCAAATTTGGTACATAGATGACTTACCCTCTGGAAACAAATACTGTTGGGGTAAGACACCCCTAACACTCCTCGGAGTTTGTGGGTGCCTTAAAATGGCTTCTACTGTACAGTACCTCACAAGGGGGCTCCCTCTCAGCCCTCCAAGGAAACATCAGGCGATTGGCCAAGCGCAGTCAAATGCTACAAAAATGAAACACCAGCGTAGACAAGAAACTCCCAAGGAGAGGAAAAGAAGACTTGCAATGCAGCGTGAGAAACAGTACAACAGTGTGAGTCCCAACTACAGGATTTTCCTGTCGAATACAGGATTGAGATGAATAAATACCTGGGCAATGCTGGGTTATTGGCTAGTTGGAATATAAAAAGGAGGAGGAACTACAGCACAATTAGACTTGTAAGACTTTATTATTATAGCAATAAAAGTAGTTGCTGGCTTTCCTGGGGATTTACTGATTTAGTCTACCTAGTATGGCAAGAGAAAATTAGTTGTCCATCCATCCTTCCATCCATCCATCCATCCATCCATCCATCCATCCATCCATCCATCCATCCCTTTTTAGTTCCCTATTTCCCATCTCTAAACTAATTCAGTATGTCTTAATGTTTACAGCCATTCTCAGTCTAAAGGATCGTGTGTGTTGCTGACCATATCCACAGGAGTTGCAATTCTATATATTATTCAATATATATTAGCTAGAGCAGCTGTACTAGACGTAAAAATATCCAATGCCAGAACAGATTTATATTGCTACAATAATGGTTGAGTGACAGTGTAAGACATCATAAATTGCTAATGAGGAAATGACCATTAACAGAAAACACAACACTTAATGTACTGGGTTAAATTGATTATTTTTGGCCATCTCAGCACTGGAGAAAAACCCAGAAGTTCATAGCAAAAATATTTAGCATAGATATATTTATGATCCTGTCAGTTACTAAATGCTGTTCATTTCTTTTTTTAGCTACTTCCCCTTGTCTCTCTAGAAACTCTGTTGGGGAAGATAAGTATGCTTGAGTCAGAGGTCTTAACCTCTGTCTCCTAAATCCAGTTTTATCAAGTCCGATTAACTATTATTATGTGACACATTGCCTCCTGCAACTTTGTCTTTAACTACTCAGCTTCAAATCAACGTTTTATTTCTCCACCAACAAATGTTAGATAGATAGATAGATAGATAGATAGATAGATAGATATGATCTATCACAGCGGTTGCCAACCACAATAAAATTTTAGTGGTCTGCAGAGAAATGTCACTCCCCAGAGTACCCCCCCAAAGCAATTAATCCAGGCAACACAAGGTTGCGCCACTCACATGGGCCATGGGAACCCTCCCTGCCCACTCACTCCTTACCTGGCAAACTTGCCTGCTAAGTTGCTATTTTTCCTTTTTCCAACCATCAATTGTTCTGCTGTGCTGGGAGTTTTAGATTAGCTAGAAAGCAGGAAACTGTTGGATTTCTTGCTTTCTAGCTAATCTTTAGATCTTCGGCTCTGAACCTTCCTTCGGACTGAAGCAGTGCAGACTCAGCTAGCCGATGGCAGAAACACAGATCTCTAAGTGAATCTGTGATTCTGTGAGCAACTCAATCTGCCTGCCTGCTTAGCCTAATCTTGGGAAAAGTTGTTCTTTTTTTTATAAAATGTCAATATTTACATATATGGTGTGTTGTGATTTAATTTTATGAGTTTGCTTGCAAACAAATTTTATATGACAGACTCAGCTAGCTGATAGCAGAAAGATATATCTCTGTATGAATGTATGATTCTGTGAGCAACTCAATCTGCCTGCCTGCTTTGCCTGATTTTGGGTAAAAGTTACTCTTTTTACATAAAAAAATCAATATTCATATAAATATTTATAATATTTACATACAAGCCATGCCCAGCCAGTCACATGACCACCAAGCTGCACCCACAAATTAGGCCACGCCCACAGAACAGGTTTTTAAGAAATTTGAATCCCACCCCTGCCTCTGTGTGTGTGTGTGTATGGGTGTGTGTGTGTAGAGGGGGGGGGGAGGGAGAGAGAGAGGTTAAGGCCCTGTCACACTGGCCGACGGATGCAAAACGTTTGTAAAAAGGACACAGCGGACGAGAAAAATGTTCCATTCGTTGTTATCCGCCCTCAAAAGGGTCAAAAATTTGCATAACCAGAGCGGACAACACGGAAAGGAACGGACGGGGGGAGAACGCAGGGCGGATGGAAAGTGGATGCTCCATGGAAGCCTAGTGGATGGAAGCAGATGAGAGCGGATGGCACATCCGCAAGGCTTCCGGGGGACCACAGCAAAGCGGACGCGGAACGGATACAGCGGATGCAGAGCGGATGAAGCGGATGCATAGCAGAAGCCTAGTGGATGAAGCGGATGCAGAGTGGAAGCCTAGCGTATGCCAAGGGAAGCCTAGCGGATGCCTAGCGTTCACTGCGCATGCGGGGAGGATGCATTGCATCAGCCCCGCCGATATAAAGGGAAGCAGCTCCCAAGCAGGTCACCATTCAAAGGAAAGATCTGCTGCCAGACACATTGACTGCCTTGCCAGCCTGCCTTGCCAGCCTGCCTGCCTTGCCTGCCTGCCTGCCTTGCTGCTAGCCTGCCTGCCACCCTTGCTGCCTGCCTGTCTGTCAGCCTGCCAGCCTGCCTGCCAGCCTGCCTGCCAGCCTTGCTACCAGCCTGCTTGCCAGCCAGCAACCCCACAACCATGGGGAAGAAGAGAAAGCCTCAGCTATCTGCTGCCAGCCCTGGCAAGAGGGACAGGGCCACCCTCCTACCCCCTGGCACTCACTCTGCTTCTGCTGGGGCTTCTGTAACATGGGCTCGCTCTTCTGGGGCTGGGGCTTCTGCTGCTTCTGCTTCTGGAGGAGCTGCTGCTGCTGCTAATGGCAGTGGTGCTTCTGCTCGTGCTTACTCTGCTGATGCTGCTTCTGGTGGTGGTGCTTTTTCTGGTGCTTACTCTGCTGATGCTGCTCCTGGCAGTGGTGCTTCTGCTGGTGTTTACTCTGCTGAAGCTGCTCCTCGTCCTGCTGGTCCTACTGGTGCTCCTGGATCCTGCTGGTTCTCCTGGTCCTGCTGCTGTTCCTGGTCCTGCTGGCACTGCTGGTGCTTACTCTGCTGCTGCTGATCCTGGTCCTGCTGGTGCTGCTGGCGCTGCTGGTGCTTACTCTGCTGCTGCTGATCCTGGTCCTGCTGGAGCTGCTGGAGCTGCTGGTGCTGCTGGTGGTCCTGCTGGTGCTGCTGGTGCTGCTGGTGCTGCTGGTGTGGAGGAGCAGCCCCTACAACCTGGAAGCCCCTCTGATGAGGGCCCATGTGGTCCTGCCAAAGGGAGGAAGAGGCATATGCGAGAATGGGAGAGGAGGCAATACTCCATCGAGGAGGAACATGAGGATGAGGTGCTGGAGTGGCTGAGGGAGAACAAGTATCTTTGGCGGAAGGGACACAGGCTCTATCGAGACACCAAAAGGAAGCAGGCTGCTTGGAGAGAGAAGGCGGAGAGCCTGGCTGGTGGAAGCAAATGCACACCTGGTACGGGAAGCTGCACCTCAAGAAATCTGGCCAGGCCGCGGTCAAGCTGACGGACAGAGAGACCTACGTCATGGCCAAGTGCAGCTTCCTGGAGGGTGAGATCCGCCACCAAGAAGCAGGCCCTCTGACAACCCTCTCTCTCAGGCAGCCTGCTGAGAGCCAGTCCTCTTCTGGCAGAGAGTCAGCTCCTGTCTCCAGGCAGGTGACTGTGGAGCGTGCCACGACGCAGAACCCCCCAACAGCTGTTCTAACCGTGGCGGAGCGTGTGGAGGACCCCCTGACGCAGTGGGAGAAAGGAGACGGCACTTCCACCACAGTCCAACCCGCATCCACTCCCAGCTCCACCTCCACAGAAAGGCAGAGAGGTAAACCGGAGGGACAGAGCCACACTGTCCTGCTGGAGATAAGAGACACCATCAGGAGCAGCATAGTTCTCCTCTCTCAGCTGGTCCACACCGACTCCTCATTCTCCAACCGCAAGCCCTTCCTCACCTATGTGAACCAGACCCTCAAGGACATGGCGGAACCCCAGTACCAGGGGGTAAAGGACAGGATCACCGATCTGCTTCACAACCCTCCAGATCCAGATGAACCTGCTCCCACCCAGTCCAGGTCTGCTCCTCCACCCCAGGTGATGTCCCTGCCATTCCAAGGCTTTCCACAGGCCCTCACCGACCAGGGCTACGGCTACCAGGAGGTCCAGCAGCACAGGCAGCAGCCCTTCCCAGTCCAGGCACAGGTTCATCGGACGACACCGTTGCCACCGGTTCCACTGATGCCACCAATGCCACCAACGCCACTGATGCCACCAACGCCACTGATGCCACCCACGTCACCAATGACACCCACACCAGTCCTCACCCAGCTGCAGACTAGACAGCCCCACTACACTGCTCCTTCCTCTACCCCACAGCCAAGCCCGGCCTCAGTACATCTGTCGTCGGTACTGGGGCTGATACCCCATGGCATGGAGGAAGGAGCTCTCAACATCATGGGGCTGAGCCAGCTGTCTGAGAGCTTTCTCAACACACCGTCCCCTGTTGTCCTCCCGGGGCCAGGCACCCCAGTGGCGCCTCAGACCAGCACTCCAGCAGCAGCCACCTCCACAGCACCTGGACCCTTCACCCCGAGACTGGGCACACCTCTGGGTGACAGAGAAGAGTGCCAGAGACTGGGTGGCTACCTGTAGACTTTATTTGGACACTTGACTTGGGTCATTTTTCTTTTAAAGCTTGTTATTAATAAAGATTATCTTTGCTTCACACACTTGCTTCATTTATTTTTGTAAATAAAGTCTTGGTGGAATCTTTTAGAAATGGTTTAACCTTTGCATGCTTATGGGATGGGTTAAGATAGCAGTGGGGTGGGCAGGGATATCTTTGGGATGGGTAATAGCTGTGGGATGGGCAGGGATACCTTTGGGATGGGTTAAGATAGTTGTGGGATGGGTTGAGATAGCAGTGGGATGAGCAGGGATACCTGTGGGATGGGTTAGGATACCTGTGGGATGGGTAATAGCTGTGGGATAGATTAACCTCCAGTGCAAGCATAGTGGGACTGTATGGTCCACCCTCCCAGGTGCCACACATATGGCCCTTTATTATCAATAATAATGTAATCAATCATCCACACATGTCAACATAAACACAACTCTTAAATTAAATGCCCTGTTCATTGTAGGCCCACCCAACATACATGGCCCAATCTCATCAGTGTGATGAGACGGGCTGAAGGAAGCATCCATTAATCATCTATCATCCTGTCTTGCCACTCCACTGCTCCAGCTGGGAGTTGCACCAGTGTCTCAGGAGGTAGAACGATGGTGGCTACCAAAAGGACTGTGTTATGATCCATGGTGGACATGACTGGATGCTGTGGAAGAGCAAGAGGCAGATGAAGGCTGCAGAGGTCTGCACAGCAGGGCTGCTGGACTGAAAGTGAGATCCAGGTGAGTTCCTCCCCCTTTTTATAGGCAATATAGGTTTTCCCCTATGTGTCCTTTTGCATCCTCTAGGCATCCTCTAGACATCCTTAATATCCGAGATAGGTCCCCTCTGCGAACGTTTTTTCCATTTAAAATGCTTTCTTTGCGAGCTGCATCCACTTTCATCCTTTCTCCATCCGTGCTACTAACGCTGTGCGTCCCTTCCGCTTCCTCCCTGTGTCTGCTTTCTGCTGGAGTGGATTTGAGTTGCGCGGATGCACAGTGGATGCCTAGCGGATGTAGCGGACGCATAACGGATGACGACGGATGCAGAACGGATGTTCCCCGTATGCTTAGCGGATGCAGAACGGACGCATTGGATACATTTTCCGCTCAAAAAGTTTTGAGCAGCTCAAAACTTTTTGAGCAGATGGAACCTCAGTCGACGGATGCTGGACGGATAGAGAGGAAGAAAAACAGACGCAGTGAGTACAGAACGGAAGCATCGCGTTAACCAATGATGGCAAGTGTTTCTCTCCGTTTTACATCCTCTTTCCATCCATTGGTGCAGTGTAACATGGGCTTTAGATCAGATATCTCTCTCCCTCCCACAAACGTTAGTAAGCCACCGTCAGTCAAAATTCATATTAGTGGTCCTCGGGATTAAAATTATGAGTTTGGTGGTCCCTGAGCTTCAAAAGGTTGGTGACTTCTGATCTATCACCAACATCATCATGTGCTTAGGGACTGGACTCTATCTAATTTCTACTTCCCACTCTAAATTCCCCACTGGCATGGTTATCCATGGCTAGTCAGGAGAGACTGGAGTTCTCTCAGGAGCATCTGTCCACATAATGTCTGACTGGCATATTCCAAAGCATTTTTCAGGACTTACGCAGGCTCCTTATGTGTGTTTATCATTGTTTTGAAAGAGCACTAGACATTTTTAAAACCCAAAAAGAGACACATTAAGTCTCTCACAAGATAGTGCTAATCCTGCCCTGGACCAAAGATTGTTTTTTTTCTCTCTCTCTCTCTCTCTCTCTCTCTCTCTCTCTCTCTCTCTCTCT
>BLBF01000010.1:15594292-15679241 GCA_015471245.1 Laticauda colubrina
TCTCTCTCTCTCTCTCTCTCTCTCTCTCTCTCTCTCTCTCTCTCTCTTTCACACACACACACACACACACACACACACACACACACACACACACACCACATTTCTGGTTCTGCCAACAAGTAGTTTTGCACTGTACTGTATATTTTGCGCTTTTTACTACTTGAGGGCATGCCCGTGGCATTTTGCCCACTTGTATATTGTTTTGTATATCCCATGGGTGTATACAACCAGCCACAGCTACTCATAACCAATGCTGCTGTTCATTTGCAATATTAGCTGAGGACAGAATCCACTCTTTATTTGTTGCTTTCTCCAGCTTCATCCTGGCTAGACAAACTTATGGACCACAGCCATGGAGGAAAGTACAAATGAGAAACTTAGCTCTCTTATACTATGAAACAATAGTATAACAACAAGCTTTTGTACCATGGTAGATGGCTTGAAAGAGAGGGGTAAGGATTTGACAGCCTTTTCAGTGGATGTCGTCTGTGCATTCGAGTACAAACAGTCTGATTTGTACAAACAATAGAAAATAAATACATAATGGATTATTTAAAGCATTTAAACCATATTAGCTTGTCTGCCTGCTGAGATCATAATTTCTGGTAGGAAGAATCAGGGCCTGGCACCTGGGAAAAAAGAGACCATGGAGCAGATACTCACTGAATGATTATGTGCTTTCAAGTGTCAACTTCTACCTATCATATAGATCGATTTTATCTTTGATGATCTGTTCGTGACCTTGTCTTTCAGATCTTCCAATGGTGCATCAATACCACTGTACAGTTAATCCTCAGGTTATTTTAGTGTTTGGGCAGGGATTTTCTGTTGCTAAGCAATGTGATGATAAAGTACAATGTCATGTGACTACATCACTTAAAAATAGCAATTCTGGAGGTCTTGGTTGCTGTTGTTAAAACAGGACCACAGAGGTCATTAAGTGAGAACCTCACTTGATCACAACTTCCAACTTCCTGGCAGGTTCTCCATCGGCTGCTCGTGGGAAGCCAGCAGAGAACATTGGAAATTGTGATCACGTCATTGTGGAGATGCTGCAACTGCCAGAACTCCGAGGATTGGTTGTACCATTCACTCAGTGGCATAGTAACTTTGAATGATTGCTGATTGAATGGTTGTCACCAGAGGACTACCTGCAAACTAAGTCCATCCGCTTTGCTATTAGTTGTTCTCTTCTTTTCTTTTCCTTCCACTTTCCCCAGCATTACAGCCTTCCCTTGTTGTTAGATGCGAAGTCGTGTCTGACCCATTGCGACCCCATGGACAACATTCCCTACTGCTTCAGTGACTCCATCCAGCCACCTCATTCTCTGTCGTCCCTTCCTTCTTTTGCCCTCAATATTTCCCAGCATTAGGCTCTTCTCCAGGGAATCCTTCCTTCTCATTAGGTGGCCAAAGTATTTGAGTTTCCTCTTCAGGATCTGGCCTTCTAAAGAGCAGTCAGGGTTGATCTCCTCTAGGACAGACCAGTTTGATTGCCTTGCAGTCCAAGGAACTTGCAGGAGTCTTCTCCAGCACCATAGTTCAAAGGTCTCAATTCTTTGGCGCTCAGTCTTCTCTAGATAGCTAATTTTTGGTAATGTAGCCAAAGTAGGACAATTTGATTCTGATTTTATTCCTAAAGTGGTAACTCTGAATTGATTTGTTCAGTGGTCCATTTGGACTGTCCATAGTATTCTCGGAAGTTTTTTTTTCAAAACCAAATATCAAAAACATTAATATTCTTTCGACTCTGCTTCTTCAAAGTTCATTCATTTCATAGAGTGTCAATGAAAATCCCTTGTTTGCATCATTCTGATCACTGTAAAGCATAGATCAAGCATCTGACTATATCTTCCAAGGCCTTCATAGCTACTTTATCAAGTGTTAATGGTGGATTTCTTTAAAGGTTATTGTCATCATTAGTACAGCTAGTCCTTAACTTACAACCATTCATTTAGTGACTATTCAAAGTTACAATAGCACTGGAAAAAAGGGACTTATGACCGTTTTTCATACTTACAACCATTACAGTATCCCCATGGTCATGTGATCAAAATTCAGATTCTTGATAATTGACACATGTATGATGGTTGCAGTGTCCTGGGATCCTGGGATCACTTTTTGTGAAAAGCCAGATTCACTTAACACGCATATTACTAACTTAACTACAATGATTCATTTAACTGTGGCAAGAAAGGTCATAAAATGAGGCAAAACTCACTTAACAAATGTCTCACTTTGCAGCAGAAATTTTGGGTTCAATTCTGGAAAGGACTACCTGTATTTAAATATAAACACTGCCCTATTCCCAACAGCTCAAAATTGAAATTGTACTGGCTACAATAATCCTACTCTTCCAAACTCCTAAGAACAAAAGGAATATGCTTCAAAATCTTATTATTTTGAATACACTCATTATACAGTATTATTTTCAACAGGTTTAAATTTGCATTTGCAGGAAAGATCAATTTTTGAAGGAAAGAGGGAAGGAAGGAAGGAAGGAAGGAAGGGAAGGAGGGAGGGGGGGAGGGAGGGAGGAAATATAATTAGACTGAGAATGGGCTTTCAACAAACCACATGAATTAAACAAATCATTTTGTCTTGTCTTCATTATTGGAATGCAATTAAGATTCCAAACCATTTCCCCATTTTTATTTGCTAAGAAAGTAATGGACATTTGTGAACATTTAATAATTTACAAAGTAGAAGACTGAAAAACTCAAGAAAAGTAGAAGTTAATAGGAATTCTTTTAGTTCAAGTTATATGCACTTCTATCTATATTGGACCAAGTTTAGTAAATTTTCTTCTGTTCATTTTTCATTTTATTCTGAACTTGATCAGAAGAAGAAAAAATACAGGATCATGACCTCATATTAATATTTTCTATTCCTTGGTTATTAACAACAGATTGCTTCAGTTGCAGCTGAAAAAATATCAAAAAGCTCCCCCATGCAATTCATTGTTAACAGTGTCAGTCAAATATAAATGTGAACATACTCAAGCTATTCCTCTAGAGAGGCACCCAAGTAATAAAGTAGATCTCCAACCCAAAGGAAAGGAAGATGATAAGTAGCAAAAACTTGCAGGTTACTAGCTAGTTACAGGTTTGAGAATAAATGGAGAGTTTTTATAGCAGCCTTTGGCTTTGTCAACAGAGCCTGCTTCTTCTTGTGTGTACTATGTCACGTAGAGAGGGACTCTTTCTGAGACTTGGTCATGCCGAGAGCTGGTTGGTTGCTTGAGGATGCCTGCTGAAACCAGAGGGGACGGCATCAGGAGAACAAGCCAGGCTGGATTGCTCTGTAAAAGCTCAGAACAAATAGAAGAGCATGAAGGTGTATCGCACACTTGCAAGATATTTAATGTGCTCTGACACAGGTGAAAGAACCAGAGTTAGAATCAGAACTTTTCTGTTGGAAACAACTCTGAAGAATCTCCTCTAAGCACTTCATTCTTATAGGATGCCTATATTTTCACCCAAGATTACCCAGCGGTGGGATTCAAAAAATTTTAACAGCCAGTTCTGTGGGCATGGCCTAGGTGGTGGGCGTGGCTTGGTGGTCATGTCATTGGCTGGGTGTGGCCAACTCAATATCATTCACATCGAGGCACGCATTTCCTCGCCTGGCCTCTCATGACTGACAACAGTCGTAAGTGTGAAAAATGGTCATAAGTCACTTTTTTCAGTGCCACTGTAACTTTGAATGGTCACTCCCCACAAGCAAAATACCAGCAAAGGAGGGGAAAAAACCCCAGAAAAGTTCCTGAGACACAAAGTCTAGTCCTGCCAAGAATGTAATAAGGGTTAACGGAGAGGCAGTTTCTGTAAGCAACATCAGAATGTTTCCTTCTTGCCTTCCTTACAGGATTAGGCCACTAATTTCTTCTAAAAACAGGTTATCGGAACTGCTTCGAATGTAAACAACCAGTTCTAGCGAATAGGTGTGAACTGGTAGAATCCCACCCCTGCTAAGAAATTACATTTCTTAAAGATGTGTAACTGCAGAAAAATATTTTTCCCTCTGAAAACCCCCTTTCCAAACAGTGATTTTGAAAAAAAACAACACCTTTAAATGTTAAATACTCAACTTTTATTATTTTCAGATCACAAAACACCTAATTAGAGTTTAAATTGTACTATTCAGCATTATTTATATCAAAGAGAGTACATAAATAGTCTAAACATGATAAAATGCTTTAATTTTGGTGAGATATCCTGTAGAGAAATGTAATATATATATTTTTGCTATCTAAACTCAGGAATCTTGGGTTAACAAGATTTAACAAGTACTGAAGCAAAAGTTAAAAAAAAAAATCCAGAAATATAATAATTAAAGTCACTTCTTTGGAAAATATACAATCGCAATCTAAAAAAGAACACCATATTAAATTAAACTATGAGAACATTATACAGTCATAATAAATATAATTATACTTTATATTTAATTAACGGTTGCCTTCAGAAGTTGTAGGTGCTTCATCACTGGAGGTTTTAAAGAAAAAAACTGGACAGCCACCTGTCTGAAATGGTATAGGGCAGTGGTGGCTAACCTTTTTTGGCTCCTGTGCCAAAAATTGTGTGTGTGCTTGCGTTGTGCACTCGCATGCCAGCACCCAGAAGGCAATGCGTGCTGGCCCTGCATGCCCCCTGCACATGTGGGTACAATCCCCCCTGTATGCACTGTGCGTCTCTGTGCATGCATGTAAGATCCCCCTGTGTGCGTTGTGTGTCTCTGCATGCATGCACATCTCTGTGCATGCATGTGCATCTCCTGTGCACCCCCCCCATACCCCCGCATCCCCGCCAGATACCTGACAATCAGCTGTCAGGTGCAGCACACGGGTGCATGTGCAGTGGGGCTCTTCCGGGTGATCTCTTACGTGCCAGCAGAAATGGCTCCACGTGCCACTTACAGCACACGTGCCATAGGTCCTCCATATTGAACTCTTGTACTGAAATATGTATGCCTTTTCATAGGAATACGTTCCGTAAAAGACACGGGGCATGTTTTCAATTGTACAAAAATGTAAGATGCAAATGACAAGTTTATCTTTGATCAAAAAAGTTGCTTATCTCAATTTCTGAATGTTTTAATAACATTCAGATCTGCTGATAAGCTTTGATTTTTATCTCATCTGGAAAAGCCTGTGCTTGGGCTGATTGATGCGTCTCTACATTTTTAATTGGTGAGTTTAATTATCTTAAATTTGGTGTTTTCCAAAGAAGGAGCTGTTTCATTCAACGTCATCATCACAAGCAGCAGCTGTATGGATAGTTCCAGGGGTGGGATTCTACCAGTTTGCACCTATTTGCTAGAACTGGTTGTTTACATTATAAGCAGTTCGGAGAACCAGTTGTTAGAAGAAATTAGTGGCCTAATCCTGTAAGGAAGGCAGGAAGGAAGCATTCTGGTGTTGCTTACAGAAACTGCCCCTCCGTTAACTCTTATTACATTCTTGGCATTACTAGACTTCCAGTCTCTGGAACTTCTCTGGAGGGTTTTTATTTCCTCCTTTGCTGGTACTTTGCTTATGTGGAGTGACCATTTAAAGTTGAAAAAAGTGACTTATGACCATTTTTCACACTTAAGACTGTTGCAGCATCCCTACAGTCTTGAGAGGTCACATGAGGAGATGCATGCCTCGATGTGAGTGATATTTGCTTGGCCATGCCCAGCCAATAACATGACAACCAATCCATGTTCACCCAGTCATATGACCACCAAGCCACTCCCACCACCTAAGCCACGCCCACAGAACTGGTTGTTAAAATTTTTGAATCCCACCCCTGGATAGCTCCATTGCAGGAGTACAGCCTCTGTTTCACCAAAAGATTTTCCCAATTAATGCTTTCATATTGAGGATAGTTGTTTCCAGTGTTGACAAGTTAATTATGTGCTATGCCATTTCTGTGTGTCTACCCCCTTGTATATTATGTTACATATTCCTGTTCACTATTGCAAGTTATTATTTATTTATTTGTCATGTATTTATTTCCTATCTTAATTATTTTGATAACACAAGGCAGCTAACTTATCTGTTACATGCCAGTCTGTATGTCACATCACAGTTTAATCTAATTTAAGTCAGATTCCTGTTTAAAAGACTACTCATAGGCAGTGAACACTGCAAATTTCAACATTTTTTCTTCTCCTTGTTCAATCCTCCTGATCAAGCTTTAGATCTTATGCTACTTAGAACAGGGAACTCTCTTCTTATGCAAACTGTGATGTCTGAATCTGTCAAATTCAAGTGTTCATTTTTCTAAATATATTATGTTTGGGACAAACTTGATTTAAAAAAAAACATATTGTACTAAACCCTATGTATTTGGCTCACATTTTGTGAAATTTGGGGATTTCTTTTCTTTTTGTAGCTTTACTTAATGAACTCAGTTGGGCAAATATTGGGGTGCTCACATTGCAATACTGGTCAAAATGGCCCAGCAGAGATTATACTACTTGATACTTCTCAGAAAACAACAACTGAATGAAAAACTACTGGTGATCTTCTACCACTGTACCAGAGGTGGTATTCAGCAGGTTCTGACCAGTTCTGGAGAACCAGTAGCGGAAATTTTGAGTAGTTCAGACTGGAGATTTTACAGTATCCTTTCCCTGCCACACCCATCAAGCCATGCCTCCAGAACCAGAGTAAAAAAAAATGGAATCCCACCACTGCGCTGCACCATAGAGAGTACCTTAATTTACTGTACCTCTGGATGGTTTGTCAATTGCACAGGCAGATAGGAAAGCACTCCAGAGGGTTAATGTCATTGTCCAAAAGATCATTGGTTGCCTTCTCCCCTCTTTGGAAGAGCTTTATAGCTCCTGCTTTCTTAAGACATTTAAGAAAACATTCTCAAAGATCCATCTCATCCTGGGCACCCTTTTTTTGAATTATCACCATCTGGCAGATGGTACAGAATAATAAAAACAAGGACAAATAGGCTGAAAAACAGCTTCTATCCCAGGGTAGTAACTCTCTTGAATTCTGCTGTATAGTGCAGTGTTGGGAGTTTCAGTTCAATGTGTGGAGTGTGAAAGATGTGGGTTTGTGTTTATTTTCATGGTCATGATGTGCACTGAAGATGGTGTTTGATTTCGTTGTACAAGATGCAATGACAATAAACTAAACTAAACTAAACTAAACGAGTTCCCTTATTGTATACCTGTATGTTATTTTCATTAAATCTATAGTTTTTGTACAGATTTTTTCATAACATATTTTTTGATTGTGAGTAAACTATATTGCCAATTTAGAAAGATGAGAAGTTGCAATGAGAGGCATGTTACAGCTCATGTATTAATTTGAAAATGCAAAAAATTGTGAACATTGGAATTTGCTCTTTATAAATTATTTGATGAGGGGGTTCTATTTGTAAGGGAAGCCCTAAAATGTAGGTAACTGCAGCATTTCAAGGTCTCAACCCACAATTTAGACACCACCCTCTGCACCTTCCTTCCATTTCAATGTTGACTGCAGTCCACACTGTCTTTAAATTGCAGCACCCTGCAAAAAATAATGAAAGCCTTATAACTGGTGTCTTTTCTATATGTAGCTCTACCACTAGAGCTGTGGTATCAATATCGATTCCTGCTGCTCCAGATGGCTAATGTACAGAGATTCCTTTATTTTGGATTTATTTGGGTGGCTTTTCATCAAGCTTTCAACAACTTGTCCCCCCACTCCCAGTAGCACCATGCCCATCTAAATGTCTAATCAGTGGTATGCAGAGGTGGTATTCAGCAGGTTCTGACCAGTTCTGGAGAACCAGTAGTGGAAACTTTGAGTAGTTTGGAGAACCACCTCTGACTGGCCCCGCCCCATCTATTCTCTGCCTCCCAAATCCCAGCTGATTGGCTGGGTCTTCTTTTGTTGCCCTGAACAGGAGAACAGAGCTGGAAAGCAGGTTGGTGGGGTTAATATGGCTACTTTGAGAAGCCCTCCTAAAAACTTCTGGGTATGTGCTGAGAGTCTTCTGTTGCCCTAGCAAATGAAGACCCAAATGTTTTGCACAGGCCTAGTTCATATTCAAGTGTGAATTAAACAATTACTCTTTGATTGCATCTAAAGACGCTCTGCAGTATTGTTTGATACTCTTTATCACCCAGTCTCTTGTAAATGGACTGAATGCCCTACATTTTTATATGTAGAAAAAGAAACCTGCAGTGCTATAGACATTAATTTTAAGAATATAAGAAGCTGGACTATTTAATTCAACATCCTGGACAAATCAGATGCACATTACTTTGCACGAGGAAAATAATTGTTTTTGCTTGGTAAAGTATTCCATTTTATTTTTAATTTATTCACATCTTTCTTTCATTAACCAGATCTTTTTTTTTAACCAAAGTTCATTGCAGATATTTAGTGAGATCTGTAACTTTAGCCCATCCCTGAAGCCCTTAAAACAAAAGTTTCTTTTGATAAAGATGGCATGTTTGTTTACTTCTCTTTGCATTTTTAAGCTCTTTTTTTTTGCTCCCTGGGGTGTGAATGAACATGTGACATATTTTGAATTCCTTTCCCAGTTAGAATAACATTTCAAGTGTCTGCATAGAAAAATAAAACGTTTTTTTTGTTTTGTTTTGTTTTAATAAAACATTGGCCTCTTTACATGGTTGTTTTTTTTTTTTCTAGAATGGCGTTTCCAAGTATAAAATACAGGAATTGGAGCCATGCTAAGGAAGATCTGTGTTCAAATCACTGGACAACTATAAAATTCACAGGCTGCTTGTAACATGAATTAGCCAAAGAAGATCTTTGATGCTGCCTTGACCAGCAGAGGAAGGGAGGGAGGAAAAACATAAGGAATAAAATTACAGAAATAGCATTTAAATTGCCATGTCTGATAACAACACCATCCAAAAATTATAGTGCCTGTAACTTGATGATATAGATGTTTCAGGGGTTATATCAATGGTAATTCCATGAAAAACACTATTTAGTGGTTGTTCCATGAAAAACATCACATGATTTATCTTAATAGTCATTCCCTCTTTCCAATGATTCATCCAAGTTATAAGACAGAAGTCCCAAAAGGTGCTTTTTCGAAAGGCAACTGGATTTTCTTAATTTTTTTTTTTGAAGACATTTTGCTCCTCATCAAAGATGCTTCTTCAATTCATCCAAGTGAAGTAAAACTATAAGAAGTTTACTTTATAAGAAGTAAAACATCTTCAAGAAAAAAAAGCACCTTTGGGACAACCATGATCTCCATGGTTGGGAATCTCCACAGACATCTAAACTAGGAGGTGTGCATTAGTTCACCTGTAGCATGCACAACTCACAGGTGACAGTCATGGCCAGGAGACCCTTTGCACAGATACATCTTATGCACTAGTTGTGCCTGTCCCTAGTTGAGAGGCATTACTTGTGGTTACTAATGACTTAGCCATGATTAGACTGTTGTGACACATTCTGCATGAGCTACCTTTGAAGAGCATTCAAAAACTTCAGCTGGACCACATTGCAGGAAGATGTGCTCTTTGGGGCATAATACGGTAGGCCTAACAACACAAGCTTGCACTGGATCTCAATAGGTTTCCACGTTGCCATCTTTGAAGCTCAAGTGGAATAGGGTTACGTTACTTGTGGGGCTGCCTATGGTTTCTCTTCATCCTACCAGATCTGGCAGAATGGATAATGGGTATGTTTGGAGAAGCAATGTCATCTAGGAGTGACATGATAGCAATGTTCCAGTATCTCGGGGGTTGCCACAAGGAAGAGGGAGTCACTCTCCAGAGTACCCGAAGGCAAGACAAGAAGCAATGGACAGAAACTCATCAAGGAGAGAAGCAACCTAGTACTAAGGAGAAATTTCCTGACAGAATAATTAATCAGTGGAACAACTTGCTTCCAGAAGTTGTGAATTTTCCAACACTGGAAGTTTTAAAGAAGAGATTGGATAACCTTTTGTCTGAAATAGTATAGGGTTTCCTGCCTGAGAAGGGGGTTGGACTAGTAGACCTCCAAGGTCTCTTCCAACTCTGTTATTCTATTCTATTCTATTCTATTCTATTCTATTCTATTCTATTCTATCTTATGTGTTATTATGTGTGCCTTATCAAACAGCCTCCTCTTGTTATTCAGACTGTCCCAACTCTATTAGCTTTTGGAAGGCTGTGAAGACAGGAGCTGGGATATGAATCTTTAGAGCTCTGGGATGGATTGGATAGATGCAGTAAGATTTTATAGGAGCTTCCATTTGATTTCATTGTGGCTTTAATGGAATATTATGCTTTTATTTTTTTCATCACGAAGAGATTCTTGCAAGAATGGGTGGGTATAAATATTGGATATAAATAAATCCTACAAAGCTGTAATGATTGACCACATAGGAAGGGAATGATAAAAAAAATGCAGTCCTAAACATATGAAGAACTCTAAGATAGGAAAGACTGAAATAACTGCAGCAGTGAAGTTCCTCTTTCTATAGCAAACATCAATATCTAGGTCCATAAACTAAGTGAGTTGGATTTTCTGAACCGAGATCAAAACAGCAAAATGAATCCATTTTTCATTCACTGTTTTAAATCTTGATTTGAAATAGTGACGTAAACATCTTAATTTTTTAAAAGATGTTTTTAACAAATCTTAAAAACAAAGATACCACACAATGGCTCAGTATGACATTGTTCCATTCAATAGCAAACACAGAAGCTGTATCCTGTGTCTCATGGGATGGTTCGTATCATGTGAATGATCAAATATATTGCTTTCCTCTTGACTGCCCTTAATTACCTTAGGGATATCCAACCTGATTGGCTGGGCCATTTGATGACATCATCTGCATTCAGGGCATGCCATCTATTGGCTGAAACCCACAAGGAAGTAAAAGACACAACAGTGAAGCAAGAAATAATGTTACCATTAATTGTAGCCAGAAAACATAAAACCATCAAAGTAATTGCATTGTTATGTTTATTCCAGGTATTAAAACACAGGTAATCTTTGACTAAGGTCCATAATTGAGCCTAGTGACTTGTTTTTGCAATGGTTGTAAAGCCAACATCGTAGTCACAAAATGGTCCTTAAGTGAATGCAGTGGTTGTTAAGCAAACCCATTATTTAATATGAGCTGGGTTTTCATGGAAATCAAAAGTAAAAGCCAATTTCTGGCAAAACCTCAGTATGTAATGTGACCATGAGGTGCTGCAAATGGTTGTAAAAGCAGGCCAGTATCTACGCTCCCAACTTCAAGCAATTGCAAAGCGACAGATCCTAAATCAAGGATTACCTATAGATTAGTCTCTATGTAATCTATGAAATATTTACTGTGTGTTTAGAAGTCAACTTGGCACTGTTAGGCTCTGTGTCTCACTCCCATATTTTAAGCAGAGGTGGTATTCAGCCAGTTCTGATCAGTTCTGGAGAACTGGTAGCAGAAAGTTTGAGTAGTTTGGAGAACCATCAAATACCATCTCTGACTGGCCCCACCTCCATCTATTCTCTGCCTCCCAAGTCCCAGCTGATCGGCTGGGTCTTCTTTGGTTGCCCTGCACAGGAGAACGGAGCTGGAAAGCAGGGTAATGGGGTGGAGAGGGAATGGGATTTTGCAGTATCTTTCCCCTGCCAGGCCCACCAAGCCATGCCCACAAAACCAGTAGTAAAAGAATTTAAATACCATTGTTGCTTTTAAGTTCTAGGAAGAACATTTGCAGTTAGGAGGGCGTGTTATATGGATGGTAGCAAAACAGCTGCCAAGATAGGAGCTTGTCCAGTCACAAGATGGTAGGAAAGCAAACTGTTATGGAATATGCTTTGCAGGTAGTCCTTGATTTCCAACCACAACCGAGCCCAAAATTTATGTTGCTAAGTGGGACATTTGCTCAGACATTTGCTCAGACATTTTGGCCCATTTTACGATCTTTCTTGCCACAATTGTTAAGTGAATCCCTGTAAATCAATGGTGGGATTCAATTTTTTTTACTACCGGTTCTGTGGGCGTGGCTTGGTGGGCATGGCAGTGGAAAGATACTGAAAAATCTCCCGTCAGAGGTGCTATTTGCCGGTTCTCTGAACTACTCAAAATTTCCGCTACCGGTTTTCCAGAACTGGTCAGAACCTGCTGAATGACACTTCTGCTGTAGATGTTTAACCTACTAATATGGTTCTTAAAGTCCACCTGGTTTTGCCATTGGCTTTGCTTGTCAGGAGATTGCAAAAGGGGATCACATGACCTTGGGAGACAGTGACGGTCATAAATTGGAACCACTTGCCAAGCATCTGAATTTTGATCACATGATCACTGGGATGCTGCAAAGATTGTAACTGTGAAAAGCGGCCATAAGCCCATTTTTTTCAGTGTGGTTGTAACTTTGAACGGTCGCTAAATGAACTGTTGTAAGTCAAGGACTGCCTGCATTTGAAAGAATCCTCATTTTATCAGCTCAGCAAGTAGGCCAACCAAATATCGGACTGTGAGTACCCATTTGTATTTACGGAGAAGGCATATGCAATCAGTCTAGAGCCCCCAAATGCTAGGATGTAGTGATATCCTTGAGACAATTCCATCCTGTCTTTTGAAATAATGCAATTATTGAACCCTTGAGCATGAACAAGGGGTGCATTTGCATCTGGGCATCTTTTGACAGGGCAATTATTTCCCCTCTGCTCTGTCCTATAGAAAGCTCACAAACCTGGGAAGTCAGCATTGAAAGTCCGTGCAAACACTCAGCCAAAGGTAAATTATTACTTCCCTTCTCAATCCATCTAAGAGTTCTGGGGATTTTCCACCACAGTGTCATAGCTTAGGGAAAAATTTTTTTCAAAGGGTACCAGAATCTCCAGCGGACAGATCCTAGAGCTGATAATAGTGGCGCTTGATTAGCTCGACTAAGGAGGCTTCTGGCAAAAGCTTAACTGGAGATTTGCTTCTCTCTGGATGGATATTTTGGCTCCCTTTCAACAGATGGAAGCTTTTTCCAGGCTTCTTCAGAAAAATCAATTTTTCAGCCAAATACAGAAATGATGACATAGTTTTTTTAATACTGAGCGCAATAAAACCACAACATTTGAATGAATAGGCTGTCTCAATGAGGACTACTGACCCTTTAGTAATATCATCTCTAGTATATTTTAGCATAAATACATGTTTTATACTTAAATATGTATGTATTTTTACTCTGTCCGTTATCTTGGTGTTATAATATCCAAGTATTTTAAGGTTAATTAATCTGCTAAATTAAAAGCAATTTCACTCATGTAACAAATCATCAAACAGAATTCCTAAATGCAAAATTTTAAAATTATAACATGGCATAAACAGAAAACCTCATTTAGTATTTTCTTATAAAACCATATGTATAATCTCAGGTTATAGCTTTTTCAGTAAAGGACTCTTGTTTACCCCAATGATTGTTTTAAAATATTTTGTTTAGTCATGCTTGTTTATGACAATGTAGTTTTTAAAATTGTTTTTAAAGCCATGTAATTGCTAAAGTAGAAAAAAAGCACTCTTATTTATCACTAAAAACTGTAGATAGCAAAAAGAAAGAAAAGCATAGCATAGCGATATATCCTTAACAATGAAAAGAAAACATTTCAATAAGTTCAGCTTACTACAAAAAAGTGAGGAAATATTCAAGTTTCAATCCTTACACAACACAGTCCCCAAAGTCCTTACAAAAGGGGCCATCAAAGTTCATTTTAAATAATTAAATGTGCAGCATTTCAGGTTTGAGGGTAAAAAAAAAGAATCTGTGTGTTTGACAACTCACATGGATTGCCTGTCTATGTGTCTTTAAAGCAGCTATGTCTTTTCCTGGGACTGCAAAATAGCATCTGCAGCTATAGCACAATCTAGGGAAAATAGTTGGTGGTTTCCTGCCAAGACTCCTTCTCACTTTTAAAAATTATGTAAGACCCCCAAAACAGCTTTTGTTTGTATTTATCAATATTTATTCTATTAAAAATTAAAATTGACTCATTGGTAGAATATTTATTTATTAAACCATATACAAATAACAACATTTTATATATAATTTTATTAAAACATTTTTAAAAGGAAAATTAAAAACTAATACTAAAAGCTAAAGACTACAATGTAAAGTAAGAAAAGAAAAAGAAAGAAATCAAAGAGAAAACTAAAAGTTCAAAAAAGAAAAATAGACAAGAAAAAAGAAAGCAAACAGTGGCTTGCCATCTCCTTTACAGCCATTTTAAAATATAAGTTTACCTCTTAAGGCCCTGTCACACTGGCCGACGGATGCAAAACGTTTGTAAAAAGGACACAGACGAGAAAAATGTTCCATCCGTTGTTATCCGCTCTCAAAAGTGCCCCGAATTTGCATAACCAGAGCAGACAACACGGAAAGGAACGGACGGGGGGAGGACGCAGGGCGGATGGAAAGTGGATGCTCCACGGAAGCCTAGCGGATGGAAGCTGATGGGAGTGGATGGCACATCCGCAAGGCTTCTGGGGGACCGCAGCAAAGCAGACGCGGAACGGATACAGTGGATGCAGAGCGGACGCTGAGTGGATGAAGCGGGTGCACAGCGGAAGCCGAGCGGATGAAGTGGATGCCTAGTGGATGCCTGCGCATGTGGGGAGGATGCATTGCGTCAGCCCTGCGGATATAAAGAGAGACAGCTCCCAAGCAGGTCAACATTCAGAGGAAAGACCTGCTTCCAGACACATCGACTGCCTGCCAGCCTGCCAGCCTGCCTGCCAGCCTGCCAGCCTGCCTGCCAGCCTGCCTGCCTGCCAGCCAGCCTTGCTTCCAGCCTGCCTGCCAGCCTGCCTGCCAGCCAGCAACCCTACAACCATGGGGAAGAAGAGAAAGCCTCAGCCATCTGCTGCCAGCCCTGGCAAGAGGGACAGGGCCACCCTCCCACCCGCTGGCCCTCACTCTGCTTTTGCTGGGGCTTCTGCAGCACGGGCTCGTTCTTCTGGGGCTGGGGCTTCTGCTGCTTCTGCTTCTGGAGGAGCTGATGATGCTGCTTATGGCGGTAGTGCTTCTGCTCGTGCTTACTCTGCTGATGCTGCTTCTGGCACTGGTGCTTCTGCTGGTGCTTACTCTGCTGATGCTGCTTCTGACGGTGGTGCTTCTGCTGGTGCTTACTCTGCTGAAGCTGCTCCTCGCCCTGCTGGTCCTGCTCGTGCTCCTGGTCCTGCTCGTGCTCCTGGTCCTGCTCGTGCTCCTGGTGCTTACTCTGCTGCTGCTGATCCTGGTCCTGCTGGTGCTGTTGGCGCTGCTGGTGCTTACTCTGCTGCTGCTGATCCTGGTCCTGCTGGTGCTGCTGGTGCTGCTGCTGCTGGTGGTGGTATGGAGGAGCAGCCCCTACAACCTGGAAGCCCCTCTGATGAGGGCCCATGTGGTCCTGCCAAAGGGAGGAAGAGGCATACGCGAGAACGGGAGAGGAGGCAATACAACATTGAGGAGGAACATGAGGATGAGGTGCTGGAGTGGCTGAGAGAGAATGACTATCTATGGCGGAAGGGACACAGACTCTATAGGGACACCAAAAGGAAGCAGGCTGCTTGGAGGGAGAAGGCAGAGAGCCTGGGCTACACTTCGGAGGTGCTCCTTGGCTGGTGGAAGCACATGCACACCTGGTACGGGAAGCTGCACCTCAAGAAATTTGGCCAGGCTGCGGTCAAGCTGACGGACAGAGAGACCTATGTCATGGCCAAGTACAGCTTCCTGGAGGGTGAGATCCACCACCGAGGAGCAGCCCCTCTCACAACCCTCTCTCTCAGGCAGCCTGCTGAGAGCCAGTCCTTTTCCGGCCGAGAGTCAGCTCCTGTCTCCAGGCAGGTGTCTGTGGAGCGTGCCATGACGGAGAACAGCTGGTCTAATGGTGGCGGACCGCGTGGAGGACTCCCTGGCGCAGTGGGAGAAAGGAGACGGCGCGTCCACCAACAGTCCAACCTGCATCCACCCCCAGCTCCACCTCCACAGAAAGGCAGAGAGCCAGACAGGAGGGACAGAGCCACACTGTCCTGCTGGAGATAAGAGAGACCATCCAGAGCAGCATAGATCTCCTCTCTCAGCTGGTCCACACCGACTCCTCATCCTCCAACTGCAAGCCCTTCCTCACCTATGTCAACCAGACCCTCATGGACATGGCGGAACCCCAGTACCAGGTGGTGAAGGACAGGATCACCGATCTGCTTCACAACCCTCCAGATCCAGGTGAACCTGCTCCCACCCAGTCCAGGTCTGCTCCTCCACCCCAGGTGATGTCCCTCCCATTCCAAGGCTTCCCACAGGCCCTCACCGACCAGGGCTACGGCTACCAGGAGGTCCAGCAGCACAGGCAGCAGCCCTTCCCAGTCCAGGCACAGGTTCATTGGACGGCACCGTTGCCACCGGTTCCACTGATGCCACCGATGCCACCCACGCCACTGATACCACCGATGCCACCGATGCCACCCACGCCACGATGCCACCCACGCCAGTCCTCACCCAGCTGCAGACCAGACAACCCCACTACACTGCTCCTTCCTCCACCCCACAGCCAAGTCCGGCCTCAGTACATCTGTCCTCGGTACTGGGGCTGATACCACATGGCATGGAGGAAGGAGCTCTCAACATCACGGGGCTGAGCCAGCTGTCCAAGAGCTTCCTCAACACACCGTCACCTGTTGTCCTCTCAGGGCCAGGCACCCCAGTGGCGCTTCAAACCAGCACTCCAGCAGCAGCCACCTCCACAGCACCTAGACCCTTCACCCCTGAGTCTGAGCACACCTCTGAGTGACAGAGAAGAGTGTCAGAGACTGGGTGGCTACCTGTAGACTTTATTTGGACACTTGACTTGGGTCATTTTTCTTTTACAGCTTGTTATTAATAAAGATTATCTTTGCTTCACACACTTGCTTCATTTATTTTTTTAAATAAAGTCTTGGTGGAAACTTTTAGAAATGGTTTAAGCCTTTGCATGCTTGTGGGATAGGTAAGGATAGCAGTGGGATGGACAGGGATACCTTTGGAATGGGTAATTGCTGTGGGATGGGTTAAGATAGCAGTGGGATGGGCAGGGATACCTGTGGGATGGGTAATAGCTGTGGGATGGGCAGGGATACCTTTGGGATGGGTTAAGATAGCTGTGGGATGGGTTGAGATAGCAGTGGGATGGGCAGGGATACCTGTGGGATGGGTTAGGATAGCAGTGGGATGGGCAGGGATACCTGTGGGATGGGTAATAGCTGTGGGATGGGTAGGGATACCTTTGGGATGGGTTTAGACAGCTGTGGAATTGATAAATCTTCAGTGCAAGCATAGTGGGACTGTATGATCCACCCTCCCATCTGCCAAACATATGGCCCTTTATTATCAATAATAATGTAATCAATCATCCACACATGTCAACATAAACACAACCCTTTATTAAATGCCCTGTTCATTGTAGGCCCACCCAACATACATGGCCCAATCTCATCAGTGTGATGAGACAGGCTGAAGGAAGCATCCATTAATCATCTATCATCCTGTCTTGCCACTCCACTGCTCCAGCTGGGGAGTTGCACCAGTGTTTCAGGAGGTTGCGCTGCTTCTTCCCTTCACGTAAGGCTCTGTTGGGGCCTTGTACATCCTCAGTGTCTATCAGGTTTCACCCTTGCCTCCATTCCCCAGGCTCCATGTCCCCATTGCCTTGTTGGAGGTCCACGAGCCTATTCTGCAACACTGGGTAGCGGGTGCGCATGAGATTGTGCAGGATGCAGCAAGCTTCCACGATCCTCCTCACGGTCTGTGGGCGATGCTGCATGGTGGTGAGAAGTACCTGGAACCTGTTGGCCAGGATGCCAAAGGCGTTCTCCACCACCCGCCTTGCCCTGGACAGCCTGTAGTTGAAGATCCTCTCTTCACGGGTGAGGAGTCTGGAAGTGTAGGGCTTCATGAGGTAGGTTCTGAGGGAGAAGGTGTCATTCCCCCACGATGAAGTAGGGCACATCTTGCATGTTGTTGGGCAGGGGTCTGGATCTGGGAAGCCCATGATGAGGTTGCGTTCCAGCCCCTCCTTGAGGTCACTGGCGTTGTATACCTCGGCATCTGAAGCTGTCCCATTGCCTGAAGCATCGATGTACATGAACTTGTAGTCAGCATCGACCATGGCGAAGAGGATGATGCTGAAGAAACCCTTGTAATTGTGATAAGTGGACCCTGAGTTGGCTGGAGCTTTGCAGGCCACGTGCTTCCCATCTATGGCTCCAACGGTGTGGGGGAAATTCCACTTCTGATACCACTGCTCTGCAACTTTCCTCCAGCCTTCTTCAGTGGAGGGGCACTGGAGGAGCTCCTCCAGGTATTCTTCGATGATGGCCTGCACCACTTCTCTGACCACAATGCTGATGGTGTTGTGTGGCACCCTCCAGCCGTACTGCATGCCCCTGTAGGTGAGGCCAGGTGTCACAGAGACAGTGCCACCTTGAGCCCAGGGTCCAGGCTGGGCCGGAAATTGGTGCTCTGCTTGGTCAACCTGGGTGTCAGCTGCTGCACAACTTCATCAAACATGGCTGGAGGCATCCTCATGAAGTTCTGGAATGCACGAGGGTTTTCGTTCCTCAGCTCCACCATCAGCCTGTTATACAGTCCATACTCTGCTCTTCTCCCGATCCATCTTCGGACCCAGACGCTTCTTGGCCGCCTCCTTTTCTTCCCGTAGAACAGTTGAAAGAGCCTGTAGATGGCTTCGCACTGTTTCAGAATGATGGTGGCTACCAAAAGGACTGTGTTACGATCCATGGTGGAGATGACTGGATGCTGTGGAAGAGCAAGAGCAAGAGCAAGATGAAGGCTGAAGAGGTCTGCACTCAGGGCTGCTGGACTGAAAGTGAGATCCAGGTGAGTTGCTCCCCCTTTTTATAGGCAATATAGGTTTTTCTCTAGGTGTCCTTTTGCATCCTCTAGGCATCCTGCAGACATCCTAAATATCCGAGATATGTCCCCTCTGCGAACGTTTTTTTCATTTTAATGCTTTGTATGCGAGCTGCGTCCGCTTTCATCCTTTCTACGTCCATGCTACTAACGCTGCGTGTCTGTTCTGTGTCCATTTTGCTTCCTCCCTGTGTCCATTTTCCGCTGGATCGGATGCGAGTTGCGCGGATGCGCAGCAGATGCCTAGCGGATATAGCGGACATGTAACGGATGACAATGGACGTATAACTGATGTTCCCCGTATGCGTAGCAGATGTAGAATGGACGCTTTGGATACTTTTTCCACTCAAAAAATTTTGTGCAGCTCAAAACTTTTTGAGCAGATGAAATGTCAGCAGATGGATGCTGGACGGATAGAGAGTATGAAAAACGGACGCAGTGAGTACAGAACGGAAGCATCGCATTAACCAACGGATGGCAAGTGTTTCTCTACGTTTTACATCCTCTTTCCATCCGTTGGTGCTGTGTGACATGGGCTTTAGCTTTCAAACAAACCCACTGCTACTCTGACCTCTTTAGAGTTCCCACAATTTTTTCTTAGTCTTGTCCACTATTCCAAATACCAACTTGACAACCTGAATTTCCCACAGGTTGAGCAGGCTGATACTCCAGAGTTACATGCAGCTTCCGAATGATTGTGCATGCATGTCCATATGCATACAGGCACATATCTTAAAGTTTCCCTCAAATCTTATTTGGTGAAGATTGATGATATGGACTTTTCCAGTTTTGAGGAAGGAAATACACAAAAACCCCTAAAGTAGAATTCTCTTAGTGGAACATACATTTATGTAGAACCTCTAAACCTATTCCTAAAACCTGGAAATCCTAAAGGTCCTGGCCCTGCATGCATATGTCAAATGAATGTTGCCTTAGAAATACAGAACAAAGCATACTTGGTTATCTTCATGATCACCAGTTAACTTTGACTATTCAGTCTGTACACAGAAGAAAACCTCATACATCAAACTTAATGAGCAGCAGATTAAAGGAAAAATAGCTATATCTTGTAGTATAAGCTCTGATGGGAATAGGTCATTCCCAGAAGCAATGTTTATTGCCATCATGGGTTCCTTCATACTTTGAACTTCAGCTACCCTTTAGGCCAACCTGATATTCTAAGTCTTCATTGCCTGGACCCAGGTTTTGTCTCTGCTATCTTGGACATCTCAGCCTTGATTCCAAGTGGTTTTGGCTTTTGATTTCTGGGCTGATTTAATGCGTTTTTCTGTGTGCTCTATAGCCATCAGTAACCTTTGTGGGAATTTGACCTCAATCTGTGTAATGCACATTTACCACTGTTAATCCTGTCTCAGGACAGAATAATATGTTTCTATAATGAATTCAGGTTATGTACATATGATGTAATAGTGCATATATGCACTATTAGTCTGGCAAATAGATAGATCACTATTTTGAGAATAATCACATGGAAAAGGTCACTCTGGTGAGTTAACAAGGACTCCTGATTAAAACGGGAGGATAGAATCCCAAGGAAATAATGCTTCAGGCCTCCACTTGTTAGACTTGTGTGAGTAATACTTCCAAAGAATGAAATTTTACATTAAAAAAAACCCCAGTCTATTGAAGTCTTCATTCTTTAAAAGCCTTAAATTGGTTTTGAAAAGAAAAATACTAGTCTCTGTGTTTCATTCTGGTTAATTAAATCCCAAGCCAAGAATGGAGTAAATAACTTTATCATGCCTTCAGGAATGTTCTTTCTATGATAAAAGGAAGAAAATGCCCTCCCCTTCCACAGTTCAATATGAAAACATTGATATGATAGGAATTTTACCTCTGGTTTGGTGGAGATCATGCCATCCCTTGTCACTGTAGTGATGGTCACAACTCTTATGCCTTGGGCAGAATGATAAATGATAGATCCAAGATTTCTCAAAGGTCCTGAAGAAGGTTACAAGATTTGGGTATGTCTAGTTTAATGAAAAGAACTAAGGGTGACAAGATGGCAGTGTTCCAACATCTAAAGAAGAGTGGGGTCAAACTATTTTCCAAAGCACCTGAGTGTAGAACAAGAAGCAATAGACGCAAACTAATCAAGAAGAGAAGCAACCTAGAATGAAGGACAAATTTCCTGACAGTTAGAACAATTAATCAGTGGAACAACTTGCCTCCAGAAGTTGTGAATGCTCCAACACTGGAAGTTTTTAAGAAGAGATTGGATAGCCATTTGTCTGAAATGAGATAGGGTTTCCTGCTTGCACAGGGGGTTAGATTAGAAGACCTCCAAGGTCCCTTCCAACTCTGTTACTCTTATTAAGTCAATTTTGAAGGTCCTTAGCTATAAGAATGAGAAAATATTTAAACAAGATAATGTATCTTAGAGTGAGACATCATTTGAATATTTTGAGCTTCAAAAATATGTCTAAATTTGAGGCCCTCTTTGATCTTGAAGATCAGGCCAAATGCCACTGACCCACCACTACCACCATCTGACTGGCCCTTCTCTGTCTGGTCTGTATTTACTTCTCTGTATTTACTTCCATGCACAAGAGTAATTTATACATTCCAGAAGGCAGGATGGAAATCTTGGATGGGAATGTTTCACAACAGCTCATTGGGCAATGAAGGAAGCCTGCAGGAAGCCTAAGGCAGGGGAGATATATAGTGGTAGAGTACATCTGAGGAGAAATGGGGTATAGCAAAGGGGCCCAAGCAGGGGAAGAAATTTCCTGAGTTAAAAAGTTAAAAGAATATGAAACACACTGAGTAGTAGAGTGGATACACCCTTGCCTCTCCTCTAACAACTGTAGCATGTCTCCAGGACTGTTCTTGTGAGGTACTTTTATGGAAAGGAGGGATAGAAATAGGAAGGTGCAAATAATGCGCCGGAAATGTACATTTACAAGCCTAGAAAAGACAAATATCTATCTCTAATATCAGACCATTCTTTATAAAGGAAATTGTTCATGCAACCTCCTTCTTCTTAACCAACATTCTAGAAAAGAAAGAAAACTAATAATTTCATGTCACGAAAACATGAGATTGGAATAATGTGAGGTATTTCGGATGGCGCAGTCTGGAGTTTCTCCCATGCAGAAAGCTGGAACTCACATTAGGGGTTTATTTTGGGGAAAATTCATGTCCTTCAAACAGTTTCACAATAATATTTAGGCACAATGAGCTTTAAAGAGTTCTGGAGTTGCATCCAAACAGTTTCTTTGCTAGAAACCCGAGAGGAGTGTGCTGTATGAAAAGAGGCCCTTCATGTTCCAACTAAATCTTTTATTAAAGTACTTCTTCTGGTGAACACTTTTTATTAATTCTATAATTAGCATGTTAAAAGGATAAGCTTTCATGAGCTGCAGCCCACTTCATCATATGCCCACATCCGCTGGCTAGATTGAAGTAGAATTTAATAAATTAAGGAAATGTGAAGAACTAACACAGTTCTCCTTTGACAATTTGGAGTTGTCTTTACTGTGAAAGATATGAACTGTGCCATAACCACATTTGTCATACTTGTGAGCCAGAAACTGGGAAATTAATCCCTTTTGTTCTTCCTGTAGAGTAAAAGAAAATATTATGGCAGGCAGGCAGGCAGGCAGGCAAGCAGGGAGGGAGGGAGGGAGGGAAAATGTTGATTGTCTGTCACTTGGGAACCAACAATTGATATATTCATCTGGTAGATTTAAAGATTCCCCGATAAAAATACTGCTTGCTCCTATGCTTCTATATATGGGATCAGGGAGATGTAAGTTTTAACTCTGTCTTAGGCACAACATCCATCTGGGTGGTTTTGAGGCTGTCATTCTCAAACAGCATAGAAATTGCAATGGCAAACCACTGCTGAAAATCTTGCCAAAGAAACTGCGGGGACTTGATGACAGGAATCAAGACTTATTCAAAGGCTCACACAAGTATTCTTTTCTTGTTACGCTCTTAAAAGATCTGTCAGTTACAAGGTGGGGCAGGACCAGCCAAAATTGTTTCACTGAAGGAATTAACACAGGAGAGAATCCTCTATTTGCAGGTGGAATTTCAGGGGAAACAAAGATTTATATTCAGAAAGCTATGCTTCATTTCTATAAGTTTGAGTCAACTCTAGTCATGTTAAAAGTTTTTGTTTGGGAAAAGTTCTAAATTTTTGAAGTGGTTTGGGTTGTTTATCCAATTTATTTTTTAATTCTCAGTGAGCAATACACAAGAGAGGGAGTGGAAAAACCACCCTGCTGCTTGGCCTGTTGAAAACTTTAAATCACTTCTAAACATTTAAAAGCTAAAGCTTTGTTTGTTCTAGTTTATAAGAAGAGTTATGCATTCAATTTCTCTGACCTCACTTGCGTGGTTTACAGAGTTCGACATACCTGTAACTTTCCACTTTACAACAGGAACCCAGCTAAAGTAAATTGCATCTGCAATTACCATATTTAAGGGAAAATTAATATTACATAAAGGTATCCAGTAACTTTAATTAATGGGTCAACTGGAAAACTTCTTTCTATCTTATTCTTCAGTGATAATGCCAATGGAGAACTTACAAAACTCAGTACGTGCATTTTGGTCTAAAAAGGTATCAGTACTACAGTCCTAGGCATATTAATAGAAAGTCAGTCTCTGTAAGAAAGAAAATATGAGTTTATAACATTGTGCCTCATTCTACTACTAGACTACAATAGGGAGCAATGGCTGGATTAAATCCATGCAACAGATAAGCCAGACTCATTGCCAGCAGAACACTACAAAGAGAGGCAGTGTGATGCAGTAGTTAAGGCAGAGAAACTGGAGAGACTGTGAGTTCTAATGCTGCTTTAGGCATTCGGTGACCTTGGGCTGGCTGCTCTCTCTCACCCTTAGGTCATGTGGCAGACACCCACAAAATAAGTAAATAAAAAAAAAACTACATAAAGATTTTAACAACACACTCCTCTGCAGTTTCTACTGAGAAACAAATCCCTTAACTCAATGAACTTAGGACCACTCACTGGGTAAGTATTGCAAGATAGCCTTACTAGTTTTATGGTAGCCAAAAGTCAGGAAAAGTCTAACGCTAACAACTTTTATTATATGACATAAGCTTTTGTGAGCTTTGGCAGCCCACCAAAGCTTATGTTGTATAATAAAAGTTGTTCGTCTTGAAAAGGTGCTGCATTCTTTTTCTGATTTTTAACTAGATAGAGGTTGTTTATCTACTTGCAATGTAACCTATCACACAGAATTGCAAAGATTCAGTGAAGGATGGGAAAAGCTTGTACGCTCTCATAAAATCCTTGGAGAAAAGATGGAATATAAAATGGAATCAATGCAGCAACAAACCTTTAGATGTGCTGTTCAGGAGAATCCCATGCCAGTACTCATCAGGAGCTCTTATATTTGTAGTTAAGCTACTTCTGTATAATGAATGACAAGTAATACGAATAAAAGCTATGCAAGGCAATGGCATAGAATATTTAAGGCATAAACTAGATTATGTGTAATGTATATTAATGTATACATCAAGAGGCATAAAAAGTAAATCTAAAGTGAAAAGTTCTTTGTAAACTGTTCCCCTTTCCATTTTTATCGTGCTTGATGCCTATTTAGAGCAATAGCACTTATATACCACTTATATACCACTTTGCAATTCTTTACTGCCCTCTCTAAGCGGTTTGCAGAGTCAGCATATTGTCCCCAACAATCTGGATCCTCATTTTACCAACCTGATGGAAGGCTGAGTCAACCTTGCTCTGGTAAGGATCTGAGCAGTGAATTAGCCTGCAATACTGCATTCTAACCAGTGCGCCACCATAGTGCATCGGCTTGGTAGTCACTGTATTCCCTATCCTTACGGAATATCCTTTATTTTCCAAAACTGACTTGGCAATAGAAGCATTGCCCTTGCTTTTGTTTGGCTCCATGATATAATGAAGCCAACTCTTAGAGTTATATAGCATCAATTTGTTTATTTGTTTAGGGTTAACATGATTATCCATGAATAGCCCAGGGACAGTGATATTCTGTAGGACAATGCTACAAAAGTATGCCTAGGAATGGGCAAATTTTCATCATCATTCAGTGTGATAGGCTAGAGCATCTTCTGCAAATATTGATGGTCTGGCAAAGTGGCAATCCATTCCTAAAGGCCCTGTCACACTGCCCAACGGATGCAAAATGTTTGTAAAAAGGACACAGCGGATGAGAAAAATGTTCCATCCGTTGTTATCCGCTCTCAAAAGGGGCAAAAATTTGCATAACCAGAGCGGACAACACGGAAAGGAACGGACGGGGGGAGGATGCAGGGCGGATGGAAAACGGATGCAGAGCGGAAGCCTAGTGGATGGAAGCGGATGAGAGCGGATGGCACATCCGCTAGGCTTCCTGGGGGCCTCAGCAAAGCAGACGTGGAACGGAAAGAGCGGATGCAGAGCGGACGCGAAACGGATGAAGCGGATGCACAGCGGATGCACAGCGGATGAAGCGGATGCACAGCGGAAGCCTAGCGGATGCACAGCGGAAGCCT
This sequence comes from Laticauda colubrina, assembly GCA_015471245.1. Taxonomy (NCBI): domain Eukaryota; kingdom Metazoa; phylum Chordata; class Lepidosauria; order Squamata; family Elapidae; genus Laticauda; species Laticauda colubrina. The sequence continues at coordinate 15,619,635 of BLBF01000010.1, forward strand.
AGAGGATACCTCGCGTTAATTGTGCATGCGGGGGAGATTTATTGCATCAGCCCCGCGGATATAAAGGGAAGCAGCTCGGAAGCAGGTCACCATTCAAAGACCTGCTGCCAGACGCATTGAGTGCCTTGCCTGCCAGCCTTTCTGCCTGCCTGCCTGCCAGCCTTGCTGCCTGCCTGCCTGCCAGCCTCCCTGCCAGCCTGCCAGCCTCCCTGCCAGCCAGCAACCCCACAACCATAGGGGAAAAGAGGAAGCCTCAGCCATCTGCTGCCAGCCCTAGCAAGAGGGACAGGGCCACCCTCCCGCCCCCTGGCCCTCACTCTGCTTCTGCTGGAGCTTCTGTAGCACAGGCTCACTCTTCTGTGGCTGGGGCTTCTGCTGCTTCTGGTTCTGGAGGAGCTGATGATGATGCTTCTGGCGGTGGTGCTTCTCCTGGTGCTTACTCTGCTGATGCTGCTCCTGGCGGTGGTGTTTCTGTTCGTGCTTACTCTGCTGAGGCTGCTCCTGGAGGTGGTGCTTCTGCTGGTGCTTACTCTGCTAAGGCTGCTCCTGGCGGTGGTGCTTCTGCTGGTGCTTACTCTGCTGAAGCTGCTCCTCGTCCCGCTGGTCCTGCTGGTCCTGCTGGTGCTCCTGGACTTGCTCGTCCTGCTCGTATTGCTCGTGCTCCTGGTCTTGCTCGTCCTGCTGGTCCTGCTCATGCTCCTGGTCCTGCTCGTGCTCCTGGTCTTGCTCGTGCTCCTGGTCCTGCTCGTGCTGCTGCTGATGATGATGATGATTATGATTATGATCCTGCTGCTGGTGGTGGTGGTGCTGCTGCTGCCGCTGCTGCTGCTGATGATGATGATCCTGCTGCTGCTGCTGGTGTGGAGGAGCAGCCCCTACAAACTGGAAGCCCCTCTCATGAGGGCCCATCTGGTCCTGCCAAAGGGAAGAAGAGGCATAGGCAGGAACGGGAGAGGAGGCAATACTCCATTGAGGAGGAACACGAGGATGAGGTGCTGGAGTGGCTGAGAGAGAATGACTATCTGTGGCGGAAGGGACACCGGCTGTACAGGAACACCAAAAGGAAGCAGACTGCTTGGAGAGAGAAGGCGGAGAGTCTGGGACACCATCCGGAGCAGCATAGATCTCCTCTCTCAGCTGGTACACACCGACTCCTCATCCTCCAACTGCAAGCCCTTCCTCACCTATGTCAACCAGACCCGCATGGACATGGCGGAACCCCAGTACCAGGTGGTAAAGGACCGGATCACTGAGCTTCTTCACAACCCTCCAGACCCAGAGGAACCTGCTCCCACCCAGTCCAGGTCTGCTCCTCCACCCCAGGTGATGTCCCTCCCATTCCAAGGCTTTCCATAGGCCCTCATCTACCAGGGTTACGGCTACCAGGAGGTCCAGCAGCACAGGCAGCAGCCCTTCCCAGTCCAGGCACAGAGTCATCGGACGACACCGTTGGCACCGGTTCCACCAATGCCGATGCCACCCACGCCAATGATGCCACCGACGACACTGATGCCACCCACGCCACAGATGCCACCCACGCCACAGATGCCACCAATGCCAGTCCTCACCCAGCTGCAGACCAGACAGCCCCACTACACTGCTCCTTCCTCCACCCCACAGCCAAGCCTGGCCTCAGTACATCTGTCCTCGGTACTGGGGCTGATACCACATGGCATGGAGGAAGGTATACACTGGCGTTGTATACCTGGGCATCTGAACATGACCCGTTGTCTGAAGCATCAATGTACATGAACTTGTAGTCAGCATCGACCATGGCGAAGAGGACAATGCTGAAGAAGCCCTTGTAGTTGAGATAAGTGGAGCCCGACTTGGGTGGTGCTTTGCAGGCCACATGCTTCCCATCTATGGCTCCAATGGTGTGGGGGAAGTTCCACTTCTGATACCACTGCTCTGCAACTTTCTTCCAGCCTTCTTCAGTGGAGGGGCACTGGAAGAGCTCCTCCAGGTATTCTTCGATGATGGCCTGCACCACTTCTCTGACCACAATGCTGATGGTGTTGTGTGGCACCCTCCAGCCATACTGCATGCTCCTATAGGTGGTCCCTGAGGCCAGGTGTCGCAGAGTCAGTGCCACCTTGAGCCCAGGGTCCAGGCTGGGGTGGAATTTGGTGCTCTGCTTGGTCAACCTGGGTGTCAGCCGCTGCACAACTTCGTCAAACATAGCTGGAGGCATCCTCATGAAGTTCTGGAATGCCCGAGTGTCTTCGTTCCTGAGCTCTACCATCAGCTTGTTGTACAGTCTCTACTCTGCTCTTCTCCCGATCCATCTTTGGACCCAGACACTTCTTGGCCGCCTCTTTTTCTTCCTGTAGTAGAGTTCACAGAGCCTGTAGATGGCTTCGCACTGTTGCAGAAGGATGGTGGCTACCAAAAGGAGTTTGTTACGATCCATGGTGGAGATGACTGGATGCTGTGGAAGAGGAAGAGTCAGATGAAGGCTGCAGAGGTCTGCACAGCAGGGCTGCTGGTCTGAAAGTGAGATGCAGGTGAGTTCCTCCCCCTTTTTATAGGCAGTATATGTTTTCCAGTATGTGTCCCTTTGCATCCTCTAGGCATCCTCTAGACATCCTTAATATCCGATAGGTCCCCTCTGCGAACGTTTCTTCTGTTTTAAATGCTTTCTTTGCCTGCTGCATCCACTTTCATCCTTTCTCCGTCCATGCTACTAACGCTGCGCGTCCGTTCCACGTCCGTTCTGCTTCCTCCCTGTGTCCAAGCGGATTTGATTTGCGTGGATGTGCAGCAGATGCCTAGCTGATATAGTGGATGCAGAACGGATGCAGAATGGATGTCCCCCGTATGCCTAGCGGATGCAGAATGGACGCATTGGATACATTTTCCGCTCAAAAGTTTTGAGCAGCTCAAAACCCTCTGAGCGGATGAAACGTCAATAGTCGGATGCTGGATGGATAGAGAGGAAGCAAAATGGAGGCAGTGAGTACAGAACGGAAGCATCGCGTTAACCAACGGATGGCAAGTGTTTTTCTCCGTTTTACATCCTCTTTCCATCCGTTGGTGCAGTGTGACAGGGGCTTAAGCAATTCAGAGTCTTAAAGTGAGCAGCAAGACCCTCCCACTCTTCAAATTGGTAGTTAGGGCAGATGATACAGACATTGTGTGATTCCGACTTTACTTTGAGCCACATTAGTTAATTTTACTGCCATATTTAGCAATGATGGAAGTTTAGGGGCATTTCTCAAGGACAATTCAACATAACACCAATAGATATACCCAAGGCTTAAATGAATTACTGTCAACGAGAATGTAACTTCTTGCCTTCATTCTTGTGTCCATGTTATCTAGCAGAAAGAAAAAAGGACCAAACAATAATGTAGGTAGTCTTCAAGTAATTACCACAATTGGGAGCAGAATTTCCATTGCGAAGCAAACTACATTGAGTAAGTCACACCCAAGTTTACAACTTTTTCCCCCAAGGATGTTAAGCAAATCACTGCAATTGTTAAGTGAATCATGCAGTTGTTAAGTTAATCTGGCTTGCCCCATTGATTTTGGTTGTTGGAAGCTGGATGCAAATGACCCTGGGTTGTTGTAATCATCATAAATACATACGGATTGCCAAGTATCTGAATTTTGATCACATGTCCATGGAAATGGTGCTATGGTCATAAATGTTAGAACCAATCATAAATTACTTTTCTCAGCATCATTGTAACTTTGAATGGTTGCTAAATGAATGATTACAAATCGAGGACTTCCTGTAGGGCAGAGGTCCCCAAACTTGGCAACGTTAAGACTTGTGAACTTCAACTCCCAGAATTCTCCAGCCAACATAGCTGGGAGTTGAAATCACAAGTCTTAAAGTTGCCAAGTTTGGGTATTCCTGCTGTAGGGAATCACAATCTATTCATGACATGTATGCCAGGGTGTGCAGAGATTCCAAATTTAATGTAGGTGCAGACAGTGGTGGGATTCAAATTGTTTTTACCACTGGTTCAGTGAGTGTGGCTTGGTGGGCATACTTTGCCTAATGCTGGAGTGCAGGTTTCCCCACACCAGCTGAGAGCTGCAGCGCCAATCAGCTGAGAGGATAAAGAAGAGAAAAGCACAGGGGCAGATAGGAGGACCGATCCTGCACTTTTCTCTTCTTTTTCTTCTTCAGCTGATTGTTGGCTTTTTTTTTTTACCACCCGTCCGAACCGGTAGCATACCATCCCTGAGTGAAGAACTTGGTACATGCTATTTTTTATTTTCTCTACTACTTCAAAATGAGTGGGTCCCAGATCTATTTTGTAACCACTTCATCCTCAGAGGGAATGTGATTTCTAGATCCTGAAGAACCTGCACATTCAACTCTATCAACTCCATTTCTAGTTCATTGGAATCTCTCTTGTTGATGAGGCAGTGCTTCATGTTCAGCAACAAACTAGAGGATTAGAATGTGTACAAGAAAAATATTTCACATTTTATAGAATGGAAGGCAATGCTCAGAATAAACAACAGACTGAAAGGAGTGATATGATGGGAACAGCCTAAAGGATATTTGCTGACTCTCATAAAAATAAAGGAAAGGACAAAATGCAAAAGTTATGAAAATGCTGGAGAAAATAATGTGATACCCTCATTCCAGGGTGTTTACAAAGCAATCACATATGCATATGGTATGCCATACACTTTTTCTTGATGAGCATGGCTTATTCCATTTACAATAAAGCATACAGTGGAAATTTCCACTATTACTCTCTAGCCAACTCTAGCTTTTAACCCTAAATATCCCGAGCTTCTGTGATTCTTCGTTGCACTGCAAAATGGACTCTCTTCAATAATGATAATAACTTAAAATAGTCTTCATTTGACTTCTGCAGATGACTAATCATAAGATAATCTTTTCCACAATTTTTTAAAACTGAAACATGCTCAGTTGAACCAGTTTAGCTACTTTTTGCATTTCTTTCATTGCTGATTTATGGTTTTCACACCCACTAAAGGATACTTTATCTAAATCTTGTCCCCAGGAAAAGCTGGTTGGAATAAATGCAGCAAAAAACCTTAGTGAGATTGCCTCCTAAACAAAAATGCTGCTGTATTGTTCACATATGTTGCAATACAATTACTGTGTTTTTTATAGGACTAAGTAGAATTTTATATAAATAGTACTTGTAAGACTTAGTAAGACCAATCAAAAACAGTAAAAAGGAGCTTTATGTTCAGAGGCAATGTGCTATAGATTACTACTAGGTGATGGGAAAGACTCACAGAATAACAGAGTTGGAAGGGACCTTAGAGGTCTTCTAGTCCAACCCTCTACTCAAGCAGGAAACTTTATACCAAGGGTATCAAAATAGATCCTGTTGTGGGCCATATCAGAATTTTGTTTTTCCTTGGGGGAGGGTTTGAGAGCGTGGCCTGGTCATCATGGCTGACAGGGTGGGCATGGCCAGAGTGGGCCTTGGAGGTATGGGCTAGTCCCTTGTTGTTTCCAGGCCTATTGTGGTCTTGATCCAGTTCACGGGCTGCGTGTTTGATACATCTGCTCTATACCACTGCAGACAAATGATTGTCCAATCTCTTCTTAAAACCTCCAGTGTTGGAGCACTTACAACTTCTGGAGGCAAATTGTTTCATTGATCAATTATTCTAACTCTCAGGAAGTTTTTGTTCTTGATTCTAGGTTGGATCTTATCCCTGATTAATTTTTATTCATTGCTTCTTGTACTGCTTTCAGGTGCTTTGGACAACAGGTTGACCCCATCCTCTTCTTTGTGGCAGCCCGTCAAATATTGAAATACTGATATCATGTCTCTCCTAGTCCTTGCTTTCATTAGATATTACTTCATTCCTGCAAACATTTTTCATATGTTTTATCCTCTAGTACCTTAATCATCTTTGTTAGAAAGGGAGCTATTGATCTCACTTGTGACTTATACTGTACTTCATCCATACATCCCTAAAGTTATGTAAAGCTTGACTGCCCTACTGTTAAATTGACATTATGATGGTTGGATGACTGTAGAACATGCTCTAAGTTGCTCGTACAAATATGACCTTTGGCACTAATGTTGTGCTATTGGGTAGCAGAATGTGGATTAGAAGAACTTCTCCTCTGACTCAGACTTCTCAACTATCATGTTTTCCCGAAGTTCTTCCTTAGAAAACAAAAATGCCAACTAATGAGAATGAGAATCAAAGGGGATCCCTTTTTGGGATAATTGTATTGCAATAATTGTATTGCGACATTTTGATCCATTGCTCAGATCAGGTAATGTGATGACCCAGGCCATGGCACAAAGGCAACACAGTCAGATAAGCAATAAGAGTCCCTTTATTATCTCCAACTTTGCCCCCAATGTCCAGGTTTGCTTCAGGCTGGAGTAAAACTCTCCCAGGAACAGCCTTTAACTGTAGAAAATTCAGTCCAAAACAAGGTACACACAAACTGTAACTTAAAATCCAAACAAACCAAACTGAATTAGTTTGGTAGGGCAGGAGCAGGAATTTCAAACTTGAAAGCATGGCAAACAGTCTCCCCAAACAGTAGGGAAAATGCCAGGAATGCAGATAAACCACGGGGATACAAGATAAAGTCATGTTTGCTCCCAACAGCTTTCTGGACACAGCTTGTCTTTTTTATACACTGTGTTCCCAGCTGCATCTAATGAAGGGAATCAGGGCCCTTTCCTCCCCCATTAGCCACGCAATCTACATTGGTCTCTTCTCCATTCCTCTCTGTGTGCCCTCAGATGAAGAGGGGGTGGGCCTGGGTCTTCCTCTGAATTCCCTCTCCCTTGTTCTATCTCTTCCCTGCTCTGTCCAACCAGACTTTGCCCTTCTCCAATCTCTTCCACAGCCAATGGAGCCACAATCCCATTCCCTGTCAGCTGTTCAGCTTCCTTCTCTGAGTCACAATCCTACAGGGGCATGATTGGTAGAGGTAAAAGTTGAAACTGAACTAATTCTTCTAACTTCTTGGGCCACAAACTCAAATAACCTATCCTTGAGCCCTAAGCAGTGTTGCTGATGCCAATTATGGACATAAAGAGCTGAATGGTAGAGGCAACCCAGATTGCAGGGTTAGGCTCCCAAACTCCCTAAACTTATTTGGGTATCAGAACCCTTTGAATGAGCCTCAGAAAGGCTGATTATTGGAACTTATACTCCACTTTGAGAAACTGACCTGTTTCCCTAGATATATTAACTTCCATCTGGACCATACTTGACTTGCCAGACTCTTCTTGTATCTAATGTAGCCTGTGTTGATTTTAAGTAAGGTTGGACCATACTTGGACTATAATATCACAGGAGGACTAAATTACAAGCTTTCAACCTTGAGAAGGGCTATCTGCATCCTCAACTTCTCCCACATCTCCACAGAATACAAGACCAAGCAGATGCCCTCATTTGTAATGCATTCCAATTCTCAAAACCTCAAGCAAAAAATCAATAATGGCAAAGAATCCTGGAATGTAAAAGAGGAGAAATGTGTTTCTTTTTCCCTTCAATTACTCCTAAAATATCTCTTTAACAATTATAAGAAAAGAGTTAGGCAGTCCTTAACTTTTTTTTTAACTCTTCCCCACTTTGATATAGTACAAGGGTGTCAAACTCAAGGCCTGGGGGCTTAGATCCTGCCCATAGGACTGCCGTGGAAATCGTGAAGGACTGGCCCATGGTGTCTCTGCCAGCGAAAATGGAGTTCACGAGGGCCATTGGCGGACCTCTGGAGCTCCATTTTTGCTGGCAGAGAGTTGCAGGAGGCCATCACAGTCAAAATGGAGCCTGGGAGCCTGTTTTTACTGGCAGAGCACTTGTGCCACCACAGGTGCCCCAAGCATGAGTGATGTCATGCTGGCCATGCCCACCCTGGCCACACCAATCCTGGTCCCCTGATGCCACAACCCTGATGCGGCCCTCAATGAAATTGAGTTTGACACCCCTGGTATAGTATATCACAGTAGTTTCACTTCATTCTTTTTTAAACAAAAAGACTTTAGGCATCATGCAGGGGTTGCTGAAAAGTTAAATGTTATCCCAGTGTCCTTGTTCATTCAGAAATCCATCCCTACATTCCAGTGTTCAAAACACAATCGTGATGCTGCTATGCAACCACTCTTCCATCTAGTTAATACATACATATAACCCATACAGATTATTCTGCTACCCTTCAAAAAGACCTCGACTATGTATCAGAATGGTCAAACAAATGGGAATTTCAAATCTCAATAAATAAATGTTCCATCTTATATACTGGCAAAAAAAATCAGAAAATAAAATACAAGCTGAACAGTCAAGACCTTGTTGATGATCCAAACTCTGTCAAGGATCTTGGAGTACTCATTTCAGATGATCTAAGTGCGAGAGCCCCCTGTAACTACATAGCCAAAAAGTGCCATAGCCATTAAGAGTTGTTAACCTAATCTTATGTGGCTTTTTCTCTGGTAATATCACACTACTAATGAGAGCATACAAAACATTTGCTAGACCAATACTGGAATACATCAGTCTGGAATCCACATTACATATATGATATTAACACAGTTGAGAAAGTCCAGAAATATTTTACAAGAAGAGTTCTCCACTCCTCTACTCATTGCAGAATACCTTATGCCACCAGACTTGAAATTCTAGACCTAGAAAACCTAGAACTACGCTTCTTTCAGTCCGATTTAAGTATAGTATATAAAATCATACATTGCAATGTCCTACCTGTCAATAAATATTTCAGCTTCAACCATAACAATACAAGAGCAAACAACAGTTAATCAAGGTTAATCTCACCAAACTTGATTGCAGGAAATACGACTTCAGCAACAGAGTGGTCAGTGTCTGGAATACTCGACCTGATTGGTTTCTTCCCCAAACCCCAAAAACTTTAACCTTACACTGTCTACTATTGACCTCACCCCTTTCCTAAGAGGCCTGTAGGCCCCCTGTATAAGCGCACCAATGTGCCTACCATCCCTGTCCTATTGTTTCTTTTATTTTTCTTATATGTATCCATGTATTCATAATTATGTTTATACTTATACCTATTTTCTTGGAAGCAATTGACAAATCAAATCAAATAAAAATAAATAGTTCTGCCTGCAAAGACTGGCAGGAGATATTAACCACTTGTTTGCATTCTGATGACATACAGAGCCATAATTCACTATATTAGCTATGGTTTCAACAATGGTTAGGACTCTCCAGATGAAACAGAATCGTTATGTAGGTTTGGTTAACATATTGAATAATAATAAAATGGCTCAGCATGCATGAGGACCAGTTCAAAGAAAGGAATTCCATGCAAGACATTATTTTTTAAAGAAGAAAAATATAATATCTTTCCCTAAATTTCATATCTCAAAATCCAATTCCCTCTTTCTAAAGAGATGTCTTCTTTTACACTGATAGATTCTCTGACAAGCTTACTATCATTGGCAACAGTATTATAGAGATCATAAGGGAATAGATTCCTGTTCCAAAAATGCTAAAATTGTGAATAGGTGACATTCTGAACTGCAAAGCATCCAACTGCATTTATGCTAACATGTTTTATAAATTCAATCTGTGTGGCTAATTTATGTATCTGTTTGTTGCACAAATCCTGAACATGGGATTAATTTAGTAAACCATGAGGAACATGTTGTATTAACAAAGAGCACAGTCAGATGGCCATGATGTGCCTTGATTGCCTTGATGTGCCAAAAAAAAGTTTGCAAGCATAAAATTTATAACCAAAATGGACAAGCTGTACTAATAATGAGGCCGAAAAGTGATTCTCTTGCGACTGCTTTAATGCAGAGTAAAATGAGGAAAGTAATCGGTGGATTTCCTGGGCTTCATTTCCCTTAGCATCAAGAAATGTTTATTGGCAAAACAACAAAAACTGCCCATCATTCACTTCATTGTGTGGTACGGTCAGGCTGAATTAGTACAGGTGGTGACTTTGAATGATGGTTTACAAGTAACCCACAACTTACAACCACAATTGGGACCAGAATTTATGTTGCTAAGCAAGGAGGTTGTTCAGTGAAATTACATATATGTCATTCACACCTGAAGAAAACATAATTGATGAAATTTCCTCCTATAGGCTTACAGATCGATTCTTAGTTAGATGCTGGTACATTGAGATGATCAGGAGTGGGATTCAAATTTTTTAACAACCAGTTCTGTGGGCGTGGCTTAGTTGGTGGGCATGGCTTGGAGGTCATATGATTAGCTGGCCAACTCAACATCACTCACATTGACGCATCTCCTCGCCTGGCCTCTCATGACTGTGGGAATGCTGCAACAGTCATAAGTGTGAAAAACGGTCATAAGTCACTTTTTTCAGTGCCTCTGTAACTTTGAATGGTCACTCCACACAAGCAAAGTACCAGCAAAGGAGGGGGAAAAAAACTCCAGAGAAGTTCCTGAGACATGAAGTCTAGTCCTGCCAAGAATATAATAAGGGTTAATAGAGAGGCAGTTTCTGTAAGCAACACCAGAATGTTTCCTTCCTGCTTTCCTTACAGGATTAGGCCAGGAATTTCTTCTAACAACAGGTTCTCCGAACTTCTTAGAATGTTCTACCGAATAGGTGCGAACTAGTAGAATCCCACCCCTGGATATGATCCCTACAACTTAAGTAGAAAGACAATATACAATAATACACCCAGCTTTTCCCATGGTATTGCTCTCTTATCTGTTGGATCTACAATCCTAAAGTTCTCAACTAACCATGAGCAATGTTCATTTTTTCTTTTCCCTGAAAAGAAGGACATCTGTTTGGGGACGCAGTGGCTGTACTGTCTGGAGTCTTTCTTCAAATCTGCAGACCTGCCAACCCCTGATAAAGGAAAACCTGGAGACCCATGAAAAAAATCTGGAGATTCTATAAAAAATAGTGAGATTCACGGTCACGTGAACAACTAACCAATCAGAGCGTGTTATATCCGGTGGTAGAAAAAGCAAAATGGAGGCGCCCAGAGTAAAAAGAAATGTGCTGTATGTATATATAACTGTATGGTAATATCGATATTGCATGATCTGAGAAGTGGCGTCATGTCGTTTGTGTGAGAATGAGATTTATGCACGTATAAGCCGACCCCCAAATTTGGAAAAAAAAAAAAGCATTTTAAATTTGGCGTGAGATTGAAGAGCCTTGTCGTGAGACTGTGAGACATGACAAAAAATCGTGAGACTCATGGCAGAACCGTGAGAGTTGGCAGGGCTGAATCTGCCTAGAAAGTTGAAGACATCCTGGATCAGATTCAGTTGGGTGAAAGAGGACATGCAAGATTTGTGGAGAGTAAGGTTCCACCCAGTGAATTGAAATTTTGGTCATATAAACCCATTTCTTGTCATTTTCTATTCCTTATGATAATTTGGTTTGTCAACCTGTGAATTTGATTTTCTTTCTTTCTCATGTTACACATGTTTACAATGGTGTCTCATCACACTTTCCATCCCCCAAAACAGCCCTTCCTGTGAAGTATCTTTAACATGCCTACCTCCACTAGGTAGGAATTGGAACAGAATCTTTCCCTTGAGCAGTCCAACCGATTCAGCTGAACAATCTGCAAATGGGTGTGGTTATAATCTGTGTTCTCCAAAACATGTTTGCTTCTCATCTGTCTTATTTTTCCCTTATCTTTTCCTTCCAAAAATCCAAGAGTCAAATACAGTAAGAGAATGTAATCCAGCCATTTTTTTCCTTTACTCCTTCCCTGTTTCTTAAATATCTTTTTTTTTTAATTTACAAAAATACTTTATTTCTGGGTTATTAAGGCTATTTTTATTATGGGCTCCATTCCCAGTGCTGGCAAAAACCACTGCATTTGACCCTGAGTTCTCTCACCAGAGGCCTTTTTTTGGGTTTCCTTTCCCCACCCAGCTAGAATACAATTTCATGCTCTATTTGTACCTTAATAGATTTTCTTTCTTTCTTTTTAGGTATTATTTTAAGATGTATTTATATTACAGAATAGCACAGAATGCACTTGTGTCAAATGCACATAAACAAATAAAAATATTATTTTTAATTATTAGCAATCCTCTTCTGTATGTACTTTATTATGTTTAATATGTTAAACTGACAAAATTTCTAGTGCTTTAGCTGCAGAAACTGTTGGATATGAAAATGTAGTACGCACGCACACAACCGTTTAAATACTTGCCAGACTGTTTGCTGGTGAATTGCCAAACTGACTTTGAAAAAATAATGAGAGAGAGAGAAAGAGAGAGAGAGGGAGAGAGAGGAAGGAATTCAGTGTTTTTACTCAAAGGACATGATTAAATTTTTAATGAAGCAAAATCTGTTTGTTTATTGTATAACAATTCTGTGCTAGCAATTAAGACTTTGGAGTGTTTTAAACAAATCTTATAGACTCTGAAGGAAACTGCTGACATCTTCTGGCTACTGAGTGTCGCAAAACAAAATAATTATTGTCAGTCCTACACAGTTATGGCTTTGGTTTTGAAAAGTATAATCATAGATGTAAGTCCTTCTTGGTACCCAACGTTTAAGATTAGCTCACTCTAGAAATGCATACTGTGCTTCACTCCCCATCATTAGGCCCGGTCCCACTGCACTTACAGATGCAAAGAGGATGTAAAACGTTAAAAAAAGCTTGCCATCCAATGGAAAACGCTATGCATCCGTTGTGTACTCACTGCATACGTGTTTCATACGCTCTATTCATCGAGCATCCGTCCACTGCAATTTCATTCACGCAATAAGTTTTGAGCTGCGCAAAACTTTGTGGACGGATGAACTTTCTGTCATGTACGATGTACATCTGTGACATATACGGGCAACAAACGTTCTATGTCCATTATCATCTGTTAAACGTCCGCTGCATCCTCTCTGCATCCTCTGGGCATCCCCTCAACTCACATCCACTGCAGCTGAAGACAGAAAGAGGGAGGAAACAAAAGGTACACGGAACGCCAACACAGCGTTAGTAGCATGGAAATAGAAAGGATGTAAGCGTATGCATCTTGTATATAAAGGATTAAAAACGGACAAATCGTTTGTATCTGGGATGTATCTCGGATATTTAGGATGTCTGGAGTATGTCTAGAGTATGTAGAAGGACACCTAGCGGACAACCAATATTTTCTATAAAAAGGGGGAGAAAATCATCTGGATCTCAGTATGAGTCCAGCAGCTGTGGTGTACAGACCTCTTCACCCTTGGTCTTGGTCTTCAACATCATCAATTGTTCTCCACCATAGATGATGAAACAGTCCATATGATAGCTGCACTCATTCATCACCAGAACCAAAACCTGTTCAGACTGTTTCAAGTTTTATACAGAAGGAGACGTCCAAGAGCTGTGTGGGTCCAAGGATGGATTGTGAGAAGAATGGAGTTTGGACTGTATGACCAGTTGATGGTGGAGCTGAGGAATGAAGACCCTCGTGCATTCCATCAATTCATGAGGATGCCACCAGCCATGTTTGACGAACTTGTAGAGCGTCTGAGACCCAGGTTGACCAAGCCTAGCACCAACTTCCATCCCAACCTGGACCCTGGACTGAAGGTGGCACTGACTCTGCGGCACCTGGCCTCTGGAACCACATACAAAAACATGCAGTATGCGTGGAGGGTTCCACACAACAGCATCAGCAAAGTGGTCAGCAAAGTGGCCATCATCGAAGAATACGTGGAGGAACTCCTCAAGTGCCCCACCACTGAACAAGGCTGGAGAAAACTTGCAGAAGAGTGGTATCAGAGGTGGAACTTTCCCCACACCGTTGGAGCCATAGATGGCAAGCATGTGGCCTGCAAGGCTCCAGCCAAGTCAGGGTCCAGTTATTTCAACTACAAGAGCTTCTTGCATTCTCCCTCAGAACCTACCTCATGAAGCCCTACACTTCAAGATACCTCACCCGTGAAGAGAGGATCTTCAACTACAGGCTGTCCAGGAAAGATGGGTGGTGGAGAACGCCTTTGGCATCCTGGCCAACAGGTTCCAGATACTTCTCACCACCATGCAGCATGACCCAGAGACTGTGAGGAGCATCGTGGAAGCTTGCTGCATCCTGCACAATCTCATGCGCACCCGCTACCCAGTGTTGCAGAACAGAACAGACCGTCAACAAGGGAATGGGCACATGGAGCCTGGTGAATGGAGGCAAGGATGAAACCTGATAGACACTGCAGATGTACAAGGCCCCAACAGAGCTTCACGTGAAGGGAAGAAGCAGTGCAACCTACTGAGACACTGGTGCAACTCCCCAGCTGGGGCAGTGGAGTGGCAAGACAGGAAGATAGATGATTAATGGATGCTTCCTTAAAGCTGTCGCTAACACTGATGAGAATGTGCCATGTATGTTGAGTGGTCCTACAATGAATAGGGCATTAATAAAGAGCTTTGTTTATTTTAATATGTGTTGATCAATGAATAAATTGTTATTGATAATAAAGGTCCATATGGGTGACAGCTGGGATGGTGGACCATACAATCCCACTATGGTTGCACTGGAGGTTTATCTATCCCACAACTATCCTTATCTATCCCACAAGCATGCAAAGGCTTAACCATTTTTTCAAAGTTTTCACCAACACTTTATTCAGTAAAAAAAATGAATCAAGTGTCTTAAGCAAAGATAACCTTTATCAACTGTCTTAGGTAAACTTTATGACTTTATTAAATAAGCAAAATAAACCAAGTAAACTGTATTAAGTGTCTTAAGCAAAGATAACCCTTATTAACTTTCTTAGGTAAACTTTATGACTATTAAAAAAGCAAAATGAACCAAGTAAAGTGTCTTAAGCAAAGATAAACTAAACAAGTAAACAACTCAGTCTCTGACACTATTCTCAGTCACTCTGAGTCATGTCCATGGTCTCAGCTGTTAAGCGGGCAGGGACTGTGGAGGTGGCTGTGGCTTGAGTGCTGGTCTGAGGCACCATTGGGGTGCTTGGCCCTGAAGGTACAACAAGGGATGGTGTGTTCAGGAAGCTATCTGAGAGCTGACTCAGTCCCGTGAGGTTGAGAGGCCCTTCATCAAGGACCTGAGCTGTCAAGCCCAATACTGATGACAGATTGTCTGTTGACAGGCTTGGCTGTGGGGTGGAGGAAGGAGGAGTGTAGTGGGGCTGTCTGGTCTGCAGCTGGGTGAGGAGTGGCGTCTGTGGCATCCGATGAACCTGGGCCTGAACTGGGAAGTTCTGCTTCTGCTGTGGGAAGTCCTGGTAGTCGTAGCCTTGGTAGGTGAAGGGCTGTTGAAAGTCATGGAAGGGCTGTGACATTGCCTGGGGTGGAGGAGCAGACCTGGACTGGGTAGGAGCAGGTTCAGCTGGGCCTTGAGGGCTGTGCAGAAGTGCTGTGATCTTCTGCTTCATCACCTGGTACTGGGCCTCGGGCAGGTCCCTCAGGGTCTGGCTCACATAGGTGATGAAGGGCTTCCGGTCTGAGGATGGTATGTCGCTGTGGACCAGCTGAGGGAGAAGTTCTGTGCTGGTCTTCATTGTGTCCCTGATCTCCAACAGTACACTGTGGTACTGGCCCTCCAGTCTGCCTCTCTGCCTGCATCCTCTGGAGCTGGGGGCGGGGGTGGGTTGGCCTTTGGTAGTTGCTGCTTCTTCATCCATTTGTGACAGGATCCTCCATGGGATCCTCCAAGTCTGCCGGCATGGGGAGTGCAGCTGTCGGGGGGGTCTCTGCCGTGGGGCCCTCTGAAGACACCTGCCTGGACAGGGTAGCTGGCTCCTGGCTGGAAGAGGAGTGGATATCTGTGGGCTGTCTGAGGGAGAGGGGTCTCAGAGGGGCTGCTCCTCGGTGGCAGATCTCACCCTCCAGGAAACTGCATGGCCATGACATACATCTCCCGGTCAGTGAGCTTGACAGTGGCCTGCCCGGATTTCTTGAGGTGTAGCTTGCCATACCAGGTGTGCATGTGCTTCCACCATCCAAGGAGTACTTCTGCAGTGTACCCCAGGCTCTCTGCCTTGTCTCTCCAAGCTGCCTGCTTCTTCTTGGTGTCCCGATACAGCCTGTGGCCCTTTCTCCAGAGGTACTCGTTTTCCCTCAGCCATTCCAGCACCTCATCCTCATGCTCCTCGGAAACGGTGGACTGTTTCCTCTCTCCCTTCTCCTTCCCTTGCCTCTTCCTCCCTCTGGCAGGGGCTTCAGCAGGGCCTTCAGGGGCTTGAGCAGCAGGGCCTTCAGGGGCTTGAACAGCAGGGCCTTCAGGGACTTGAACAGCAGGGCCTTCAGGGGCTTGAGCAGCAGGGCCTTTAGCAGCAGGGCTTTGAGGGCCTTGGGGCTGGTCCACCACAGCAGCAGCAGCAGCAGTAGCAGCAGCTTCAGAGTCAGTGCACGGGGGTGGGATGCTGGTTCTGCCCTTCTTGTCAGGGCTTGAACAAGTAGGCACAGGCTTCCTCTTCTTGCCTGACTGATGAACCATGGTGTTCCTGCTAGATGTATGTGGCAGCACGTTTTTCCCCTGTATGCTGACTGTGTGCATGCTGCATCCTTTTATATCCACGGAGCTGATGCAATTCATACTCCCTGCATGCTCAGTGAACACTTTGCATCCGATATACATCCGTGCGGCGTTCCCTTTGTTTCCTATAGGCATCCATGATGCATCCGCTTCATCCACTATGCATCTGCCCTTTCCGCTATGCGTCCGCTTTGAAATTCTCCCCCGGAACCCCTTCGGAGGTGTCATCCGCTTCCATCCGCTAGGCTTCCTATGAACATCCGTTTAACATCCCCGCTACATACTACCCACATCCATTCTTTTCCGTTCTGTTTATGCAAATTTTCACCACTTTTTGGAGCGGATGGCAACAGATGGAACCACCCCCAAAATTTTGCTCATCCGCTGTGTTCTTTATGCATACATTTTGCATCCGTCAGCCAGTGGGACCGGGCCTTTAAGAAGATGGGGAAAAGGGAGCTGGCCAGGAAAGCTTTTGTTGTTTAGGTTGGGAGATGTATTAATTAATACAATCCTGGTAATGTAAGAATGTACAGTATGTAATTGGCAGCTGCACCAGGTAGGCCAGGCCAGGAAATTAGCTCCAGAGGAAAGCTAAAATTACTTATTGAAATGTGTTACAATAACATAATCTTTAAATCTGATTGTGCCTCACCTCTTTCTTCTTTGACTCCAGTGTATCCAGTCACCATCTGTCTGAGTCACTTCCAAATATTATCTTTTCTCTCTGGAATTAAAAAAAAAGTCTTAACCCTTTTTTCTAAATAATTTGTAATAGTTCTTGCATATTTCTGTCAAGCCATTTGCTTACTCTGTACATTAATTTTATTATATTTTACTATATATTTGGGGGGGAGGCATGGCTCAGCAATTAAAGACACTGAGCTTGCCAGTTGTAAAGCTTGGGTTCAAGACCTGAGACTCATTCAACAGGGTGAGCTCCTGTTACTTGCCCTAGCTCCTGCCCACCTAGCAGCTCGAAAGCAGATAAATGCAAGTAGATAAATAGGTACCACTTTGATTTGGAAGGTAACAATATTCTGTGCACCTTGATGTACAGTCATGGTGGCCACATGACGATGGAAATGTCTTCAGACATCACTGGCTCCAGGGATGGGCTTCAAAAATTTCAGCAAAGGGTTCTCTGCCCAATTGCTGTTGGCGTGGCCTAGTTGGCCTCCTGCACCATGGCAGGGGGGCCTTTTGCCCTCCCTGGAGTCTGGAGGGTTTCCTTGAGACAGGGTGAAAACAGCCTCCCTGGGCTTTGGAGTCTCTCTGGAAGCCAGAAACAGGCCTTCCTAAACTTCCAGGAGGCCCATTTTTGCCCTCCTTGAGCCTCTGTGTGCGCCCTGCACTTACCTACATCCAAAACAGGCTGCATGGGGACTCCTGGGAGGGGTGGGAAGAGCAAGGCCAGCTAGGAGTGGGATTTGGGGATTTTCCAAATTGCAGAGAATCTTAGCTAGGGGCTCTCCCAAACCTCTGCCAACCCCCAGCAGCCCACCTCTGACTGGGTCCCTCAGCTAAGAAACTTAAAGCCAGACATGAGTGGACAGGGGAACCTTTACCTTTACCATATGTTTTATTTTGTTTGATAATAGGGGTGGAGGTATGTGGAGGTGTGACAGAATAAAATAAACAAGCTTTTTGCATTTTTATCTGACACAAACGGGATAGGGAAATCATGGACAACTGGTTTTCTTCATTCAACATACAACATACAAGTGAGATCTAAATCCTTCTTGATCAATGGGAAAGCTGAAGTCAGAGCAATCCATTCTCTAGGAGCTGTCACTTCGAGCAATTTGATGTAGAATATCCCAGGCTTTTACATTCCTTTGTTTTATAATAGTTAATGTCAGCTCTCAGAAGACTTTTAGGAAGCCTCCAGATATCAAAGGACAGAAGAAAAGTTTCTGAAGAAGGAACCATCCAATTTAGTCACCTCAATCCCTGCAAATTCAGCAGACTTTACTTTGAGCTAAATGAAACAAATATATAAATTTTAGGGAAATGGGGAGAAAAGACTGTCCTAACTATTGTAGCAATAAAGCTCATCTTTCAATATAAATGTACCAGTTCTTTTTTGTATAAGTTACTCTAGTAGCTCAGGAACAGAATGTGTTTTCTGCATACAAAGTCTATCACACTCAAATCATTCCTTTCTCTGCACATGCAGAAAAAAACTTGCTATGTTTTATGCAGATAAAATACAGAAACAAAATCAAAGACGTGTTAAAAGGGAGGGGGAAGCCAGAGGGGAGAGGAACCCTATAAAAGAAAATTCAGAAAACAGATTAGCTGATATAACATGCAAGAAGAACCAGTAGTCTATATATTGTTTTTTTTTTTTAATAAAGTTTTTATTAATTTTCTACAAACAGACAAACATACAAAACATTAAAAACATCTACTCTCATATATACTTCCGGTGTATCGGTTGGTTCATCAGTTTTGTGCATTCATTTTATAGTGTCAATTACAATTATATTGCATAACCACTCATATTGTCAATCCATATTCTAATATTACTAAAAAAAAATAAAAATAAAAAAATCTTTTTCTGACTATACTTTTAATCATTCATGCTTTGCGAGATAACAATACTTCAAACAGTTTATTCTATAATTTATCGTATAATCATAACAAATCAATCCTAAAAAACTCTTCATATATATAATATTAATGCTCTATTATTGTATTTTATCATCTAACCATTGATAAAAAAAACCCCAAATTGCATAAAATTGTTTATCTTCTTGTTCTCTAATTTCAAATGTCAATCTACTCATCTCAGCACATTCCAATATTTTCTTAATAATTTCTTCCTGCAATGGTATTTTCTCATTCTTCCAGTTTTTAGCAAATACAATCCTAGCCGCCGTTAATACATTTACAATCAAATATTTCAAGTCTTTATTATATATATCAGGTAAAATTCCCAATAAAAAGATCTCTGGCTTCAAGTCTATGTGTTTCTTTGTCATTTTTTCCAACCACATGTGAATTTTAGTCCAATATTTTCTAGCATTCTCACAAGTCCACCACATATGATAGTATGAGCCAGGTATCTGATGACATTTCCAACATTTTTCAGATTTATTCTTGAACATTCTTGCTATTCTTGTCGGGGGAAGGTGCCACCTGTAAAACATCTTATACAAGTTTTCTTTATATGCTATTGACATTGTCATTTTATAATTTTGAAACCACAATTTTTGCCATTGCTCTAAATCAATTCCATATCCAAAATTCTTCCCCCATGCAATCATAGTTTCTTTAACTTGTTCTTCCTCCAGCTTGATTCCCAATAAATAACCATATAATTTTTTAATCACTTTCTCATCAGTACCCATCAATATCTTATCTAAATCAGTCTGTTTATCATAGAATCCTTCCGTTTTAAAATCTTCAAGATATCTTGAGTGTATTTGCGCATATGAAAACCAATTCATCCTTATACCTTGTTCCTCTAAATTTTGGATCGTTTTAAGTCCACCCTTTTCATCCAACAGTTCCCCATATCTAACTGTTTGTTCCTTTTTATAGATCATAGGATAGGAAAATGCTTCAATAGTCGATAACCAAATTGGAATTTTCAAATAACATTGTTTTTTTATCTTCTCCCAATTTAACTACAAAGACTCCCGTATATAATGTCTTCTGAAATACCCCTGTGTTTTAGTTCCCTTGTACCATAAAAAAGCATGCCAGCCCAACAGTAAATCATGTCCTTCTAATGTCAACAATCTATGTTTTCTTAATGTTATCCATTCTTTGACCCACATCAAACTTGCAGCTTGATAATACAATTCCCAATTAGGCAGGCCAAAACCTCCTCTATTTCTAGCATCTTGCAAAAGTTTTAACTTTATTCTCGCTTTTTTACCTTGCCATATAAACTTCAACATAGTTTTATTTAAATCTTCAAAATAGTCTTTTCCAAGTCTAATTGGTATTGTTTGAAAGAGAAATAAAATTCTAGGTAAAATGTTCATCTTAATTGTTGAGATTCTCCCTATTAATGACAATTGTAAATTTTCCCATTTCTTCAAATCTGTAATTATCTGTTGTTTAAGTTTAATATAATTATTCTCTTTTAATGTGCTACATCTTGCTGTCAAATATATCCCCAGATACTTAACCTTGTTTGTAATTTGAATTTTCAAAAGATCTGTCAGTTCTTCTCTTTGTCTCAATAACATGTTTTTTGTCAAAATCTTTGTTTTATCTTTATTTATTTTCAAGCCAGCCATCTCACCATATGTCTCTACCTTTTCCAATAACTTTGGAGCTGTTTCTAACGGGTCTTCCAGAATAAAAGCTAAATCGTCAGCAAAAGCTTGTAGTTTAAATTCTTCCTTTTTAATTTTCATTCCTTTTATATTTTTGTCATCTCTAATATTTCTATTCAACACTTCCAAAGTTAATACGAATAACAAAGGAGATAGGGGACATCCTTGTCTTGTACCTCTTCTTATATTAATAAGATCTGTAAATTCTCCCTCCATGCACGTACCGCCCACCCAACAGCTATTGTTGGGTATATGGCATGCATGTGCAGGGGTGTGGGGGTGCATGGGGGACATATGCGTATGTGCAGAGGTGCATGGTGTGTGAGGAGACATGGGGGCCCATGCACATTGCCTTCTGGGTGTTGGAATGTGACACAAAAAAGGTTAGCCATCACTGGTCTATTGCAAGGAGTACCTGGTTAGGCGCTAAATGGGAGACACATGGAAGATCAATAAAAATTGTGTTGAGATTTCCCTGAAGAAAAAAAAGAATTTACCAGCACACAAAGAATAGGGAGAAATGATGTAAATCAGGATTGTTGCAGATGACACAATTGCTGAATCCTCATTTTCAAATACAAGCTCCCTCAATAATGCTTTCTTGAAATACATATTCAACAGAATACCCAATCTGATTTTTTTTAAAAAGGCCATTTTTTATTTTATTTATTTATTTATTTTATTTGGTTTGTCAATTGCTTACAAGATAATAGGTATAAGTAAAAACATAGTTATGAATACATGAATACATTTCAGAAAAAGAAAAGAAACAATAGGACCGGGACAATAGGCACATTGGTCCTCATTTTCACATACAAGCTCCCTCAATAATGCTTTCTTGAAATCTATATTCAACAGACTACACAATCTTATTCAAAGAACAGAAGGCCATTTTTTTTCCATTACTCAGTCTGGAAACCTTGCTTATTTTCTTCCACCTGCAAAAGCATGAATAACAAAAGGGGTGCCATGCTGATTTGAAGCAGCTGCTCTTTGCAGGCAAAAAGTATGGAATGAAAAGAAACATTTCTCATAAAGAAAAATATCATGGTGGCTCTTGGGGTGTTTTGGATGGAAGCGACCTAGTTGCCTGCTTCATTAAATGGCTGTTGTTTTTCAGACTCTGCACCCTGTTGTGTGTCTGTTCGTTGAAATATGTACAGTCTCTTTTGTTTTGCCAAGTGTACTTCGCTTGTTTGCAGTTCAAAGACATTGCGCAGCAAGACACAGTATTTGGTAAGTAATTATAATGGCATATTATTTCATATTCCCAAATCAGAGAAATTCTATGAAAATACATCATTGAAATATGGAGTGTTTGTTTCAGTAGAGTTAGCTCTTTTTATTTCAGTCTTAGCAGGGTCAGAGTTGTAGGCTCACATTCTTACCAGGGAGATGAAGTTGCAGAGTTTTCCCTTACAGATGTCTAGAAGACGAAAACAGAAAAGAATAAGCCTCCTGCTGCTGAACTTTAATGAAAATCATGAAAGCTTTCGTGTTTGCATAGGAAAATATGAAGCATGCTGGATGTTCAAGCATATCAGTGGATCCATTTACTGAACCACTAGGCCAGCATTTCTCAACCTCAATAATTTAAAGATATGTGGACTTCAACTCCCAGAATTCCCAAGCCAACATGCTGGCTGGGGAATTCTGGGAGTTGAAGTCCATCCATTTTCAAGTTATCAAGGTTTGAAATACTGGCTTTGGCATAGCATATTTCTGGCTCTTTTATAAGAGTGTTGAATAACAAGACTGCTTCATAGTAGTTTCCCAGCTATGTCCAGGACAAAATGAGTACTGAAATATAGGTTTCTGGTTTCCATTTCCCAAATTCTGCCCATCAAATAAATCCTCAGGTCTTAAAATTATTTTCTTCTGCCTAAAGGTGGCACTAATGTGCTACTAAACCAATCCTCTCTACCATCCTCATGAAAAAAAAAATCAGGCTGAAGATGATAACAACAACAACAACAACAACAACAACAATAATAATAATAACAATAACAATAACAATAATACCAACACAACAACCTGCTATAATGGTCTTGGGAAAGCTAGCTTTTGACCCTGGGGAATAAAAGAAGGGAATGATGTGTTTCCTACATAAAGAGAAGGTGAGATATTAGGTCACCGGGATTCGAGTTTTCCAAACGAAAGTCAGCCAACTTTGCCTGAAGATCAATAGCAAAATAAAATGCCTGGCAGGATGCTGCCAACATGCATAGGTGTAAGTAAGCACACATCAGTACTTCATACACAAAAGATGGGAACTATTGAAAGCCAAGAGATGAGACACAAAATGAACTGAGCTGCGATTGGAGCTGTAAGTTTTTAATACTTAAAGATGATGTGCAGTTTTATTAACTGGCTCTGGAGAATGAGATAAAAAGAACTCTGGTTCCATAACAACACGAGAAGGCTTTAGCTTGGATGTACCCCTTTGCACACAAAACATAGAAGGGAAAAGCTAATTTTATTTCTCTTCTTAGATCTTAAATCTTAGACATTATTATTACCATTACAATAATTGTTCGAAATCATTCAACTTCACCAACATCTTTGTTTGAATAGAACACATTCATCTTTAATATGCGTTGGAAGAAATGTCCATCTGGGTTCAATTCAGTGGTGGGATTCAAATTTTTTTACTACCGGTTCCATGGACATGGCTTGGTGGGCGTGGCAGGGGAAGGATATTGTAAAATCTCGAGTCAGAGGTGGGATTTGCTGGTTCTCTGAACTGCTCAAAATTTCTGCTACCAGTTCTCCAGAACTGGTCAGAACCTGCTGAATGCCACCTCTGGTTCAATTCCAAATGGGGAGAAAGAGACTGGAAACATGGAAATTGTTTGGAAGGATGGTTTAATGGAGCAAAACCATTAAGCCCATGGTCCTGGAGTTGCTGAACACATGGAGTAGAGAGTGGGATATATTTATACCCGCTCTTGGGCCTTGCAAGAAATATTTCCTATTGGTTGTCAGACTCCCATGCAGCTATGCAGTCATAGCTGAGGCTGTCTGTGTCCCAGGCTTGGTTGAATCTTGTTAGTGATGCAATGAAGGGCAATTTCCAATTGTAGCTGAATTCCTTTGCCCTGAAGGATAATCCCATCATCCTGGAGCTGAGGTTTTGTTTTGTAGATAAGACTGGCCCAGTCTTTTGTCTTGTAAATAAGCTGGCACCAAAATATCTGCTGTGGGCAGGGAGCTGGGGTCTTTTGTTTCCTTTAAGATTTTTATTTTGGGGGGGGGGGAATATTCTGCCTTTTTAATATTTCATTCTTCTAGGAGAGGGATAAGTGCTAACTTTCTACAAATGTCACTTCATGAAACATTTTAAAATTGGGGAAAAATTAGAGAAACATAGTTGAATAATATATACATTATTATAAACCATTTCTAAGCCAAGAGTTAGAAATGGGTTTAGCAAACTAATACCCAAAAGCCAGTTAACTAAAAGTCACATTAAGCAGTAGGATTTAAGAACCTTCCATTGAGGACTTGTATACAGCAGGAGTCAAAAAGAGGGCTGTGAAAATATCTACAGACCAGAGGTGGTATTCAGCAGGTTCTGACCAGTTCTAGAGAACCAGTAGTAGAAGTTTTGAGTAGTTCAGAGAATCAGTGAATACCACCTCTGATTGGAGATTTTACAGTATCCTTTCCCTGCCATGCCCACCAAGCCACAGCCACAGAATTGGTAGTAAAAAAAATTTGAATCCCACCACTGCTATAGACCCCTCATATCCTGGATATAAATTGTTTCAACTCCTACCCTCAAAATGATGCTATAGGGCACTGCAAAACAGAACAACTAGACACAAGGACAGTTTTTTCCAGGATGCCATCACTCTGATAAACAATTCCCACAAACTACTTAATTCCCACAAACTACTTAATAAAACTGCATTACAGAGGTGGTATTCAGCAGATTCTGACCAGTCCTGGAGAACTGGTAGTGGAAATTTTGAATAGTTCAGAATGCCACCTCTAACTGGCCCCGCCCCCAACTATTCTCTGCCTCCCAGGTCCCAGCTGATTGGCTGAGTGTTCTTTGGATGCCCTGCCTAGGAGAATGGAGCTGGAAAGCAAGTTAGTGGGGTGGTGAGAGAATGGGGATTTTACATTATCCTTCCCCTGGAGTGGGATGGAAATGGAGATGTTATAGTATCCTTCCCCTGTCATGTCCACCAAGCCACGCCCATCAAGCCACACCCACAGAACCAGTAATACAAAATTATGAATCCCACCACTGCTGTATTACTATTCTTCTTCTCATTCTTCCTATTAACTATCTCTTCCTACTTATGACTATAACCATGTTGCTTGTATCTTTACAACTTATATTGTTTTATTTGTTTCTTAGTATGATTTGATGCTTATTAGTAACCTATGACTGTCACTAAGTGTTGCATCTTATGATTCTGAATGAATGTATTTTATTTTTTCTTATGTACACTGAAAACATATGCACCAAAGACAAATTCCTTGTGTGTCCAATCACACTTGGCCAATAAAAAATCCTATCCTATTCTATTCTATTCTATTCTATTCTATTCTATTCTATTCTATTCAAAAGTCTCAAGCTTTTGAGGACTGATTATACAGGACTGATTATACAGTTCTTTGAGATTCATGCTTATGATACAGTCTAAATCCAACAACCAGTTCACACTACTAGAGTTCCCAATGTTATTCCAGGATGCAGTCTCAATCTTTTGTTTACTCTACCTGATTTAATACTTTCCTGTCTGCAGTTTTCCTGGATCCCCAGATATTTTTTTCTCATCTTTTACCTCTAACTCCTTGTTTCTTTTAACATGTTAGATGTAGCATTTGGACCCTTCCTGTACACACAATCTGTGCTGGTGTGCTTGCCACATGCATGTTTTTTGATAATTCTGTTTTTGCTGAGCACAGATCACAAGCAAACAACATAAACAAAACTGCCATGTGTTGATGTCACCAAAGATGTTGAATTAAAGAAGCCAATGAAAATAAACATTCCCCCTCCCCAATTAAAGCCAATCTCAAAGAAAGTGCATACGAATGCTATTTTTCAGTTATGTTTTCGAGCTATTGTGGAGCAGAAATAAGGAACAATTCTGAAAAGAAAACAGATTGTCTTGTACAGGTTTTATTTGCGCATTCCAGTGATTCCTAGTTTTGTACGGAATAAGGCAATTTGCACAATTGGCAGATTTGCAGAGAATCCTAATTTCAAAGAAAAAAAACTGAAGTTATTATTTATTTTTTGCTTATCAGATTATCTTAATAGCAGCAATTTACTTGACTCTCCTTTAATCCTTCCAATTAATCATTTATGAATTCACTATGTGATTACTGTAAAGATGCAATAATATTAGTGGATAATACTTTGAAGAGATAACATCTAGGCAGATGTATCTTTGTGCATACATCTAAATTGTGTCCCTGATATCTTAAACATGTTGCTATTCAGTTGTTTCTTGTTCAGTCCTTCTTCCATAATAGAGGAAGCAACAAATATTTGGAAAGAGACAATATTTTGAATAGTACAAACATCCTACAAAGGTTGATTGGCACAAGTTATGACTCTGAGGAAATTATTTAGAGTTATGATGGAGGTGTGAGATTTATATATCAAATAGCTAGAGCCTGCTGTTTGAATCTCTGTTGGGATAATGGAGGAAATAGCCTTTGAACAACTCTTGCAAGTCCCTTCAGATAAAGTTAGGTTTTCCATTCAAGAAAATTGACCCAACTCACCAAACAGCAATGGAATTGGCTGAAAAATCTATTGGCTGGCAGACAAGATAGAGCACACATAGGATTTCTGAATGGGTATTCCTCCTAAACATAAGTGAGCTGGAGTGCTAAACAAGTTTGCACTCTTGGTGTGGCAGACTTTATATGGGAGATAACCAGGCTGACTTTTCCTCAGGCTCAGACTGTTCATCTCCTATATTTAGTTCAACTACACCAATAATTTTTCTTCCCCTGGTCCTGGCCATTTCCTTTGTCATCCCTTAGGTTTTAGAGTTCTTTCCCCCTGATTCTAGCACTGCCACTAACTCTAAATCTAACCTTGGAATTTTTGAAACCAGACTCCTTTGTAGGAAGTCTATAGAATGAATGCTAAATTCTGAAACCTGGTTGAAGGATGATTGGGGAAAAAAGTATTTTGGTATTATTGGACCGTAAGTCCCACCAGTCAGTGGCGGATTAAGGCTCACTGGTGCCCCTAAGCACTGATAAATCTTGGTGCTCCCCTCCTTTGTATATACTGTACAAATGAAGCCAGGCTTAGGCTACATAAAAAAAATTGTGGTGCTCCCTTTGGGCCTGGTGCCCTAAGCACGTGCTTAGTCTGCTTAATGGTTAATACACCACTGCCACCAGTCCCATCCAATATGACTCGTGGTTGGGAATGATGGAGTTGCTGTAACTACCCATTGTCTCCTACCTCATTTATCTTGTTACCAGCTTTTCTCATCCCAATAATTCACCCAAATGCATCTTAAAAATTCAATTTCCAGGCCTTTAGAATTACTCCAAAAACATTAGAGAGCAAGAAGAAAGGGAGTACTATAAGATTTGGAAGCTATTTTATGGATGGCTAGAAAATAGAGTAAGAAATTAAAGGATATTGGAGACTTCCGATTGGGCGCTGTGTCGGTGCAGAGCTGAGGAGCGGATCGCTGCTCTGAAAGATTCTGATTTTTGCTAGATGGTAGCTTTTTGGAGTGTGCCAGACCCTGGAGGGATAGGCAAGAGAAAGAGGAAGACACAGAGGTGTCGCGATCCCGGAGACTGGAAGAAGAACCCCTGAAAACCAACGGCAGAAGAGGGAGATCATGACAACTATGACGATCAGAACCAGAGATGCAGCAACACAGCCGATTAAAAGAAGTGAAAAGAGAGAAACAGCAGGCTGAGCACTGGAAAGGCATATTTAAAGAAGATCTTCAGAATATTGCTGTATACTGTAAAGAAAGCTCCGAACTGAGTGGTGTGGTGAAGTGGCAGAGTTTTTGACAGGAGCACTGACTGAAACATTGGTAGGGATTTATGCTGACTAATGGAATCATGAAATCTGAGGAGACGAAGGGTGAGGTAATAACATTTGCTTTGCAAGTGGAGGAGTGAACTATAGAACTTTAATATCCGTTTATTTGAGAAGTGGGGAAAGAAAGAAAAAGAAATGAAAGTGATTAAGTGTTATAGGAAAATGAAAGTACAATTAAGAGTGTAAAACTTGGGAATGAACTTTTACTGCATTGAAAGATCAGAAGAAAGGACTGGGGAAAAGAAACTTTAATGTGATAAATATTAATAGACAATCCTGACAACAAAATAAGAAAAACTTATCTAAGGTTCATAAGTGAAACTGTGACTGTGCAGGAATAAAAGAATAAAAGAGCAACAAGAAAATACACAAATGGAGAAAGTGACAGTGTAGTTTGGAACGAGGACATTTTGAATTTAGACCTGACGTAAGACAATTAACAAAAAAAAATAAATTGCTGGATCTGATTTAATAGATATTGGTAAGATAAAAATCTGTTTAAGTGATGTTGGTAGAAAATTAATTTGATAGAGGTAAATATACTAGAAATTTGTATATAGAATATTGCTTAATGCTGTTTGAATTTTTTGGATTAATTGTATAATTGTTGGAAAGTGATTCTATAAACATATGAATTAGATGGTCAAAGAATAATTATATAGTATTATTATTATTATTCTCATTTTATTGTTCTACTGATAAATTATACCAACCAATCCTTGTTTAAAAGTACTATACAAGAAATCTAAGGGGGGAAAAAAGAAATTAGAATTACTTACTTTGATTAAATATATATCCTTAAAGAAAAAGATAAATTCATATATTTAAATATATTAATGGGCTGGGTGCTTTAACTATTTACAATATTTTCATGATTACATAGATTTGATGTTCTTCTGGTTAAACATATTAGTATTTACTTATTTGTATTTATAGTGGATTAATTAAATATATATTGAGTTAATATTTAACTCTCTGAACCTTAGAATATTTGACCACTTAAGAAATTGAAATAAGATCTGTCTGGGACTGCCTATAATAGAAAATTTTTATTTAACAACATATGTATAAATACGTGTATGGTATTTAAAGGAGAAGAAAATATAACTCAATTAGGACAGTTCATGGTAGATTGGAGAGAGTTTTACAAATAGTTAAAATGGCAACAATAACTACAAATGTAAAATCAGGGAAGAAACCTACAACAGCGACATCTTCACCTCTGGGACAGAGATCGATTGACGCAATGTTATTGGTGGAAAAGACAAGTTCCGCCCAAAGTTTTCAAGCAGTACAGTCAACGCATGATGCAGGAAATGATGGTAAAAACCCATGAACTGATAGCAAGGAATCACGAAGGCATGAAATTAGAAATGAGAATGGAAATAGGAGGAGTGAAGAATGAGATACAAAATTTAGACAGCAAAATTGGAAAGATCCAGGAGACAATGACAAAAAAATGAACAAAAATTAAACATATTAGAGGCAAGAATTGAGGTGGTGGAAAAGAAATTAGAGGAATAGGAACAAAATTGGAAAGTTTTATATTGTGAACTTTGGGATTCTGTGGTGCATATAGAATTAGAAAAAGCATCATTTTATTTGAGATTCCAGAATATTGTTGAAGATAAAAAGGAAGATCTACATGAAATAATGATAAATTTGATAGCAACAGCCTGACAAAGACAAACAGGAAATTGAAATTGAAAAAAACAGAGAATAACATGTATGAGGTCTACAGAGTATACACACATTATACCCGACAACACAGATTAGCCCGAGAAGTCCACATCCGATTTGCAAGAAAGATGATATGAGACATGCTATATGGCAAGACCAGAGATGAGCCACTGATATATAAAGATCATGAAGTGGTAACGTTGAAGCAAATACCCAGGAGAGTTAGGGAGCAAAGAATGGGCTACCAGTTTTTGTCATCTCAGTTAATTAAAAATGGTATACTGTTCAGATGGCTCACCCCAGAAGGGCTCCTAGTAGCATGGCAGGATAAAAAATATAAAATTGACACAGCAGAGAAAGCACATCAATTTCGTGAACAATATCTGGGACCTGAAGAAGAACGTGAAAGCAGAGAAGATTTAAATACAAGAAGACAGGAAGAACAATTATCTGATGAGAAAGAACCCTTATCACAGACAGAATCTCAGAAACTTAGAGAAGATGAGGACAACAGACCAAGTACAAGGGAACCCAGAACAAGGAAAGAAACAAAAAATGCTTTACACAGACAGTAATATGAGCTGAGAAATTACCTTATTCTCAGTAAATATCAATGGTTTAAATTCAACATTAAAAAGAAAACAGTCATTTGAAAAACTTAAAAAGCAAAATGCAGATATAACTTGTATACAAGAGGTACACATCATAGACAAACAGGCAGACCTCCTAAAGGATACTAATTTGGGAAAAATGTATTGGGCTCTTTCAAATCAAAGAAAAAGGGGTATTGTGGTATATATAAAAGATTCACTGCAACACAAACAAGTATATAAGGATGATGATGGAAGAATGTTATTGATAGAAATAATATTAAATCAGAAAAAGACTTGTTAGTTACAGTATATGCCCCAAATGTAAATCAAAAAGAATTTTATAATAAACTCCATCATAAGACAGTAGAAAATGAATATACAAATGTATGTATTGTCGGATATTTAAATGCTGTTTCAGACAAGGATAAAGACTATAAAAATTCCAAAAATAAATAAATAAATAAAAGGAGACTATTCCCATCGTCTTTTAATAATATGGAAAGGAAATTAAACTTGAAGGATGTGTGGAGAGAACTATATCCAACCAAAAGGCAATATACTTTCTTTTCCAATCCTCATCATTCTTGGTCTAGAATAGATCAGATTTGGATGGACCCAGGCTTAATGGAAAACACTGAAATATAGAGATTTTGTCAAATGTATGGGCTGATCATAACCCTATTCAAATTAAGTGGAAAGGAAAGAGAACGATTGGAAGATGGACATTTAATAATAATATATTAAAAGATAATGAATATATTGAAATGGTGAGAAAAAAATTGAAAATATTTTTTGAAATAAATAAGAGAGAGCATACATCTCTTCAGAATCTCTGGGATACAACAAAAGCCTCTGTGAGAGGTTTAACTATTGGCTATAGTATTTAAAAAAAAATAAAAAAAAAGACAACAACAAAATGTGTGGAGAGAGAAGATTAAAGATTTAGAAGTAAGTAGACAAGTTGATCCAAATAATCAAAATACTAGTAAAAAAATAGATTTGGTAAAACATAAGATAAATTTAAGTAAGCAGGAAGACCTGGCCCGAAAAGTTAAATTAGCAAAACAAAATTATTTTGAAAATGCAAATAGGCCAGGGAGATGGTTAGCCCATAAAATAAAAAAAGAACAAGGAAAAAGAACGATTATAACTCTCCAAGACCAAGAAGGGAAAGTATGTACCCAGGCTAAGGAAAATAAAGATATTGCCAAGGACTTTTTTACAAATCTATACAATCAGGAAGAAATACCAGAACAACTTATTAACTAAT
Source organism: Laticauda colubrina (assembly GCA_015471245.1). NCBI lineage: Eukaryota > Metazoa > Chordata > Lepidosauria > Squamata > Elapidae > Laticauda > Laticauda colubrina. The sequence continues at coordinate 15,650,925 of BLBF01000010.1, forward strand.
ATTTGAAGGAAAAAAAATTACTGGAAATTACGGATGAAGAGAAATATATTTTAAATAATAAAATATCCACAGAAGAAATTAGAAAGACAATTGGAGCCCAAAAACTAAATAAAACCCTGGAACCGGCTGGAATTCCGTGTGGATTCTATAAGGAGTTCCAAGAGTTATTGGAGGAATTAATGACAGATTTATATAATGAAGCCTTGGATAACGCTAATATACCAAAATCATGGACTGAAGCATATATAACCCTTATTCACAAAGAGCAGTCAGACCCACAAAAAATTCAAAATTATAGGCCAATATCACTTTTAAACATAGATTACAAGATTTTGGCTACAATATTGGTGGAAAGATTAAAGAAAATATTAAGTAGGATTATCCATACTGACCAGAATGGGTTTCTGCCATATAGACAAATGAAGCCAGATAGAAGAATAATTATGGATGTTTTAGAATTCTATGAAGTACACTCAACTAAAACAATGGCTCAGAAGGCATTTAACAATTTAAATTGGAATTTTCTTATTAAACTATTGACAGGCATGAAATTTGGTGAATTTTTTTTAGGATTCATTAAAACAATATATAATACCCAAGCTGCAAAAATATTAATAAATGGGGAACATATAGATAATATAAGGATAAACAAAGGTGTAAGACAAGGATGTCCCTTGGCTCCCCTACTTTATATATTAGCAGAAGAGACACTATTGGTACAAACCTGACAAAACCAAGAGATCAGGGGATTAAAAGTTAAAAAAGAGGAGTACAAACTTCAAGCATTTGCTGATGATATGGCATTTATAGTGGAAGATCCCCTGGAAATGACACCTATTTTGATGAAAGAAATAGAACAATATGGAAAGGTGGTAGGGTTAAAAATTAATAAAGAAAAAACAAAAGTGATAACAAAAAACTGTACAAATGAACAGAAGGAAGAACTAACAAAAAAAAATTAGGGATACAGGTGGTAAATAAAGTAAAATATTTGGGGATATTGCTGATAGCTAGGTGCTCATCAATTAAAAAAGATAATTATGATAAATTAACAATCCAAATATTTAAAGACTTAGATAATTGGGCTAAACTACAAATATCTCTATTAAGCCGTATTACATTAGTAAAAATGAACATACTGCCAAAATTGTTGTATCTATTTCAGACAAGTGCCAATCAAGTTGGAAAAAAAGTTTTTGTACAAAAGTTTTGGAAAAATATCAAAAATTGGATTTTAAATATAATTAAACAAGAAGTAAAACTTGAACCCAAAACTTTCTTGCTGGGTATGATAGATTCAAAAATGAAAACAAAATACCAATATTTAATTTTATACATTATAATGGCAGCTAGAATAAGCTATGCACAAAATTGGAAATTGTCTACCACCTCTTCAGAGGAGGTGGTTATCAAAAAAATTCACGAGTGCGCAGAGATGGATTGCCGAACTAAACTACTAAAAAATAACCAAGATAGTAATTACTATAAAACATGGAATTGCTGGTATGAATGATTAAAGAAAAGGCAATATTTGACAACTGGATAAGTTATAAAGTTATTGAAGACGTGCGTTTAATTATAAAGCATTTTGTGAAACTAAGGCATTGAAAGAACGAAGAAGGTATTGTAACAAGGCAGATCACGTCATTGTTAAAAAATGTTTTAAAAAATGTGTAACCATTGCTCAACTTTTCACTGCAAAATGTATATATGTATATATATCTGTTTATATGTTTGTTTTTTAAATGTTTTAAATGTATGATTCTTAAATAAACTTTAATTTTTTTAAAAAAATTAAAGGATATTGTATTAATAATGATATACTAAAATTGATTTTTTTAAAACAAGCTTTAATATGAATATAATTTAGTAAGATTTGGGATTTGCTTTTAAGGATAGTTTGAAATTGAAATAAAAAACTTAATGACAATATAATAATGATATAAGTGGATATATAATATTGACTGTATAATATGAATGTATACTAAATAAGAAATGTATACCAATATTATTATATGCACAAGATATATGTATCCAACTGACACACTATATAATTGAAAGGTGGTTCTATTTGTTGTTTTGTTATAAAATAAAAAACTTTTTTTTTTAAAAAAATAATTATTCCCAAAACATCAAGTCTTTTCTGTCCTAAAGTGAAGTCTAAGCATTTCAGCTGCCTGGATCTAAGGAATTGACAAATATACTCCCCACTCCATCAATGACAATATAATAATGATATTATTATATTGATATAATGATATAATAATAATGATAAAGAAATGTTTAAAATGATAATAATGCGCATTTTGTGGACTAGGTATGCAGAGAACAAGAAAGATAATCTCAAGACAATGTATATCCATGATCTGGACGCTTCCCCAAAGGGATCTCTTGTTCTCTGCTGTAAGAACAAACTGAAGTCATTTTCCATTCAACAATAATTGAAGAGGCTTGGCTCATTTGAAGTTTAATCCATGAGAATCATCCAGCCCCATTGTGCCGGCATTGTTGTTTGTCCTCATGGTGACCCCACATGGTTCCAATTCTCCATCTCAGTATCAATGCAACTCTGTCCTGAGGGGATGGAAACTCCCTAACCTATCTTCAGGAAGCCAGCAAGATTAAATAAAAGATGCAAGATTTATTTACAGGCCATGTGGGATTCTGCAGGTTTATGTTTCTGCATCGCATGGTTCAAAAGGTCTTGCACAACATCAGCTTCTATGACAGCAGGTAGAATGATGTAATTTCAATCATCCATTTCAGAAAAAAGATGGCATTGGTCTGAAGCAGGAGGCAGAAGATGGGGGAGAAATCTTTCCAGGCTAAATCATACATCTGCTTAAATCAGGGCATACAACTTGGTGAGAGATTGGGGGACTAAGGTTACATTTGGCTCTTAAAGAGCACAGTAGATTGGGGGTTGCATTCTTGTATGTGTGGAGGGCAAAGAATGAAGTTAGGATAAACACCAGATTTAAATTCACTTCCCTTATATTTAATAATTGTCTCCTTTGGTAACCACTGACATGGTATTCAATGACAAGTTTTATAACAGCCATTTTCAAAAGTTGAAGGGATCCCTTGAGCCTTTCATAATGCAGTCATAAAGTGGCCCCTGAGCTTAGACTCTACATCAGGGGTCACCAACTTTTGGACTTCAGGGACCACCAAACCCATAATTTTAAATCCCGTGGACCACTAATATGAATTTTGACTGACGGTGGCTTGCTGACATTCCCACAATGTCCCAACCTACAAACCATCCCCTTTTTTCTCATCATCACATCACATGAACCAATCCTAAAGTAAGTTCAATTTCTTCCTACGCCACACTCTTTGACCTTGTACCAACAAAAGAATTCTATTTTGTCTACTAAGAGCTACTCAATTAATATCAACCCCCCTCCCACTTTCTCAAGCTGTGTGGCAGCGATGAATGACTATTCCAAAGCTGACACCTAAGTTTATGACTTTTTTTGCCACTTTTGTTTAGCGAATCACTGTAGTTATTAAGTAAATCACTAGGTTGGGCATATTGTGATGGTCGTAAGTGCAAGAACCAGTTGTAAGTCACTTTTTCAGTGCTGTGTTAACTTCATTCACTAAACAAACAGTTGTAAGTCAAGGATTCCCTGTATCATACTGTATATGGTCAATTTTTCTTAAGAGGACAATACAAGACAGAGGTGGAATTCAGCAGGTTCTGACCAGTTCTGGAGAACCAGTAGTGGAAATCTTGAATAATTCAGAGAACTGGCAATACCATCTCTGACTGGAGATTTTACAATATCCTTCCCCTGCTACGCCCACCAAGCCATGCCCACAGAACCGGTAAAAAAATTTGAATCCTACCACTGATACAAGAGCTATACCTTACATGGTCAGACAGTGTTGTATAGACAGGTGGAAAGTTGTTCAGATAGGAAAAAGAAGCAAAATAATTTTAAACCTTTAATTTGAGAATAAAAAGAACTTGCATTTGGGACTCAATTATTCTGTGGAATTCTTTCAAAACAATTTCACAGCTTTTCTCCAATGCACTGAATTTTTGGAGCCTTTGGGTCCTAAAAAATCTATTTGTGAAGTTTTAGTGGGAGTGGATTTTCAGTGCAATCAAGGAAAAACTGATAGAGTTTTTCTTCTATCAAGGATAGAAGAGCCAATTTGGTCTGGAGGTTAAGGCACCAGGCTATAAAGCAGGAGGCCATGAGTTCAAGTTTCATGGCCTTAGCCATGAAAGCCAGCTTGGGTGACTTTAGGCCAGGCACTCTTACCTCACATGGATGTTGTCGTGGGAAAAATAGGAGGTGGGTATGTGTGTTGGATAGATTTGTTGCCTTGAATTATGTGTAAAAATAATAAAGATGGGATATACTGTTTATAAATAAATGAACTATAACTTATGGATGGAAGTTGGAGAACTAGATTTTAGTTGAATATTAAAAGATACTTTCTCCAGGCAAGGGCTATTTGTTGACAGCTGTGCCTCTTCTGGCATAGCCTGAAGTAACATTCAACATTTCAAAGCACAGGTAATCCTCAAATTTTGGTCAGAATTGAGTCCAACATTTCTGTTGCTAAATAAAATATTTGTTAAGTGAGTTTTACCTCATTTTTTGACTTTTTTTTGCCACAGTTGTGAATTGAATCCTTGTAGTTAGTAACACAGCTGTTAAGTGAATCTGGCTTCCCTTGTTGACTTTTGATCACATTATCATGGGAATGCTGCAATGGTTGTAAGTGTGAAAAAACGGTCATCAGTCACTTTTTCAGTGCCATTGTAAGTTTGAATGCTCACCAAATGAACTGTCCAGGACTAACTGTATATGTTCAGAGTAAATTTTTGTGTGATTTTATGTAACTGTATTTCTTTAATAAGGAAATTAAACCTTGGAGTCTCTTTTGACTGGATGATTCCCTCAAATAGGCATTTATTTTATTAATTATCCCATTAATTTCACGATGAGTAAACAAAGCACATGTTTAAATCTTCTGTGGAAGACTATGTGACTTAAAATTGCTTAATTTTAATGAACTGTACCCACTTGGGAGGTTTCACACATCCGTAGCTAAATCAACATCATTTGCAGTCATTTTCACAAATTTGGAACCTTATCACCAAAAATAAAGAAAGAAAAGGAAAAATGTTAAAGACGAAAATTCAAAAACAAGATCTGTACTTCCTGTCTTTTCGATTTTTTTTTTCTTAACATGTACATCGACTTACAAAAAGAGGATTAACTACCAGAATTGAGGAATTGGACTTCAAACATTCAACCCTATTCTCTATTCACAGCCAGGCAAGGCGAGGTGTCCAGAATCCTAATGCTGTTTTGGGGAGTTTGAGTTCATCTGATCTGCATACTAAGCACAAACAGTGATTGTTTTAAAACTTTACTTTAATGGTGACTGTAATAATAGAGCATTTTATTGCTAATTGAACTTTAAATAGCTAGAATAGAATCTGAGAGCAAGGAGAGCGCTTGCTTTTTTTGAAATGTAGTTTCTGCAAAAGAATTTTGTTCCAGTCGATTTGGGCAACTGTATTTATCAACAAAATCGGAAAGTTAATGAAATACTGGCAGCCTTAACCTGCTTTATTTGAGAATCTATGTGTTCAACCATTGTTCTATTATGCTTTTTACAATGGAACCCACATATAGGGGAGGAAACAAAGTATGTGTCAATTTGGATTTGTTACTAAGCAGATGATTAGGACTGAATCACATAAACTTTTTTTTTAAGTTTTGTACTATTCTAAACACATCACAGTTTTTATTTTTTTGCGGTGTTAACAGCCATTGCTATTAATAATATTACAAATACTATGCCCCCCTAGCACTTAGGGAAGATAAAGATTTAGCCTAAAATCTGAAATAGCTTTGTTCTTAAATCAAGCTATTTATTAGTCAACAGTTTTCTTCACATTGTTCAGTGTAAACCTGACTAAGCACAACATGGTTTAGTTTTGAATATCATTGCTGATGTGCCATTGTTTGACATTAAATAATATCAAACTTCAGCACAATACAATTAGTTTATTTTCATTCATGCAGTGGTAGATATTTACAAGGCTCCTTTCGAACTGTGCTGTGACTTTGAGTAACTGACATAAAGAAGCGATATAATCAAAAATTCTACTGGCATTTTCACATTCAGATTCACCGTTGAGAATTATCCTTGTGCAAAATGTTAGTGTGTGAGTGTTTATCAATGACAAAACACGGGAGGCACATCCAATGATCAGGTAGCACACACAGTAACCACTTATTCACTCTTATTATCAACCTTCAGAAATCTGACACTGTCATGTGCCAGAGCCCTGGCACTGCGACTGAATGGCACACAGTAGTGCTATTGTTGTTATCGCAGCCTGGAATCCATCACATTACAGCCACAGCTCTTCTGCATTTAAAGCTCATTGTGTGCAAAGACGAATAGATATAAATATGTAGGACGGAAATGCCCCAAATCTTCTAGGTGGTCTAAAAAAGGCCCATTTAACAATTGCTGTAAACCCTCCATCTCTCGGACCATGAGTGTTAAAGAGAAGAATCAAGACACTTGCCAGATCACATTCAGGAATACAAACCACTTATACAGCAGAGCAGTGGTGGGATTCAAAAAAAGTTACTACCAGTTCTGTGGGTGTGGCTTGGTGGGCATGGCAGGGGAAAGATACTGCAAAATCTCCATTCCCTCCCCACTCCAGGGGAAGTGTTCTATATGTAAAGTGGGTGACTCCAAATCTGCAAACCTGATTGGTCAAATAAACTAAGGATTGGATTGGTTCACTAGGAACCAATCCAAAGAGCTGCTGAAAGGCGGCAAATTTAAGCAACTGCCATTGGCTGCAAGCAGGCAAGCCAGCTTCAGCCAAGTGTTCCTATTTACTGACTAGTTAAAGAATAAAGTATTTGTTGTTGGAACCCGGTCTACCTCATGTGTTTTCCGAACAAAACACTGGCGACGAAGGTGGGATCGTCCTAAACGAAAAAAACCTGCACGCGGTGATAAGAAGTCCAGATGACAACCAAGATGCCTGGAAACAACGCACCGCCCGCACCCTTCAAACCCAACGAAGAGGATTGGGATTCCTATGCAGATCGCTTCCAAATGTATTTGGAGAGCAATGAAATGGAAGACATTTCACAGCAACGCAAGAGAGCTGTGTTCCAGACTCACTGCGGGCCAACGGTTTTCAAGATGGCAAAGGCCCTTGCGAAGCCCAGAGACGTTAAACAACTAACATGGCCAGAATTGCAAAGAATCCTCAAAGCACACTACCCTCCGATGGTGTCAAACTTAATAAAGCGACACGAATTTTACCACAGAGACCAGAGAGAGGGAGAGACCATCGCCGATTTTGTTGCTGCCCTTAGGCAAATAGGGGGTGAGTGTGATTTCCTGCACATTGACGAAGCGATGAGGGACCGCGTGGTGTTGGGTCTGAGAGACTCGACCACACAGAGTAAATTACTCAACAAGCCCAACATCACAGTAACCGAAGCCATCGCGGAAGCCACAGCCGCTGAAGCCGCGAAAAAATCTGCCGTAGCCATGAAAAAGATGAACACACACAGCGAAGAAACACCAACCAAAGACAGAAAGCATCCTGCCACCACAACCTACTACGAAGAGTCGGGCGAAAAAATTGAATCGAGCGAAGAAGACGACAAAGTCCACCATTCGTTCACAAACAGAAAAGAGCGCGAAAGAAGGAATTGGCGGGAATGCACTGGCTGCGGAGGAAACCATCCCTGAGCCGAATGCAGATTTCTCGATGCCATCTGCTGGCATTGCAAGAAACGAGGGCACATCGAGAAAGTCTGCAGGGACAAAAAATGCTACAGCCCAACGAGACGCAGAAATTCCCCAACACGAGCTGAGTCTAAAGGAGCTGAGAGAAAGTGGCAACAAGAGAAGCGAGCCAATACACACCAAATTGTCATTATGAAGAGCGCTCAGACAGAAAGCGGGAAGAAAATTAAAGTCATTGTAAAAATTGAAGGAAAACACTGCAAGATGGAAGTGGACTCGGGGTCCTTCCTCTCCATGGTATCGTGGGACACAATAAGACAACTAGTCCCAGGTATCAAACCCAAAGAATTAAAGAAGCAGCACCTAATTCTCAAGGACTATCAGGGAAACCAAATCCCTGTAGTCGGCATGGGACAATTCTGAGTCACCTACAAACATCACGTCAAGGTGCTACCGCTGACCATAGTCGACCAAGACAGACCAAGCCTCGTGGGCATCGAATGGTTCGCGCCATTGGGCATCGGGATGACCGGGATCGATCGAGTGACTACAACCGGCTGGGAAGACGACCTCATTCGAGAATTCCAGGACGTTTTTGACGGCTCACTTGGCAAGTATCGGGGAAATCCCAATTCTTTCAGTCTAAACCCCCAAATAGCCCCACGAAGAATAAAAGCCAGGCGAGTTCCTTTTGCACTAAAGGCAAAAATAGAGGAACAGCTGGACAAATTAATAGCCCAAGGGGTGTTAGAACCTGTGGACCATGCCAAGTGGGAAACACCTATAGTCATACTGGTCAAATCCGACGGGTCCGTTAGAATCTGTGGTGACTATAAGGCTACCCTGAACCACGCATTACAACCAAGCGCATACCCGGTGCCTGTAGTCCAGCATTTGCTTCACTCCCTGGGAAAAGGAAAGGTTTTTGCTAAACTTGACTTAGCACAAGCCTATCAACAGCTCCCAGTGGACCCAGAAACTGCTGAAGCACAGACTATAGTGACACATAAGGGCGCATTCAAATGTCACCGTCTCCAATTTGGAGTGAGTGTGGGCCCCAGGCGTCTTCCAGAGTCTAATGGAACGCCTCCTAAATGGCATACAAGGAGTCGTACCATATTTCGACGACGTCCTGATATCAGCCAAAGATGAAACCCAATTAAAAAACAGACTCAAAGAAGTACTAACTAAGTTCAGGGAATCTGGCCTCAAAGTAAAAAGAGAAAAGTGTTGCCTAATTAAGAATAGCGTCGAATTCCTGGGCTATTTAATAGATGGAGAGGGTATACACCCTACAGACAAAAAGATTAAAGCGATTAAAAACGCACCAGAACCAAAAAACAAGACCGAATTACAAGCCTTTTTAGGACTAATTAACTTCTATAATGTATTCCTGCCAAATAAGGCCACTATAGCAGAACCATTGCACCGTCTTTTAGACAAAAAAGCAATTTGGACTTGGGGTTACAAAGAGAAGCAAGCCTTCCAAAAAATTAAAAGCTTGCTAACATCCTCAAACGTTCTCATTCAATTTAGCAACACACTGCCCTTAAGAGTGACCTGCGACACCTCCCCATTCGGAGTAGGTGCCATCCTAAACCACCAACTACCCGATGGCAGAGAAGCGCCTGTCACATATTATTCGAGGACTTTATCTAAAACCGAGCGGAATTACAGCCAATTGGACAGAGAGGCACTAGCAATTGTCGCAGGAGTGAAACGTTTCCACGAGTACCTATACGGGCGGACTTTTCAAATTATAACAGATCACAAACCGCTAATAGGAATTTTGGCGGGAAACAAACCTACACCAAATATCCTCTCCCCAAGAATGACGAGATGGTCAGAGTTCCTAGCAGCCTACTCATACACTCTGACACACCAACCGGGGAAACAGATTTCACACGCAGACGCTTTAAGCAGAGCACCCTTGCCAGCGACTGAAGAAGACCCGGCACCAGCGATGACAGCACTACAAATCGAGACTTGCCCCGATCTACCCATATCAGCATATGATGTTGCCAGAGCCACCGCAAAAGACTCTTTGACTGCCCGTGTTCTTAACTGGGTAGGTAAAGGCTGGCCGGAAAAATCAAAAAACTGAAAACTTTAAACCTTTCCGGACCAGACAAACCGAACTTTCTATTCAAAAAGGGTGTTTACTGTGGGGTGATCGGGTGGTTATTCCTAACAAACTACAACCTAGGGTACTTAGTATGCTGCACGAAGGTCACCCGGGGATTGTAAAAATGAAAAGCCTTGCTAGAAGTTATGTCTGGTGGCCGGGTATTGATAGGGACATTGAATACTGGATAACCTCGTGTAACAAATGTCAAAAAATTAGACCATCCCCACCCAAAGCACCCATAAGAGATTGGGAAGTTCCACGGGGCCCCTGGTCACGAATCCACATCGATTTCGCTGGTCCAACTAAAGGACATACCTTTCTGATTGTTGTGGACGCCTATTCTAACTGGTTAGAAGTAAAAATTATGCCATCAACAACAACTGAATTAGTAATAAAACAACTGGACACCCTTTTTGCCACACATGGCATTCCGGATGTCCTCATGTCCGATAATGGACCACAACTAACCAGCCTACACTTTGAACAATACCTAGCCTCCCTAGGTATTAGACATGCCCTAACCGCGCCGGCCCATCCGGTTGCAAACGGTAGGGCAGAGGGAATGGTCCGATTTACAAAGGAAGGGCTAGAAAAAATGGACACTGGAGATGTACAGCAAAAAATTAACCGATTGCTCACACTCCAGCACATAACACCCAGTACCACAACCAACAAGTCCCCAGTAGAAGTACTCATGGGGAGAAAACTAAGGTCACACCTTGATAGACTGCACCCAGAATTCATGCCAGAAACCCCCCCCGACTCCTCTACACGGTTTAGAAAATTTGGAATTGGCGATTTGGTCTTCGCCAAAAACTTCACTGGGGACCCAGCATGGCTACCAGGACAAATTACCCAAATAACAGGCCCCAAATCCTACCGGTTAACAGTAGATGATGGCAGGGAATGGAAGCGGCACATAGACCAGCTTCGATCCCGAAATATAGAAAGAACCACAGACATACAACCATTTGTCGAAAAAACCGACGAATTGCCAACTAAGGTGGGGGGGGAATCGCAAGAATTAAATAAAGAACCGTTAAAAAATAAAACCAATGAAATACATGAACAAAAAGAGCAAATAAAAGACTCACTGTTTGGAGAGACTTGCATGAAGAGCCCATCGGAAGGGGCGAGCCAGGCCAGCTCGACCTGCCTGGAGGAAACAGGAGGGAGCGGCAAAACCGCCAGCCTAAGAGACTCAGGCGGCGGTAAAATGGCTGACTCACCCTTCCAGACGGTTCCAGGGAGAAGAACGGACGACACAGCAGCCTCATCCGAACTGGTCGAAGACTTCACTAAGAATGAACCGCGCAAGTCAAGTCGAGTCCGGAAAAGCCCCACCTACCTGCGAGACTACGTCACCACGTAGGACTGAACTAAGAGGGGAGGGGTGTTCTATATGTAAAGTGGGTGACTCCAAATCTGCAAACCTGATTGGTCAAATAAACTAAGGATTGGATTGGTTCACTAGGAACCAATCCAAAGAGCTGCTGAAAGGCGGCAAATTTAAGCAACTGCCATTGGCTGCAAGCAGGCAAGCCAGCCTGTATAAAAGGCTGGCCTCGGCTTCAGCCAAGTGTTCCTATTTACTGACTAGTTAAAGAATAAAGTATTTGTTGTTGGAACCCGGTCTACCTCGTGTGTTTTCCGAACAAAACAGGAAGGATACTGTAAAATCCCCATTCTCTACCCACCCCACTAACCTGCTTTCCAGCTCCGTTCTCTTGTGGAGGGCAACAAAAGAAACCCAGCCAATCAGCTTCAGGAGGCACAGAATAGATGGGGGCGGGGCCAGTCAAAGGTGGCATTCTGAACTACTCAAAATTTCCGCTACCGGTTCTCCAGAACTGGTCAGGCCCTGCTGAATACCACCTCTGCAGCAGAGGGTACAACCTGAATGCAATTTTCATCCAAAGGTATTCTGCAAGGTATGACTGCCGTTGAACCCAGAATTAGGGTCATAAGTCATGGTGAAAGTTAAGCAGGTCACCACATGACTGCGCCCAATTTTACAACAATTTTGCAGCAATTAAGCGAACACAGTGGTCTTTAACAGACGTGGTCGTTATTAACCAAATCGGTTTTATACAATGGGTGTTTTTTGCTGGAAACTGGCAAAAAAAGGGGGAGGGAATCACAATCATGTAAATGGCCACAAAAGCTGAGCTGGTTGGCAAGCATCTAAATTGCGATCACATGACGACAGGGATGTACAGTCGTAAATCAAGGATTACCTGTGATCTATTTCTTACCCACAGTTATAGATGTCTGCAAGGATTTGTAGTAAAAATAGAAGAGGCAGAGATGGACATTGTATGTCAGAGGAAGATCTATCTGTGTCATGCCCGTTAGAATTTGACTCCGAGGGAGAGGAGGAACAGCTGACAAGGAGTGGGAGTGTGGCTCCGGAAGTTGTGGAGGAAACTGGGGAAGGGCACAGGCCGGCTGGGCATTTGGAGGAAGACCCAGGCCCATCCCCTCTTCATCCTAGGGCACGCAGGCATGGTCTTCAGGGGAGGAAAGGGGCTTGATCTCCTGCATGGGCTTCAGCTGTGAGGACTGTTTAAAAGGATATCTATGGATATCTTCAAGCCCTTATCCTGTCTGGTCTCCTTCATTGCTTCAGTGTGGTTTGTGTTGTTTTTTTCTATTTATAATTTACATGTATTTTGAGTTTGAATGAAGTTTTTCCTTTTCCCCACTGTTTGTGGGGGAGTTTTTTCTCCAGTCAATGATAATTGGACCTTTAAAGCCAAGTTGAAACAATTAAAGGGACTTCACCTGCTTTTGTGACTTTGTTGTTTTTGTATCTCACCCTCAGTCATCACAGTCTGCATCTTGAATGAGATGTGTATTATATATAACATAATGTGTATTATATATAAAAATCCTCCCAAAAATATTTTGGTCATAGTCCAGTGAAATGAAAAAAGAATATGAAAAGAAGCTGTTGACAGTTGTGACAAAACCTACATTTCTTGCCCTTATGCTGATTTTAATCCTCCACTTACAACCACAACTGAACCCACAATTTATGTTGCTAAGTGAGAAATGTATTTGGTGAGTTTTGTCCCATTTTATGACCTTTCTTGCCACACTTGTTAAGCGAATCACTGCAGGGTCTAAGTTAGTCCCAGGGTTGTTAAGTGAATCTGCCTTCCCCAATGACTTTGCTTGAATTAAAAATTCTAGTATAGAATAATAAATAACTAAAATCTATGATAAAATCCAGTCTGTCAATTATACATGGTCTAACTTCACTAAAATTCCTATCCATAAACGGTGTGTCACATTGTCTGTTTAATACTAAAGGGAATAAGCAGAGCAAAGGGTTTGCCACATTTGTTATATAACATTATTATGGTGGATTAGACACGTGTTTCCGACGAATCCCCAGTGCTGCTGTGCAGAATCTAGCCACTTGCAGTGTAGTTATGGACTGTTCATCCTTAAGCAGCCACTGGAGATAAGCAGTGTCAGAATGGACAGGATAAAGGTAAAAGTTCCTCTTGCTAGTCGTTTCCAGCTTTAGGGGGCAGTGCTCAGAGGTTTAGCAGGTTCTGACCAGTTCTGGAGAACCCTTCTTTCTTAATAGCCCTCAGCAGATTTCAGATTTAAGAGATAAAGAGAGAGCTAGCTTGATTCATAAGCTATAATCTGTTCATATTCATACCCTCACTCAAGATCCAACGAAGGTAAGATTAGCCCTCAGCAACAGGAATTGCCCAAAGCCCCTTCAACGCATCATCTCAGTCACACCACCCCCAGCAGTTCAAACTTCAATCAAACTTAGCTCAAACAAACTCCTAGGATTTGTACATGGCCCCATGGGAAACTGACAACAGCCAATAGAATACATGTTCTTGCACAGGAACAGGAAGTTCAAGTGCAAAGCCCAAGAGAAGGTACAACTAACCCCCCACTCTCAACTCTGTGTGGTCAGCTTCCCAGAATCACATGCGGTTGGTGCAGGGGTAGGTGCCTTACAGTGGGTTTCAAATGTCTTAACAACTGGTTCTGTGAGTGTGGCCTAATTTGTGGGTGTGGCTTGATGATCATGTGACTGGGTGAGTGTGGCTTGGTGACTGGACATTGCTTGGTGGTCATGTGACTAGATGGGCATGGCTTGTATGTAAATATTGTCAATGTTTATGCAAATATTGAATTTTTTAGAAAAAAAGATCAATTTTTACTCAAAATCAGGCAAAGCAGGCAGACAGATTGAGTTTGCTCACAGAATCACAAATTCATTCAGAGATCTATCTTTCTGCTGCCTGAGTCTGCACTGAAAAATAGAAGCTTCAGTCCAAAGGAAGGTTCAGCTCTGCTTTTAGATTAGCTAGAAAGCAAGAAAGCCAACAATTTCCTGCTTTTTAGCTGATCTAAATCTCCCAGCATAGCTGATAGTCGGAAAAGCTGATGGTTGGGAAAAAAAGGAAAAATAGCAACGTACTAAAAATTAGGCGTAGGTACAACACGGACAAGTTAGATGGCGCACATGCCAGGAAAGGAATGAGTGGACGGGGCAGGGCCAGCCAGTGGCTTGATTTGCCGATTCTCCAAACTGTGCAGAATCGTAACAGCCAGTTCTATAGAACTAGTCCAACCAGGTAGAATCCTACCCCTGGATTGGTGGTTCCTAAAAAAATGGACCCACTTTCCAATTCGCCTTCAGCCTCCAGTTTGTCTCCAGTGCCTTTCTTCAGGCTTGGAACTGGACCTGGATATTTCTTCCAACACTATAAATCAAATCTCAGTCATCTGGCATCCCCCCACACAGTAGCACCATGTCTACCTTAATGTCTGATCAGTGGTATGCAGAGGTGATATTCAGCTGGAGAAACAGTAGTAGAAATTTTGAGTTGTTTGGAGAACTGGCAAATACCACCTCTGACTGCCCCTGCCCCCATCTATTCTCTGCCTCCCTAGTCCCAGCTGGTTGTCTGGGTCTTCTTTTGTTGCCCTGCACAGGAGAACGGAGTTGAAAAGCAGGTTAGTGGGGTGGGGAGAATGGAGATTTTGCAGTATCCTTCCCCTGGAGTGGGGTGGGAATGGAGATTTTACAGTATCATTTCCTGCCATGCTGACCAAGCCATGCCCACCAAGCCACACCACGCCCATCAAACCACGTCCACACAACCGGTAGAAAGAAAATTTTGAATCCCACCGCTGGTTTGAACAACCAGGTAATACAAAATCACATCAAGAACAAGTGGAACAAGAGATCAGACTGGGATGATGGCAATGTCTCTGTTTTTCAGTGTCTAAAAGAATTCCAACAATCCTAAAATAATTCAAAATATAATGATTTCTTATTATTGACAGTTAATATCTTGGTAAGCCAGGTACAACTTAAGAAAAAAAATATGTCTAAGTTTATTCCAGAAGAGAAAATACCTGGAATGTGTCACAATAATTTGAACTAATCAAGAAGTGTTTTTTGTTTGGCTGGTCTTTTGAATTGCTTCCATATATGATACCTCTGGTGGTCTGGGTCTCTCCTTTCCCATTCTCTGGCATTTGTTGAGTGCATCAAAACTAGACTGATAAATAGTGCATTTCTCCAAGATCTTCTCATATGTTGCTGTATAAACTAAGAAGCTAGTTATGCTGGATGGATGACTATAATGCTGAAGCACGTGTATGTAATAGATAAAAAGCTAGGTGTAAATTATTATTTGTTGAGAAAATATCCTAATAAAATGCAGAATCACGACTTTGGATTTAAACATGTCAGACTTCTTAAACATTTTAATGAGAAGTAGACTCTTCCATTGTATTTGGTTAACATCCAACACTCTTGAAGCCTGAAAAGTTTTCTCAAAAGTACTCTTTTATCTGTCTTTTTTTGGATGGAATGGCATGGTTCTTTTCCAAAGAAAAAAATCTTTCGCTCTTCACTAATGACAGGAATTGCCTTATGGGCAATTCTCTCAGCAAACAGGAGGCTTCAATCACAAAAGTAATTTGTTTACAATTGCTATGGCAACAATGGGACCATGGTAACTATTAATATTCTCTCACTCTTACACATAGAACTGCCCCCCAACCAAGCAATCCTCCCTGTGCCTTTTTTTTACAACTCATTCAAAGGAAAATAAAATATTCAGATTTCCAATTCCAGAAAAGTGGGCTTGTATTTATTTCCTTATTCTTCTGCTTAGAGTAAAATTCTCATTTTATAAATCTATTTGTATAACTTTTCAAATATTTGAACTACATCTAAATATATACATTATGTGACAAATTAATGAGTTTTTTTTCTTTTCTGAAATTTCAACATGCTGGCTTTGGCATTTGTACACTAACTCTAAGTAGCCTAGCTCTTCTGGTTTCCTGTTGAGACATATCCTTCTGCCACCAAAAGTAGAAGACACTTGGGCTGCCCAGAAAGAGAGACAGGCTTAAGCACAAAGTCCAGCTGCTAAGACAAGAAGCCAAGGTAAAGCTGTCCTTGGAAAAGAGGGAAGATGAAACCAGACAGAAGAAGACTGCGTAACTGTAGGAGATGACCAGGTTGAGCTCAAAGGAGGAGTCAAGCATGTCATAAGCCATGAGTTCCTGTGGGCCTGCAAGAGATCTAAGTCAGCTCACCTTGAATTTCTTTCTTAACTCCTACACATTCCCTTAACAATCTCTTGCCCAGATTTTTGTAGAGAGCTAAGCTTGCAATAAATCTTTATAATCATTTGAACTTCCTAGACCTCCTGATTTTCCTGGTGCTTGATAGTTTCTTCATCTTGAAGACTGACTTGTTCATGGGCCATCTTGGTCTTAGACTGGTGTATCTAATACATGAGGAAATTGTATCTTCCTATATTGCTTTGAACAACAAACTTGCATAGATGCAGATTTGGTAGCCATTCTCAATCTATTGGACTCTGGGTTATAAGACTGTATCACCCATCATCCTCAGTCAGCATTTGGTAGGTCCATTCTGACCAAGTCTGAATATATTCTGATTGGAAGATTAATTGAGGAGGCAGTCTGTACATCTTTATGTTGGAATAAGTTTAATTGACCTTCGGAGGAAAAATATATAAATGGAGAGACACAAGATCTCATGAATTCTATCCTCAGCATTCTCAGCATCTATTTCAGGATGCTCTTGAGAACATTCAGTTGAAAATGTCATTCTGCAACAGTTCTTGATTCAACCCTGTTAAACTCGTACGTTTACTCAAACATAGAATGCTGTTTCGTTACACAGAAGAAAATACCACTGCAAGTAAAGGGAAAACATTCTATAAATAAGATTTTCTTTATTTTCCTACTCCTTGCCTTGTTTTTCTCTAGGAAGTAGATTGTTTCAATTGCCATAGGTCAATTAATTTTATCCTGCATTGTCAGTGGCTTAGAGCAGGGGTCCCAACCACCAGGCCCCAGACCAGTACTGGTCCATGGATCATTTTGTACCGGGCTGCAAAGAATGAATAATTGTGATTAAAATATATATAAAAATATGTTTTTGCTTCCGGGTGTCTTATTTTGAAAGACAACCACTTCCGCCCTTGCCTAGCTTCCGTGCTAACTTCTGCGCCTAACTTCGCAGACCGCATTACTAAAGTTAAGAAGCCCTTTACTGTTGGGGAAGAATTGATTTTCCCATCCTTGAAAAAGTGTTTTTGCGTGAAACTGGTCCCTGGTACAAAAAAGGTTGGGGACCACTGGCTTAGAGTATGCAGCAAACTGCATGATATTAAAATGGCAATGGGGATATAATTATATCAATCCTACAAATGCTGTTGTTATATCCTTGCGCCCTGATGTTTGACATGTGGTATTTGTATTGTGAGGTTAACAATTGTGGGTTGCCCTTCCTCCTCCCTTCTGTTCCTGGATGTCTATATGTCTTGTGTGCTCTATCTGTGTGTATTATATTCATCTACATTGATCAGTCAAATTGGAGATTAATCAGCAAGGCAATTACACATCTGATCTTATTGTGTACTGTTGATGGGAAAGGTTATGACAAAATATTCTCTAATAAATCCATAAGATAGGTGTGCATGCTAAGGTAGAAAGATTTTATGAACTTGCATGCAAAGATGCCTTAAACTCTCTAATATTAGCAACCATTCAAAATTATACAAGCAGCACAATCTGTTTTCAGACTTACAATCTGAACAAAAATCATAAAAAAATTCTGAAAAATTCAGCCAAAAGAATATAAAAAAACAAGTATTACTTGTAAAACATGTCAAACAGGAAGGCCTATTTAAAAAAATAGTTGTAAAAGGATGAACCTAAATTCCACAATCTTCTTAAAAGTTGACTTTTAATTTTGCTTTTTCCAGATCTTTTGAAGATTTAAATCTTATTTGTTTACTTCATTAAAAGGTTACCTGACACATTTGATTCCTCCAACTCAGTGTGTTTGATAAATCTGAATTTATTTTCAGGCAAGGATTTCAGTCAAGGATTCCTTGGCTGTGAGTCAGCTACACATTTCTGCAGCTTTGGGAAGAGCTCGTTTCATTTAACAGATAATCAGAGTTGGAAGGGACTTTGTAGGTCATCTAGTCCAACCCCCCACCCAAGCGGGAGATCCTTCACCATTTCTGACAAATGGCAGTCCAAACTTTTCTTGAAAGTTTCAAGTGATGGTGCTCCCACAACTTCCGAGAGCAAACTGTTCCATTGGTTGATTGTTCTCACTGTCAGAAAGTTTCTCCTTATTTCCAGGTTAAATCTCTCCTTGTTCAGTTTCCATCCATTATTCCTTGTCTGGCCTTCAGGTGCTTTAGAAAATAGATTGACCCTTTCCTCTCTGTGTCAGCCCCTGAATATTGGAAGACTGCTATCATGTCTCCCCTGGTCCTTCTCTTCACTAGACTAGCCAAGCCCAGTTCCTGTGACCGTTCTTTGTATGTTTTAGCCTGCAGTCCCCTAATCATCTTGGTTGCTCTTCTCTGCACTCTTTGCAGAATCTCAACATCTTTTTTATAATTATGTGAACAAAAATGGATGCAGTACTCTCGGTGTGTTCTTACTAAGGCTTAATAGAGTGGCATTAGTACTTCCCTTGATCTTGATTGTATCCCTCTGTTAATACAATTTAGGATTGCATTAGCTTTTTTGGCTGCTGTTGCACACTGCTGGCTCATATTTAGCTGGTTGTCCACTAAGACTCCAAGATCTCTGTCACAGTTACTGCTATTGAGCCTGGTTTCACCCAGTCTATATGGGTACTTTTGGTTTTTCTTGCCTAAGTGTAGAACTTTACTTTTCTCTACATTGAATTTCATTTTGTTAGATATGGCCCAGTGTTCTAGTCTGTCAAGATCCATTTGGATCTTGAGCCTATCTTCTTGGGTGTTAGCTATTCCTGCCAGCTTAGTTTCATCTGCAAATTTGGTAAGTTCCCTTTCTATTTCCTCATCTAAGTCATTAATGAAGAAAAAAGTAGCAGTTGTTCCTGTCAATCTTTGACATGGTTTCCCTATTTCCAAACAGTAGATCTCCAGACAAAGCTTTGACAAAAGCAAGCATGGAGGGAAATGGACACGATCCCTTCTACGGCATTTAACTAAATAGAAGTGAATATAGAATTATGGTTAGCCTTGTCAATGCCATTGAGATGATGCAATACTGCAATGCAATTTAATCCGTGATGTCAGATTTGGGTAAAGCTGCCTAGAATGTTGCTTTTCAATGGGTTAAACCCAGGGGTGAAACCCAGGGATTCTCAGGGGTTTGGGAGAGCCCCTAGTTAAGATTCTGTACAGTTTGGAGAACCCCCAAATCCGACTCCTGGCTAGCCCTCCCCTGAAGATGATATAGCCTTCTCCCTTTGTATTTATCGGACAATGATTGAGATGGAAAGGCTCATAAGAATAGGAATAAGTTCACAGTACTGCTCATGCAGTTGCAACCTGAAGAGACTGGTTGGTCTGCTGGGTTGTCTAAAGATTTTAAGACAAAGTTTCAGTATTTGCCAGCTGCAAATTACAGAAGATATGCCAAGAAATAACTATAGCAACTTATGACGAGAAGAAGTCAATCAAGCCCATTTGACAAGATTGGATATTACTATGAATTATGTCAGAAAGGTATATTTTTACACTTACTTTGAAACTTTAATGGAAAGTTTTAGTTTTTTCACTGCCAGTAAAAATTATTAGTACAAATGCTATCAAGATAAATTTCATTATTTTGGAATCCAGGATATGCCTTTTTGTAATATTTGAATGGTGCAGGGTTGTTGTTTTTTTTAAAAAGTGTTTGAATAAATATTGTAAACAGTTTATTATTATTATTTTTTTTAAAAAAAACCTATTAAGAGCATTCATACTACAGTCAGAATTTCCTCTCTGATTGCGTTAATGAACATTATTTTTCCAAATGTTAATGTGTTAATGTTAATATGGATGTTCCCAAGTTGCTAAGAAAGTATGAATTTATTTAATATTCATTTGACATTCATTAAAATCTAGCTCAGTGACTCTCAACTTTCTGAAATCTGTTTCCCCCGCCAAAAAAATTTCTATTCTTTTTTTATGCTTTAAACAAGCCAGTGGTATCCCTTACTTTATCTAGGTGCATATATGTTTTGGGACATTTCC
This sequence comes from Laticauda colubrina, assembly GCA_015471245.1. Lineage (NCBI taxonomy): Eukaryota > Metazoa > Chordata > Lepidosauria > Squamata > Elapidae > Laticauda > Laticauda colubrina. The sequence continues at coordinate 15,671,385 of BLBF01000010.1, forward strand.
CGAATATTCATACCATAATCAAACTTACTGTAACATTCTTTAAACCAGAGGTTTCCAAACTTGGCAATTTTAAAACTTGTGGACTTCAGCTCCACATTCTGGAAGTTGAAGTCCACAAGTCTTAAAGTTGTCAAGTTTGGGGACCCCTGCTTTAAACCAATACTTCCTCCTAGGCCTGGACATCTTGCCTACTTATTCTGGAACCTGAACTCAATCCACAGATTGCCACTTTAAAAAATTCAGCTGCAACTAAATATGTGATTGATGCCAATAATTTAAATAAGCACATGTTTCTCCTAGTTATTTTCCTTTTGTTGCTCTGTTGTTCTTTGAAAAGTAAATTCTAGAATGTAACCCATCCAAGCCTGGAGCTGCAGAATATCATCATTATTCTGTATAAAATAGTTTACTCCAAATCCTCGATTGTGATTGGCTAGAAAAGCCGGCATAGGGATTGGTTCACTAGGAACCAATCTGAAAGAGCTGCCAAAAGGCGGCAAAACCAAGTAACCGCCATTGGCTACAAGCCGAAAGGCAAGCCGTATATAAAGGCTGCTGCGGCAAGAGCCAAACTGTTCCGTTTTCACTTAATTGTTGAAATAAAGACTTTTACTGTTGGAACCCGGTCTACCTCACGTTTTTCTAGACGGAACACTGGCGATGTGGGTGGGATCATCCTAAAACGTGAGACTGTGCACGCAGCGAATTGAAACCCAGGCTTGAAGCGATGGCCGGAAATAATGCACCACCCGCACCCTTCAATCCCAATGAAGAAGATTGGGAATTCTATGTAGACCGTTTCCAAATGTACTTAGAAAGTAACGAGATGGAAGAAATCTCAGACCAGCATAAGAGGGCTGTCTTCTTGACGCATTGAGGACAAACGGTATTCAAAATGGCCAAGGCATTGGCGAAGCCCAGAGACATAAAACAAATGACCTGGCCCGAACTCCAGCGAATATTGAAGGCTCATTACGCACCAGTGGTGTCAAATCTCATCAAACAGCATGAATTCTATCGAAGGGACCAAAAAGAAGGCGAGACCATCGCTGATTTTGTGGCAGCCCTCCGACAACTGGGGGGAGCATGTGAGTTCCTGAACTTAGATGAAGCCATGCGAGATCAAGTAGTATTGGGTTTAAAAGACTCTAATTTACAAAGTAAATTGCTAAACAAACCCAACATAACCGTGGCTGAAGCAATCGCAGAAGCCACAGCTGCAGAAGCCACGAAAAAGTCAGCGGCCACTATGAAACAAATGAATGCGAACAACGATGAAACGAGCCTAACCAGAGGGAAGAAGCAAATTCCCGCCAACACACACCATGAAGATTTTGACGAGACATCAGAATCCGGAGAGGACAATGATGTCCACCGCCTATACGCCAACAAAAAAAGGCGTGAAAAAAGAAACTGGCGGGAATGCACCGGTTGCGGAGGAAACCACCCTTGAGCCGATTGCAGATTCCTTGATGCCATCTGCAGAGCTTGTAAGAAAAGGGGACACATCAAGAAGGTCTGTAGGAATCAAAAAAATAACAGCCCTAACAGACGCAGTAACTCTCCCCCACAAGTTGAATCGAAACAAGCCGAGAGAAAGTGGGAGCGCAACAAACAAGTCAGTAACCGAGAAAAGACCCATCAAACTGTCACTATCGGAAGCACTCAGACGGAAAGCAGAAAAAAAGTTAAAATCATCGTAAAAATCGAAGGCAGCTCCCGTGAGATGGAGGTCGATTCAGGGTCTTTCCTGTCAATGGTGTCATGGGACACAATCAGACAACTGGTCCCAAATATCAAACTAAAAGAACTCCAGAAACAAAAATTAACTCTGAAGGACTACCAAGGGAATTGAATCCCTGTGGTAAGTCTAGGACATTTCCGAGTCGCTTACAAGCAGCATGTCGAAGTCCTGCCTCTAACAACAGTCGACCGAGACGGACCCAGCCTCCTGGGCATTGAATGGTTCACACCATTGGGCATCAGAATGACCGGAGTAGACCGAGTGGCCGCAACCGACTGGGGAGAAAACCTGATCCACGAGTTCCAGGACGTTTTCGATGGCACCCTAGGCAGGTATCGGGGGACCCCAATTTCCTTTAGCTTAGACCCCCAGATGGCCCCTAGAAGATTAAAGGCCAGACGAGTTCCCTTTGCATTAAAAGCAAAAATAGAGGAACAATTGAATAAATTAATTGACCAAGGGGTTTTGGAACCTGTTGACCATGCTAAATGGGAGATGCCAATAGTAACACCGGTTAAACCTGACGGGTCAGTACACATCTGCGGAGACTACAAGGCTACCCTGAACCATGCGCTGCAACAGAGCGCATACCCGGTGCCAGTCGTACAACATTTGTTACACTCACTCAGGGGAGGAAAATTTTTTGCTAAACTAGATCTAGCACAAGCTTACCAACAGCTTCCTGTAGACCCCTTAACAGCTGAGGCACAGACAATAGTGACTCACAAAGGGGCATTCAAGTGTAACAGACTTCAATTTGGAGTAAGCGTTGCCCCAGGCGTTTTCCAAAGCCTCATGGAACAGCTGTTAAATGGAATAAAAGGGGTCGTACCATATTTTGACGACGTCCTGATTTCGGCTAAAGATACGACCCAACTAGAAAAAAGACTAAGAAATGTACTAACAAAATTTAGAGAATCCGGTCTGAAAGTTAAAAAAGAAAAATGCTGCTTAATGACTGATCGCGTCGAATTTCTGGACTACTTAATTGACGGAGAGGGTATACACCCTACTGAAAAAAAAGGCAAAGCCATTAAAGATGCACCACAGCCAAAAAACAAAACAGAATTACAGGCATTTTGGGGTCTAATAAATTTCTATAACGTATTCCTCCCTCACAAAGCAACAATAGCGGAACCATTACACCATTTGCTGGATAAGAAAACTAATTGGACTTGGGGTCATAGAGAGCAAAAAGCATTCCAGAAAATAAAAAATTTATTAATATCAAACGCCATTCTTATCCAGTTTAGTAACACACTTCCATTGACGGTAACCTGCAACGCCTCACCGTTTGGAGTCGGTGCCATCCTGAGCCACCAATTGCCAGATGGGAGAGAGGCACCCGTCGCTTATTACTCAAAAACTCTGTCTAAAACAGAACGTAACTATAGTCAACTAGACAGAGAAGCCCTGGCAATCGTCGCCGGAGTGAAACGTTTTCACGAATACCTTTATGGAAGAACATTTTTGATTGTAACGGACCATAAACCGTTGCTAGGAATTCTGCGGGAAACAAGCCTACACCGAACATTTTATCCCCGTGGATGACTAGATGGTCAGAATTCCTTGCAGCATAGTCTTACACATTGACACATTGACCCGGGAAGCAAATCTCCCATGCAGACGCATTAAGCAGAGCACCGCTGCTGACGACGGAGGAAGACCCGGCGCCAACAATGACCACCCTGCAAATAGAAACATGCCCCGAACTACCAATATCTGCAAACGATGTCGCCAGAGCCACTGCAAAGGACCCAGTGACTACCCGCATATTAAACTGGGTAAGTAAAGGCTGGCCGGAAAACCAAAAAACTGAAAACTTTAAACCTTTCCGGACCAGACAAACCGAACTCTCAATTCAAAAAGGTCGTTTATTGTGGGGTGATCAGGTAGTAATCCCTCCTAAACCACAGACTAGGGTGTTGGGTATGCTTCACGAAGGCCACCCTGGTGTCGTAAAAATGAAAAGCCTTGCTAGAAACTATGTCTGGTGGCCTGGTCTAGATAAAGATATCGAATATTGGGTTGCCACTTGCACTAAATGTCAGAAAACCAGGCCTTCCCCACCACAAGCACCCATAAGGGACTGGGAGACCCCATGAGGCCCCTGGTCTCGGATCCACATTGATTTCGCAGGTCCTACTAGGGGGCATACCTTTTTAATTGTCGTAGATGCATACTCAAATTGGCTGGAGGTTGTAGTAATGTCATCTACGACAACCGAGGTGGTCATTAAACAACTTAACAAACTTTTTGCAACCCATGGATTGCCGGACGTCCTAGTGTCTGACAACGGGCCACAATTAACCACCATCCAATTTGAACAATACCTAGCCTCCCTAGGTATATGCTATGCACTGACCGCGCCGGTCCACCCGGCAGCAAATGGTAGGGTGGAGAGAATGGTCAGGTTTACCAAAGAAGGTTTAGAGAAAATGGACCTTGGGGATGTCCAGGATAAAATTAACCGTCTACTCACCCTCCAACATATCACACCCAGCACTGTAACCAACAAAAGCCCAGCGGAATTATTAATGGGAAGAAAACTTAGGTCGCAATTAGACAGGTTGCACCCAAATTACACGTTGGAAAGACTCCCCGACTCCTCCAGCTGTTGCCGAACATTTGAAATCGGCAACCTAGTCTACGCGAAAATTTTTACCAGGGACCCCCTATGGCTTCCAGCCACAATCACACAACTCACAGGCCCCCGGTCCTACCAACTAACCGTAGACGATGGCAGGGAATGGAAGCGGCACATAGACCAGCTTCGTTCCCGAAACATTGAAAGAAATACAAATGCACAACCACAAAAAATAAAAATTGACGAAAACAAAACCAAAGAGGGGGGGGAAATACAAGAAAATAATAAAGAACTTTTTAAAAATAAACCCAGAACATCTAACCAATCAAAAAGAGCAAAAAGGAAACTTACGGTTAGATGAGACTTGCGAAAATAATCCAGACGAAGGAGCCAGCCAAGCCAGCTCGACCTGCCCGGAGAAACCAGGAGGGAGTGCCAAAACCACTGGCCTGAGAAACTCAAGCGGTAGCAAAATGGCCGACTCACCCTTCCAGGCGGTTCCATGGAAAAGAGCCAGAGAGACAGCAACCCCATCCGAACCGGTTGAAGTCTCCAGCGAAAATGAACCGTGCAAGTCCAGTAGAATCAGAAGAAGCCCCACCTACCTGCGCAACTACGTCACCACGTACAAAACCAAGGGGGGAGGGGTGTTCTGTATAAAATAGTTTACTCCAAATCCTCGATTGTGACTGGCTAGAAAAGCCGGCATAGGGATTGGTTCACTAGGAACCAATTCAAAAGAGCTGCCAAAAGGCGGCAAAACCAAGTAACTGTCATTGGCTACAAGCCGGCAGGCAAGCCGTATATAAAGGCTGCCGCGGCAAGACCCAAACTGTTCCGTTTTCACTTAATTGTTGAAATAAAGACTTTTACTGTTGGAACCCGGTCTACCTCACGTTTTTCCGGATGGAACAATCATCATCATTTTTGTCATCATCATCCATCAGCAGATGCCAAAAGCTTAAATTTTTTATTCTCTTGTGAATAATGTCTTTCCAGTGGCTGCATTTTCATAATACATTAAACCCACAAAACTATCTCAACAAATTTTAGTGAATTTTTTTACACAAGTTCAATTTCTACAGTTACTTTCTGGTTCAATGCATCCATATTGTGTATTAACAAAATTGTGCATATGATTTAGTATTATTGTTTATACAGTAGCACCGGATGTATTCAGCAGATTCTGACCAGTTCTGGAGTACTGGTAGCGGAAATTTTGAGTAATTCAGAGAACTGGCAAATACCACCTCTGACTGGCCCTGCCCCCATCTATTCTCTGCCTCCTGAGTCCCCAGCTGATCAGTTGGGTCTTCTTTTGTTGCCTTGCACAGGAGAACAGAGCTGGAAAGCAGGTTAGTGGGGTGGGGAGGGAATGGGTTTTGCAGTAAGCTTCCCCTGCCATGCCCACCAAGCCACACCACGCCCACCAAACCATGCCCACAGAACCGGTAAAAAAATTTGAATCCCACCACTGAGTAACACTGAAAGTTCTTTGCAATCTTTAGTATGAGTTGGTAATAAAAGAATACTTGCGATTGCATAAAATTGAATGAACTCCATACATATCAGCAAATCATCGCTAAAGATGTTATTAGCACACAGGCAGTGTTTTGATAGAGCACAGGATTCAAATTTGCATCCCACAGGCCGGGTGTGTTATACACAAGCCATGCCAAACCCTGGTGTAGCAAAGAGAGGGAAAGCTGCGCTATGTCATGTGATGACAACATGTTATCATGAATTTGACACCCCTCTGATAAGAGTGCATATAGTGGTGATCATTGACCTAGGCAGGAAAATCTCAATCCATTTAAAGCAGAATAAGTGTTTCCCAAAGCTATGTCAGAGGTTGTAGAAGTTAACACAGGGTATATATTTTATCTTACATAGTACTAAAGATAAATTAAATCAAAATCAGTTATTCCTGAATATTCATTTCTAATTAAAGAAATGAAAGTATGTTCACTCTACTGTTGACTACTATAATAGCTTTCATAGGTTTTTTAAACACAAGGGCAACTAAAAATATGCAGGGGCCTCCTTCAAAGACGCCATTGAGTTTCTGAAGCTTTCCAGTAAATGAATTGACTAATTTCCAGTTCAGCTGTGGCTAAGGAGGGGATGTGAGAACAGCCCTTTAGTACTTAACAATGAAGTTGCAAAAGTAGGTTATTTCCCATTAGTGAGAATTCTCTTCTCAAGCATCCTCCAATTCCTTCACTCTCTCACATCCATCTTCAACTTCTCTCACACCTCAAGGTTAGTGGTGCCTTGCCAACATTTCATTGCATTTTTTTTAATTGAACAAGTAGTTGTTTTTCTTATTTTAAAAGTAAACACAGCAAAGCCATAATGAGGTTGAAGGGTTATAAACTGAATTTACACTTTCTGTGAGACAGCAATGGTGAGGAGATTTGCAGGTGGTGTGAAAAAAGTGTTTTGGATAGTTCAGAGGTCAATGAAGCTGGGATGGTGAGAAAGTCTGCAAAGCAGAGGTGTTATTCAGCAGGTCCTGACCAGTTCTGGAGAACCGGGAGCAGAAATTTTGAGTAGTTCGGAGAACCAGCAAATACTCTGACTGGCCCTGTCCCCATCTATTCTCTGCCCCCTGAGTCCCAGCTAATTGGCTGGGTCTTTTTTGGTTGTCCTGCACAGGAGAACGGAGCTGGAAAGCAGGTTAGTGGGATGGGAAGGGAATAGGGATTTTGCAGTAACCTTCCCCCAGGAGTGGTGAGAAAATGGGGATTTTGCAGTATCCTTCTCCTGCCATGTCCACCAAGCCACGCCCACCAAGCCACAGAAGCGGTAGTAAAAAAATAAATGAATTCCCACCACTGCTGCAAAGCACAAATCTGGCTGGAAGTAAACTCCACTTAACTCAGAGAAGCCATATATGGAATTGCATTATATTGTAAACTTCAAGCTAGCAGGAATAGCCAACACTCCGGAAGATAGGGTTAAGATACAGAAGGATCTTGAAAGACTTGAACATTGGGTGCTATCTAACAAAATGAAATTAAATGGTGAAAGTTCTGTTGTTTCATTATAAAAACCATGTAGTTTTGCATCTTTTTCATATCTAGAACGTATCTGCACTTGTGAATATTGTTTCTTATCAATCCCTTGATCACTCAATTCTTCTTTATTTTTAGCCCCCCCTTGTCATTCAAAATGTCTTTATATCTAACAATATTTTCTATGTTAACAACACTTGGGTCAACCAGTGCTTCCATTGTCGAAAGCCAAACTGGTATCCTCAAATAGTGTCACTCTCTGACTTTCTCCCATACTAGCAATAATGCATTCCTAATATAATGCCTTTGAAAGTAACCATGTATTTTATTTTTTCCATACCACAAGAAGGTATGCCAGCCCAATTGCAAATCATGTCCCTCCACTACATGGGTTTTGTAAAAAAATCAACAGAACTAGACAAGATACTAACAGGGGCAGAAGAAAAATTGATCATATACATATATATACACATGTATACATGTATACATATATACATATATACATATAT
>BLBF01000010.1:15696932-15742295 GCA_015471245.1 Laticauda colubrina
TTTCAGGTAATTCCACTATAAAATCCATAGAGATTTCCTTCCATGGAAACATTGGTCTAGCCACATTTTGTAGCAAGCCTGCTGGCTTACCAGGAGGCTGTTTGGCTGAGGCACAGATAGAACAACTATCTACATAAGTTTCAATGTCCTTCTTCAAAGTAGACCGCCAAAATTGCCGTTTAACCAAGTGTAAAGTTTTCACGAATCCAAAATGACCAGCCACTTTAGAGTCATGAGCTTGCTGTAATATTTTCTAGTTTCTCTGGCACATATAATTTGGCTCCCACCCATGCCAATCCATCTCTAACCGTACAATTATTTGCGTGAGTAAGGAACCAGTCATCAAGTTTTAGAGCATCTCTTAATTGTGCAGTCAAATCATTCGATAAATCAACTTCCCTCTTCTTCTTTTGGGCTCTGCTAACCACCGATGCTGCCAACTGGTTGGTTGGGACAATCAGCCATACCACTTCCTGGCGAGCACTGTTGTATTGAGGTAGTCTAGATAGAGCATCCGCCATGAAATTCCTCCCCCTTGGAATGCATCTCAACAAAAAATTAAAGCATTTAAAGTATTGCGCCCAGCGAATTTATTTGGGAGACAGCTTCCGGGGCGTTTTCAAAGCCTCCAAATTTTTATGATCAGTCCACACATCAAATGGATGTTTTGCTCCTTCCAAGAAATGTCTCCAAGTTAACAAGGCCCAGCAAACTGCAAAAGCTTCTTTTTTCCCAGACAGCCCATTTCCTTTCGGTTTCAGATAATTTACAGGAAGTATGTGCACATGGTTGTAAAGTCTCCGTCTCATTTGCTTGCAGTAACACTGTTCCAACTGCTACGTCACTCACATCGGCTTGGATCACAAAAGAAGCATCCATGTCCGGGTGCTTGAGGACTGGTTCAGCAGCAAACAGTCATTTCAGCTTTTCAAAGGCAGTTTGACATTCCATGGACCACTCCAGTGGCTTACTAGGCTTTGGTTTCATCTCCCCTTTGGTTTTTAGGAGGTTTGTGATAGGCAGTGCTATCTTTGCAAAAGCCGGGATAAATTGTCGGTAAAAGTTGGCGAATCCCAAGAAACTCTGAAGTTGTTTCCTGGTGCGTGGAGGGGCCCATTCCAACACAGCATGAATCTTCCCTGGATCCACTTCTATGCCCTCATGTAAGATGCAATAACCCAAATAGTCAATTTTGTCCTGATGGAATTCACACTTGGACAATTTTGCATACAGCTTAGCGGCTCGGAGTTTTTCCAAAACTGACCGCACTAGTTTCACATGTTCCTCCCAAGTCTCCATGTAGATAAGGATATCATCAAGGTAAACCAAAACCCCTTTGTATAAATGTTCATGTAACACCTGATTGATCATTTTCATGAATACTGCTGGGGGGCCCTGTAGGCCAAATGGAAGAACGTTGAATTGGAAACAACCCATCAGGCAGTTGAAAGTGGTTTTCCATTCATCCCCTTCCTTAATTCGAACCCGGTAGTACGCTTCTCTCAAGTCAAGCTTTGAAAAAATTTTCCCTTTGGTCAGGTGGGTCAACATGTCCTTCATCAAGGGGAGGGGGTTCACGTTTTCCACGGAAATAGCATTCAGGTTTCTATAATCAATACATAAGCTAAGGGAGCCATCTTTCTTTTCGTGGAACAACACTACCACTACCCAGGGTCTAGCAGGTTGGATGAAACCACGTTCCAAATTCTTATCAATAAATGACTGCAGCTCTTCTAGTTCCTGCGGTGTCATCGAGTACAGCTTCGGTTTCTGGAGTTTCACCCCTCATAAAATTTCAATTCTACAATCTGTTGAACGATGAGGAGGGAGTTCATCCGAAGCCTTCTCACTGAAAACTTCCTTTAAGGTCCAATATTCCTCTGGAATTTTATTCTCCCCCTTCAGTTTCTTGGGACCCGTGGAGGCCAGCTCAATGGGATTTTTAAGTTTCGGTTTAAATCATCCCTCCCCTTCCGGCTGCTGGTCAGTACGTATGCGCAATGACCCCCTTCTCCAATCGACATGGGGGTTCCATTTCCAGAGCCAGGGCAATCCCAGTATTAGTGGCCGTTCCATTCCAGGGGCCACAATAAAACACAAAGTCTCTCTATGCTTCCCAATGTCATTTCTATGGGTTCCAGTATGAAATGTGCAGGGCCACCCCCTGCTACTGATCCATCCAATTGGCAAAAGGCTATGGGCGTTTTTAAGGTTTTTAGTCTTAAACCCATTTTCTCTACTACTTTCGTGCTGACTAGCAAGGCTGGCATTTTCCCTTTGGCTCCCGATGTGGGTACCCTTAACTTCATTGGAATGGTCATAGGGCCCTTCTTTGGACTTACCAGTGAGTCGTCTTCCAAATCGAATTCACTCTCTTCAGAGGAAGTCGGAGTTCCCAGCTCCTCTCCTTTTGGAGGGGTGATCTCTACAACCTCCTCCGCTTTAAGCGCCATTTTGCGAGGCTTCATTGGGGTTTTTTCAGGTCTTTTCCCTCCTCCTGCCGCCCCCTTCGGTTCCAACTTGACCCGGCAGTCTGCAGACCTTTTTTCCCACATCGGAAACAGGCAGTGGTCTTGGGTCTCACAGCCATCCCTCCCTTTTGGGGTTTGAAGGCTTCTCGAGGCCATGGGGACTTGCTCCAACCAGAACCCCCCCAGCGCCTGTTGTGGGTTAGATCAATTTCCACCTCTGCTGCCAGCACGTACCACATCTGCAGATCATTGGGGTCTCTTCTGGCAATGCAGCTCTGATATACATCCTCATTTAAGCCATCTTTAAATGCTTCTATCAGGGCTACCTGGGACCAGCCTCAAATATGACATGCCAGCTCTCTAAATTCCTGGGTGTAGTCGGCCACTGATCTCCGCCCCTGATTTATGGTCTTCATCCTAATCCTGGCCTTACGTTCCGCCAGTGGGTCTTCAAACCTGGCCTGCAGCGCAGTCATGAACAGGTCATAATTCATCAGCTGGGGGGCATTATCATTATGCAAAGTCACCATCCACTTTGCAGCTGTTCCCTCCAGAGCCCTGGTAACACATCTGACTTTGGCTGCTTCTGAGGGAAAATCCCTTCCGTATTCCTCCATATAGCTCCAAACTTGTGCTAGGAAAAATCCCAACTCCTTGGGATCTCCCCCATCTTTTACTTCCAATGGAGGCAACTTTGGAGTTCTACGTCTTCTGGCCATTACTCCTCCCATTGGGGGCCCCGGGGCTGTTGCTGCCTGTTGCGCTAGCCCAGGTTGATTTATGGGGGTGGCTGCTCTGCGTCTTCTGGCTGGGACTGCCTCCCCTTCCTCCCCCTTATACCTTTGTTCAGCGTGAGGCTCTCCGAGGGATTCATCTATGAGGTGCTTGGCTTGATTTAGTAAAAAGTCTTTCCTTTCCCTCTCTTGCCATGGCTCCTCTCTTCCACGCCGACAGATAGTGGTGATTCCTGGGGGAGGCTTCTCTTCAGGATCCTTCCAGCCGATTCCCAAGGACTATTTGGGTTTTACCACTGGTTTCTCTCCAAGATTTAGTTCTGCTAACAAGTCAGCTTCCTTTCTTCCTCTAGGAGCAGCGAATCTTGCCCTCCAGTGGCTGCCAGGTCTTCTTGGTCGCTGGCTGTAGTTGACATGATGTTCAGACCCCCTCGGAAGAAATTGTGTTGTCTCTCCGTGTGGGCTGCTAGGGTGAGATTCAGAATAATGTCAGCTGGTGCTCCATTCAAAATCCAAGAAAGAAATACTTAGACTCCATTAATTAGAGAAAAGATATATTTTACTGGAAGTCAAATAGTAGCAACAAAAGAATTCTGAATCTGAGAAAATGGGCACGTAAATCACATATACAAAGTAATGGCAATGTTCCCACTCCCAATAGTTCAAATAGTTCTTCCAATTAAAAGTTGTGAATATCATCATGTGGACATCTCCAGATGGTGATAAGGCTTCTGTCCGTTGACCTTGGCATAGTTTGATAAAGGTTTGCAGCTGCACATAGCATAGGAGAGAAAGCTAAGCGAGGAATAGAAACCTAAGCAAGAATGTACTCCCCCCCCCCAGTTTATACAGTTCCAGTTTGTAACACCTCCAGCTCACTTCCCACAACTTTCCCCCCTTCTCCCCCTGTTACTTATGACAGCCGAGAGATGCAAAGCAAAGGGAGAAAGTCTTGAAGGCTGAAAATCTTGAAGGCTGACAACAACCAGCTTTAGTATAGAACAGTTGAGCGAAGCCACGCCCAGGCTCCTTGCTGTCTCCTTGCTCACACAGCAAATTCTGTTTCAGTTTCTCAACTCTTTCACACATTGACAGGACACTAGCCTGGTAGTGCTAGGTAGGCAGAGGCAGAATTTCCCTCCCCTTATTTTCCTCCCCAAAAACTAAGTCTGACCACACAGTTTCATAGCAAAGCAGGGGTATCGAGCTTGAACTGTATATAGCAGTGATGGTGAACCTATGGCACACGTGCCACAGGTGGCATGCAAAGCCATTTGTGCAGGCAAACTTACCTCACTGCACATGCGCGCACCTCCCAGCTGATTTTTGACCTTTTTGAGCCCTTTTTTGGCCTGCCAGAGGCTTGAGGGAAGCCTCTGCAGCCTTTGCAGGCCAAAAAAAGGAAATACAAAAGGAAAAATAACAGTTGCTTCTAACTAACTAGAATTGCCCTAGATGACCCACTCATGCCAAAGTTGATGTCTGTACATTGTGTTATCAAGTCCTGACTCCATATCTTTGCACAACATGGCAACTTTATTTATGTGTTCACAGGAATCCCTAATGACTAATTAGCTTTGCCAATCCAGCACTGCTGTATACAATAGAAGCAAATTTGTCATGAGTGACTCCTTGTGACAATCTTCTAACCTGTCACTTCTCTCAAGTGCTTGACCCATTGCACAAGTTTTTATGCTGGTGTGAGGGCCAAGAAAAATATTCCTTGGAAGTAGAAGTAGACAAACGAGTGATATGCAATCCAGTATAATCATGCAAAGTCTTTCCTTAGGTAGCAGGACTTCTGGAGCCAAGAGACAAAATAAATAGAACATAAATATAATACTGATGTCTATATTAAGGGAATTAATGGGGCGGGGGGGAAGCACTTTGGCTGTGGCTGTTATCTTCCCTGCACCAGGCATGAGGCCAGGTGGAACAAAAAGAGAGAGAGAGAGAGATGGATTATGATAGAGTGGGTGGTGTAGAACCTTAGTTCACAATCAGCCAGCTGACTCACTCAAGAACTGGTCTAGTGTGGAGGAAATGCTTGGATCTCCCCTAGCAACTGCTCATTCCTCCACTACAGAGTCCCATCACAAAGTTAATGAAACTGAATTGCTGTTGAAAAGAAAGAAAGAGAAACCCAAGTGAGAAGAATGGCTACTTTCAATGAAGGACTTCCCAGTGTATGAAGTGGAGTGAGTCCGGAATACAGTTGAATGGGGTGTGCTCCCAGAACATTGGACAACAGATCACAAGTTTTCGGCAAACACTGGATGGTAGACAGAACTGGACAGAGATGCTGGTGTTTTCTGGAGCAAGATTTTATAGAACACTATTCATGAGCTTATTACCTCTTTTTTTTCCCATTACACTGCCTATTAGAATCTATTTTAGGGTGTCTCTCTCATCATTCATCGAGACAGAAGTGTAGTACATTAAATTAAACTAAGAATTATTTAGTGCTTCACTCCTAAAGGCTGAATATTACCACATCAAGAAAATCTGTCATCCATTCCTTTGATTAAGAACCTCATTCCAATATAAATTATCTCTTCCCCAGAGTTGTTGTTTCTTCTTCTTCCTCTTCCTTTTCCTCCTCCTCCTTCATCATTTCAGCCATTATCTATTCACTTTGGGTGACCAACAATTTGGGTCCTCATTTTACCTACCTCAGAAGGATGGAAGGGTGAGTCAACCTTGAGCCTGGTGGGATTCGATCTGCCAAATTGCAGTGGGAGTAGCTTGCAGTATTGCACTCAAAACCACTGCGCCACCGAGGCTCATCCTATGGGGGTTTTATCTTAGTAGAACTGTAACTACCCCAGATATTGGAGAAAAGTCACATAAAGGTGCTGTCCCTGAATGAGCCTTGTGTCTCTAATATCAGGTTACAAACAAATCAGATGGTTGATAGTCACTGGTCGTCTATAATCAAGCTATAGTCTAGGTATAGTCAAGCACCTGAGGATAGGACAAGAAGCAATGGATGGAAACTAATCAAGGACAGGAACAATGTAGAACTATGAACAAATTTCCTGACATTTCCTGACAATCAGTGGAACAGTTTGCCTCCAGAAGTGGAGAATGCTCCAACACTGGAAGTTTTTAAGAAGAGATTAGGCAACCATTTGTCTGAAATAGTATAAGGTTTCTTTCTAAACAGGGGGTTGGACTAGAAGACCTCCAAGGTCCCTTTCAACTCTGTTATTCTATTCTGTTCTGTTCTATTCTATTCTCTCAACATACCTGACACAAAAAGCTGCAATTAAGAGCTGCTCAAGTTGTGTTGTTAATCAAATCAAATCAAATATCTTTGTTACAATCTTTGACCAGCAGTATTAAATACACTTAAAATATGCACAAAATATAGCTACCTAACAATGAGGAAAGCAGTTATTTTATATTTATTTTAAGTGGACTAAGAATCTTTGAGCAATCGCAGCTTGAAAACTTTAATATTTTCTGTTGTCTCCTAGTAATTCAGCCATGAAAAACATTTTCTTTTTCTTCTTATCAAACCATCAGATCAAGGATAGAAAATTAATTCTCACCATTATGCGACCATTCCATACCAATGTGCCTCATTCATATTTCCCAAGAATCAATCCAATATGCTGTTAAATTTTGCAGAAAATCCCCATCAAAAATGGAATCGTTTGAAAGCATCCTTAGCATTCTAAACTTGAAGCTGCATTTTCCCTCGCTAAAAATTTACATAGTTTTTCAGAGCCTGTTTCTTTCCCACAATAGACAATACAGTATCCGAATCTCCTGCCAAGAATATGTCCAAACGCTAATCAGTGGCTATAACAGTCATCACTATTAGAACAATTTTGAATTATGAACATTATTAAATTACAACTACAGAAAATTTTATGCTTCTTAACGGTTGTGATTAATGATTAAAATAATTATAAATATGAATGTTTTATAGATTATGCTACCATTAGCCACTTAACTAGACATTATTAATGTCACATTATACACATTATTACTTGTGTTTAGTTTCAGTTATTTGTCTCCTTTGCATTTACAACCATGTATATTTGCTGTTGGGTGGCTCAGTGGGTAAGACACTGGGTTTCTCACAGAGGTGGCATTCAGCAGGTTCTGATCAGTTCTGAAGAACTGGGAGCAGAAATTTTGAGTAGCTCAGAGAACCAGCAAATACCACCTCTGACTGGCACCACCCCATCTATTCTTTGCCTCCTGAGTCCCAACTAATCGGCTGGGTCTTCCTTTGTTGCTCTGCACAGGAGAATGGAGCTGGAAAGCAGGTTAGTAGGGTGTGAAGAGAATGGAGATTTTACAGTATCCTTCCCCTGCCACGCCCACCAAGCTATGCCCACCAAGCCATGCCCACTGAACCAGTAGTAACAATTTTTTAATTCCACCACTGGTTTGTCAGCTGGAAAATTGGCAGCCCAAGTTTGAGACCATGCGATGGAGCTCCTATTTTTGTCCTAACTTCTGCCAACCTTACAGTTCGAAAGCATGCAAATGCAAGTAGATAAATAGGTACCACTATGGTGGAAAGGTCACAGCGTTTTATGATGTCATGCTGACCACATCACAGAAATGTCATTTGGCAGTGATGGGACAATGGGTTTGAAATGGAGATGGAGCACTGCCCCCTATAGTTGGCAAGGACTAGTGGAGTACAATCTGCAGGGAGTCCCTTTTATATTTACTGATGAAAAACCAATAGAACTGGTTTAAATTTGCTAAGCAAAATTCTCAACTGGAAAAATGAAGCTAATCATCTGGAGTCTGATAAGAAACCCATAGATTCTCTGCTAATTTCAGATTGCTGAAGACATTATCTGGCTTTGAAAATATTTAAATATTTAAAATCTGCACAATTTGTGTTGATATGAATACAGGTAGTCCTTGACTTATATGACCACAACTGAGCCCAAAATTCCTTTCACTAAGTGAGACAGTTGTTAAGTGAGTATTGCCCCATTTTACAACTTCTTGCCACAACTGTTAACTGAATCACTGCAGTTGTTAAGTTAGGGACACGGTTATTAAGTGAATCTGGCTTCCCTATTGACTTTGCTTGTTAGAAGGTTGCACAAGGTGATCACATGACCCCAGGACACTGCAATTGTCACAAATATGAACCAGTTGCCAAGTATTTTAGTTTTGATTATGTGACCATGGGGATGCTGTAGCAGTTCTAAGAGTGAAAAATTGTCATAAGTCACTTTTTCCAGTGCTGTTGTAATTCAAACAATTGCTAAACAAATAATTGTAAGTTGAGGACTACCTGCATAATATACATTTATACTTAGTTGTTGGAAGAATGATATCCCTCAGCTGTGAAAAGCTAAATGGTTTTAAGCTTGTTTGACTTTTTTTGTGCCTTTGAGTCAATTTTGACTTCAAGCAACTGTCTGAACTTATCTGTGCAGTTTTCTTGGTCAGGTTTTTCAGAAATAGTTTGTCATTGCCTGCTTCTTAGGACTTGGAAAGAGTGACTTTGTGCTAAGGCAGGACTAGAATTCCCAGTCTTCTAGATTTCAACCTGATGCCACTACAAGAAGTTGGCTCTCTATTTGACTGTATCATTATTTGTTATTCATATATAGTCCCAAATCTTGAAATTATGCAAACTAATAAATGCAATTATTCAATCAAGTAACTGGATTTCAAGCTGATTACCAAACAAACTGGAACCAATTTTCTAAAGGCCATTGACAAGATGCAAGATTATTGCACATTTACTGTACTGTACTGTTTTTCACTATTTTGTTACTTCTCCAGAAGATTCCGATTAAAATAATAAGATGTTGTTTCCTGATATTTTACTGTATATATTATAATATCACATTCAATCTCTGGTGACAAGATATTCTTAATTTCATTTTGTTTTGTTTTACTTTTAAATATATTCAAATGTATTGTGAGTTAGCTGTTCCTGAGATTAAAATGTATCTTAACCACTCTAAAATTTGATTTGCATATAAATAAGAATTATGAGAAGTGAATGTCTGAATGACCTGAATATTTTTTTTTAATTAGAAAAAAAACTTGAGAAGTTTTCCATGCAGATTGAACCTTATTAAGAATGCAGATACAAAAATTAAAACAGCAACATGCTGTTTTCAGATTATTAAAATATTCAAAGAGTTATTCAGGAATTCAGTTCTTTAAAAGCTCAGGTCAAAATATCTCCCAAATGTACAATTCTGGTGAGCTTACACAATCATTTATAATAAGTAAAATATGCATATGATTTATCTTTAATTTAGTTGTTCGTGTTTCCTTGTCTCCTTGTTCCCCTTCCCCAGGTAGTCACATATGCACACCTAAAGCTAATCTTATATTTCCACATTACTGAGAAATTATTATATATGCCTCCTCTTCAGGCCACTGTCCATCATAACTTTTAAGTTCATCATAACAGTAAAGTGTTAGAAATGCAATATTGAAAAAGAAAACAAAAATGTACTATTTGTCAATTGTACACTGATCCCAGATATTCGTTCTGATTTTCTTCCATTCAGACATTAAATCATCATTATTTTCTGTATTTGTCAAGTAAAAGTATTTTTAAATACTCGCAACAAAAATAAATGCAAAAAACAAGGGGAATTTCCACTTCAACATGTTTAAACATTATCACCAAGACTTAGTTCTGGGCTGAAACCTTTTGCCAGCATTTTTTCTCATTGTCATCAGACCAAATTTATTTATTTATATATTTACAGTATTTCTACAGCTACTCATCTCAATTTAGATGACTCTCAATAATACAAGAATCAATAAACAACTAAGCCAAGGCTAAAAACAAGAATAAACAATACAACTAAGCCAAGGCTTCTAAAAGCTATAATCCAATATAACTGCACTAACAATCTGTCCCAACAATATTGAGTTGTATTTCAATCACTTGCCTTTATCCTGAAGTATTTGCCTGAAATATACAGTGTAGATTGCATGTCTCCTACTTGTTGACTTGCAAAGTTTACCTATACATATGCTTCCTTGTGGTTGTTAGTAGCCTGCTTGTACCTTCTAGTTGTTGATTTGCAAAGTATTTATCTACACAAATTTCCTAGTAGTTGCTAGTACATTGCATGTATCACCCAGCTGTTGATTACAAGGAAGACGCTAGATTACAGATGCTAGCATGCATAAAATAGTGTAAGCATATTTGGAATAGAATTGGACATTGGTAATGCTTGCAGTATGCTGGCTAAAATATGCCAAAATTGAATACAGATACCTCTTAATTTATGACCAGTCATTAAATCAACTAAATAAATTGAGGACTATCTGTAATTTTGTCCTTGCTATTTACAGAGCATATGACATGCGGAATAGATGTGAAAATATACAAGGCTTGTTTATGATGATATTAGAAGTGCATTTGTCAGGTATGTGAATGCATATGTACTTATTGATTTAGAAAATGCCATGTTTTGCCTGAGAACCCCAAATATTTCCAGTTGCTAGGAGCAATACTATTGTGAGGAATCTGGATCTGAAAATCAAGATGATGATGATGATAATGATGACGACATCCGTTCAGTTGTGTCTGACTCTTGGCTATTGACCAAAGTTCTTGTGTTGATAATGACAGTGAGTGATGGCAATGCATATATCAATGGCAAAAATTTAATACAAGTAGATGAATGTGTATACTTTGGTAGAATATTAATAAACATTGGGACAATTGATAAAAAATGATATGTGCAAGTTTATTTATTTATTTATGTACCACCAAGTTGTCTCTGGATGGCTGACAATATCATAAAAACAGGAAGTCAAAAAATTAAAACATTAAAATTAACAAAAAAAATAAGGAAACTAAGAATCTGTTCAGAAGTGGGGATGGAGGTGGAATCTTCATCTTAGTCCACTGGCAACTTCTAGTATGAAATGACCCCATGATTATATAGGCCTTATCCCCTGGTGATGCTCTAGAAGCTGTAAAGGAGGTGATTATAACATGTAGTTTTGTACATCTGCTGTTAACCATGGCAAACAAGAATCAGGTTTATCCTATAGCTGCTGTTCCCTACCACATTTCAGTTTTGAAATCTTAACATTTAGAAATGTGTTGCCTTGATTGAATTTTGAGACTGACAAAATATGAGAAATTCTTTTTTCTCCAGCAAAGTTTAATGCCATGCCCTTTAGGATAACAATCCCTAACCTTAGCAGTGTAGTGGCCCAGCTGGGGGAGGGAGAGGGGAACTGGGCTGTGTAAGCAGGGGCTGGTACGCATGTACATATATGCAGCTCGAGTTGGTTTGCTGGCTGAGGAATTCTGGGAATTGAAGTCTACAAGTCTTACAATTGCCAAATTTGGGTACCCTTGTCCTATGGGAATCAGTCACTGGCCAAACTTGAATTTCACTTTCAGAAACAATTGTCCAATATGTTTCAGCTTCTTGGTAGGGATATGAATAAGTGAATTATTGTGTCTGTGCCTTTCTTTTTCTCTATCCCAATTTGTTATCAAAGACATATATTGCTTACTTTCAAAATATGCAATGCTTAGGACATGATCCCACCATTCTAAAAAGAGGATCCCATAAAGGAAACTTGGAGTTCCAGTTTCAGAATCCAGTTTATCTCAACTGTTAAGCCCATGTCACACTGGCCAACGGATGCAAAAAGGACACAGTGGATGAGCAAAATGTTCCATCCGTTGTTATCCACTCTCAAAAGGGGCAAAAATTTGCATAACCGGAGCGGATAACACGGACGCGGGGAGGACGCAGGGCGGATGCAAAGCAGATGTGGAACGGAAGCTCAGCGGATGGAAGCGGATGAGAGCGGATGACGCATCCGCTAGGCTTCTGGGGGGCCTCAGCAAAGCGGATGCGGAATGGATACAGCGGATGCAGAGCGGATGCACAGCGGATGAAGTGGATGCAGAGCGGATGCACAACGGATGAAGCGGATGCACAGCAGAAGCCTAATGGATGCACAGCAGAAGCGGAACAGATGCCGAGCGTTAATTGCGCATGCGGGGGGGATGCATTGTGTAAGCCCCCCAGATATAAAGGGAAGCAGCTCGCACGTGGCCAGCATTCCAAGGAAAGACCTGCTGCTGGACACTTCGAGTTCCTTGCTGCCAGCCTGCCTTCCAGCCAGCCTTGGTGCCTGCCTGCCTGCCTGCCTTCCTGCCAGGCTTCCTGCCAGCCTACCTGCCAGGCTTCCTGCCAGGCTTCCTGCCAGACTTCCTGCCAGCCTACCTGCCAGGCTTCCTGCCAGCCTTGGTGTCTGCCTGCCAGCCTTCCTGCCTGGCTTCCTGCCAGCCTTCCTGCCAGCCTTCCTGCCTGCCAGCCTCCCTGCCAGCCAGCAACCCCACAACCATGGGGAGGAAGCGAAAGCTTCAGCAGCCTGCCACCATCGCTGGCAAGAGGGACGGGGCAACCTCCCGATGCCTGCCCCTGACTCTGCTTCTGCTGGGGCTTCTGCTGAAGCTGCTCCTGGTGGTGGTGCTTCTGCTGGTGCTTACTCTGTTGAAGCTGCTCCTGGTCCTGCTCGTCCTGCTCGTGCTCCTGGACTTGCTCGTCCTGCTCGTCCTGCTCATGTTCCTGGTCCTGCTCGTGCTCCTGGGCTTGCTGGCCCTGCTGGTGCTTACTCTACTGCTGCTGATCCTGGTCCTGCTGGTCCTGCTGCTGCTGATCCTGCTGTTGCTGCCGCTGTTGCTGCTGATGGTGATGATGATCCTGCTGCTGCTGCTGATGATGATGATGATGATGCTGATTATGATCCTGCTGGTGAGGATGATGATGATGATGATCCTGCTGGTGCTGCTGCTGCTGGTGGTGGTGTGGAGGAGCAGCCCCAACTACCTGGGAGCCCCTCTGATGAGGGCCCATCTGGTCCTGCCAAAGGGAGGAAGAGGCGTATGCGACAACGGGAGAGGAGGCAATACTATATTGAGGAGGCGCACGAGGATGAGGTGCTGGAGTGGCTGAGAGAGAACGACTATCTGTGGTGGAAGGGACACTGGCTGTACAGGGACACCAAGTGGAAGCAGGCTGCTTGGAGAGAGAGGGAGGAGAGTATGGGTTACATTTCGGAGGTGCTCCTCAGCTGGTGGAAGCACATGCACACCTGGTACGGGAAGCTGCACCTGAAGAAATCTGGCCAGGCCCCTGTGAAGCTGACAGACAGAGAGACCTACGTCATGGCCAGGTGCAGCTTCCTGGAGGGTGAAGTCCGCCACCAAGGTGCACCACCAGCCCCTCTCATGACCCTCTCTCTCCGGCAGCCTGCTGAGAGCCAGTCCTCTTCCGGCCAAGAGTCAGTCCCTGTCTCCAGGCAGGTTTCTGTGGAGCGTGCCATGGTGGAGAACCCGCGGACAGGTGTGGTAAGCGTGGTGGAGTGCGTGGAGGACTCCCTGGTGTGGTGGGAGAAAGGAGACATCGAGTCCACCACAGTCCTAGCCGCATCCACCCCCACCCCCAGCTCCGCCTCCGCAGAAAGGCAGAGATCCGGACAGCAGGAAGGGCAGAGCCACACTGTCCTGCTGGAGATCAGGGACACCATCTGCACCAGCATAGATCTCCTCTCTCAGCTGGTCAGCACTGACTCCTCATCCTCCAACCGCAAGCCCTTCCTCACCTATGTCAACCAGACCCTCAGGAACATGGAGGAACCCCAGTACCAGGTGGTGAAGGACCGGATCACCGAGCTGCTTCACAACCCTCCAGATCCAGAGGAACATGCTCCCACCCAGTCCAGGTCTGCTCCTCCACCCCAGGTGATGTCTCTCCCATTCCAAGGCTTCCCACAGCCCCTCACCTACCAGGGCTACGGCTACCAGGAGGTCCAGCAGCAGCCCTTCCCAGTCCAGGCACAGAGTCATCGGGCGACACCGTTGCCACCAGTTCCACTGATGCCACCGATGCCACCCATGACAATGCCACCGACGACAGCGATGCCACCCACGCCAATGATGCCACCCACGCCAGTCCTCACCCAGCTGCAGAGCAGACAGCCCCACTACACTGCTCCTTCCTCCACCCCACAGCCAAGCTCGGCCTCAGTACATCTGTCATCAGTACTGGGGCTGACACCCCATGGCATGGAGGAAGGACCTCTCAGCATCACGGGGCTGAGCCAGCTGTCCGACACCTTCCTCAACACACCGTCCCCTGTTGTCCTCTTGGGGCCAGGCACTCCAGCACCACCCACCACCACAGCACCTGGACCCTTCACCCCTGAGACTGGGCACACCTCCGAGTGACCGATAAGAGTGCCAGAGACTGGGTAGCTGGCTACCTGTGGACTTTATTTGGACACTTGACTTTGGTCATTTTTCTGTTACAGCTTATTGTTCAATAAAGTTTATCTTTGATTCACACACTTGCTTCATTTCTTTTTTTCAATAAAGTCTTGGTGGAAACTTTTAGAAATGGTTTAAGCCTTTGCATGCTTGTGGGTTGGGTTAAGATAGAAGTGGGATGGGCAGGGATACCTGTGGAATGAGCAGAGATACCTTTGGGATGGGTAATAGCTGTGGGATAGATAAACCTCCAGTGCAAGCATAGTGGGACTGTATGGTCTACCCTCCCAGGTGCCACACCTAGGGCCCTTTTTTATCAATAACAATGTAAGCATTGATCCACACATGGCAACAAAAACACAACTCTTTATTAAACGCCCTGTTCATTGTAGGCCCACCCAACATACATGGCCCAATCTCATCAGTGTGATGAGACAGGCTGAAGGAAGCATCCATTAAGCATCTACCATCCTGTCTTGCCACTCCACTGCTCCAGCTGAGGAGTTGCACCAGTGTTTCAGGAGGTTGCGTTGCTTCTTCCCTTCACGTGAGGCTCTGTTGGGTCCTTGTACATCCTGAGTGTTGATCAGGTTTCGCCCGTGCCTCCATTCCCCAGGCTCCATGTCCCCATTGCCTTGTTGACGTTCCACAAGCCTGTTCTGCAAGAGTGGGTAGCGGGTGCGTATGAGATTGTGCAGGATGCAGCAAGCTTCCACGATCCTCCTCACAGTCTCTGGGCGATGCTGCATGGTGGTGAGAAATACCTGGAACCTGTTGGCCAGGATGCCAAAGGCGTTCTCCACCACCCGCCTTGCCCTGGACAGCCTGTAGTTGAAGATCCTCTCTTCACGGGTGAGGAGTCTGGAAGTGTAGGGCTTCATGAGGTAGGTCCTGAGGGAGAAGGTGTCATCCCCCATGATGAAGTAGGGCACATCTTGCGTGTCGTTGGGCAGGGGGTCTGGATCTGGGAAGCCCACGATGAGGTTGCCTTCCAGCCCCTCCTTGAGGTGACTGGCGTTGTATTCCTGGGCATCTGAAGATGAGCCGTAGCCTGAAGCATCGATGTACATGAACTTGTAGTCAGCATCGACCATGGCGAAGAGGATGATGCTGAAGAAGCCCTTGTAGTTGAAATAAGTGGACCCCGACTTGGCTGGAGCTTTGCAGGCCACGTGCTTCCCATCTATGGCTCCAACGGTGTCGGGGAAGTTCCACCTCTGATATCACTGCTCTGCAACTTTCTTCCATCCTTCTTCAGTGGAGGGGCACTGGAGGAGCTCCTCTATGTATTCTTCGATGATGGCCTGCACCACTTCTCTGACCACAATGCTGATGGTGTTGTGTGGCACCCTCCAGCCGTACTGCATGCTCCTGTAGGTGGTCCCTGAGGCCAGGTGGCACAGAGTGAGTGCCACCTTGAGCCCAGGTTCCAGGCTGGACCGGAAGTTGGTGTTTGCCTTGGTCAACCTGGGTGTCAGGCGCTGCACAACTTCATCAAACATGGCTGGAGGCATCCTCATAAAGTTCTGGAATGCCCAAGTGTCTTTGTTCCTAAGCTCCACCATCAACTTGTTGTACAGCCCGTACTCTGCTCTTCTCCCGATCCATCTTCGTACCCAGACGCTTCTTGGCCGCCTCTTTTTCTTCCCGTAGTAGAGTTCACAGAGCCTGTGGATGGCTTCGTACTGTTGCAGAAGGATGGCGGCTGCCAAAAGGACTCTGTTACGATCCATGGTGGACATGACTGGATGCTGTGGAAGAGGAAGAGTCAGATGAAGGCTGCAGAGGTCTGTACAGGTGGGCTGCTGGTCTGAAAGTGAGGCAGACGAGTTGCTCTCCCTTTTTATAGGCAGTATAGGTGTCCTTTTGCATCCTCTAGGCATCCTCTAGGCATCCTCTAGACATCCTTAATATCCGAGATAGGTCCCCTCTGTGAACGTTTTTTCCGTTTTAAACGCTTTGTTTCCGTGCTGCATCCGCTAGGCTTCCGTTCTGCATCCGTTCTGCATCTGTTCCGCTTCTTCCCTGTGTCCGAGAGGATGCGAGTTGCGCGGATGCGGAATGCATGCATAGCGGATATAGCGGATACATCACGGATGCGTAACGGATGCCTAGCGGATACAGAATGGATGAATTGGATACATTTTCCGCAGAAAAGTTTTGGGCAGCCCAAAACTTTTGGAGCGGATGAAACGTCAATAAACGGATGCTGGACGTATAGAGAGGAAGCAAAATGGAGGCAGTGAGTACATCGTGTTTTCGAACGGATTGCAAGCTTTTTTGTCCGTTTTACATCCTCTTTGCATCCGTTGGTTCAGTGTGACATGGGCTTTAGCCAAAAAATCCCCAGCAAAAAACAATCGTAGATCACAAGTTGGAGGAAAGGCCCACACAATAGGTTCACGATTATTACGTCCTTTGTAATCCTCCCCCCAACATTACTCAGCATGCAGACTGAGCCAGCCTGTAGGTGGGCTAGCTATTGGCAGGATGAAATGTCTTATGCCAAGTCAAATCTGAATCTGTAACTCAAAACATTATTGCCATTTTTAACATTCTGCTTGCATGAGATTTCACCCTGTCCCTCCCAGTTCCTGGTCAATCCCTTGCTCCCCAAAAGGGCTTTGGCTCAGTTAATTTAGGTCAGTTAATACAAACAGGCAATGCATGTGTTTCACAGTTCTCCAGGTAAAGAAGCGAAGGTTTCACGCCAGGAGGAACCTTTCTCTGCTTTTCAGTTTTAAAGGTGCAAAACCTGAATCAGAAAATATGAAAAAAAAAAGAAAAGGTGGAATATTTTTTTAATGCACCTTTGGGATCCTAGTAAATGGATATTATAGAGGGAGATGTTCAGGCATCTATTTTTCCTCATTATCTTCCAGGAGTTTGACAGTAAGTTTTAACAGGATTTCAAGTTGTCCCAAAGGTGCTTTTTTTTTTTTTTTTTTTTCCCCCCCAAGAGGCAACTGGACTTTCCGATTTTTCTTTGAAGGCGTTTCACTTTTCATCCAAGAAGCTTCTTCAGCTCTGAAGAAGCTTGTGGAATGAGAAGCAAAATGCCTTCAAAGAAAAACCAGAAAGTCCAGAGCTGAAGAAGCTTCTTGGATGAGAAGTGAAACGTCTTCAAGGGAAACCCAGAAAGTCTACTTGCTTGCCCTCTTTTCTTTTCTTTTTTTGAGGCATCTTTGGGACAACCATGACCTGGATGACTGAAAATTTCCATAGACAGGATTTCAAGTTATTTCTGAAAGCTTTGAAAGAGAGAGACCGAGAATAAGCTTTGTTTTGCCTCGAAAGAAAAAGGAAGAATTATCCCAGATCAAGTTCAATCTCTTCTAGCTAGGGCTCCCTTCAAGTTTTGAGAAGCTGAAGAGGTCAAGTTCTCAAGAAGCTCCCAGAACATTTGTTAGGGAGCATAATAGGCCGATCTCAAGACCTGCCCAGAGAGCTTTGGAGTCTAAAGAAGGAAGTACGCTCGTACAGCCTTCCCTTCTGTTCCCTCAAGAGGGGAGATAATGCTGGAGAATCCAAGTTAACAGATGAACGGGATTCTGGCCTGCCACGTCCAGCCAAAAGCAGCGGATGGTGCGTGCCTGCTTTGGCCATCCTCGCCGCATCAGTTGAATTGACCAAGCGTGAAAGTAGGCTCAAGATGGGGGGGGGGGGGGGGAGAGAAAGAAAGCTGCCCGCTTCCAGGGTACCAACGCTCATCAATATTCCCAAAGCTCAATTTTCAACCCACCCACCCTCTCCATCTTCGTCTTACTGTTCTGCGTGTGCTTCCCCCCCCCCACTTCCCAAACTTGACTTGGTAGACTCCTCCCCTTTCCTTAACTCGCTGCGATTTGCCAGCGGAGTACACGCTTCCCCCCCCCCCCAACTTCGTCTCCCTTTACTTTATTGTCACACACCAAACCCCCCTTTTTATCTCATTGGTATCTTCTGGGGAACCTTACCTTTGCCCCATTTGCCCCTCGGAGGACTCCAATTTTGAAAAGGTGGGTGCGTTTATTAATTTCCAATTCTGTGCGTTCCTTTCTTCGCTTTTCTTCTTCTTCTTTTTTTCCCCCCTTTCCTCCCTGCCCGGTTGGATGCGAGCGCACCTTGGCGTTGACTCGTTTCCCTTTCTCGGGATTTAAAAGACAATGAGAAGGAGGGTGGGAAGATCATTTTTAATGCCCTGCATCTGGGACGTGGGGAAACATTGAATATCTGGTTGGGTTGTTGTTGTTGTTGTTTTTTAAAGCAAATGCTTATGACTCTTTACGCTAAAATTGTATTTTTGCACAATGATGGACGGACAGTGGGATTTTCCCGCCTGGCATCTGAGGTGGGTAGAAATGAATATTTAATCACACGGGCGAAACAAAAGGACCTGATTTTTGAGTGAGTGCGCTTTATTAAAATCTGTCGTTTTCAAGAGTTTGAGAAGAAGAAGAAGAAAAAGAACAGGATTGTTGAGTGAAGAGTGAAATCCCAAATGCATAACTCGCTGTAGATATTATCATTTCTGATCTGTTAAAATATTTACTGAAGGAGGTTTAACCAGTTATTAGCAGAAATTTTCAATTGTTTTGAATCTGGGGCACAATATTGAATATAGCAATAGTTCTGCATCATGTCAGAAAATTATTAATTGTGTATAGTTATTGGCTTGAGGGGAGATTCTATAGCTTTTGTTGTCATACACTTAAGAGTTAAGAAATAAGACAAAAAACTAGTGGTATGCAAGAAAGAAATCTGTGACACACCTGCCATTGAACCGTATTAAAGAGGAATCTTTGACTGAAAGTAAACTTGATTTAAATGAATGAGGTTTTTTTTTTTTAATGAAGACACTATGTGTCTACACATGTGGATGTGTGACATGTGAGATTTGGTTTATTGTGATTTACAATAAAGCTGTAGCCTCCCTTTTAAACACTTGTACTAAAATTGCAACTTTAAATTTTTAGTTGCCCTATTGGATTAGTAAAGTAACTACAGCATGCATCTGAGACAGGAATGCATCTCAGAACATTCTTCTGAAGTAGCTGAACATGTCAGAGGTGATATATGACAAATAATGTCAATGGATCATGAGGAACAATGTTAAAAACCTAGCATAACTACTATAACATTGGCCTTTTCTAAGATTGCATTGCATCAAGGTAAATTTCATTCACCTTGTAGAAATTTAAGCCTATGCTTAAATTTCATGCACATGAGGCCTTTTAGGGATACAGTATTTTAGATACATTTGGGGACATTACTGCAGAACACAATGTTGGGATGAAAATGTCCAGGATTGTTTAACTTTTCTTTTAGCCCACATGTCTTATGCACTAATGAGAATTATTCCTTTCTTCTGTGATCCAATGTAAAATAGTCACATATTGTCAATATCAGTTTTGCAAATTCATAAGCTCACTGTTGTTTGATTTTGATTTCCATCCATACCAAGTTAATGTCATAATAACTCTGGATTTTTAAAAAATTTTGAAGCTAAATTTGCAAGTCAATGTTATGTCATTTTTGGCTTTTTGGATGGATATTGAAAAGTTAACTGCTAATAAGTATGAACTTGCTTACTTATATCTCTATATTTTTAAATAGTCTATTTTTAAGAATGTTATTACAGAATATGATTTTTCTTTTTAATATGTAGCTAATTATAGATTAAACTCACAGTCTTTATTTTTTTCTCTGTAGGTCTTATCTCTGGCCAAAAAGATTTTTTTAATTTAATTTTTTTTGTCCCTTGTTATTACTGGAAAGATTTTTAAGAACACAGAAAAGGGAGATTAAAAAACAAATTCCTGAGACAGAAATGACTAAAGTTAACGGTGAAGATACAAGATCGGGAAATAGAATGGAGCGCTTCCAGCAAGGAGTACGGAAACGTACTCTTATGGCAAAAAAGAAAGTTCAAAACATCACAAAGGAAGATGTTAAAAGTTACTTACTGAGAAATTTTTTTGTGATTTTCACTATCATTGCAGTCATTGTGGGTGAGTAATTTCATCAAAAACAGAATCTTGAAAATGTTATTTGGACAATGTTATTGCTGTTCATTTCTCTTCCCTGCTGAGAATACATTGTTTCTCCAAATTTTTTTAGTCTGATCCTTCATGTTGGGTTATCCTTTTCACAGTTGTAGTTTTGCCTGCCATTACATATGCCATCAGTTTAGACCCAAAGGGACCCAATTGGAAAGAAATTGCTTCAGCTGCTTAAAGCATCCTCTTTTTAAATTATTCCTAAATTAATTCATTGCAATATCTCCTGATACTGCATTTCTATTAGAAATTGAAGAAAATCAACTTTAGTCTTAGCCCATTCCCTATTTATTTTCCATCATTTCCAAGCTATAAATAATCAGACACATAGAAGGTCCTAATATCACTTAATCCTGAACAAACCATAGGAATAAGAATTTCATTGAAAACATTTAGTTCTCTTTCTCTTTTTTTATCTGAGTTGAGTTCATGTCTCCAAGGTCATGTCTCACATATTCTACTGGTGTCATTCAGTCATCGAGGGGAGATTTACCTGGCAAAAATAAAATAAGGGGATTTAGTTCCATACTGTTTGCAAAGTGGATTACTATAGATCGCTGTTGGCAAAGGTTTAATATTTTGAATATTTCTTACTTCAAAAGGAAAAGGGTTGGGTTAGGAAGAATCCTTGCTCCTATAGACTTTATAGCAACCTGAATCCAAAGATTTGTGCAACTCGTTCTGTGTATCAAGAACACGGGTTTGCATTTTCAACGCACTGGATTTTCTATTTGCTGGTTTGCAAATGCTTTGATTTTTCTAAAAAGGCTTTTTTTTTGACAAGGATAAGATAGGCATTGAGATGATGATGATGATGATTGATGATGAGTTTACCCTTCAACCGATGAATTAGTTGGCATCTTTTTTCATTCAGGATTGCATGCATTCAACTCACGTTGGGCAAAGCTAAAGAGCTTCTTGAACTTTAGTCATTGGGCTTTGCTTTGCAAAAGAAAGTATTTTTATAAGAAGAAAAAAATAAACCAAGCAAAGGAAAGTATTTGAATAAACAAAAATAATTTCTATGATGTATAGTAATAATCTTTATTTTATTTAAAGGGAGTATCAGGTACTTAGATAACATTAAAAACAAGGAAAGAATGTTTGCTTATTGTAATCAAAGGAACTAAGTTAGTTTGCTTCATAATCCACTGTATGAAAAGGACTTTAGAACTATTTCCCTAGAGACTTACAGGAAGAGGAACCATTTTGGGGAGAGGATGTTCAAAACATAATGGTACAGGGTTTCAAAATCATTTTCCAGGATCTCCTAGTACTTGTTTAACCTTACATCGTTGTCGGTTTTTATAGTTTATTGGGATCTGAATGCCTTCTGTACAAGCCCCACTGAAAAGAATGGGAACAGGCAAGAGAATGGTCATCTTGTATATATTACATTCCTTTCACTTGGATGTACAATCTAGATGTACTAAGGGAGAAACTAGGAAGTTCACCTAACCACATTACTTTCAATTGCAGACAGTGGAAGTGGATCTGACAAGAAAGGAAGCATCCAATTAGTACTAGTAATAGTTAGTAAGCAAGCAAGTACAGTCTTAAATAAAAGCTTTTCTTTATATCCTTATCATTTTACCAATATGAATCCCAAGAGAATACTTATTTTGTGGTGTCATAATCTGCTATTTCTAAAATTTAGGAACAAACAAATGCTGTCAATGGGATTTGTTTCAAAGTGGACATATGTATTACTCCATGCATGGGAAATATATTCTGTTGTAGAAATGATCAGAAAGCCTCTGTTTTATTCTTTGACTCACTATTTTAATAAGCACTCATTGCATTTAATATTAACAGCAGTTTTCTTACAGCAAGGGATTGATTATGTTTAGAATTATGCTAAATGTAATGCCTTTATATCCTTCTCTAAATATAATTAATGGACAATAATTCCTTGATATTGAAAAATAATTCTCAGGATCCATTGTTGTGAAACATGGAAATAATCCCAAGAAACTATTTTGCTGAATTGATTGCAAAACCCTACCAATATCAGATTAAAAGATTAGTTCACAAGCTTTGTAATGGCAGCAAAAATTATGAGTATAACTTCAGTGAAAAAAAAAAATCAGTGACTACCTTCATAGCATTAGAAAAAGGAAATAGACTGAATAGCAGAAGATATACATTTATTTCAGTCTCACTAGGAGGCAAATCATCTAATTCAAGTGACAATCAAATTTGAAACTTTGATTATGTTGCCTCAGTTTTTTAAAAAATTGAAAGACTTTCCTATTTAAGGGAGTAAAGAGGAGGTCTTTTTCCTTGAATATTACTGCAAGAAATAATTAATGAAGAAACCATGATAAGAAAACAAAGTTTATATGTATACATAGCACATGGGTAGGTGGAAAATATTTCAGAGGAGTTGCTGTTCCCTAGTTTTTCTCGTCAGTTGTATCTGGCAAAATATGAAATTTATAGTCTGAAAATGTAAAAAAAAAACACCTCCAGTAAACTAATGTATTTTGAAATGGAAATTAGAAGAGATCAATTTTAGAAAGTTTAATAAACGTGAGGTATTCATGTCTTAGTCATTTCATGTCATGTCATCATGAAATGATGCTAATAGAATTGTAGGTTTTAGAATACATTTTCAGATGCATCTTTTCAAATAGTTTATAGGAATATGGAATTCGAGTAACATAACTTTTCTGAGTAACCACACAGCAGTGTAGCATACATGTGTATGTGTTTCTGTAAAATGACAGATATGGGAGTGAGAATACACAGGCACATATAAGCAGTTTGGTGAATGGTGAATGTATCCATTTCACAGAGGGATACATTTAAATGGCTGAACTTGGGAAAAGAGGATTTTTTCAACTGAGAACAAGCAGATCTAATGGCTATACCCTTAATGTAAATGATCCTTACAGAGAAGTATTGCAGTGGTTTAGAGTTGAAAATAAAAGTTCCAATCTATGATGCCAGTGATGAAGGCTAGCGGCCTAAAAATTAGATATTCATTAGGGCAGTCTTCATTGCAATTGCTATGGGTACAACTATGTGTTTTGACTGAACTAACTTTCATTAACCTTTAAGCCCCTGTCACACTGCACCAACGTTATCAAAGAGGATGTAAAATGGACAAAAAAGCTTGCCATCCGTTGGTTAACGCGATGTACTCACTGCCTCCGTTTTGCTTCCTCTCTATCCATCTATCATCCATTTATTGACGTTTCATCCGCTCAGAAAGTTTTGAGCTGCTCAAAACTTTTGCACGGAAAATGTATCCAATTTGTCCATTCTGCATCCGCTACGCATCCGTTCTGCATCCGTTGACGCATCCGCTATATCCGCTAGGCATCCGTTCTGCATCCGTGCAACTCGCATCCGCTCGGAAACAGGGAGGAAGCGGAACGGATGCAGAACAGATGCAGAATGGATGCAGAACAGATACCTAGCGGAAACAAAGCGTTTAAAATGGAAAAAACGTTCGCAGAGGGGACCTATTTTGGATATTAGAGGATGCCTAGAGGATGCAAAGGGACACCTATACTGCCTATGAAGCCCATGTCCCACTGCCCAATGGATGCAAAAAGGACACAGCGGACGAGCAAAATGTTCCATCCGTTGTTATCCGCTCTCAAAAGGGGCAAAAATTTGCATAACTGGAGCGGATAACATGGACGTGGGGAGGACGCAGGGCGGATGCAAAGGAGGATGCGGAACGGAAGCCCAGTGGATGGAAGTGGATGGGAGCGGATGGCACATTCACTAGGCTTCCGGGGGACCTCAGCAAAGCGGACGCGGAACGGATACAGTGGATGCACAGCGAATGCCGAATGGATGAAGCGGATGCACAGCGGATGCACAGCGGAAGCCTAATGGATGCCTGGCGTTAATTGCGCATGTGGGGAGGATGCATTGCGTCAGCCCCGCAGATATATCGGAAGCAGCTCGGAAGCAGGTCGCCTTTCAGAGGAAAGACCTGCTGCCGGACGGATTGGCTGCCTTGCCTGCCCTGCCTGCATGTCTGCCTGCAAGTCTTGCTGCCAGCCTCCCTGCCAGCTTTGCTGCCAGCCTGCTTGCAAGCCTTGCTGCCAGCCTTGGTGCCAGCCTGCCTGCCAGCCTTGCTGACTGCCTTCCTGCCAGCCTTGGTTCATGTCTGCCTGCCAGCCTTGGTGCCTGCCTGCCTGCCAGCCTTGGTGCCTGCCTCCCTGCCAGCCTTCCTGCCAGCCTTGGTGCCTGCCTGCCTGCCAGCCTTCCTGCCAGCCTTGGTGCCTGCCTGCCTGCCAGCCTTACTGCCAGCCTTGGTGCCTGCCTGCCTGCCAGCCTTCCTGCCAGCCTTGGTGCATGCCTGCCTGCCAGCCTTCCTGCCAGCCTTGGTTCCTGCCAGCCTCCCTGCCAGCCAGCAACCCCACAACCATGCGGAAGCACAGCAAGCCTCAGCCATTTGCTGCCAGCCCTGGCAAGAGGGACAGGGCTACCATCCCGCCCCCTGGCCCTCACTCTGGTTCTGCTGGGGCTTCTGCAGCACGGGCTCGCTCTTCTGGGGCTGGGACTTCTGCTGCTTCTCCTTCTGGAGGAGCTGATGACAAGCATTCCAGCACCAGCCACCTCCACAGCACCTGCACTCTTCACCCCTGAGACTGAGCGACCAAGAGGAGTGCCAGAGACTCATTTTTGTTTTATAGCTTCTTGTTAGTAAAGTCTATTTATAATTCACACACTTGCTTCATTTCTTTTTTTTAATAAAGTCTTGCTGGAAACTTTAGAAATGGTTTAAGCCTTTGCATGCTTGTGGGATGGGTTAAAATAGCTGTGGGATGGGTTGAGACAGCTGTGGGATGGGCAGGGATACCTGTGGGATGGGTAATAGCTGTGGGATAGATAAACCTCCAGTGCAAGCATAGTGGGACGGGATGGTCCACCCTCCAGGGTGCCACACCTACGGCCCTTTATTATCAATAATAATGTAATAATTATCCACACATGTCAACACAAACACAACTCTTTATTAAACGCCCTGTTCATTGTAGGCCAACCAAACATACATGGCCCAATCTCATCCATGTGATGAGACAGGCTGAAGGAAGCATCCATTAAGCATCTACCATCCTGTCTTGCCACTCCACTACTCCAGCTGGGGAATTGCACCAATGTCTCAGGAGGTTGCGCTGCTTCTTCCCTTCACGTAAGGCTCTGTTGGGGCCTTGTACATCCTCAGTGTCGATCAGGTTTCGCCCTTGCCTCCATTTCCCCAGGCTCCATGTCCCCATTGCCTTGCTGGAGGTCCACGAGCCTGTTCTGCAAGACTGGGTAGCGGGTGCGCATGAGATTGTGCAGGATGCAGCAAGCTTCCATGATCCTCCTCACGGTCTCTGCGCAATGCTGCATGGTGGTGAGAAGTACTTGGAACCAGTTGGCCAGGATGCCAAAGGAGTTCTCCACCACCCGCCTTTCCCTGGACAGCCTGTAGTTGAAGATCCTCTCTTCACGGGTGAGGAGTCTGGAAGTGTAGGGCTTCATGAGGTAGGTTGTGAGGGAGAAGGCGTCATCCCCCATGATGAAGTAGGGCACATCTTGCGTGTCGTTGGGCAGGGGTTCTGGATCTGGGAAGCCCATGATGAGGTTGCCTTCCAGCTCCTCCTTGAGGTGACTGGCGTTGTATACCTGGGCATCTGAAGATGAGCCGTTGCCTGAAGCATCAATGTACATGAACTTGTAGTCAGCATCGACCATGGCGAAGAGGATGATGCTGAAGAAGCCCTTGTAGTTGAAATAAGTGGACCCCGACTTGGCTGGAGATTTGCAGGCCACGCGCTTGCCATCTATGGCTCCAACGGTGTGCGGTAAGTTCCACTTCTGATTCCACTGCTCTGCAACTTTCTTCCGTCCTTCTTCAGTGGAGGGGTACTGGAGGAGCTCCTCCTTGTATTCTTCGATTATGGCCTGCACCACTTCTCTGACCACAATGCTGATGGTGTTGTGTGGCACCCTCCAGCCGTACTGCATGCTCCTGTAGGTGGTCCCTGAGGCCAGGTGGCACAGAGTGAGTGCCACCTTGAGCCCAGGTTCCAGGCTGGGTGGGAAGTTGGTGTTTGTCTTGGTCAACCTGGGTGTCAGCTGCTGCACAACTTCGTCAAACATGGCTGGAGGCATCCTCATGAAGTTCGGGAATGCCCGAGTGTCTTCGCTCCTGAGCTCCACCATCAGCTTGTTATACAGTCTGTCCTCTGCTCTTCTGGCGAACCATCTTTGGAACCAGACTCTTTTTGGGTGGCTCCTTTTCTTCTCACAGTAGAGTTCACAGAGCCTGCAGATGGCTTCGCACAGTTGCAGAACGATAGTGGCTGCCGAAAGGACTTTGTTACAATCCACAGTGGACATGACTGGATGCTGTGGAAGAGGAAGAGCCAGATGAAGGCTGCAGAGGTCTGCACCGCTGGGCTGCTGTTCTGAAAGTGAGATGCAGGCGAGTTGCTCCTCCTTTTTATTGGCAGTATAGGTTTTCCGCTAGGCATCCTCTAGACATCCTTAATATCCGAGATAGGTCCCCTCTGTGAACGTTTTTTCCGTTTTAAACGCTTTGTTTCCGTTCTGCATCCGCTAGGCATCCGTTCTGCATCCGTTCCGCGTCCGTTCCGCTTCCTCCCTGCATCCGGGCGGATGCCAGTTGCGCGGATGCGCAGCGGATGCCTAGCGGATATAGCTGATGCGTAGCGGATGCGGAACGGACGAACTGGATACATTTTCCGCGCAAACGTTTTGGGCACTGCATGCTGGACGGATAGAGAGGAAGCAAAACAGAGGCAGTGAGTACATCACGTTTTCGAACGGATGGCAAGCTTTTTTGTCCGTTTTACATCCTCTTTGCATCCGTTGGTTCAATGTGACATGGGCTTAAAAAGGGGGAGAAACTCCTCTGCATCTCACTTTCAGACCAGCAGCCCAGCTGTGCAGACCTCTGCAGCCTTCAAATGACTCTTCCTCTTCCACAGCATCCACAGAAAGTTGCAGAACAGTGGTATCAGAGGTGGAACTTCCCCCACCATTGTAGCCATCGATGGCAAGCACGTGGCCTGCAAAGCTCCAGCCAAGTCGGGGTCCACTTATTTCAACTACAAGGGCTTCTTCAGCATCATCCTCTTCGCCATGGTCGATGCTGACTACAAGTTCATGTACATCGATGCTTCAGGCAACGGCTCAGCTTCAGATGCCCAGGTATACAACGCCAGTGACCTCAAGGAGGGGCTGGAAGGCAACCTCATCGTGGGCTTCCCAGATCCAGACCCCCTGCCCAACGACACGCAAGATGTGCCCTACTTCATCGTGGGGGAGTGATGCCTTCTCCCTCAGAACCTACCTCATGAAGCCCTACACCTCCAGATGCCTCACCCGTGAAGAGAGGATCTTCAATTACAGGCTGTCCAGAGCAAGGCGGGTGGTGGAGAACGCCTTTGGCATCCTGGCCAACAGGTTCCAGGTACTTCTCACCACCATGCAGCATCGCCCAGAGACCGTGAGGAGGATGGATCATGGAAGCTTGCTGCATCCTGCACAATCTCATGCGCACCCGCTACCCAGTCTTGCAGAACTGATGACAGATGTACTGAGGCCGGGCTTGGCTGTGGGGTGGAGGAAGTAGTAGTGTAGTGGGGCTGTCTGGTGAGGACAGGCGTGGGTGGCATCGCTGTCGTCGGTGGCATCATTGTTGTGGGTGGCATCGGTGGCATCAGTGGAACCAGTGGCAACGGTGTCGCCCGATGACTCTGTGCCTGGACTGGGAAGGGCTGCTGCCTGTGCTGCTGGACCTCCTGGTAGCCGTAGCCCTGGTAGGTGAGGGGCTGTGGGAAGCCTTGGAATGGGAGAGATATCACCTGGGGTGGAGGTAGAGGAGCAGACCTGGACTGTGTGGGAGCAGGTTCCTCTGGATCTGGAGGGTTGTGAAGCAGCTCGGTGATCCGGTCCTTCACCACCTGGTACTGGGGTTCCTCCATGTTCCTGAGGGTCTGGTTGACATAGGTGAGGAAGGGCTTGCGGTTGGAGGATGAGGAGTCGGTGCTGACCAGCTGAGAGAGGAGATCTATGCTGGTGCGGATGGTGTCCCTGATCTCCAGCAGGACAGTGTGGCTCTGCCCTTCCTGCTGTCCGGATCTCTGCCTTTCTGCGGAGGCGGAGCTGGGGGTGGTGGTGGATGCGGCTCGGACTGTGGTGGACTCGATGTCTCCTTTCTCCCACCACACCAGGGAGTCCTCCACGCACTCCACCACGCTTACCACACCTGTCCGCGGGTTCTCCACCATGGCACGCTCCACAGAAACCTGCCTGGAGACAGGGACTGACTCTTGGCCGGAAGAGGACTGGCTCTCAGCAGGCTGCCGGAGAGAGAGGGTCATGAGAGGGGCTGGTGGTGCGGTTGGAGGATGAGGAGTCGGTGCTGACCAGCTGAGAGAGGAGATCTATGCTGGTGCGGATGGTGATCTCCAGCAGGACAGTGTGGCTCTGCCCCTCCTGCTGTCTGGCTCTCTGCCTTTCTGTGGAGGTGGAGCTGGGGGGGGTGGATGCAGCTACGACTGTGGTGGACTCGATGTCTCCTTTCTCCTACCGCACCAGGGAGTCCTCCACGCGCTCCACCATGGTTACAAAAGCTGTCCGCGGGTTCTCCGCCGTGGCACGCTCCACAGAAACCTGCCTGGAGACAGGGACTGACTCTCGGCTGAAAGAGTACTGGATCTCAGCAGGCTGCCGGAGAGAGAGGGTAGACAGAGGGGCTCCTGGTGCTCCTCGGTGGCGGATCTCACCCTCCAGGAAGCTGCACCTGGCCATGACGTAGGTCTCTCTGTCCGTCAGCTTTACCGTGGCCTGGCCAGATTTCTTCAGGTGCAGCTTCCCGTACCAGGTGTACATGTGCTTCCACCAGCCGAGGATCACCTCCGACGTGTAACCCATACTCTCCGCCCTCTCTCTCCAAGCAGCCTGCTTCCTTTTGGTGTCCCTGTACAGCCGGTGTCCCGCCACACATAGTCATTCTCTCTCAGCCACTCCAGCACCTCATCCTCTTGTTCCTCCTCAATGAAGTATTGCCTCCTCTCCCGTCCCCGCATACGCCTCTTCCTCCCTTTGGCAGGACCAGATGGGCCCTCATCAGAGGGGCTCCCAGGTGGTAGGAGCTGCTCCTCCACACCACCAGCAGCAGCAGCACCAGCAGGATCATCATCATCATCATCATCATCATCATCATCATCATCACCAGCAGGATCATATCATCATCATCATCATCATCATCATCATCATCACCAGCAGGATCATATCATCATCATCAGCAGCAGCAGCAGCAGCAGGATCATCATCATCATCAGCAGCAGCAGCAGCAGCAGGGTCAGCAGGACCAGGATCAGCAGCAGCAGAGTAAGCACCAGGAGCCCCAGCAGCCTCAGCAGCCCCAGCAGCAGCAGCACCATCAGCACGAGCAGGACCAGGAGCACGAGCAGGACCAGGAGCACGAGCAGGACGAGCAAGACCAGGAGCACAAGCATTACGAGCAAGTCCAGGAGCACGAGCAGGACCAGCAGGACCAGCAGGACCAGCAGGACCAGGAGCAGCTTCAGCAGAGTACGCAGCAGCAGAAGCACCACCGCCAGGAGCAGCTTCAGCAGAAGCTCCAGCACCAGAAGAGCGAGCCCGAGCAGCAGAAGCCCCAACTGAAGCAGAGTCAGGGACAGGGGGCGGGAGGGTGGCCCTGTCCCTCTTGCCAGGGATGGCAGAAGGTTGCTGAGACTTTCGCTTCTTCTCCATGGTTGTGGGGTTGCGGGCTGGCAGGGAGGCTGGCAGGGAGGCTGGCAGGCACCAAGGCTGGCAGGAAGCCTGGCAGGAAGCCTGGCAGGAAGGCAGGCAGGCACCAAAGCTGGCAGGCAGGCATGCACCAAGGCTGGCAGGCAGAGTGGCTGGGAGGGAGGCTGGAAGGCAGGCAGAGAGCAAGGCTGGCAGGGAGGCTGGCCAGGAGGCTTGGAGGCAGGCTGGCAGGAAGGCTGGCAGCAAGGCTTGCAGGCAGGCGTGCAGGAAGGGCAGGCAAGGACTCGATGTATCCTGCAGCAGGTCTTTCCTCCGAATGCTGGCCACGTGCGAGCTGCTTCCCTTTATATCCGCGTGGCTTACGCAATGCATCCCCCCTGCATGCGCAATTAACGCCAGGCACCCGTTAGGCTTCCGCTGTGCATCCGCTAGGCTTCCGTTCTGCATCCGCTTCATCCGCTGTGCATCCGCTCTGCATCCGCTTCATCCGTTCCGCGTCTGCTTTGCTGAAGCCCCCCGGAAGCCCTGCGGATGTGCCATCTGCTTCCACCCGCTTCCATCCGCTAGGCTTCCGTTCCGCATCCGCTTTCCATCCACCCTGCGTCCTCCCCCCGCTCTGGTTATGCAAATTTTTGCCCCTTTTGAGAGCGGATAACAACGGATGGAACATTTTGCTCGTCCGTTGTGTCCGTTTTGCATCCATTGGGCAGTGTGACAGGGCCTTTACTCTGGACAAAAATTGTAGAGCAGAAATTAAGAACATATGGAATGCCTGTCAATTCCTTGTAACTTTGGATTTCGTACAGCTAAATATCTGATGTTGCAAATATTGTGGATGGCATTGAATATCAATTCTAAAGCAGCTCACTCTCTTGTAAACTTAGAAATACAGTAGGTGCAGGTTTCTGGCAACCTGCAACCATCCGTTTTCTTCATCTAGCTTAAGGAAAGGATTATATCACAGCCAGATATAACATCCTTCCATTGGTGCTACTAACTGGCAGATAGGCTGATATGTCCCTGTCTCAGTATTCTTGCTCTTTTGATTCTGGGGAAATTGACACAATTCAACGTGTCCTTTTTATTGTAATTTTTATAAGGATCTCCTAAACCTAAAGGATATCATAACCCCTCTTTTACTAAGTAAACCTGGGAGAATGGATAGTTTTTACACCCTGAAACTTAAACCATGAAACCGCGTACACAGTGGCCAAATTTAAAATGAATTAAAATGAGACAAAAACTAACATCAAACATAAATGGAAAAAATCCTTTGTCCTTCTTTTCCTTTTTAACTGTTTGGTTCTGTTGGGTTATATCTATTGCTGATGTCTGATCATAAGTAATTTGAATTAGAACTAACTGATACAAAGCAGCTCAAGGATAGGAGGAAAATCTCCCATGACATCAGAATTCAACTAGTAAATGGAAATTAGCAAGAAATATTCTCTACACTGTAAGTATAACAGAACAATAATAATATACTAGAGCAATTTGTAGAATAATATTAGCCCTTATAAAGAAGCTTGAGGTGATTCAGAGGGATATAGCAGAGTCCTCCAACTTGGTTCCCTGCTGATGAGTGATAAATGTAACACTTAGTACTCTAAACCAACAATTGGCCTTCAACAGATTGCCAGGTTATGAAATATGAAAATAAATATATTGCAGACAAAATAGCTGTACTGCACTTACGGACAGTACAATACTTGCTAAGGTGACACAAGATTTAACATGTAAAATACTGATATATAGTTATTAATCTGCATGGCCATGACAATCAATTAAATTATAGTCTCTGCTTTCAAAAATAATTCAAATTCAACTAACAATCTATGAACTATTCTCATGCTGCATTTATTACAATTCTGGCATATATGACCCTGAAATGGGAAAGGTTTTAAAAGTGAATTGAAAGACTTGCTTTAATGTAAGATCCAGTACTTGGGAGAAGTCTTTGTTGAGCTGATCCTGATCTTATTTTAATACCACTTTTGATCTGAGCAGTAGCACAGACCCTTAAGTGTCTCAGGCAAACTTTCTCTTGCAAATGTTTAAAATACAGCATTTTTGTTCAGATACAGTGCTCTGCCAATGCATTAGTTGGCTTTAAGTAGCTGTGGACAACAAGAAAGCCAGTGGGAGCTTACATTAAGAGCACTGATTACAGGAAAATTATCTACTGCCAGACAACAGAAATATTCACTCATATCCACATGACAACAAAAACTCAGTCAAGAAACATGCCACAGATTAACAATAGCATTTAACTTATATACTGCTTTACAGTGCTTTACATCCCTCTCTAAGTAGTTTACAGAGTCAGCATATTGCCCCCAACAATCTGGGTCCTCATTTTACCAACTTTGGAAGGATGAAAAACTGAATCAACCTTGAGTCATCCAGAATCAAACTCATGGAGTGAGCAGTGAGTTAGCCTGCAGTACTGCATTCTAACCACTGCACCACCATAGTTCTTCTAGTCCATGGTAGAGCAGCCATGAAGGTCTTGGAAGATATTCAAATGTCATATGTCTAATTCTACAAAGGTTACAATTTGTGCAAGCCATCATATTCCCTGCAAAACTCTATAAAAGCAAAAGTCGGCAGGATAGGAAGTATATGGACACTTTTGAACTTGGGTATTCAAGGAGAATTCCATGGACAGGCAGGAAAGCAACCCAGTGGATCATTGAACAAATCAACTCAGAGTTCTCATTCAAAGTCCAAATGATCAGGTCAAATTATCCTACTTCAGAGATACCACCTCTCTGAAAAAGGCTGTAATGCTGGAAAAATTGGAAGGAAAGAGAAGAAGAGGATGGCCAGAAGCAAAGTGGATGGACTGTGGGAATGCAACTTCAACGACCAGTCACTTTCAGCACCACTGTAACTTCAAATGGTCACTGAATGAGTGGTCAATAAGAAAGGACTACCTGTATTTATTTTATATTTAGTGTAATCTTCACTATTTTCTGATTGCTCCAAACTTTTCATCTTCTACTGCTTAAGGCAGCATTTTCACGCTGCTCAGTGACAGGATTGGTCCACTTTGTTACAGATTCTGCCTTAAGCCTATACCATATCTTAGGTGCTCTGAACCAGTTTTTCCATTCAAATTCAAAGTACTATATAGTTGTAATATCTGGAGACTCAGAAATTAAATCAAATGACGGGGCAGAGGGTATTTGTAGGCATTTTTAATGCTGGCATTTTT
Source organism: Laticauda colubrina (assembly GCA_015471245.1). Taxonomy (NCBI): domain Eukaryota; kingdom Metazoa; phylum Chordata; class Lepidosauria; order Squamata; family Elapidae; genus Laticauda; species Laticauda colubrina. The sequence continues at coordinate 15,730,415 of BLBF01000010.1, forward strand.
AATGCTGACTTCAATTCACAATTAGCTAAAAAGTGAGTGGTGTGATACACATTGCACAGCTGTCCCTCCTTTTAAAGTTTTTTCAGAAGACAATTCAGAAGACCGACTTGGATTGGAAACATCAAATTTAAGTGGATGTAGCCTGTATTTTTATTCTCTCCACCCTCCAAGCATTTGTTTAAGCCCCTGTCACACTGCACCAATGGATGGAAAGAGGATGTAAAACAGAGAAAAACACTTGCCATCCATTGGTTAACGCAATGCTTCCGTTCTGTACTCACTGCCTCCGTTTGGCTTCCTCTCTATCCGTCCAGCATCCGTCTATTGACGTTTCATCCGCTCAGAAGGTTTTGAGCTGTTCAAAACTTTTGAGCGGAAAATGTATCCAATGCGTCCGTTCTGCATCCGCTACGCATCCGTTATGCATCCATTATGCATCCGCTACGCATCCGCGCAACTCAATCCGCTCCAGCAGTAAACGGAAGCAGGGAGGAAGCGGAATGAACGTGGAACGGATGCAGAACGGATGCAGAACGGATAGAGAAAGGATGAAAGCGGATGCAGCTCACAAAGAAAGCATTTAAAACAGAAAAAACGTTCGCAGAGGAGACCTATCTCAGATATTAAGGATGTCTAGAGGATGCCTAGAGGATGCAAAGGGACACATACTGGAAAACATATACTGCCTATAAAAAGGGGGAGGAACTCACTTGGATCTCACTTTCAGACCAACAGCCCAGCTGTGCAGACCTCTGCAGCCTTCATCTGACTCTTCCTCTTCCACAGCATCCAGTCATGTCCACCATGGATCGTAACAAAGTCCTTTTGGCAGCCACCATCGTTCTGCAACAGTGCGAAGCCATCTACAGGCTCTGTGACCTCTACTACGGGAAGAAAAGGAGGCGGCCAAGAAGCATCTGGGTCCGAAGATGGATTGGGAGAAGAGCAGAGTACGGACTGTACAACAAGCTGATGGTGGAGCTCAGGAACGAAGACACTCGGGCATTCCCGAACTTCATGAGGATGCCTCCAGCCATGTTTGATGAAGTTGTGCAGCGCCTGACACCCAGGTTGACCAAGCAGAGCACCAACTTCTGGCCCAGCCTGGAACCTGGGCTCAAGGTGTCACTCACTCTGCGCCACCTGGCCTCAGGGACCACCTACAGGAGCATGCAGTATGGATGGAGGGTGCCACACAACACCATCAGCATTGTGGTCAGAGAAGTGGTGCAGGCCATCATCGAAGAATACATGGAGGAGCTCCTCCAGTGCCCCACCACTGAAGAAGGATGGAAGAAAGTTGCAGAGCAGTGGTATCAGAGGTGGAACTTCCCCCACCGTTGTAGCCATCGATGGCAAGCACGTGGCCTGCAAAGCTCCAGCCAAGTCGGGGTCCACTTATTTCAACTACAAGGGCTTCTTCAGCATCATCCTCTTCGCCATGGTCGATGCTGACTACAAGTTCATGTACATCGATGCTTCAGGCAACGGCTCAGCTTCAGATGCCCAGGTATACAATGCCAGTGACCTCAAGGAGGGGCTGGAAGGCAACCTCATCATGGGCTTCCCAGATCCAGACCCCCTGCCCAACGACACACAAGATGTGCCCTACTTCATCATGGGGGAATGATGCCTTCTCCCTCAGAACCTACCTCATGAAGCCCTACACCTCCAGATGCCTCACCCGTGAAGAGAGGATCTTCAATTACAGGCTGTCCAGGGAAAGGCGGGTGGTGGAGAACGCCTTTGGCATCCTGGCCAACAGGTTCCAGGTACTTCTCACCACCATGCAGCATCGCCCAGAGACCGTGAGGAGGATCGTGGAAGCTTGCTGCATCCTGCACAATCTCATGCGCACCCGCTACCCAGTCTTGCAGAACAGGCTTGTGGACCTCCAACAAGGCAATGGGGACATGGAGCCTGGGGAATGGAGGCAAGGGCAAAACCTGATAGACACTGAGGATGTGCAAGGCCCCAACAAAGCCTCATGTGAAGGGAAGAAGCAGCGCAACCTCCTGAGACACTGGTGCAACTCCCCAGCTGGAGCGGTGGAGTGGCAAGACAGGATGATAGATGATTAATGGATGCTTCCTTCAGCCTGTCTCATCACAGTGATGAGATTGGGCCATGTATGTTAAGTGGGCTGACAATGAACAGGGCATTTAATAAAGAGTTGTGTTTATGTTGAAATGTGCGGATCAATGATTAAATTGTTATTGATAATAAAGGGCCATAGGTGTGGCACCTGGGAGGGTGGACCGTACAGTCCCACTATGCTTGCACTGGAGGTCTATCTATCCCACAGCTATTACCCATTCCAAAGGTATCCCTGCTCATTCCACAGGTATCCCTGCCAGTCCCACTGCTATCTTAACCCATCCCACAAGCCTGCAAAGGCTTAAACCATTTCTAACAGGTTCCACCAAGACTTTATTAAAAAAAAAGAAATGAAGCAAGTGGGTGAATCAAAGATAGACTTTATTAAGAACAAGCTATAAAAGAAAAATGACCCAAGTCAAGTGTCCAAATAAAGTCCACAGGTAGCCAGCCAGCCAGTCTCTGGAACTCCTCTTGGTCGTTCAGTCTCAGGGGTGAAGGGTCCAGGTGCTGTGGAGGTGGCTGGTGCTGGAGTGCTTGTCTGAAGCGCCATTGGGGTGCAGCATCAGCAGAGTAAGAAGCACCACTGCCAGAAGCATCATCATCAGCTCCTCCAGAAGCAGAAGCAGCAGAAGCTCCAGCCCCAGAAGAGCGAGCCCGTGCTACAGAAGCCCCAGCAGAAGCAGAGTGAGGGCCAGGGGGTGGGATGGTGGCCCTGTCCCTCTTGCCAGGGCTGGCAGCAGATGGCTGAGGCTTTCTGTTCTTCCCCATGGTTGTGGGGTTGCTGGCTAGCAGGGAGGCAGGCAGGCACCAAGGCTGGCACCAAGGCTGGCACCAAGGCTGGCAGGCAGGCAGGCACCCAGGCTGGCACCAAGTCTGGCAGGCAGGCAGGCAGGCACCAAGGCTGGCAGGAAGGCAGGCACCAAGGCTGGCAGGAAGGCTGGCAGGAAGGCTGGCAGGAAGGCTGGCAGGCAGGCACCAAGGCTGGCAGGAAGGCAGGCACCAAGGCTGGCACCAAGGCTGGCAGGAAAGCTGGCAGGCAGGCAGGCACTAAGGCTTGCAGGAAGGCATGCACCAAGGCTGGCACCAAGGCTGGCAGGCAGGCATGGACCAAGGCTGGCAGGCAGGCACCAAGACTGGCACCAAGGCTGGCAGGCAGGCTGGCAGGCAGGCATTCACCAAGGCTGGCAGGAAGGCAGGCACCAAGGCTGGCAGGAAGGCTGGCAGGGAGGCAGGCACCAAGGGTGGCAGGAAGGCTGGCAGGCAGGCAGGCAGCAAGGCTGGCAGGCAGACATGAACCAAGGCTGGCAGGAAGGCAGGCAGCAAGGCTGGCAGGCAGCAAGGCTGGCAGCAAGGCTGGCAGGCAGATGGACAGCAAGGCTTGCAGCAAGGCTGGCAGCAAGGCTTGCAGGCAGGCATTCAGGCAGGGCAGGCAAGGCTGTCAATCCGTCCGGCAGCAGGTCTTTCCTCTGAATGGTGACCTGCTTCCGAGCTGCTTCCCTTATATCCGCGGGGCTGACGCAATGCATCCTCCCCACATGCGCAATTAATGCTCGGCATCCATTCGGCTTCCACTGTGCATCCGCTAGGCTTCCGCTCTGCATCCGCTTCATCCGCTGTGCATCCGCTGTGTCCGTTCCGCATCCACTTTGCTGCGGCCCCCCAGAAGCCTAGCGGATGTGCCATCCGTTCCCATCCGCTTCCATCCGCTAGGCTTCCGCTCTGCATCCGTTTTCCATCTGCCCTGCGTCCTCCCCCCGTCCATGTTATCCACTCCGGTTATGCAAATTTTTGCCCCTTTTGAGAGCGGATAACAACGGATGGAACATTTTGGTCGTCCGTTGTGTCCGTTTTGCAGTGTGACAGGGCCTTCAAGTTACATTGGGAAGTTGAAACCAAATTCAAAAGGAATACATAAAGATCTTGCCTTAATGTCAAAGAAGCTATATAGATATGCAAGTAGAGCAGGGGTGTCGAACTCAATTTCACTGAGGGCCACATCACAGTTGTGTTTGACTGTGGGGGTGTGGCTAGCTCTATGTCACTCATGTCAGGGGCACCTGTGGTGGTCCAAGCACTGTACCAGTGAAAATGGGCTCCTGAGGTCAGGAGCCCATTTTTGCTGGCACAGGCACTGTAGGCCAGTCCTTTGCTGTTTCCGGGTGGCCCCGTGAGCCAGATCTAAACACCCCATGGGCTCGATCCCCAGGCCATGAGTTTCCTTTGAACTGAGAGCATCTGTACTTTTTGAAGAACTAAGCATTGGAACTCATTTGGTGGAACAATTACAGCACTCTTTATCTAATCTTGTCTTTTCTTTGCTGAGGGTAATGGGAATTACTGTCATCTGAGAATATGACTAGCATAACCAACCTCTAGGAATACAAGTAAGATTGAAAATGATTTCACATGCATGGGATTCACAATGTAATGGATGTATTATACCAGGTTTCTTGGTTAAAAGAAATAATGTAACTTCATGTTACCATGTTTATTTTCCTGTTTGGTAGGTTTCAGGTGATCTGTAAACTTAGACATTTCTTTGTAAACATTTATTTCATTCACTCGTGTTAACCTCATTAGTGAAAAGGTAAATAGTTATACCATTGTTCCACAAACATGGTACTGAAATATGGATTTTGTTGTTGTTTGCATTTATAATTTGAGGTTTGAGTTGCGAAATAGACTTTGGTCCTGGACAAAATAATTAGTAATTTAAAAATAAATTTAAAAATAATATACTGAAGGTAGTTGGTTGAAACCAACCATGTGAGAGGGAAGCAGACTGTGACGAGAAAGGAAAAGATCTCAAATGTTTTTATTGGTATCTGGATTTTCTCCCTCTCTCTTTTGTTTGTTTTGTAACCAAAGAGGAAAAAAATTGCATGGCCGATATCCTTATAAACTAAAAATTCTGGCTGAATGAAATCAGGATGTAAATAATTCATATACAGCCAAGTTGCCTTCTTGTTCGTGACCAGCCATCAGGCTAGTCACTAGTTAATAAGACACCTAGAATTTCACATCAGAACTGTGATAAAGTAGTAACAAACCCACATCTCCAAGCTGATTTCTGATTGTTTGTTTGCAAGTGCTTACCTGAGTACTAGGCTTAACATAGCATAAGGAACTACAGTACTGTAAGTGTTGTACATGAGTTTAATAACCACCTTTGCAGAATGTGGAGTAGAGTGACTGCATATCAATTGTTTTGGTAGATCGTGTGTCGAACTCAAGGCCTGAGGGCCAGATCCAGCCCATGGGTTGCTTAGATCTAGCCCAAGGGGACGCCCTGGAAATAGAGAAGGACTAGCTTGTGGTGCCTCTGCCAGTGATAATGGAGCTTGCGAGGACTGCACATGGCTTCCCGAGCTCTGTCTTCACTGGCAGAGGGTTGCAGGAGGCTGTCACATCTGAAAAGAGCTTGGGAGCCCACTTTCACTGGCAGAGACCATCACAGGTGCTCCCCTACCCAAGTAACTTGCTGCCCACATGACCCCGGCCCCCCAAGATTAAACACAACCCTGATGCAGCCCTTAATGAAATTGAGTTTGACACCCCTGATATAGATCATGGTTTGTTATAATAATGAAAAATAATTCGAAAAATATCAACTTGGCCTACTGTACTGTCAGAGAACTACAGTGTCATAGTCTGTAAGCTACCTTGAGTCACCATGGGCGAATAGGCAGCAATATAAATTCAATAAATAAATAAAAATAAGATAAGCACAAATGTTGTTAAATATAAAATACTGTATGAAATTTTAGATTTGTCATCAAATGAAAAATGCTGCAGAGTGTCATGCCTTTGTCAGAGTCTGAATTCGAGGAGGAAGATGAACAGCTGATAGCGAGTGGGAGTGTGGTTCCATTGGCTATGAAGGAAACTGGGGAAGGGTAAAGTCCTGCTGGGCAGAGCAGGGCAGAAGTAGAACAAGAGAGAGAGAATTCAGAGGAACACCCAGGCCCACCCCCTGTTCATCCTAGGGCACACAGGGAGGAATGGAGAAGAGAGCAACATGGGTTGGGTGGCTTACGGGGGAGGAAAGGGCCCTGATTCCCTTCATTAGCCATCGCTGGGAAGGGAGTTTAAAAGAGATGCATGCTGAGTGCAGCATCTGCTGGGAACAAATGTGAGTTTATCTTGTGTGTACTTTGGTTGTCTGCCTTCTGAGCATCCTCCCAACTGTGTTGAGTTATTGCCATGCCTTCATGTCTGGAATTCCTTCTCCTGCCCTGCTGGACTAATTCCCTCATTTTGCCTTGTTTGGACTTATAGTTACAGTTTTTGTTGACCATGTTTTGGACTTGATTCTCTGCAGCCAAATGCTGTTCCTGGGAGAGTTTTTCTCAGCCAGAAGGTAAGCAGGACATTGGGGGCAAAGTTGGAGCTAATAAAGGGACTCCTACTGATTTTCTGACTGTGTTGCTTTTGTGCCGCACCCCGGTTCATCATACAGAATATAGGGCTAGAATCACCCTTAGTAGAATATTAAAACATTATGGACCTATTATATTTTAGGTTCAACAAAACATTTTGAACAAATTTTTTCTTACCAAGCTATTCAAGTGTGGGCTGGCTGATGTGACAATTGAGTACTGTCAAAAACCATATTCTCAAAAATCATATTCAGAGTACTCTTCAAGAGTTAATCATAACATATTAAACCATAGAACAGTATTGAGATATGCTGAACAAGGTTCAGTTATGATCTTCTACTCATCAACACTTGGACGAGAAGATGGACAGAATATTAATTTTATTAGATCAAAAGAAAATCCAACATTGGAATGGATAACTAATATCCTGGAAGAAAGAAACAAAAGTTGAGATAATCCTGGTAAAGAAATTAGACGAAAATAATAGAGTGAACTTAAACATGATAAATGCAAAATTATTCAAATTGGGAATATTTAACTGCACAGATATAGCATGGTAAGATACCAAGATTAGCAATAGTACATGCAGAAATAATCTTGCACTGAGAGGATAAAAAGACCAAATGGGTCACCCTTGAGATACGGTTGCAAACAGTGTCAATGTGATTTTAGGCTACATTAACAATAGTTTATAATTTTGGAAGTAATAATATCATATCTCACTGTCTATGGATATTCCCAATCATCCATCCATCAACGTTGTCCCAAAGGTGTTTTTTTCAAAAGGCAGCTGGACTTTGTTTTTCCTGGAAGACCTTTTGCTTCTCATCCAAGAATTTCCTTCAGTTCAGATCAAGGAAAAACAAAGTCCAATTGCCCTTTGAAAAAGCACCTTTGGAATATCACATTCTCACATTAAGCCCTCCTGGTTTCAAAGCATCGCATGTTAAAAAGATTTCAGACAAACTGGAACTAGTTCAGAGAAAGGTAACCAATATATTTTGAGAAGAAGAGACTATTCTTTATGAGAAGAGATTGAAAGAACTGGGAATATTTAGCCTTGGGGGAAGAAGATGAAGTAATTTATAATGGCAGTTTTCAACTAGCAAGTTTTTCTTCAATGGATGCATTTAAGTGGAGCTGGACAGTCAACTGTCTTGGATTCTTCCTTTGGAGTCCTGCCCAAAGCAGGTACACTATATAAACTCAGTGTCTAAATAGCTCCTACCAATTCTGTGATTATATTTGACTGTGGAAACAAGGCACATATAACTGAAATTTAAACCATTATGAAGGGCATAGAATACTCTTGCTTGAGAACATCCATTAAAATCACAGCAAAATGATTGTTGAACAATTTTTCATAGGAACAACATGATGCTTGTTAGAACAGCCACTTCACAAAGAACAGAACTGACATTAGAGAGTGGAGGGGGAGCAGGTTTTTCAAATACTGCTGTCTATGAATATTACAAATATTGCCAGCATTGAGTATGTCCGTGTGTGTGTGTGTGTGGTATAGGGAGGGAGGGAGAGAGAGAAAGAGAGAGAGGGAGAGATCCAAAACAACTTTCAAAATTGACTCCAAAGTCCTGCACAGCCCTATGTTTTTATTCATGTGTAACGTATTTCTCAATATTGAATAATATGCTACTCACCATTCCCCAACTGTAACTGAAATTTAAATGAAATTCAATAAGTTTTAGCTTTTCCACAAAGTTAAACTTTTGAATTTGTTAAGTGAGAATGAAGTTTTGGAAGGATTTATTGAGTTGTATATGTGTGTGCTTTGCTTGTTATTTCAGAAAGAGTGGTCTTGGCATGCCATATAAAGGTCTAGTGTGTCCGGCGGTCCAAAAATGTTTTCCCATTACTCTAACAGCAGAAAAAGGGCATTGGTACTTACCTGATATGTCCGTTTTCTGTGAGCTGTGAAGAGCTCTGTAGAAGGCTGAATTTACTTTAGGAGTGAATGATAGATCCAATCTGAGAACCACTCTGTCCTCATGAAACACGCATAGGTCCTTTCTCATTGACAATGCTGCCAATTCAGAAATCCTCCTTGCTGATGTGATTGCAATTAGGAAGGCCACCTTATATGTCAGGAATTTGAGACTAGCAGTTCTTAAAGGCTTGAACGGGCCAGTTGTAAGTGCAGTTAACACCTTGTTGAGGTCATAGGTGGGATAGCGGTGAATTATAGGAGGTTGTAAGTTTGCAGCACCCTTAAGAAAGCTGTGGACATGTGGATGGTGCGCTATGGAACCTAGGTCACCTCAGGATATCACTGAGGCTAAAGCTGCCACCTGTCTGCATAAAGTATTTAGAGATAGGCCCTTGGACAACCCCTCCTGTAAAAAGTCCAATAATTGTCCTATTGATGGTGCAGTTGGGTCGATCTTAGACCCTTGGCACCATGACAGAAAGCGGACCACGTGGCCTCGTATATGCTATTTGTTGAGGCCTGTCTGGATGCTTGAATGGTGGCAACAGCATCCTCTGAAATCTGTTGGGCCCTTAAATGGCTCCATTCAACCTCCATATGGCTAGACTGAGCCATTGTGGGTTTGGGTGAGTATCGGCCCTCGGGAGAGGGAAACCTTCGACGGTGGAATTTTCCAAGGTTATTCCCTAGACAGGTCCTGTAAGTCTGCGAACCACATTTACCTGGGCCAGTGAGGGGTGACCAATACCAATTCCACTCGTTCCTCCAATAACTTCTGGATCAACCTGAGTATTACTGGGAGTGGAGGAAACGCATATAGAAGTCCGGGAGGCCACTGATATTGCAGAGCATTGACGGCCTCCACCGCCTGAGTCGGGTACCTTGAAATATACCGGGGCAATTGGGTGTTAAGAGGAGAGGCAAATAGATCAATCACCGGTTGCCCAAACCTTCGCACTGCTTCCTGGAAGACAGACGGGTGTAGGCGCCACTCTGCCTGATCTATTGTGGCCCTGCTGAGCCAGCCCACTTGTGTGTTTCAGGACCCTGCTATGTGTTCTGCCTTGAGCAAAAACAGATTGGCTTTGGCCCACTTGAAACAACTTGGCCGTCTCCAGCATCAGAAGTTTGGAATGGGTACCCCCCGTGGGCCTTGGTTGTGATATTGTCTGTCAAGACCAGAACATGACATGATTGGAAAAGGGGTAGAAAACTGCATAAGGCCAGGTGAACTGCTCGCAGCTCTAACAGGTTGCTTCTTTGTGATTGTTCGGAAATATTCCAAATTCCCTGAGCAGTGTGGGATTGGAAGTGAGCTCCCCATCCTACCAGGCTGGCATCGGTTGTGATCATTGCCCTTTAAGGTTCCTTGACAGGACACTCTTGTTTATCGTTTTTTCCGGCCATCAGTGGAGCGATTGGAGAACATTGTATGGAACCTTTATCCGGATGTTGGAAGTGACTCTTCTGGATCGCTGGAAAGGTAGCAGGAACCATTGCAGCTCTCTAGAATGGAATCGAGCCCAAAGCACAATGAAAATACAAGAAATCAGTTTCCCTAACAGTTGAGACAGCACTGCCAGGGAAACCTTCTTTAAGGCTCTGATCTCTCTGGCCAAGGACTGGATGCTGTTTAACCTGTCCTGAGAGAGAAAGACTGCCAAATAATTTATCCCCCAATATTGGAGCTGATGCCAACTTGCATTTATGCTTGGTATCCGCCTGCCAATGCCTGAGCCATAGCAATCTCCATGCTGATACGTGAGATGCTATGGCCCTAGACGAGAATTTGACTGCATTAATGTGGTGTCAGTGGAGAATTCTGCCACTGCAATAATTTTAGCTATGTTCTGATGGGCTCTGACATTTGACGCCAGCAATATATACCTCAAGTGGAAGAGCCATTGTCGGGAGGACCATGTAAAAAAGGAAGCTGCTGTAGCTGCCCTAATGGCCCAGGCGTCAGAAACATGTGCCCTACGGAGTGCCAACTCTGCTCTCTTTTCTTCTGGTCTCAGGGCTTCCTCGGCCTCATTGGGAAAGGTTGAGGAAGAGGCCAGTGCCACAATGGGCTCATCAATCTCCGGCATTTTGAGAAAATTTTAAAACTCTAGTTCCAAATTATAATATTGTTTATCGTACCCTGTTGGGGCTGGGTATGATGCTGCTGATGCCCATTGATTTTGTACTAATTCAGCAAACATACGAGAGACAGGAATAGTTTCCGCCTCATTAGCCAGTTGTGAGAATATTAGATCCTTGTCCTAAGACGCTGTTGACAATGGATGAGGGTTTGATGTGCCTAGTTTAGTGGTGTTCTTCGCCTTGAACAATCAGGATTTAATGAGGTATGGGCAAAAAAGGCCAGAAAAGGTAGGTTGGTCCGGAATGAGGCCTTCGTCGTCCAACATTACTTGTTCTAGTGGGTCAGCCTCTAACACACTCAAGTCCATCTGATGGATTGACCCCACCTCCATGGGAACATCCTGATCCTCAAATTCCACCTCCTCCCAAAGACCCTGGGCTAGTATGTTAGGAATATTGAGGAATACCTGAGTTTGATGCACAAAGGATCGAGCAGACAGGGATCCCACATCCGAAGTGGCCGAGAAGTGTCTGGTACTGATGGATTGCTGGACTCCAGCCGCAATGCCCCTTTGAATCGCCATTTCCATCCATTGCTTCATTTTGATGAGAATAGTCTCAAGTAATCCCTCTTCCTTTCTTAAGCCAGCGGCCTTAGGGGTGAAGGTTGCCGGGATTAGCCAGGCAGCGCTCATTGGAGGAGATGTGCCTTTGGGAGACTGTCCAGAAATAGACCCAATAGACTTGGGTCCTGATCCGATTGTGGTGTCATAGCCATCTTGTCCGCCTCCTTGGCCACTTTCTGCAATTGCCTTTCCAAGGCTAGGTGCCGATTATGGGCATCTTTATCTGTCTCCTTAGAGGCCTTTTGGGGGCCCACTGACTTATCTCGGGACTTATTTGTCTTGGAGCGGAAGATGTTGTCACCTTCCATTGTGGAGGACTGATTCTCTTGCTCTGACTTTAATTTTTATTTTTTAAAAATTATTCTTATTGTTATTATTATTGTTATTAGTATTTGTACTTTGGGATGATGTTTTCCCTTGTGGCTGAAAGTAGAACGCTCCTCTAGGAGTGTAAGTGTGTGTGTATATATATATATATATATATATATATATATATATATATATATATATATATATATATATATATTTGTTTTTTTAGGCTTTCGCGGGTACTTTCGCGGGTATATATGTGTGTGTGTGTGTGTTTGTGTGTGTGTGTGTGTGTTTAAGTTCTCATGGGTGCTTACATGTGTGCTGTTCAGCTTCCTTCGGGTATTATCCCACGTCATTGTAGTGCTTTTAAAGTTGTAGCAACGTTTCAGCAGAATCTCATCTGCCATCCTCAGGCTTCTGTATAGAGTTTGTAT
>BLBF01000010.1:15742695-15762696 GCA_015471245.1 Laticauda colubrina
ATATAGATATAGATATAGATATAGATATAGATATAGATATAGATATAGATAGATATAGATAGATATACACACACCCATATATTTCCATATGCCTATATCTATATGTAAAACTGTATATGTGGTAAACAGTATCTAAGGGTCCCCAACAAGGGAAACCCTCAAGCACTCCAAGCAAGAAATATTCTGGATCCCTGGTCCCCAACAAGGGAAACCAGCTATACAGGACCTGGGTGGATCCTTTCCTGTCAAAAAAACGTCCCGCTGTTTGAAATGTCTCTTGTGGCTTCACTCCAATGAAATAATTCAAGGGCAATTGCAAAGAAATTCCTATTTAAAGACTAGTCTGCATTAGCAAGACAAAGGAGAACTAATCCCAGGGAAAACGGAGTAGGAAGGTGCTTGCCCCAGTCCCCAAAAAGGGAAACCAGCGGGGAATGGTGCCAGTGATATTTAGGTGCAAACTTGAAGCCAACCGTTGAAAAAGGCGGGAAGCCAGAAACTCCTCAGCTTATGCCTGAGCAGTCTAACAAGCCACTGCTGCTGACACTGTAACTTGCAAGATAAATGCTGCTGTCAGTCGAAATGACAAGGAGAAGTGAGCCGTGACTGCGAGCGCTCCGCTACTATTGCATAGAAAACGATCGAGGGATTAGATAAGGTAATTGCCTGAGGCGGCTGTCTCAGGCTGCCTGCGGAGTGGCAGGCTCCGTCAGTCATAAGGAAACTGTTTTCAAACTGATCGAGATAACCTAATCGAGGCACAAGCCTTGAAAACACCAAATTAATTGGGGGAGATTTTTACAAGCCGAAATAACCCAATAGCAAGCCTGAATTTGAATAGCTGAATCAAAAAAAACTTTTCCAGTCAGGGAGTGCACAACCTCTTACCACAAAGGCTGAGTTAAAACAGGAGGACGCTGGGGAAGTGTCCCGTGGAGGAGGAGGAGCATCCCAAAGTTTTAAGCCCAGCCTTTCCAGAAGAGACTGAAGCACCTCCCACTTCTGGATGCTCTGAACAGCTCATGGGAGAACAACACTCTATGTTTGTGTGTTGTTGTTGTTCAATAACTTCTTGTAAGTTTTTAGATGAGATGATCCTTTGGCATAATCAGCCATCTCTATGTTCTTACTTTCTTATTTTTCTTGTTGGTTCATGAAAAAGGCTCCTGAATTACCTTAATGGAAGTTCACTGATGTTCTCTCATCTCCTGTTTATTTGTGTGATTCTAGTATTTAAAAAGTATGTTTTCCATGGTAACATTGTAAGGAGAATTAAACTGATTGTAAAAAGATGATTTGCACGTACTGATGCCCCCATTACTTTCTGGTTCATGATTTGCCATGAAATCTGCATCAGGCAAACAGTATGCAAGCAGTGTTATTAGAACAGAATAGAATAGAATAGGAATAGAGTAGAACAGAGCAGAGAAACTTTACTGTCACTTTAAAAATACACTAATCAGCATACTTTAAATTAAATTTTGTTGCATTACATTTGTATGCAAACTTGACAGCTCACTAGTATAGCGCAGTGTTTTTCAGCTTTGGCAATTTAAAAATATCTGGACTTCAGTTCTCAGAATTCCGCAGACAGTATGCTTTTATATAGAACCAGCTGTATGTCTTTGGAACAGTCACTGTTTCTCAACTTTAAACTTATAAATTTAAAAAAAATCTACTAACTCTAGAAAATGAGCCAATAAAAAATTTATATTGCCTTGACAATGGGACAATGTCTTAACTTTTATAACAAGAGTTTCACTGGACCTCAAGTTGTGGAGATCCTTGGTGTTCTCTGAGCTTGGTTGTTTTTTTGTAGGCATTTCATTACCAAACCAGGTAACATTATCAGTGCTATGCAGGGCCTCAATATTCGAAGTCACTCAATCTTGCTTGGCTTGAGTTATAACCTGTTGTTCCCCAGCCAAATCATCAGTCTCCAGACAGAGCCTTCACATCACTTAGTTGGTCTAGAGTGGATGTATAAAAGAAACATACACACTACTCTCATTCCACTCCTAGCAGAGGTCATTCAAAAGTGCAAACAATGCAATTTTATGTCTTACTTTGCAGATAACTTAATGTTGGTTAATCAACTAAACAAGACCAGGTATCTGCAAATACCACTGATTACAAAGGGAATTGTAAGTAGTAGACTTTATATATAAGACTAAAAGTCTATTAAAAAGTCTATTAATTCTTTGGTTTTTGTCTTGCAAACATGTAAATAGTTGTTGAATAGAAAAAAAATTGACTGTCAATTTCTGAGATGCAGAATAGATCTATAGTCAATCATACACATTTGGAGAAACATGGTTCAATATATAAGGTAGCCTGTGAAACCAATGTAAAAATTGACCTCTGGAATGTATGAATTGACACAGCGGTCAATTTATTTACAGGCGTTTCTCATTTAACCAAGTTAGAAGACCAGTAAGTAGTATTGTCTCATAGATATAATTAAGGTTTGATGTAATTGAAAATAATGTTAAATTTGAGGACTGTTCTTTAATTTTGTGGCTTTAGCTTTTGATCAGAGGGAAATGCTCAGGAAAATATAAGGTGCTATATTGTTAAAAACACACTTATATTCAAACACAAACATGTATAGACATCATATCACATTGATTCCCCAAAAGAAGTTACTTTAGTTGTCATAGCAACCTAGAAAATATCAATTTGTAACATCTTATAGCTCAGTTATAAGAAATAATTGCCTTGTTATTGTGTTGCCATTAAAATTCTTAGCAGCTTCTTCTCAACTTAAATCCAAATTCCAGATTTTCAGTTTGTATCATGTTGAGTTCTTTATCTTTGTTTCTTTGTACCTACATATTGGAAGACTTTATCTAGAAATAGATTTTCCTGCTTTGCCTCAGGCTCCTTGAGAAATAGTATAAGTCAATGAATGTAAGACTAAAAGAGAACACAGAACAGAAACACCAAAGAATAACATAAGGAGTAATTGAAAACTATTCTTCATTTTTTTCCAACATTTAATTTCAAGCTTGCTTGACATAGTCATTTCTAAAAATTCTTAGCTGGATATTAATGGGACAATAACACAATTCTTAAGAATACAAACCCATACAGCACCTATTGTTTCTCCACTGGCAATACATCAGATATCAAAGATCCTGAAACAAATATTTTCAATCTCTTATATAATATACACATATCATCCTGCTATATTGTCCACTACTTCAAGGTTCTATTCACTTCCCATCTCAGATCCATCTTTGCTTTGAGAAGGGACAAGGTATTTTCATGGTGACAAAGTTAAAATCATATGAGACAACAGACCCATAATTTTTTGCCCAGTCTCTTCAGTTCTAGTACTTCACTTCATTAATGCCTACAAACTAGAAAAGATCTGAGTTTAAGATCAGTGATTAGTTAACCTAATTCAGTTAAATTTAAATTAGTTTAAAGAGTGATATAGGTGTTTATTTGCTCATTGTCCCAATCCTTTTGGTCCAACTTGACAGCTTTAAGACTTGTGGATTTCAACTCCCAAAATTCTTTCTTCAGTCATGTTAGCTCTGGAATTCTGGGAGTTGAAGTCCACAAATCTTAAACTTGCCAAGTTTGAAGACCCTTGTTTTGGACAAATGAATTGAGCCCACAATTACAGTCATAATTTATGCTGGTCATTCAGCGGATGATACAACAGTGACTGGTCTCATTCAAGACAACGATGAATCCTCATACAGACGGGAGATTGTACAACTTGCCTCGAGGTGTAACCGGAACAATCTAGTATTTAGCATTTATTTGATTTGTCAATCGCTTACAAGATACAGGTATAAGAATAAACATAGTTTTGAATACATGAGAGAGATACTTATACGAAAAATAAAAAAGAAACAATAGGACAGGGATGGTAGGCACGATTGGTGCGCTTATGCACAGCCCCTGCAGGCCTCTTAGGAAGGGAGTGAGGTCAATAGTAGACAGTCTAAGGTTAAAGTTTTTGGGGTTTGGGGAAGAAACCACAGAGTCAGGTACTAGAATTGAACACACCCAAAACTGTAGAAATGGTGGTAGACTTTAGGAGAAACCTCTTACAATACTAGACAATACAGTATCAACAGTAGAGACCTTCAAATTTCTAGGTTCTATCATATCACAAGACCTAAAATGGACACATAACATGAAAAACATCATCAAAAATGCACAACAAAGAATGTTCTTTCTGTGCCAACTCAGGAAGCTCAAACTGCCCAGGGAGCTGCTGATTCAGTTCTACAGAGGAATTACTGAGTCTGTCATCTGCCCCTCTATAACTGTCTGGTTTGGTTCTGCAACCCAACAGGACAGACACAGACTTCAGAGAGTAATTAAGACTGCAGAAAAAACAATTACTACCAACCTGCCTTCAATCGTGGACCTGTACACTGCACAAGTCAAAAAGAGGGCTGTGAAAATATTTACAGACCCCTCACATTCTGGACATAAACTGTTTCAACTCCTTCCCTCAAAACGACACTATAAGCACTACACACCAGAACAACTAGACAAAAGAACAATTTTTTTCCTGAACACCGTCCCTCTAGTAAACAATTCCCTCCACACTGTCCAACTATTTACAAAGTCTGCACTACTATTACTATTAATCTTCTCATCACTCCTTATCACCACCCTCTCCCACTTGTATGGCTGTAAATTTGTTGCTTGTATCCTTATGATTTATATTGACTGTTTCCTGCTATGATTTTTTGATTGCTTATTGTACCCTGTGACTATTATTAAATGTTGTACCTTATGATTCTTGACTCTTGACGAATGTATCTTTTCTTTCATGTACACTGAGAACATTTGCACCAAGACAAACTTCTTATGTGTCCAATCACACTTGGCCAATAAAGAATTCTATCCTATTATCACATGATCATACCTGATTTTATAATTTTTTTGCAATATCCATTAAGCGGAAGCAGCAATTGTGAAGTAAAGGCCAATTTCCAGCAAAAATGTCCAAATGAGTCATCCTTTGAGACGTGGTTGCAAACAAAGCAGATGCAATTTTAAGCTACATCAATAGTAGTTTCTAATCATGGGAGGAATAATATCACACTTACATGACTGGGATACTGCACAAAGCCATAAATGTGAGCTAGTTGCAGAGATCTCAAAAGGTATTCACATAACCATGGGGGGAGGGGAAGGTTGGAATTTCAAATCTGGATTATGAGTACTTTTGGGGGCATGCTTTGTAACTTCAAACAGTTGCTGGTTGTAGGTGAAGGACAACCAGCACTTTACCATTTGCAACCACCCAATGAGATGAAATATAATTTCGAATGGTCACTAAATGAACTGTTGTAAGTTGAGAACTACCTGTATTGAAAAATACACCCTGGATGTATATACACCCTGGATGTATATAATTGTATCTGATTAGAGTCAGATATCTCCTTTTGTCTAGCTGAAGAAAAACAAAGTTCTTGTTCAGTTTCTTGATATTATTTGCCTTCTAGGTTTTCTCTAAAGGACATTACTTTAAACCAAAACTTTCCAAGCTTTTTCATACTCAAAATTGCTGTCAAAAAGTTCTTTACTCAATATAGGCAGAACACTTTAAGTCAATTTTAATGTCCCTATTGTGATTGGGTAATAGGTTAATATATCATGACCAAAAGAAAAAAAATCACTTTTAATCAAATATAGATAATTTTTCCAGGTTTGGGAAGCACTCCTGTATAACGCTAAGGCAGGGTTTTTGTTTTTGTTTAAACCAATTTGTTAAGCAAGAAATAATGGTTTCACATAATACTAAATCATAATGAGTAAATTCCAGGATTTTAACACTGTGGGAATACACCATAATAATGAACATATCAGAATTCAGATACAAGAATGGTTGAGTGCTTTGGCCAAGAAACAATTATTATTGAAGGATACAATTGTGAAATTTGTTTTTATGGAAATACTATTGTAATTTTAATTTTTTTCATTTATTTAGCCTTGCAAATAATATTAAGTAAGCTTTGGATATCAATATTATTTTATTCCAAATTTAAATGCCATAGATTGGTGTTTTTTCCAAACTTGGCGACTTTAGGATGTGTGGATCTCAGTTCCCAAAATTCCTCAGCCAGCCTCCAGTTGAGTTGAAGCTTATACATCTTAAAATTGCCAACTTTGAAAAATACTGCTACAGTGCAACCTGTCTTACTTAAGATTGGTACTGACATCCGTAGGTTTATCATGCAATAACGGTACATTCTATATATTGTTATTTTGCATGTCCCCTAATCAAAAGATTTCAATAATTAATTAAATTTAGTAACAAAGCAGAGTTACATTTCAGAATCCCACGTTTATATTTCCCTTTTAACATGGAGAAGTACAAAATAGAATCAAAAACTTGCATTTTGTTTGGTTTGGTGATTGTACAGAGCTACATCTTGCAAGCTTTTTCATTTTTGTCTTCGTTTAGACTGCACACCTGGACAGTTTCTTTTAATGCATCGTTCTAAAAAGAAACAAGAAACAGGGCATTAGAATTGCTTTGTCTTTTTGAAATATGTGCTCCCCCTGTATTCTTTCTGAATGCTTGCTTCTTCTCTCCCCCCATCCCATATAAAAAATCAGAAGAAAACCTGCAGAACAACTTTACTGGGCTTTGTTCCATAGATAGGCTCACAAATTGTTAGGAAATTTAAACCTTTGTAGAGGAGAGGTATTCTACATCTACATAGAATCTATACCGGAGCCCCTTGGATTTCCAACCAGCCTTGCTTGTTATTTTTTACCTGCAGTCATTGCTCTGTTGTCAAAGCATAGTATTCATTGGTGCCTTTAATGAAATGAAAGGGAACAACAATTCATTGGTGAATTGATATTTTAATTGCAAGAACACAGAGAGGAATTTGTAAAGTTTTAAAACTTTGTATGGAGATTTGTGTGCGTGTGTCAGTGTGTGCCTTCATTTATTTATTAAATTTATATGCTGCTCGTCTTGTGGTTTGATGCCTTGGAGTAAGTTTTTTTTTTTTACTCATGGCAATTGCATAGAATAGTCCTTGAAGTTTTATTGGCAAAGTTTTTCAAAAGTGGTTTGCCATTGCTATTGCTTTCCTTAGGCTGAGAGAGGGTGTGTGGCCCAAGTTTCACACCGAAGGCAATACTTCAGGCCTAAGGAGATCTCATGTTCTCCCAGTTTGTAGCCTGATACCTCATCCACTTCACCCAACTGGTCCTCATTTTTGTGTGGGTTTCTCCTTGTACTTATAGCGAAAAGAATGGTACTGTACTTTCAGAATAAGCATGAATTCACATGTACTCTTTTATGTCCCCTTTTTGTTTAAGACTGGCTCAGCTGCTGAAGAGTATGAAATAAAACGGTCATACGGTCATACGTTCATTCAGAACTGTACAGCTGCATACCAACTGCTCTTCTGGTCAATGGAAAGGAAGTGGGGAGAACCATGAATGGCCTACAAAGGCCCTTCCCTCACTTCCAATCAAAAGAAAGGGTGGAGAGAACTGTTTTTTTTTTCTAAAACACAAAGAGAATTGAGTAACATGCAGAATTTGCAATTCTCTCCAAATTAGATGGGAATAAACTTCACTATCCTCCATGGGTGTTCTGAATAGCACAGGAGACTTCACTGTTAGTACTATATATAGGTTGTTCTACTTTCTGTTTGAAAAGTAGATAACTGAAAAAAGTGTTTATAATGATAATGATCAATAGCTCGATTGTACATCAAGTTTTCAGAAGTAAATAAAAGTTTGTGTGAGGATTTCTCTTAAGGGCAAGCCCTAAGTGTATGAAGTCCAAGCACATTCATACCTCGGAAAATCAATGTTTGATTATTTCCTTATTTTCTGGAAGCTAGATAATTCATCAGAGACTATTTTATTGCCTCACAAATCCCAGTCTACAAGCTCAGTTGCAACCAACATCAAACTGGTAAGAATTTGTAGTTCTGACTTCAGTGTATCTATGAATGTTCTTGTCAGTTACAGCTGTACCAAATCTGTGTTTAAATAATGCTTGCAGAAGAATAAAGCACCATGGTTTCTTTTTTCTTAGGTGTCATCCTTGGATTTGCTCTCCGATCCTATCACTTCAGCTACCGAGAAGTGAAATATTTTTCCTTCCCTGGAGAACTGTTAATGAGAATGCTGCAAATGTTGGTTTTGCCTCTCATTGTATCCAGCTTAGTAACAGGTACTGGTGTGAATTATTTTCTAATTTCTTTTTCTACTGTCATTCAAGTTTAGCATTCCTCTTTGTGTATATATGTGTATTGTTTAAAAAACAGAAGCTAAGGACATACTCTAGGCCCGTCAAAGAATCTAGAATGTGATGTTGTTATGTATAAATTCATGATAGTGATTATTAGGTCAATTTTAATGAAAGGACAAGAGCTCTGTGGGAGAATATTTGCTTGCATAAAGAAGCTGAAAGATTCAGTTTCCAACAATTTCAGTTAAAAACAGGCATAAAACATTCATTCATTAATCAATTGCAATTGCAAGGTGAATGACTACAGGTCATCTTTCGTTATGGTGACTCATGTCATTGTGATTAATAAGCAAGGTACCCACCTTGTTCAATGACTGCAGTCCTGACTCTGCCAGTTGCAGTCATTAAGTGACAGTGCAGTTCATTAAGCAGAGAATGGGGTGCCTCAGGGTACGAGAGGCCTGGCGCAGGGCAATACTCTATTTTAAGTCCAGGCTTACACTGCAGCAAATGCCTAGCTTGCTTGCTTATTTGTTTGCTTGTTTATTATTTGCTTGCTTGCTTGCTCACTTACTTACTTGATTTCTATCCTGCCCCTCTCACCAGATGTAGCTCTAGGCAGCTTACAGACTTTCAATTAAAACTCACTACAAAACAATAAATAGGTACCACAAATTTTAATATTGGGCTTCTGCTGGGCCTCCCAAAACCTCCCAGGTAGCCCCCCCTCTGTACAGCTTCCCAGATCGCACAGTCTTGGGCCTGTTTTTTCATCTGTTGGATCCCACAGCCTTAGGCCTGTTTCCCGCCCTGCCAGGTTACCCAGGCTCGGGCCTCCTCCTACCTGCCCTGTCATGTTTTTTGTTTCTCTTACCTCTTCCAAAGATCATCTTTCTGGAAAATGGCCCAGTCCATGTGACCCCCCCCCCAGCCTTCCTACAGAGGCCACTTTGCACTATTCTAGAGGTAGTCACTGTTCCCCGAATCTCTCAGGTAAGCAACGGTTATCCCAACACAACAGAAAGAACTTACTTCTTCAATGACTGCCCTAACTAGGATCATTATTTATCTCCTGCATATTCCTCTGAGTTACAACTTTTTTGAAAAACAAAGGATTTCCTCAGAATATTGCAACCAAAATGCATATAAAACTAAAAGCTGTTACAGGTTCCTTCGGAGAATACTTGCTGAAAACCCTTGGAAACTGGAAGTAGCCCTCAGGATGCTGTTTTATAGGGAAAGAGGTTTATTAATATTATTGGCCACATTCTATCAAGGGAACCCCCAAAATAACTTGGAATTATTTGAAAACAGCTGGTAAAAGCAACAAGACAGACACAGACCTCAGAGAGTAATTTGGACTGCAGAAAATACAATTACTACCAACCTGTCTTCCATTGAGGACTTATATATTGCACAATTCAAAAAGAGGGCTATGAAAATATCTACAGACCAGTGTGGAATTCAAATTTTTTTTACTACCGGTTCTGTAGTAAAACTGTAGTAAACTATAGAGCACTGCACACCAGAACAACTAGACACAAGAATAGTTTTTTCCCAAATGCCATCACTCTGCTAAACGAATAATTCCCTCAACACTGTCAAACTATTTACTAAGACTACATTACTGTTACTTTTAATCCTCCCATCCTTCCTTTCACCCATCTCCTCACACTTTTGACTCTATGACCATTGCTTGTATCCTAACGATTTTTATTGACTGTTTCCTCGTATGATTTGATTGCTTATTGTACCCGATGACTTACTAAGTATTGTACCTTATGGTTCTTGACTCCTGATGAATGTATCTTTTCTTTTATGCACACTGAGAGCATATTTACCAAGACAAATTCCTTGTGTGTCCAATCAGACTTGGCCAATAAAGTATTTTATCTATCTACCTACATACTACGGACCTACCTATCTATCTAATGTATGAACTTCCCACTGTCCCATTCCACAAACACAGATGCGTAATCGTTAGGCAGATTTCAGTTCCGAAAAAGACTGGCGTGCAAGCTAAGAAGGAGAGAGAGTATAATTGCTTGTAAAACACTGGAGATTTTTAGAGTAGGGAGAAAAAAAAACAAATGAAAGGGAAAATTAATTTTAAAGTAATAATAATAATATTGTTGGATTTTGCAGGCACATTAGATGAAAAGATTCTAATGCTGTTTTAAGACTGCATGTTTTTTGTACAAATCATAATGTTCAGGTAGCCATTTTTTTTAACCATTTTTAATTCTTAGGAAGGGTGGGTACAATCCTCATGTCCATGCTTTATTATTTAAGAGGGGAAAAAGCATGGCTAAAATGGTCTCTGGCAGAATTTGAAAACGATTAGTTTTTTAAAAGTTGTTAAAATACAGATATAAAATAGAATGGTAAAAACAGAATCTTCTTTTGTGTAACTTATAATTATCCTAGTTAAAGCAACTGCTGGAGAAAGAAGGAAGCTCTTTCTTTCTTGGATATTGGAAAAAAAGTATTTACCCTGGAGAAAGAGTCTATGAGACAGAGATTGTTTTCAGTCATACTCTGAACCTGCTTCTTTGAATTATTAAGTATTAGATGCTTCATGCAATACAGGTGATCTCAACTTATGACTATTTATTTAACAACAGTTCAAAATCAGGACAGCCTTGGAAGAAACAGTTTATGACCTTTCCTCGTACTTACAAATGTCACATCACCCTACAGTCCATGATCACAGTTGGGTGCTTGGCAATCAGTTCACATTCACACCAGTTACATCATCTTGCAATCATGTGAGAACAATTTGCAACCTTTTCACCCAGTTTTCAACCAAAAACTTAAATTGGGGAAGCTGAATTTGTTTAATGACCACATGATTCACTGAACAACTAAAGTGATTTGCTTAACACCAGTAAAAAAAATAGCTGTAAAATTGGGTCTTGTTACGTGATATCTCAGGCTATAAACCACTAATTTATGATGGAAATTTCCATCCCAGTTCTCATAAGTTGAAGTTGTACATTGAATTATAAACTTACCCAATAGCTAACAACTTGGCCAAAAAGCATACCCAAGGTTAACACCAAGCTTAGTGCATTATGTGAATATAACTGCTACATCTTTGATGGTTACATGGGTTTAACTATATAAACATAGATAGAGTCAGCTTTAAGAAGTTTGTTAGAAAAGCAGAACCGAATGGAATTGAGGAGCATTACAACTAAACCGTAGGCTGGCCTCACACAATACACTAAGGCAGACACACACTAAAATTTTATGCGTAGCATCTGTTGTACGGCAATATTTGCCAATTGTGGAGGAAATTCATTTTTCATCAAATAGACTTCCCATTTTGAACTTTATTACATCTGCTTCTTCATAAATTCTAACCACTCCAATTCAAAGTATTGTACCCAGGGGTGAGATTCAAATTTTTAACAACTGGTTTTGTGGGCGTGGCTTAGGTGGTGAGCGTGACTTGGTGGTCACGCTTGGTGACTGGGTAGACATGGCTTGATGGCCATGTTATTGGCTGGGTGTGGCCAACTCAATATCACTCACATTGAGGCATGCATCTCTTCGCCTGGCCTCTCATGACTGTGGGGATACTGCAACAGTGTAAGTGTGAAAAATGGTCATAAGTCACTTTTTTCAGTGTCATTGTAACTTTGAATGGTCACTCCACACAAGCAAAGTACCAGCAAAGGAGGGAAAAAAACAGAGAAGTTCCTGAGACAGGAAGTCCAGTCCTGCCAAGAATGTAATAAGCGTCACTGGAGAGGCTGTTTCTGTAAGCAACACCAGAATGTTTCCTTCCTGCCTTCCTTACAGGATTAGGCCAGTAATTTCTTCTCACAACTGGTTCTCCAAACTGCTTAGAATGTTAACAACCGGTTCTAGCGAATAGGTGCAAACCTATAGAATCTCACCCCTAACTGTACCCATAGTAGGAGGCTTAAGGTGTTATTCACCTTCTTTGTGGCACTTCCTGTGGTTTTATTAACCAATCATTGTGAGTGGTTTTTAGCATCCTTCTTCCCCATTCTTCCCCATTCTGTGCAGCCATGGAAGCCTAAGATCAGCAGAGTCTTGTTGGATCAGGCCAAGGACCTATTTAATCTAGTCTACTGTCTTGTATTCTGTGCAATGGATGCATTTAGGAAGCAGGGAACTTAAAGCATGCTTAGGACATCGTTTCCTTGTTCAAAGAAAGGCAAGAGCACCATTATGCACTTAAACGTCTTTCTCTATGTGATCTAGCTACCTCGTCTGATTTTTCTTCTGCTACCTTAAGCCAGGAATTCCACCAAGTCTATAAACACTGACCTATGTTTCCAGAGGTCAAAACATAGTGGCTAACTGTGAACCTGGAGATCTGGTTTGCAGCTGACCCTGTAACCTTTTGCCTTCTTACAGAGGAATAGCTTCATGGCTCATGTTTCTGTGGAATGCATTTCACCACTTGCCTTACATTCTCATTTCCAACTTCCTTGTTCCATTATCATCATAACTGCTGATCATTCTGTCCCTAAATTTGGAAGGAAGAAGTAATAAATAGCATTTGAAAAGGCTCTTCTTGGCCTGTAAACTAAAATAAGTTCTCCATTTTGCTACCACATTCAAATGTTGCAAATGTGGGAAATCGGTAATAAACTTTCCCTCAGTGATTGGAATGTTTCCAAAGTTGTAGAAGCACGTTATCATCTCACCAAACTATATAAACGGAGGGACAGGAAGTCAGTATTCATATAGCCAATCAGAGTGAGCATAATAATTCTTAAAATTCTTGTTCTTTTCCTAACTCTAATGAGAAGTGCCGATTAGCCACTGGGTTATCATTTTCCAATTATCAGAATTGCACAACAGGCAAAAACAGATGTGAATTGGTGGGGATCAGAGGTGGTATTCAGCAGGTTCTGACCAGTCCTGGAGAATCAATAGTGGAAATTTTGAGTAGTTCAGAGAACCGGCAAATATCACCTCTGACTGGAGATTTTATAGTACCTTTCTCCTACCATGCCCACCAAGCCACACCCACAGAACCGGTAGTAAAAAAAGTTGAATCCCAACACAGGTGGGATATTCTTAAGTATTTTAAAAACCTGAGTTCTGGAGACAGGGCTTTTTAAAAAAATAATATGAACATGTGGTCTTTTCCTAACTCTGATGAATTTGGAAGTTCTTGATATTAATTTTTTATCAACCTGGAACAATGTTTTATACAGATTAGCTTAGAACAATGTCTTTCAAACTTGGCATGCTGGCTGAGAAATTCATGAAGCTGAAGTCCATGTATCACAAAGTGACCAAATTTGGAGAAACACTGGCCTAAAACAATATGTGAATTCACTCAGTTGTGGCACAGTTACAAAGCATTAATAAACCATGGTTTAGCACTGCATACGAAACCAGTAGAGAGCTAATATGTATGGAGCAATTAAGAAAAGCATTACAGTGGAACCTCGGGTTGTGAATGCTCGCTCCTGTCTGTGACCAATCGGGTGGCAAACAAAATTTCCTCTCAGCACCGTTTTTTTGACTGCGCGCATATGCAGTCGGTCATGCTTCCAGACATGACCAAATCAGGTTGCGACAAGAGTCTGGGAACGGATTATGGTCATGACCCAAAGCTCCACTGTATTTAAATAAAAGACACTTTATAACGTCTAAGCATTTACCACATCTGTGGCTGGATAAATTGGGAGGAAAGGAATGGTGTTTCCCAGCCAAGTTAACATGCTAATCTTTTAACCAGATTTAAATCTATTATTATTGTAACAGATTGGGAAAATGTTGCAGATGTATTACCACAGACCCCCCAAAAAATTGGTTTCCCTGCTAATTTGCTATGCTTGAAGAAGTTTGGTTGGCTTGGGAAGTTACTTTGATGGACTTCCCTCTAATTAAATCACTGTGTTTCACTGTGTTACTTCAACATTAGGGAATCCAGCAAAATCATCAAGTGAAAGTCCTTTTTTAAGAAGCTAATGGGCTTTGATTATACATAATTTACTTTCATATCCTCACCCGACAGATATCCCAGCTACCAGAAAAGGCCATTTTAAGCCATTTAATGATATGGGAAAATGCTTTTATAGGAGAGCAGGTTAATTTAAGTGTCACATCCATCAAAGGATGGTCTCTTCAGGTCTCTAGCAAGCAGGTATTGGCTGCCTTTGGTTACTGAAAAATTTTGGGCTGCTATTTCTGTGAGCCTTCATTTCAGATTCTTGGCATTGGGACAGTTAGTTCTTTGTGCTCTGGTATTACAATGAGGCAGCCCAAGAGAAAGAGACTCGGTTCATGGCTGTCAGCTGTTACTAATCACCGTTCTATGGCTTGCTGTGAATCCCTGCTAGTCCTTACCTCCTGCTCTGCTTAGCACACATAAAGAAGATAAATTACTCCCTTAGTTTCTCTTCAAAAAGCATATTGTGTGGTGCATTCCAATATCATGAGCAAAAGATGGAATAATGCAAAGAGTTAAAGTGATATCTAAACAACCCACACAGTCGGGTCCTACTCTGGCAGATGTGAAGAACAGGAAATGTGCCACTGACGTGGATATCTAGAAATATTGTGTTACTTTGCGCTTGCAAAGTTGAGAGTAGAAATGGGATGCAGCTCTGAGAGAAAGGGCCTCAGGGTTTGTGTGTGTCTTGAGTAGGCTAGTCCAATATTTCTCAACCTCAGAAATTTTAAGAAGTGTGGACTTCAGCTTCCAGAATTCCCTAGCCAGCAAGACTGATTGGGGAATTCTGGCTGTTGAAGTCCACCCATCTTAAAGTTTCCAAGGTTGAAAAACACTGAGATCTTCTAACTATGCAACCTGGCATTAGCATCAAGGATTGTGAGAAGTTACAGCAAAAGACAAAATTACTTTTGAACCTGAAGAAAATACTTTCCACAAATTTCCGAGAAGTCAGAGGTGGTTTGCCAAATCTGGCATTGGGGAACGGAGTAACGTTGAGTGGTTGTGTACAAGTGACAGATTCTGAATTGGAAAGAAGCAGATGGATGAGTTACTTCCTCAATTAGTCTTTGACTTATGACCAATCACTTAATGATCATTTGAAGTTTTGATAGACTTTGACAGATCCATACTTATGACCCAGATTCAAAGTTCCAATTATTCTCTCCGCTATGGTCCTATGATTGTACTTCAGGCATTCAGCAAGTGGGCCTGCTGTTTGTGTCATTCGTGGTCATTTTATGACAGTTTTGCCCAAATTTTCCCCTTCCAGTTGTCAGCAAAACCTGGCCATGACAAATCATGGGTGCAGTTAAACAACCACAACATTGTCATTGGGATATGCAATGTTTCCAATTCAATCAAGACTTTATTTGCTTTAAGGAGTTAGAGAGAGTGTTATATCCATGCTCTGAATTTTTGGAAAGTGAATCCAATGAGCTGCACAAACCTAGTGTGCATGCATATAAATACCAAACAAGTATGTAAAAAGTCTCTCTGATGCAGCATCTTGTTTCCTAAAAATGCTGTCAAATCTTTATTAATGTACCCTTTGCAGAGATGGGGGGATGGGGTTGCAAAAGATAAAATCAGTGTTTTGTTGCAGCATCTCTTTTTGTACATGTGTTGTGACATTGCCATCAGACAATGGTCTGATGCCATCAGACCTGTGGATGCTTAAGCTTTTTAATCTTAGAAAAGTTATGCATCCCTACTGTAGGGAAAACAATCTTCCTTAATCTCATGGCTTCCAGATTTGTTAGATTTTTAACTTCTATCCTCACCCAGCAACAGAGCTACTACTCCTGTATGTATGCACCACATATCTGCTTTCAGTATGGGGTTGAAATATTAGGGAGAACTACGGAAATCCCTTGGTTATATTTATTATTCTTTGATTTAAAAGCCAGTGATTTAATTCCACCCTGGATTCCCTTTCAGCTACAATTTAATTACATGTCAGTTTGTGTCATTTGCCAGGCTGCATCATTTCATTAGCATTTTTTTTCAGGTATTTCTCAGACCAATTAATCTTTATAGGACTTGCATATTAAATAATCCACACTTTGCAAAAATGTGCCTATAAAGAGATGTATGTTCAAGGTAACAACAAATAATAAAAACAAATAAGATTTCCTTGCAGTTGGAGGGGGTGACCCACAGAATTTTAATAGAATGAAGTGAAGTGAAGAACAACTGAAGGTACATGACATGCATAAAATGGATATATGCCACTTGTACCTTCATTAATATTTAAATTCAACAAAACCAGATGAGTTACAATTTGTTCAGTTGCTTTCCCTAGCAGTTTCTGCAACTAGTCAAATATGCTAGTGAAGCATTGCTATGTTCAAATAGTAATTTTATTAACAATTGCAAGGATTGCATATTAACAATTAGAAGGATAAAAAACAATACAAATTTAAAAATAAATAAATAAAAGACATAAAGTGCAAAAAAGAAAAAATATAACAATAAGAATATAATAAAGAAAAAGAAATTAAATGAAATATATAGAGAGAAATGGCTTCCCCATTCATCACAATTATAAACAGTAACTTATCACCTCTTAAAATGTGGCAAATTCCCACATCCCATCTTTTATGTCTAAACAAATCCTTAAAGCATAGTCATTTCAATGTCCATTAAGGGTTACCAGAATTAACATGTTTGTTTTAACATTGATCTAACAAGCCAACTTTATATTCCTTCCTTTTAATTGAACAGTCTCAATCTTCTTTCAAATAACATCCTAAGAACTTGATTTGTTTTTGTTTTCTTCTTTGTCCTTTCTCACAGAATTCTGCAGAGCTTTAACAAGTCTCTTTTGTAAATCTAATATAGGGAAATTATTTGGGTCACTCATTTGATTTACTATTTGTATAACCCTTTTAGTTATTAAGCATTTTCCTACAGGATACATTCTTTGAATTAATTCCAATGTCTTTTTTTTCAAATCCATCTGGACCCTTAGTCTGTTTGCAGTTTTCCAAAATCAAAGTTCATCCTTTTGCTGTTTATTCCCTACCCAAATCCATAC
Organism: Laticauda colubrina; assembly: GCA_015471245.1. Taxonomy (NCBI): domain Eukaryota; kingdom Metazoa; phylum Chordata; class Lepidosauria; order Squamata; family Elapidae; genus Laticauda; species Laticauda colubrina. The sequence goes on from BLBF01000010.1 coordinate 15,759,883, forward strand.
TCTAAGCTAACCTCCCTAGGTCTCAATCTTATGTTTATTGTTCTGTATGTAAAGTGGATGACTCCAAATCTACCATTCTGATTGGCTAAGAAAAAGAACAGTGGATTGGTTCACTAGGAACCAATCCAAAGAGCTGTCAAAAAGGCGGCAAATCCAAATAACTGCCATTGGCTGCAAGCAGGCAAGCCAGCCTGTATAAAAAGGCTGGCCCCGGCTTCAGCCGGCGTTCCGTTACTGACTGGTTATAATAAACGTATTTATTGTTGGAACCCGGTCTACCTCGTGTGTTTTCCGAACAAAACACTGGCGACGAGGGTGGGATCGTCCTGAACGGAACAAACCTGCACGTGGTGATAAGAAGCCCAGACTGCAACCAAGATGTCTGGAAACAACGCACCGCCCGCACCCTTCAATCCCAACGAAGAGGATTGGGATTCCTATGCTGATCGCTTCCAAATGTACTTGGAGAGCAATGAAATGGAAGGCATTTCCGAACAACGAAAGAGAGCCGTGTTCCTGACGCACTGCGGAACAACCGTGTTTAAAATGGCAAAAGCCCTCGCTAAGCCTCGGGACGTTAAACAATTAACGTGGACAGAATTACAGAGACTCCTCAAAGCACACTACGCTCCGATGGTGTCTAATTTAATAAAGCGACATGAATTTTACCGAAGAGACCAGAGAGAGGGAGAAACCGTCGCCGACTTCGTCGCTGCACTCAGACAAATAGGGGGTGAGTGTGAATTCTCAAACATAGACGAGGCAATGAGAGATCGCATGGTGTTGGGCCTGAGAGACTCAACCGCACAGAGTAAAATGCTCAACAAGCCCAATATCACCGTTACCGAAGCCATTGCGGAAGCCACAGCCACTGAAGCTGCGAAAAAATCTGCAGTGGCCCTTAAGAAGATGAACACACACAGCGAGGAAACACCAGCCAAAGATAGAAAGCATCCTGCCACCACGACCCATTATGAAGAGTCGGGCGAAGCAAACGAATCGAGCGAAGAGGACGACGAGGTCCACCGTTTGCTCACGAACAAAAAAGAGCGCGAAAGGAGAAATTGGCGGGAATGCGCTGGCTGCGGAGGAAACCATCCACGAGCCGAATGCAGATTCCTCGATGCCATCTGCCGACATTGCAAAAAAAGAGGGCACATCGAGAAGGTCTGCAGAAACAAAAAATCTTACAGCCCGACGAGACGCAGAAATTCCCCAACACGAGCCGAGCCCAATCGAGCCGGAAGAAAATGGCAACAAGAAAAGCGAGCCAATACACACCAAACTGTCATTATCCAGAGCTCCCAGACGGAAAGTGGGAGAAAAATTAAAATCGTCGTAGAAATCGAGGGAAAACACTGCAAGATGGAAGTGGACTCGGGATCCTTCCTCTCCATGGTATCGTGGGACACAATTAAACAGTTAGTCCCAGGTATCAAAACCAAAGACTTGATGAAGCAGCACCTAACCCTCAAAGACTATCAGGGAAACCAAATCCCTGTGATGGGCAAGGGACATTTCCAAGTCGCCTACAAGAATCACATCAAGGTGCTCCCACTGACCATAGTCAACCAAGACAGACCAAGCCTCCTGGGCATCGAGTGGTTCGCGCCATTGGGCATCGGGATGACCGGGGTCGATCAAGTGACTACAACCGGCTGGGAAGACGACCTCGTCCGAGAATTCCAGGACGTTTTTGACGGATCACTGGGCAAGTACCGGGGAAACCCCATTTCTTTCAATTTAAACCCCCAAATAGCCCCACGAAGAATAAAAGCCAGGCGAGTTCCTTTTGCACTAAAGGCAAAAATAGAGGAACAGCTGGACAAATTAGTAGCCCAAGGGGTTTTAGAACCTGTGGACCATGCCAAGTGGGAAACGCCTATCGTCACACCCATTAAACCAGACGGGTCCATCAGAATCTGTGGTGACTATAAGGCTACCCTGAACCACGCATTACAACCAAGCGCATACCCGGTGCCAGTAGTCCAGCATTTGCTTCATTCCCTGGGAAATGGCAAAGTTTTCGCCAAACTCGACTTGGCACAAGCCTATCAACAACTCCCAGTAGACCCAGAAACAGCAGAAGCGCAGACTATTGTCACCCATAAGGGCGCATTCAAATGCCACCGACTCCAATTTGGAGTAAGCGTAGCCCCTGGCGTCTTCCAGAGTCTGATGGAACGCCTTCTAAATGGCATACAAGGAGTCGTTCCCTATTTCGACGACGTCCTTATCTCGGCCAGAGATGAAACACAATTAAGGAACAGACTGAAAAAGGTTCTGACTAAGTTTAGAGAATCGGGCCTCAAGGTTAAAAGAGAGAAGTGCTGTCTAGTTAAAAACAACGTCGAATTTCTGGGCTACTCAATAGACGGAGAGGGTATCCACCCCACAGATAAAAAAGTTAAGGCGATAAATGACGCTCCTGAACCTAGAAATAAAACAGAACTACAAGCGTTCTTAGGATTAATTAATTTCTATAATGTGTTCCTGCCAAACAAAGCCACTATAGCAGAACTGCTACACCGCCTGCTAGACAAAAAGGCAACTTGGACTTGGGGTTACAAAGAAAAAAAAGCCTTCCAAAATATTAAAAGACTGCTAACATCAACAAACGTTCTCATCCAATTTAGCGACACTCTGCCATTAACAGTGACCTGCGATGCTTCACCATATGGAGTAGGTGCCGTCCTGAGCCACCAACTACCGGATGGCAGAGAAGCACCCGTCGCATATTATTCTAGGACTCTGTCAAAAACCGAGCGGAATTATAGCCAATTGGACAGGGAAGCTCTAGCAATTGTCGCTGGA
>BLBF01000010.1:15762706-15787813 GCA_015471245.1 Laticauda colubrina
CCAGGGAAACAAATTTCCCATGCGGACGCTTTGAGCAGAGCGCCTTTACCAACAACCGACGCAGACCCGGCACCAGCGATGACAACGCTACAAATCGAGACTTGCCCCGATCTACCCATATCAGCGTATGATGTCGCCAGAGCCACCGCGAAAGACTCATTGACTGCCCGCGTTCTTAGCTGGGTAGGTAAAGGCTGGCCGGAGAATCAAAAAACTGAAAATTCTAAACCTTTCCGGTCCAGACAGACTGAACTTTCCATCCAAAAGGGGTGTTTGTTGTGGGGTGATCGGGTAGTAATCCCTGCTAAACTGCAGCCCAAGGTTCTTAGGCTGTTACATGAAGGGCACCCGGGAATGGTTAAGATGAAAAGCCTCGCCAGAAGTTATGTGTGGTGGCCGGGTATTGATAAGGACATAGAGTATTGGGTAAGCTCATGCCACAAATGCCAGGCAATTAGACCATCCCCACCAAAAGCACCTGTTAAGGACTGGGAAACCCCTCGAGGACCGTGGTCAAGAATACACATTGACTTCGCGGGGCCTACCAAGGGGCATACCTTTCTGATTGTCGTTGATGCCTATTCCAATTGGCTTGAAGTAAAAATCATGCCATCAACGACAACAGAAGCCGTAATAAAGCAACTAGACAGCCTGTTTGCCACCCATGGCATACCAGACATTCTCGTCTCAGATAATGGGCCACAGCTAACCAGCATACCATTTGAGCAATACCTAGCCTCCCTAGGTATAAGACATGCACTAACCGCGCCGGCTCACCCGGCTGCGAACGGCAGGGCTGAGAGAATGGTACGGTTTACCAAAGAAGGGTTGGAACGAATGGACGCTGGAGATATCCAACAAAAAGTAAACCGGTTGCTCACACTCCAGCACATAACACCCAGTACTATCACAAATAAATCACCAGCAGAACTACTCATGGGGCGAAAATTAAGATCTCACCTGGATAGGTTACACCCAAATTTTACCCCAGAAAACCCCCCTGACTCCTCAACACGGTTCAGACAATTCGAAACAGACGATTTAGTTTACGCAAAAAATTTCACCGGGGAACCGGTATGGCTACCCGGGCAAATTATCCAAATTACAGGCCCCAAATCCTACCGAGTAAAATTAGACGATGGCAGGGAATGGAAGCGGCACATAGACCAGCTTCGATCTCGAATTATAGAAAGAACCACGGACTTACAAACGTTCACAAAAAAACACGGCGAAAGGCAAGCCGAGGTGGGGGGGGAAAGGCGAGAAACGAATAAAGAACTATTTAAAAATAAAACTAACATTCAATACGACCAAAAAGAGCCAACAAAAGACTCACCGTTTGAAGAGACCCACGGAAAGAGACCATCGGAAGGGGCCAGCCAAGCCAGCTCGACCTGCCCCGAGGAAACGGGAGGGAGCGGCAGAACCGCCGGCCTAAGAAACTCAGGCGGCGGTAAAATGGCCGACTCACCCTTCCAGACGGTTCCAGAGAGAAGGACGGACGACACAACAGCCCCATCCGAACCGGTCGAAGTCTTCACTGAAAATGAACCGCGCAGGTCAAGTCGAGTCCGAAAAAGCCCCACCTACCTGCGAGACTACGTCACCACGTAGGACTGAACTAAGGGGGGAGGGGTGTTCTGTATGTAAAGTGGATGACTCCAAATCTACCATTCTGATTGGCTAAGAAAAAGAACAGTGGATTGGTTCACTAGGAACCAATCCAAAGAGCTGTCAAAAAGGCGGCAAATCCAAATAACTGCCATTGGCTGCAAGCAGGCAAGCCAGCCTGTATAAAAAGGCTGGCCCCGGCTTCAGCCGGCGTTCCGTTACTGACTGGTTATAATAAACGTATTTATTGTTGGAACCCGGTCTACCTCGTGTGTTTTCCGAACAAAACATTTATTATAGGATTTGCCTGGAAGATCCCTAATTAAATTGGTCAAAGGATTGACTGCTTTGTTTGAATTCCCTCTTTAGAAGTTACTACCACCTCTCTAGGTTAGATTTTGTCTTCAAGTGGCTGATGATCATTAAAAACAAGCAACACTGCTTAGATATTACATGTGAGAGAAAAAGGGTGAAAACATCCCCTTCCCAATAGTTCACATTGTGGAATATATTGTAGATGCAGATAGTCAAGTGTTCAATATAGCAAGATTTTGTCTATAGGTGAAACAATAAAGAACTCAGCTTTGAAAAATCACCCTGTGTTATTCTTGATTTTGGGCTCTTGTCTCATTCCCTTCCTTCGAATGTGTTCCCTCCTTCCTCAGAAATTGCCGCTTCTTTGTAATCCATCTCCCCCTCCATGGGTGCCATCCCTCACACATAATTGCCTGAGTAGCCACTTACATGTTAGCCAATATGACATAGTACAGTGTTGAATTGGGCAGCCATTCCTTTCAGCCCAATCTACAGTATCTCACAAGTTGGTTATTGTCAAGATAAAATGAAGGTGTGCCCAGGTTCTGTTAATTATTTAAAAGAGAGGTAACATATTAATGCAAGAAATTCAAAATTGAATGAATAATAAATGAATATGAATTAAAGAATTAAAACAGGAAATTCATTATCAGAAAAGAATGGACATATTTGTGGAGAATAGTCAAATGTGAAATGCTAAAGGTAGAATTAATTGTTATAGCTAAAATTGAAATATATATAGCCTTCTCCAAGCCCTATTTATTTATTTATTCAGTAAACTGTCTTGCCTAAAAGCAGCTTACAATAATAAAAATTAGATAAAACCTTAAAATGTTACACAAGTAGTCCTTGACTGTAATTGAGCCCAGAATGACATTTAGATGCTGTAGTGGTTGTTAAGTAGATCACCACATAAACACATTGGATTTTATGACCTTTTTGTGACAGACATTAAACAAGAACCATTGTTTTCTTTTTGCTGGAAACTGGAAGATAATGCTGGAAACGGTCAAAAAACACCAAAAATCACACACATGACTGCAAAATGCTACAATTAATTGCAAATGTGAGCCACTTACCAAGCACCCCAAATTGATCATGTAACTGTAGGATGTATGTGGGATGTTTGTGTGTGGCCATTTGAACTCCAGAATTGAGTTATAAGTAGCTCTGAAGAGGTTGGCCGTAACCTGAAACAGTCACATATGACTGGTTGTTAAGCAAGGACTACCTTTATGGATATAAATGGTAAGGTAAAGGTATTTCAGGATTCTTGTTCTTCCCAAACCTTTGAAAAAGGACCAGACAAAGAGGACATTGAGGGCGAAGGTCATTCCTCTGCAAAGAAGCTTAAATTTCTGAGATGTATGACTCTAACTTTCCCCTTGTGCATCCTTTGTGTTAGGAGTGGCTGCCTTGGACAGTAAAGCATCAGGGAAAATGGGTCTCCGAGCCGTGGTGTATTACATGAGCACCACAATTATAGCTGTCCTGATTGGGATAATCATGGTAGTCATCATCCATCCTGGGAAAGGGTCAAAGGAAAAAATGCACAGAGAAGGCAAGATTGTTCAAGTGACAGCTGCAGATGCCTTTCTGGACTTAATCAGGTACGTGGCATTTTTCTGCAACTTGGCTCCTTTGATTGTGTGGGATTACGGCCCTCTTATTGCAATGTGGTTAGCGTGAATTGTAAGAGGGCCTTCCTGGAGGAAAGCTATTCACTAAATCAAAAAAAGATGCTTCATGAATGATAATGTAAAGCTAAGGAAATGAGTGATGCAATGGAACACCAAGTTGACCTTCTCAGCTTGGAAATAATAGCAAGAGCACTTAGACTTATATACCACTTTGCAATGCTTTACAGCCCTCCCTAAGCGATTTACAGAATCAGCCTATTGCCCCCAACAATCTGGGTCCTCATTTTACCAGCCTCGGAAGGATGGAAGGCTGAGTCAACCTTGAACCTGGTGAGATTCAAAATGCTAAATTGCAGGCAGCTGGCAGGCAGCAGAAGTAGCCTGCAGTACTGCACTCTAACTACCGTGCCACCACAGCTCAATAATTCTGAATCATAGTCCAAAAATAGCCTGATAGCCACAGATCATCGTTGAACTATGTTTTGTGGCTGGGGGCAGTACTTTACATTTTTGGGAAATCTAAGACACACAGTTCCCAAAAGCTTTGCACACTTATACAAAGTATAGCTCACCATCAAGCTGAGCAAGACAAAGTGAATGTATTAGCTTTCTTGTTAGTTTCTCATTCTGATGCCGTTTAAAACCATTACCGATTACTATATCTTAGCTGTCATTCTAATTGATGGTTGACATTGGGAATACAAGTCATCATTCAAAGAGATGCTATCTTAAAAATGAAATCATTGGTGTTCTTATTTATTATACCATTCATTATATCCCGAATGAAGGAAACACTTCATTGAACAAATGTGTTGGTGAGAGATTTAACTGGTGAGAGAAATTTCAATTACATGAGGATAGCATAATTTGATTCAGGACATGCAAATCATTTTGAGGAACCACTTTGCTTACAAAGAAGCAAATCTGATTTTGAAGCAGTGAAGCAGGTGAGACCATAAGGATAACTGACAAGTGACTCAAAGCTCTTCCATTGTTTTCTAGGCCTGCCTGTACACAGCCAGAAAACACTTCTACTGACCAAGTTTCTGCTATCAGCAACCAAGTTGTCTAACCCATAATATGTGGATTTGAGTTGTAGTTTGTGTTTAAAGGAATATTGGGGGGAAAATAATTAATCATTTCTTAGCGTGATCCTAATAAGATGACAAATTATGGCTAAAAGGTAAATACTATTTTCTTCTTTACAGAAACATGTTTCCTCCAAATCTTGTAGAAGCCTGCTTCAAACAGGTAAAAAAAATTGAATCCCATCCTATATGTGGGTATATTACATGTCCAGATTTAATTGGGATTACACAAAGACCAAGCTTATAATGCAGGGAATTGTTATTCATTGTCTCCCAGGGAGAAGCACTTACAGCTTCCCTAAGACAGGATTCCAAGAGATTGCATTATGTGGACATAGCTTCATGACCCACCAGGATTAGATTTCCCAGTTGCTCTTCTGCACAGATCTCTGATTAATCAAAAATGTAAAAAATCATCCTATGATTATTGTTGATGTTCCAATAGCCATAGATGCGAGAAGATGGGCTTCGTTATTATTAAAAATAGAGCATAATATTAGAAGCCAGCAATGTTTAGATTAGATATTAACATGATGAAAATTCTTTAATTTCATAACATATAGACAGACTTAACCATAGTTTCAATTGAGAAAGTGTAATTTTCCGAGACTAAGCTAAATCCAAAAATGTCAGGGAATTTCTAGAAACCTGACACTCTGACAAATTAGCTGTCAATAGACAGATAGACATTAACAACATCAATAGCAAAAAAAAAAAGGCAATCAACCAACCAAAAAGGGTATTAAAAGATCCAAGCACTTTTTCACCAGCAATCAGCACCCAGATCAGCATAGATTAACTCCAAGGTTAAAATCAGAGTAACAATCAATGAAACAACACTCCAACTGCTAAAGAAGCAGATAGTAAACAGCCCAATCAAAGAACCTCTAAGCTCACCCGCACCAACTCTGACAGGGCAAACAACTAAAACAGTGGTGGCTAATCAAGGGTGGGATTCAAATTTTTTAACAACTGGTTCTGTGGGCGTGGCCTAGGTATTGAGTGTGGTTTGGTGGTCATGTGATTGGGTGGACGTGGCTGGGTGGTCATGTTATTGGCTGGGCATGGCCAATTCAGTATCACTCACATTGAGGCACTCATCTCCTCGCCTGGCCTCTCATGACTGTGGGGATGCTTCAACAGTCGTAACTGTGAAAAATGGTCATAAGTCACTTTTTCAGTGCCATTGTAACTTTGAATGGTCACTCCACACAAGCAAAGTACCAGCAAAGGAGGGGGAAAAAACTCCAGAGACATTCCTGAGACAGGAAGTGTAGTCCTGCCAAGAATGTAATTAGGGTTAACAGGCAATTTCTGTAAGCAATACCAGAATGTTTCCTTCCTGCCTTCCTTACAGGATTAGGCCAGTAATTTCTTCTAACAACCGGTTCTCCGAACTGCTTAGAATGTTAACAACCGGTTCTAGTGAATAGGTGCGAACTGGTAGAATCCCACCCCTGATCCTCCTAGTACTGGAATGAATTAATAATTAATGACCAGAAAAATGCACCCTCAGAAGGTTTTTAAATGGAGAATAGGGGTCAATCACAACTTGTGAGGCTGAGCATTCTCATAGCCGTGAAAGAAAAGCCCCCCTTTTCCTGCTCATACAGACAATCCTGATCTTTCAGCCACTTCTGCATTCCTAACGGCTAGATTGGAGAAGACATTAGATAGGACTTAAGCGATTCAGGGCTTGGAAAGTCAACACGAGCACTTAAATAATGCTTGGTAAGCAGGGATGAGATTCTACCAGTTTGGACCAGAATGTTTCCTTCCTGCCTTCCTTACATGATTAGGCCATTAATTTCTTCTTACAACTGGTTCTAGCAAATAGGTGCAAACTGGTAGAATCCCACCCCTGTGGCTAAACTTTTTGGGTTCCTATGCTGATAATTGTGCACGCGCTCTTGCGGGCCATCACCCAGAAGGAAATGTGCATGGGCCCCACACGACTACACTGCACACTTCTGCGCATGCATACATGTCTCCTGTGCGCTGCTGCTGCACATGTACACCAGATACTCGACAATCAGCTGGCGGGCAGCAGTGTACACGCATGCGCAATGCACCTTTTCTGGGTGGTTCGCCACCATAGCACTAGAATATTAACTGACCGTAAACAGCACTCCTTACTAGCACCAATGATCAGGGGTGGGATTCTACCAGTTTGCACCTATCCGTTAGAACCGGTTGTTAACACTCTAAGCAGGTCAGAGAATCGGTTGTTAGAAGAAATTACTGACCTAATCCTGCAAGGAAGGAAGGAAGGAAACATTCTGGTGTTACTTACAGAAACTGCTTCTCCATTAACCATTATTACATTCTTGGCAGGACTATACTTCCTATCTCAGGAATGTCTCTGGAGTTTTTTCCCCCTCCTTTGCTGGTACTTTGTGTGGAGTTCAAATTTACAATGGCACTGAAAAAAGTGACTTATGACCATTTTTTACACTTATGACTGTTGCAGCATCCCCACAGTCATGAGAGGCCAGCCGAGGAGATGTGTGCCTTGATATAAGTGACCCTTTTGTTTTTATTGTAATGTTATTTGTTACCGTTTAGTAGTCAAGCTTTGTGCTTAATTTTAATAGTCAAGCTTTGTGCTTAATTTTGGCAATCGTTTTGTATTGTTTTGTATGTTTTTGTATGTTTTGTATGTTTTATAAATAAATAAAAAAATAAAAATAAAATAAAATAAAAGTGATATTGAGTTGGCCACGCCCAGCCAGTCACATGACCACCAAGCCACATCCACCCAGTCACATAACCACAAGCCATGCCCACCAACTAAGCCACGCCCACAGAACCGGTTGTTAAAAAATTTGAATCCAACCCCTGCCAATGATGTTATCTAGTTTGGATAATGAAAGGTCTGCAATAAGACAAGCAAGCTCAGAGATCACCAAGGAAATCCTCCCTCCTTATTTAGATTATTTCTGTCTTCATCCAGAGAGGTCAGACACATCTGTTGATAACTGCATTTTAGCAATTAGAAATAAGGCTTCTGGAATTCCTAACACGTGAATGTAATATTTGTCCTTCTAACCATCATTAACAGTTCAAAACGAACTATGAAGAGCAAGTTCATCATACACATGATGATTCTAATGGAACGTCGATCCTTGCTGGCATTATAAATAATGTAACAGAAGCTGTGGGAAACCTAACTTGGATGAAGAAGGAGATGATCCCTGTACCAGGCTCTGTAAATGGAGTGAATGCACTTGGACTGGTTGTCTTCTCCATCAGTTTTGGATTAGTGATTGGCAATATGAAGGAACAAGGTCGGGCATTGAGAGAGTTCTTTGACAGCCTTAATGAGGCTATCATGAGACTGGTAGCTCTAATAATGTGGTAAGTACTAAATTCACTGTGCTACTATTACCTGTTTTGATCCCTCACACCTCTTTACTTTGAGATCTAAGCTGAACTTCCTTCTTGGTTGTTCTAGCAGTTTCTGGAATTAAAATTCAAAGAGGTGGACATAGAACAAACATTAGGAAAAACTTATTGACAATAACAACCATCAATCAGTGGAATAAGTTGCTTTGTGGAGTGGTTTCTTCTTCATTGGAGGTTTTCAAGCAAAGGCTATAAAAATTTGTGGTGGTGTAATGAATCTTGAGAGCCAAGAGCCAACTCTTGAGAGTTTGGTGTAGTTTTTGAGGTACCAGGCTAGAAACTGGGAGATCATGAATTGTAGTCCTGCTTTGAGCACAAAGCCAATTGAGTGATCTTGAGGCAGTCAGACCTAGGAAAGAGACAATCAGTGATGGGATTCAGCCAGTTTGTACCAGTTCGGGAGAACCGGTTGTTAACTTCCTGAGTGGCTTGGTGAACTGGTTTTTGGAAGAAATCATTAGGGCAGAGAACTGGTTGTTAAATTATTTGAATCCTACCACTGGAGACAATGGTAGATCATCTCTGTAAACCTTGTCAAAAATCCTGCGGGGACTTGTCCAGGCAATCTCCATTGGGGCAAAACTGGGGCACAATTGAATGGAGGAGAAAGAAGAAGTATCCCACAGTGTGCAGAGAAATGGACTTGATTGCCTCTTCTGGTTCTGAGATCATAGGGGACCCATATATGTGAAGAGAAAAGATGATCCAGGAATCAACTCAGCGTCCCCTTTTTCCCAGAATTACTGAATTCCCATCTGGTGCATTATCTAGTGAAATAGATATTCTCATTCCTCAGCAATAATTTCTGACATCTTCCTCCAGATTTTGAACAAAAAGAACCTGCTGCACTCCAATTCAGCTAATGAGAGATGGGAACCTGCAACATTTGAGATGTTGCTGAATACAAACTTAAGAATTATGTAAAGGATTGGAAGATGCAGTATAATTTAGCAAAATTATGAATATACTTGCCCATTGAATTTACTCACAACCATATTGGCAACACTGAAGAAAGTCTGCAACCAGCAGAACTTTCCACCTCATCAGAGCTGTATTGGTCCTCTTTATGGATCATGACAAGGCTATCATTTTACATGATACTGTACTAAAAGCTTGTGAGTCTGATGGTCTGTATTTTAAGATTGGTAGATAATAGAGAAAGGAAAGGGAAAATTATTCAGGGAAAAGAAGGAAGAAGAATATACAATATTCCAGTGATACCTACTTAAGCAGAGTTATAGGATAACAGCCTTCCTGTACTTGATATCTTAATTTTATTTATTTCATTTGTATAAAATATGTGTGCAGCCATACATCTTAATCTAAGCTCTGAGCAGTTTACAATCATGAATAAAACTCTAAAAACTAAAAACAATAAACCAGTAAGAAGTCTCGGATCATCTCCTAGACTTCCCTGATTGGTATGATTACACTAAGAATTCTGGGATTTGAATTCCAAAAAATCAAAAGGACTCTAGATGAGGAAAAATGTAAGTATGAACTCAGTTTTGATGAGTGTTTGTTGGGAAGAAATGAAGAACCTTCACACAGTTGTTTCAAAAGCAGCTATAACAGCAGGAAGAAAAAAACAGGGATTCTTAGGAGAACAGGTATATGTGATGGTCTCTTGAATATAAGACCAAAAATATGAAGCTAAAATAAATTATGGATTAAAAAATCAGTATCACTAATAAACTGCCTAGTTCCTATATTTTGGCAGAGTTAGTTTAAATCGGTACTGCATTCATAGACTGAATTACAGGCATATTATACAAGACTTGTGTAACTCACTTTAGATTTCATTACTGCACCAAAGTAATATTTTACCCAACAAGAATGTGATTAAAAAATTTTAAAAGTATTTTTTTAAAAAAATACATATTTTGGAATAAAATACACTATCCATGACTAAAGTCTGTCCATAATGAATTGGTATGTTCATTTTCTCCTTTGTTTGCCACTAATCTGCAGAATTCATTTTAAAACTACAGGATCTCAAGACAATATAATAAACAAGAATGGGGACAATATATTTCGGGTCACAGTCTTGGTCTTTATAGAGTATAGCAAGGAATTTCCAAGGGCAAGAGAATAAAGATACATTACACAAAAGTAGACTTATAGGATAGTTACAAAGTAATGCATTCATCTTTTTCTCTGTCTCTTTCTCTCTCTGTTTCTTTGACTTTTTTTTTCCAGGTATGCACCACTTGGTATTTTGTTTTTAATTGCTGGGAAAATTGTTGAAATGGAAGATATGGGTGTGATCGGAGGCCAGCTTGCCATGTATACAGTTACTGTTATCATTGGTTTGCTCATCCATGCAATTATTGTTCTCCCACTTCTCTACTTCCTCATTACTCGGAAAAATCCTTGGGTCTTTATTGGAGGATTGTTGCAAGCTCTCATCACAGCTTTGGGAACTTCCTCAAGGTAGGCTTTCACAATCAAATAGTTTGGGATACAGGAGTTTTTATTGGGTATATACTGCCTCTACATATGCATAAACCAAGAATAATAGGTCCCAAAATACAACCCCCCACAAATTGGGTTCAGCTTAACTACAGATATCTATAGAGAGTCTCAGTCATCCAAGTCATGGTTGTCCCAAAGGTGCTTTTTCAAGAGGCAACTGGACTTCCTAGTTTTCCTTCGAAGACATTTTGTTTTTCATCCAAGAGGCTTCTTCAGCTCTGAAGAAGCTTCTTGGATGAGAAGGGAAATGTCTTCAAAGAAAAAACAGAAATTCCAGTTGCCTCTTGAAAAAGCACCTTTGGGACTTATTTACAGATGTAATACTTTTTTAAAAATGCTGTGTATTCCATATATACTAGAGTGTAAGCTCATCTGTCAATAAGCAGATTTTTAAAGTGTTAAATAAAATCCCATGAAAAATGTGCCACCTACAGATAGGCTGACCCTCAAAATTTTCAATTTTCACAACTAACTATGGACAGCAACATTTTTCATGATATTTTGGTTGAAAACCTGAGAGCTTATCCATAGAGAGGCTAGTCCGTGAGTAAATACAGATGTTTTTATTGCAAAAGATTGAGAGAAGATATGATTATTCCAGATTTCTTTCATTATCCCAGGTCTCTATCACTTTTCACCACTACTTTAGGTTTTACTTTACATCTAACACGTTGTTCCAATATGTATGTAGCGACATTCATCTGCATCTATGTACCATTCAGAGTACAATATAATATAGCATGCAGATTTTGATGCACTTCATATTATTTGGCTATATATTCCAGTAAATATTTTAATTGGATATCTCTTTTACATTAATTATTCTTAATCCTGAAAATTAATATCTGAAACTGCTTTGTATTGAGATATATCTTTTTGTCTCGATATATCTTTAAGTTTAGACAGTTTAGTTTAGATAGACATCAGTGAAATGAAAGGTGTTAAAAATATGTACGCACGACACATGATCTACCTGTACTATATGGTTTTTATAGTAAATATACTATAATATATATTTTATTATGTAATATACACCCAGGAATCCAAAATCTGGGTGCAAATTCCCTCAAATTTGGAGCATTGTCTGAAGATTGACTATATGAACAAATTATCTTTCTCTCTCTACATACATACATACATACATACATACATGGTAATGTTACCTGCTTGTATTTTTCTCCCCATCTGGTTTCAGTTCTGCCACTTTGCCTATCACTTTTAAGTGTTTGGAAGAGAACAATGGAGTAGACAAACGCATTACGAGATTTGTACTACCTGTGGGTGCAACTATTAACATGGATGGGACAGCTTTGTATGAAGCCCTGGCTGCAATTTTCATTGCACAGGTTAACAATATGGATCTAAACTTTGGGCAAATTATCACAATCAGGTTTGTAAACCTTGCAAAAATACATATCCTTGTATATCTGTGCAGGACAGCAAAGCTAGAAAAGTCGGCATGAGGGGCATTTCTGAGCGGAATGCACGGTAAAACAGGGGGACAGGAGGATGACAAAGTAGGAAGTCATGAACAATTCAGAAATCATAGAATACATTGTTTGCAATGCAAATTATAATATTAAAACTAATCCAGATTGAGAGTGCTACATAGAATGCAGGTCTTCTTCCTATTGTGATAGTTATTAGTTTTAGAATAATATAGAAGGAAGAAAGGAAGGAAGGAAGGAAGGAAGGAAGGAAGGAAGGAAGGAAGGAAGGAAGGAAGGAAGGAAGGAAGGAAGGAAGGATCACAATCTGAATATCTAAGACATCTAGAAAATGCCAGCTTGGGGAAGAGTGGTCTAACTCATGAAGCTGAATACACTGTTGAGATTGGCTTATCTAGCTTAAGCACCAAATTTTATTCTAAGAGAAATGAAAGGGGAAAGACTTTTGATCATGCAAACTAGCAACTTATTCCAACCGATTCATTAACTTCTAGCCAACAACTTCTTCAAGGCTGAAATAGTTTTATGACATAAGGACATGTTTAAAAAAGTGAAAATGGCAGTATGACTGGTTTTATATCTCTTTCCTTATAACAGTATTACCGCAACAGCTGCTAGCATTGGTGCAGCAGGAATTCCTCAAGCTGGCCTGGTCACAATGGTGATTGTATTAACCTCTGTTGGTTTGCCAACAGATGACATAACACTTATCATTGCAGTGGATTGGTTTCTGTGAGTATTTTTCTATGTGAAGTAGACTAAAGGCACAAGTGTAAACTAAACTTATAAGTCATTGTAGTTCCTTTCCTGAAGAAATGTATTGAGTCTATTTGAAACAATACTTGGTTTCATTGCATACAAATATTAAAATGTCATCTTATATAAAAAGAAAACTAGAATAGGATACTGATGAGGGTTTTTTGGACAAAGATATGAAAGTCATTCAATCTCTGTTCACCTTCCAAGCTGTAATTTTTTTAAAAGATGCATTATTCAGTGTTGCCAACAACCATATTTTCAACATGCAAATCTTAAATTTCTCTATTATTTGTTTCATAAGGAACCCTTTCAAATGCCGCAGCTTGTGGCCAATCTCCTTGTATGAGAAGGAAAAGGCCCAGAAGAAAATATGAATGTTACAAAAACACCTACGTGTTGTTCCTTCTGATATTTAATTTTTAAAGATGGCTGTTATTTTGTTTCACAATTTATCCACATGTTAATATATTGCTGATGTAATTTTAAGGAAAGAATGTGGATTTGTGTTATATCTTCTAGTGAAAACTTTCACTGTGTTGGAAAAAAAAATGACTGGTTTATTTAAATTGCAATGTTTTCCCTAGGGATCGTCTACGCACTACTACCAACGTTCTGGGAGACTCCATTGGTGCAGGAATTGTTGAACATTTATCCCGCCATGAGTTATGGAACAAGGATGCTGAAATGGGCAACTCTGTGATTGAGGAGAATGAAATGAAGAAGCCTTACCAGCTGATTTCACAAGAGAATGAGAATGAAAAGCCCTTAGACAATGAAACCAAGATGTAAAGGAGAGGAAAGTTGACACAAAGCACTGAAGATATGGAAAATGTACAGTTTCTTTGGTCCTTCTGCTTGTTCCTCATTTCTTCTTGTATTCACAAAGCACTGAAAAGGTTTAAGGATGAACTAGATGTTATGAAAGACATAGAGTCTATGACATGCCTCCTCTGCCTTGTGATAGTTAGGTTAGAGCAATGAACAACAGCAGGCTGTTGTTCCATGTGCCTCGCCTTGTTCCTTCCAGTAGGAAGGCCAGAGGAGAGGACAAAGCAAAGCACAATATTTCCATGTCTCATATTGTGTTTACCTAGACATACTTTCTCTGGCCTGATGCCTTCTTGATGTGAGACTACAACTCCCAGAATTCTTAAAAACATGTAGCAGCCATGCTGGTTAGAATTCTGGAAGTCATAATCTACTATATCTGTAGGACATATGGCTGGAGAAGACTGCACAATTTGTGCAGGAGAAAATAGCGATGGGATCAATTGCACATTTTTCAAAATTGGTGAAATATATTCCAAATTCATCACAGTTGAGATATAGAGCTACATGCCATTAAAAAGATAATAGGCATTACACAAAGTGATATGCAACATTTTAATGGGTGATATTTTATCAAATTACCAAGCTTATTCAAGAATTATATATATATATCCTGTTAATGTGATTTCATTTAATAGAAGCTGTAACAGCAAAAACAGAAGAAATCCTGAAAGAGACTTCATTCGTTCAAATGCTACATGTTCTTAGTACCATCAAGTCAACTTTTGATATTTAATGATATTCCCAGAGAAATTAATAGCAAATTTTGTTTTTCTTTTTAAAGATAGTGTTTCCTCATTTCATTGCTGTTAGAACAGCACAAGTATGAATACATTTTTTTCCTAAAGGATGAAATAAGTGGATAGTATTTCCCATAAATCATTATATTTATGAATTAAGCAAAAACTACTAATCATGTGTTCATTTCTAACCAATGGGATATTTTAGTATCAGAAAGAGGCTCATGCTTCTTGGTACTGTGCACCTTCAAATCCCATTGATTTTATATATCACAAACCTGCAAATACCTCTGTGTATGTGCAACATTATGACTCTCTTTTAGACGATAATATTTAGCACAAATACTGCTACTCATACACACTGTTTTTTTCCCCAGGATCAGAGATCAAATGCACACACATTAAAAACATATGCACTTTGGAACAGAAAATTTATCTTAGTTGCTTCATTACTATGGACATATTGAATTATTGCTATCACAACAATTGTGATGTCATTATTTGATCAAGCAACTGTAAATATTCTTCTGATTTAATATAGTGAGGCTTAGATAAATTATAACCCACCAATCATATATAGTTTTCAGAAAGTAACTTCTTTTGCTTCTTATAGAAACTGCTCGTGTGATAGGATTATAAACAAGCTCCAGGAAGAGTACTATGGTTCATAAATTGTCTTAAATCTCAATTTACAACTGAGTTTTCAGTGGATTTGAGATCCTCACTGATTTATATCCATGTGACATATCCAATCAATCATGGGAATTATAGTTTAGTCTGACATTAAGAATCCGGTTGAAGATCCTTAGCCTACACAGAAACAGACACAGAAACAGACACACACACTCCTTAAATTTACATGAAAAAGAAACCAATTTTAAGCCAATGAGAATTTTTGGCAAAGATTTAATCTAACTGTTCATCATCAACATTGCAACTCTCTGGAAACATCCCTTGAATTTAGTATCCTAAAGACCAAGATATGAATTCTAAAACACCCATATTTGAAAAGAAACTCAAATGAAATAAAAACCCCTTATTTCTAGGGAGACTTTGCTGGACATTATGCACAATGCTAACCCCTCTTCATACAGATACAGATCATCATACAGATGAGCAAAAAGATCTCAAAACAAAGAGGTAGTTCACACAGAGCTGACTTGCTATGGTCAAATTAAGAAATACATTAGGATTCACTTTCTCTTAGCAGCTTGCTTCTTGTTATATAGGAACTAGAGATTGAAGCTGAAAAGAAACTTACTTTAACCTAGCAAAAAAATGAGGATTTGCTGTGATATAATTTATTTAATAATAGATTGCAGGTTATTTTAAACCACAATTCTTGATTGCACGTAAAGGCAAGCCACCAGGAATCTGCTATTAAAAGAAAATTGGGTTCAGTTTGTCCTTCCTTGTCGCGTAGGAATGGTTCTCCCCAAAGTTCTTTCTACTAGTGATGTAGTCCTTGACTTACAACCAAAATTGAGCCCATAATTTATGTTGATAAGTGAGACATTTATTAAATGAGTTTTGCCCCATTTTATGACTTCTGTTCATGATGGTTAAGGGACTCACTGCATTTGTCAATTTAGTCACATGGTTGTGAAGTGAATCTGGCTTTCCCATTGACTTTGCTTGTCAGAAGGTCACAAAAGGGGATCACATGACCCTAGGTACACAGCAACGGTCATAAATATGAACTAGTTGCTAAGCATCCAAATGTTGATCACTTGACCATGGAGAGGCTGTAATGGTTGTGTGAAAAATGGTCATAGGTCACTTTTTTCAGTGCCATTGTAATTTCGAACAGTCACTAAACAAATTGTTGTAAGTTGAGAACTACCTGTACTAATTTGTGATTTATATTATATGCAACCATAGCTAGTATGAGTTTAAATTAAACTTCTGCAGCTAAATTGTCTGCCTGTACTTAACCCTCTAGCAGGAAAGATTTTAGAATCTCTTGACCTCTCTTGACATGCAGATGCAACTCTAGGTAGCAGTGCCTCCAAAGCATCTGTCAAAGTTCATAGAGAAACTACAGAGACAAAAATGCTTTCAGGAAGGGGAATCTTCCAAAATTTGGTTAAATTCATTTTTTTTTAACAAAAAAGACTAAAGATTAAAGACTAAACTTTCTATTCCGCTACCACTTTCTCTATGTTAGCAGCACCTGTCTGATAGACCCTGCTAACAAAGAGGGGAGTTGACTTTGTATAAAAAGTAATACTTACGTGGTGCTTGATTATTTTTTATTAAGAAAAAGAGTATATAAAAAGAATAATGAAAAGATTTAATAAATATTGAAAGTATAAAAGACCTATTTTTTAAAGAGGCCTTCAGGACTAAGAAAGGACAGTTTTTTTAAAAAAAAAATTGGGATCAGATAGTGATTTTTGTACATTTGAAACTTGCTGTTTCACAGAGCCCATTTATATTTTTTAATAATAAGATTTTTAAATTATATTTTACATGCATGGTCATAGGAGACAGGAGGAAAGCTTTATGCAAGCAGAATAATCTTTTCCTTCCTTGAAGGAAGAGAGTAAGGTTTACGACCTGTTACATTCCATATGTGCTGGACTCCAAAACCATTATTCCCTTTTCTTCTAGTCAGGAATAATGGGAAAATCTCACATTTGAAAGAGTCTGACTTCATAAGATGGTGTAAATATAAACATACATTGGTTGTATAGTTGTTGAAAGAATACTTTAATAACATTTTTGTAAAATAGGGCTGAATTATTCCTTAGAGCTGCCAATCTGATATTTCAAGTCTTGTTCATTTGTTCCCAAGATTGTAAGATTACCGAAAGCTACAACCTGTGATGTGTTTCATCCTGGTGAATTCTCAGAATTCTGCAGTTAGGCCCTAGTTATTATTATTTTACAAAATGGTTAGTATTTCACATAAAACTTGACATTATCCAGTTTAAGCTAAGATAGCTGCCATTGTCTGATGGCACACAATATATTTTCAAGATTCAGTTTCACAATTAGATTCAGAGCCACCAAGCATTACAAACAAATCTTGGCAGGTTAAAAAGAGAGATGCTTTACAATAGAATTCTTGGATTTCTGAGTTTTGACGATCAAATGTGGGAATGATATTTCTATTTAATCCAGGTTTATAGCAGACCAACTCATTTTCTATCTGATGTTCAGAGTTTACAATAGACCTTTACTATCCATCCCCTCTCTCCTTTATAAATCAATATAGTAAACACTATACTATAGTGATTTATAAAGGGGAATAGGATCCCTTATGCTTTTCTAATCTCTCAGTTTCTATTCATTTTGCCTACTCATGGAATAATTCTCAACGGAAGTAGTTTACAAATGAACAATCTGTTCATTGTGGCTAGTAAAGAGTTTTTCCTCACTACTAAGTAGGTTTAACATAAGTGAGGCCTGCCTATCCAGGCTGTGAAAATCCATACAATCATAGGACAACAGCAAAGAGTTGGAATTTTGTATACTTCTTTATTTTCATTGTGGATTTTTATAACCCAGATCCAATAATCCTAATAGGAACCACAAACCACTCACAAGCCTGTATTTCCACTGGATGCCTCCTGTCGTGTTCCAGGCCGGGGTTGGGCAATTAATTTTTCCAAGGGGCCACATGAGAAACTAGGACTACCCAATTGGCCTGTGAAAGTGCATGCACGCACATACATAAACTAAAAAACTAAAAAAGAAAAAATAGCAGCCACCCTCAAAATAAAAGCAATGCAGTTGTGTTGCATGTTTGGCATATACTTATTTACATTTTATTTCTAATTTCCCATTGACCTCATTTGGGTTGGAAAGGAGCAGCCAAAGTTCCAGATGTGGCCGAGGGGCCATAAAATGCCCAGATCTGTTCCAGGCTATTTTACAAATGCAGAATGACAGATTGTTCCACATGATAGCAATAATGCCCTTTCTAGGGGTAAAAGCCTCACCCTAAATTCATGCTGTTGCTTAATGGCACCTGTTGAAGGACGTTGTCAAACTGATAACACACACAAAAAGCTGGCTTGCAGTTTCTGAAACACGTTGAGAATTATCTTAAAAGTGTGACAGGTGAATAAAACCCCGCAAAGTTTGAACATTTCAGATTGTTAAGTGGGATTGTTGAAGTTGTAGTGATAGTCTCTGAATGATGGAAGTATTTTAGGTAGGCAGGAGACTTGCTTAGCTTTCCCTTTGAAAAAGAATAGGAATTAACTCAGTGTGTCTGATGTCGTTTAAAGTAATGCAAAGCTCTTATGTAATCTCTGTATGCAGTAAATGGATGTGCCTTTTTTAATTTGTATCTTTTTGCGCTAACAAAAAGAAAACCTAGATTAGAGACAGGTGTTTTCTGAAAATGTAACTAGAGATATTTTTATAGTGGTACTGTAATATGTACAAAGTTAATATTAAATTGTATGGAATAACTTTTACTATGGTTTGGTTTTGAATGGATACTATTTTTGGAAAGGGACTGAAAAGATTTTCATGTAAAGAGCTATCATTCCATGCTGTCACTTTAGGAGAAAATGGTATTACAAAGTGTGGCAGTTCTTTAACTTTATACTAACTCTGTTTCTTACAGAAATCATGAGCCATAGAATATTCTCCCTCTTGTGCCTATTCTGAGTTGGCAATTGATGCACCCAGGGTGTGGCTTGAGAAATATTACTTTGTAGGTGTATTTTCAATTAAAAAGCAAATAGTTTTACATTATTCTGTTTTGAACAGTGTGGTCTTTTTCTCCTCAGCGAATAATGAGTCTTGAGGTATGCTAGAATCTATACACTTGCTCACATTTACAATAGCAATTTATTATACATGTTGGCCTGGTTCCTAAGAATGCTCACCCAGACCTAAACCTGACTTCATTCAGGAAAGATAAAGGTAAGACTGCACTTTGTGAACTCACTGCTACATTTTAAGAGGGTTTTCTTTTTTTGGCAGAAATAATTTAGCACTGCAATCTTCCAAGATGTTTTCTTTCAACTTCAGTATTACTCTCATCATCGCTAAAAAATAACTACAAAATCCAGACAGCAAAAAAGAGTTGCCTATGTCTTTGCTGCAAAATATTATTTGTCCAGATTTTTGCAGCCAGATAAGAGAAGACAAGGTGGAATAGTGTGATATATGTCAGCAGTCGCCAACTGGTGGGCCACAGCCCACTGCTGGGCCGTGAGAAAATTTTGTTGGGCCACAGAGAAATCTTAACCCCAGAGCACCTACACAAAGCAATTAATCCAGGCTACGCAGAAACACAAGGCTGTGCTGCCCACATGGTCCGCGGGAACCCTCCCTGCCCACTCACTCCTTACCTGGTAAACTTGCCTGCTAAATTACTATATTTACCTTTTCCGACCATCAGCTGTTCTGCTGTGCCAGGAGATTTAGATTAGCTAGGAAGCAGGAAATGGTTGGATTTCTTGCTTTCTAGCTAGTCTTTAGATCTTCAGCTCAGCACAGTCAACCTCCCTTAGGACTGAAGTTTGCTTGCAAGCAAATTCAGTGCAGACTCACGGCAAGCAAATTTGAGAGACTAAGCTAGCCAATGGATAGATCACTGAATGATTCTGTGAGCAACTCAATCTGCCTGTCTGCTTTGCCTGATTTTGGGTAAAAGTTGCTCTTTTTTCAATAAAAAATTAAATATATAAATATAATATTTACATACACGCCAGTCACATGACCACCATGCCACACCCACAAATTAGGCCATGCCCACAGAACCAGTTAGTGGTCCCTGGGATCTAAAATTATGAGTTTGATGGTCCCTGAGGTCCAAAAGGTTGGCAACCCCTGATATATGTTAACTTACTTTAAACTCTGTTGTGGGACATCTGCCATTCCCCTTTCCATAAGCATACACAATTGAACACATATTTGCACATCACAAAAAGAGATTGAGCCAGTTTGTATTGCGTTCTAAGCCAAACTAAAAATGTGAGCTTACCTATAACCACGATCCTACGTGTGTTCCAAATTTGAGGAGTTTATCATTAATTTCTTCTTTCGGTGTCTGGACAGAATCGGCAGCTGAGACTATTCCAGGTGCACTAACAGCTTCTTTCCTCTAGTTCTATTTTCAAATCCTCAGGCATTGGTGGGCTGCAAGGAAGTTGGTAGGCTGCAAGGAAACTCAGGAGGCATATAGAAAGAGAAAACCTAAAAAATGTTGAGAGAGGCTGGTTTCATATGTCATTACTCCAACTTGATTAAGTTAAGTTCATTCCCATGGATTGGGGAGTGGAAATATCACTGTCACCAACCATGAAGTTGGCATAAATTCTGAAATGTCCAAAAACTGCAACTGAAAATGGGTTGCTATATCATCTGGTATGGATCCAAAAATAAATCTCTATGATTTATACTAAACTAGACATGTGAACATGCCTTGAATGCATTTACAGTATTATCCCAGGAAAATGCATCCCATATATATAATATTGAAAGGAATGTCTTGCTTTCTATTAGCACAAAACTCTATTTCTCACCATAGCCCAGAATAATAATGCTCTATTTTCATTCCAATATTTTATCAGTGACCATATGGAAAAAGGTCTAGATTTTGTAGATTGCTCGATAAATATCCTGATGACCAAAAGGTGGCAACAGCAATGCAGAAAGTTCTCACTCTTTGCTGTCATCTAATAGTCATTGTAATATTTGCAGGCCGGATATGTTAATCCTACCATACGATCTTCATTTAGTCCATATAATAAACCTTTCCACCCAGAGTTCTTTGGAAAATGACTTCCTCCCAAGTTATGTGCCAGTGAGCATAATGCAAATATTCTATCTATATGCAGTCAGTGAAGTGTCTGAATTGAATCTGATCTTGGTGATAACATCCTTACTGTTTTCTTAATAAGTGTTTTGCAAATTTCTTCTTCCAGGTTGATTTTTCACATCTAGCTTGATGAAACATAAACTTGGTTGCTGGCTTTTACAGAACATTAATATCTCAAACTTTATTAGATGTTAGGAAATATTAAATTAGTTTAACTAACAATATTATTATCCATGGTATTAAAGCATGCACAGTATTGTATTCTCGTAAAGCAGATAGGCATGTCCAGATATATTGGATTACAACAAATATAATTTTTGTTGGCTGGAATTCTATATTGTCATAACATCACATTTGAAAGAAATAATAAAATAGTCTCACTTAAGAATAGTGAAAGGCAACTCACAAGATCATCTGCTATTTGCATATGTGGAAAAATAAGGACTCCTCCTAGAATCCTAGAAGAACTAGAATGACTCCTGGATTCCACAAATTATAACACTCTGTTCTTTCAACTTTATTGCTGAATAGCATATATTCACTGTTTTTTTTTCAGAAGCACTGTATCCTGTTCATCCATTTTCTCTTCTTACAAAATAGCAAAAGCACTTAGATTTGTATACCGCCTCATAGTGCTTTACAACCCTCTCTAAGGGATTTATGGTGTCAGCGTATTGCCCCCAACAATCTGGGTCCTTGGAAGGATGGAAGGCTGAGTCAGTCTTGAGCCATTCAGAATCAAACTCCAGGCAAAAAGCAATGAGTTAGCCTGCAGTACTGCATTCTAACCACTACACTACACCACCATGAGTGCTATAGGAAATTGCTATAAGTTTCAGAACTTTTTATGGCATGCTTCCTTAAAACAAGGAAAAGCTAATTCAAAGGAAGTGATTTCAGCTGGACATATTCTGAAGCAGATTTTTCATACAAAGAAACATGTAGGAATTGATAGTAAGTACAGACAAGTTCATACCAGCTTAAACCAGAATTGAGCCAACCATTCAGGGTTCTCAATGAAGAACATCATAAAATCTTTGTTATTCTAAACCCCCCCCCCAGCTCCCCAATAAGCTAATTTTATTCATATTGACTGCATTAACTCAGTACATTGAACCCAGTTGTTGAGACAACCCATTTTCTGGATTCACAAAGTACATTGAAACATAAAGGCAGAACTTGCACCACATCCTAAGGCACAAGAAACAAGGTTAGAATTAATCAAACATATTGTGAAAAACCAACTGTTGGGTCTTTGTCTTGTTTCCCTAAGTGTGTGCCATTTTCCCTCTGTCTCTATTCTAGTTTATATGCCATTCCAATCTTGAAAGTTTGAGGGGTGTTCATAATACAGTAAGTACCATTTCCCTGAAAATAAGACCTATCCCCAAAATAAGACCTAGCATGCTTTACATATGTACCTTAACTACCCCTCCCACCAAATAAGCTCTACCTAAAAGCCTGTACAGCCGGCTGGCCTCCCATTCCATCTGGTTGCTTGGAGTGATGCAGCCGCAAGATGGGGGTTGGAGCTGCCTGATGCACCACACACTGGCTTACCTCAGGGCCCCTGCAGCCAGGCCATCCCCCGATACATGTTTTGTGGTAGCAGCACCAGCAAGAGCCCATATGGCCACCAGCCCACTTCTGCTTCACCCCCCACCTCACCTCAGCCCCATGGCTTCAGCACGTTGCTTGGCCTCCTGCTCTGTTGTGGCTGTGAGCAAGCAGAAGAAGTGGGCCGGTGGCCTGTTGGATGGGGCTGCCGCTCCGAGGCAAGGCAAGTTTGTTGGGGCATGGGTGGCCTGGCTGCAGGAGCCTGAGGTAAACCATGTGGGGTGTCTGGGACAACTTCACCCTCTACACCACAGTGGCACTAGGGCACCATGCTACCTCCTGCCCCATCAAGATTTACATGGAAAATTAAGACATCCCCCAAAATAAGCCCTAGTGCTTATTTTGAGGCCCAAAAGAAAATAAGCCAAGATCTTAGCTGCAGGGAGACACGGGTTTTAAGTTCATTTACTTTCCCCAAGCTCATCTCATTAACTTCATATTAGAACTGTATTGTTTGTGATTTGACCATTTCACTTCCCTATGGTAGGCCCAGAAAACTTGAAGGAAAAATATAGAGAGTTTAAACTGGGTGCAAAATGGAACTTATGCATTGGGCTGTGTCTCCTCTTCTCCCCAACCTGCTTATATGCATTCGCAGAACAGAATCAACATGGATTCTTTCCATCAATTGCAAGTAACTTGTACTATTTCTCGGATGCCAATGAAATTGGAGGGAAAACTAGAATTCTGGGGCTTGAATCTTTATTATGTCAGAAGATGTGAAGAATACAGATGTATTCTACACATGTATTCTACATGTGTGTGTGCGTATGTATGTGTGTGTGTGTGTGTATATATATATGTGTGTGTCTGTGTGTGTGTTTTTAGGCTTTCGCGGGTACTTACATGTGTGCTCTTTAGCTTCCTTCGGGAATTATCCCACGTCATTGTAGTTCTGTTAAAGTTGTAGCAACGTATCAGCAGAATCTCATCTGCCATCCTCAGGCTTCTGTATAGAGTTAGTTCCTGATTTCAAATTTGAGGCTGGTCCATTCTGATTGGCTGGGAGCCTGGATCTGTGTTCATTGGACTTGGAATTTGATTGATTGTGTTTCTGGTTTCTTCTGTCTGTTTTGTGGCTTTGATTGGCTGGCAACACTCTGTTCTTGTGTTGGAGGCTTTCAGTGCAGCTTGGCTCCGTGTGAAAGGACGGCTGCTCTTCATTAGCAAGCTGCTCTTCATTAGCAAGCTGGGTTTCACCTGGGTGCCTGGTGGGGGGGTGTTTGGGTTGGAGCTAACAGAGGGAGTCTGTTTTTGCCCAGGTGTTTGCCTGGCTTGTGGCATGGAGATCTTTCTATTTGAGAGTGCAGGCTTCCAAATGATTGACAGTCTGGTGGAATCATCTCTTCTATTCATGTTGTCAGGTCTTTTTTCAATCTCTATGGCTTCTCTAATGATTCTGTGGCTGGGGTATTCTATAGTGGCTAGGGTTTTAGTGCCATTGAAGTTGATGTTGTGACCTGTGGTTTTCAGGTGTTGGACTAGTGAGGAGGTGTGTTCCAGCTTTTTTACTGCATTTTTGTGTTCATCTAGGCGGGTACTTATTCTTCTATTGGTCTGTCCAATGTATGTGGCCGGGCATGATGTACAGAGAATTTCGTATATGCCTTGGTTTTCCAGGTCAATTTTGTCTTTGGGGTTCCTCAGGATGGCTGCTATTTTTTTGTCTGTTTTGAAGGCAGTCTTGATGTGGTGCCTGTGTAATATCTTACTGATTTTATCTGTGGTACCTCTTATGTAGGGCAGGACAGCTGTTCCATAGATCTGTTGATCTTCTAGGTCTCTGTTATGTCTTGGTGTGTTTTTGTGGATCAAGTTGGTGATTTTGTTTTTGTGGAAGCCATTGGCTGTCAATACTTCAGTCAGGGTGCATAGTTCAGTCTTTATATGTGTCTTATCTGCCAGGCGTTTGGTTCTGGTAATTAGTGTTTTCGCTACGGAATTTATCTGTGCTGGGTGGTGGTGGGTTTGGGCATTGAGGTAGCGGTTGGTGTGTTTTCTTTTGGTATATGGTGTGTCCCAGTGTGCCATCTGTTCTTTTGTAGATTAGTACATATAGGAATGGTAGTTGTTTGTTTATTTCCGTTTCCATGGTGAACTTGATTTTGGGGTGTGTGTTGTTTAGGTGTGTTAGGAAATTGTTTAGGTTTTCTTTTCCATGGGGCCAAATCACAAATGTGTCATCGATGTATCTTAGCCATAGTTTGGGTTTGTGGGTGGCATTAGCCAGGGCTCTGGATTCGAATTATTCCATGAACAGGTTTGCAATGACGGGTGACAGTGGTGATCCCATAGGGGCTCCTTCAATTTGCTTGTATCTTTGTCCTTTGTATATGAAATAATACACATTTTTGATGATTTCAAGAGTTTCTTTTATTGGGACTTGAGTGAATA